>JAHQIW010001423.1:0-729048 GCA_019055375.1 Parelaphostrongylus tenuis
GGGCATTGTAAGAGAAACAAATCTCTAGATCGTGTCCCGTTCATGGACCATCACATCCGGTGTGGCGACTCGTTGGACAATATTCCACGGAAAGCCATGCAATTTTTGATCACGGCTACAAACCACCATGTCCTGTAAGCTTTTGTGAAAACACAAACAACAAACATCCTACATGTTTTCATATGTGCATGCAATGCCTAACACAATCCAAATTCCCGTCTGTGTCGGCAATCGTGTACTTAGCACGGTTCGCATATAAGTGGGATTTTACTACTCCAATATTTTCCGAGAAATCCGTCATGACGCTTCTGAGTCGTTGCCACGAGATTCTCAATTGAGGTCCGAATAGAATGTTTTTTCCTCCCTCACTCCTCAAATGTTCTAAAAGGTCCTGGAATTTTCACTGCCAAGAGAGTGCTATCATTTTCCGGCACTTTTCCGTTACCGTCCGGGAATTTCTGAAA
This sequence comes from Parelaphostrongylus tenuis, assembly GCA_019055375.1. Taxonomy (NCBI): domain Eukaryota; kingdom Metazoa; phylum Nematoda; class Chromadorea; order Rhabditida; family Metastrongylidae; genus Parelaphostrongylus; species Parelaphostrongylus tenuis. The sequence continues at coordinate 465 of JAHQIW010001423.1, forward strand.
GGATCTCTTTTGCACACAAAAATCTTCCATTGAATTATTAGTAATCATTTGAAAGCTCGAGATCATGTAGAGTTCAAAAAACTGTTTTTGAGAAACGCCTCCCTATGGAGCTGTAGCACCAACGATAAAATCATTCAACACACGCGTTGCGCATTATTGCGACTAATATTTCGTTGCACAGAGCCCCCTCCCTCCCTCCCCTCCCCTCCCCCCGCTCCCCCTCCCCCTAAACTATCACTAAACATTAGACAGCGTAAATTTCAAAAAAATTCAGTAAAGTACTTGGTTTTTTGATGCAGCCTTTTCTACAGCGTTGTAAAATGGAAAATAAAATTGTGTTTGACGGCGAGCGTTGCGCGTTATCGTTCGTAATTTTCACAGTACAGGTTTCTTTCCTTAGACTATTAGTAGTTTTTTACTAGCGTAAATCTTCAATAATTCAAAAAATATATTTGTTCCTCTAAAAGGTATTTGTAGCGCTGTGGCACTAAAAATAAACTTATGTTTGAAGGCGCCGCGCGTTATCGCGCGGTTCTGCTTAGCTTTCTCATCTTCATTCCACTTTGACAGTTGAAGCCCGCTACTAAACCCAGGCCCAAGCCAAGGCCAAGCAGTCCATGCCTAAGGCTAAGCAGCCTATATGCACGAAGAGCGTGGATAATAAGGTATCAAATTCATCCATTTTGTCTGGAGTAATTCTTAGAACGGAGAATAAATCATAAATCAGAAAACAAAAATCGCGCGCAACATGTGATTCGTGCTGCACAATCGATCGATCGCGTTATCATTCACAGCCACTCACGCACCATAGCTAACAAGTAATGCGCTGTGTGCCTGAAGCCCAATCTTTTTTTCCCTGCTAAAGTACTGTAAAGCGGTTTTTTGAGAAAACGTGCAAAATTGCTGGAATCCCAAAACTTATGCTATCGAATGGTTACTAGTAGCATAAGGGAGCGCTCTTCTGCAAATGATCCGCGTGTCTGAAGCATAAACCTATTTTCTCTGTTACAGCACTGTAAGCTTATTCGGATTACGTTCACATTTTCTGGAAATTTTTGGGATTTACGCTAGTTAGTAATTGAAACTTCGAAAGAGCTAATTCTACATATAAAAACGCGGTGAAAGATAGATACTTGATGCTACAGCACTATAAATGGTATTTGCAAAAACAAGTATATTTAATTAGTAGTATGGTCAAATGTTCCAAGATTTGAGCTTTCGAATAGTTACTAAAAGTTGGATGGGAAGTCTTTGTTTAGCGAAAAATCCTTCTCCAAAACTTCCTACCCGTTGCACGGAGAACTACCAATTTTCTGATATTTCAATTAGTTCAGAAAGTTTTATTTCGGACTCAGCTGTTTTTGGATAACGTCTGAACTTAGTGTGCCTATAACCCAGACTTTCATGCCCCATTGGAACTAAGTTTTTTACTGATCTTGAAACTGTGCATAATTTCCTGTTGCTTCAATTCAGGTCACTTAAAATGCTTAGTTGATAAATAGAGTTAATAAGCTATTGAAAACACAACATACTTATCGAGCATTCACTGTCATATTCCTTCAGAAAGATATCCTAATTCCTCAGTTAGATTTGAGGTGGACAACCATTTGTGGCGATGTAAGAGTAGAAATCGATCCATCTCGTCCACTATATCTTAATAGGAATAATCTAACTACTCAGGTGCACAGTCGCATCGCCAGTGGTGTCGCATCGGCGAATTCCTCCGCGTATATGAACACAGGAATTTTGGATGATGATATCATTACGGTGGAGCCGGAGCCACGACAACAACAACAGCCATTCATTAGTAGATCACGGTAGGGATTTTCATGTCGATAATGACAGAGAGAACTTCAAGATGGATACGGCATTGATACTCGTCAATGAAACTTAGTAAAAATTGTGTTGATATTTTGTATTCCACCGACGAAGAGGACGGAGAGTGAAGCGAAATTACGTTACATCACAAACATCGCATCCACATCCACAAACATCTAATATCTGCAAAAATAATCATAGGTGTAAGGTGGATATCACGGAAATGGTGCAACATTTAGAAAAAAAATACTTTGTCGTACCTTTTTGTGATGCCGTTAGAGAGTAAGACTCGTTCTAGGGGCTCTTGTTCCCGATCCAGACACTCAACTGTTAACTCCGACGTGAATCGTCCAGTTTCAAGGCGGTCAGTGTATTCAGTGCTATCCGGCAGCCAACATAGAAGCTTGATATCCAGTATAGGAGGAGACATGTAAGTTGACGTTGAGGAAGCCGTTGCGAAATCACACACTTATCAGAGCATCGTAGTCTTCCGCAAACATCAAGCAGAATGTGGTTCTTTTCTGTGAACCGGAAGAAGAGAAGAATGAGAAGCTTTTGCTGCGCAAGAAATTCTCATCAGAGTTTCAACAATCATTCGAGACCGTAAATCTCGGGAAACTGCTGTGCATGCTTGATTTTTGAAAAAGTCATTTTACAGCGCTGTAGCGTTCAAAATAAGATTATATTTCACACGCACTACGCGCTTTTCTTATTATTTCGCTTATATTTCCCTGGACAGAACTCCTTCCTTAGTCTGCTAGTAATCCTTCGATAACTTAAATCCAGAAAAATTCAAAAATGTATTTGCTTTGCAGAAAGGCTTTTTCACAGCGTTGTAGTAAAAAGAAAAGTTGTGTTCCACACATTCGTATGTCTCGCAAAATAGAGCTCTTTCTTTGGATTACACATAATCATTCAATAGCGTAAATTTCGTCGATTCCAATACCTTTAAATGCAGGGAAGCAGGGGAAATCAAGCTGAGTTTTACACATGCCGCGCATTTGCTTGTCGGGCGGGTGTATGTTGACTGTGGATCGATAAAGCACGGTCGACAGACCATGCAGGCGCGATCCACATGTGGAGTGCAATTTTCGTTGCTGAGTCCAGGTTTTTTTCCGGTTTGAAATAACTTCGGGATAAAACGTTTGACTCTGGTATTGGAAGATTACTTCTAAACGCTCATATGCTTATCGCCCGCTTCCAGCGAATTATAAGTGTGATAAAATAAAATTGGGCGGCGGGTGTGAAACGTTATTTTATCCTGAATGCTACAGCGGTATAAAATAAACCTTCTCAGAAGAAGCACTTCAGAAGACTCGAGATTTAAGCTTTCGAATGGTTATTAATGTTCTTGCACAGCAAAAGGGGTCATTTCTTTATTTCGCCCGCGATAACAGAAAGAAATCTCATAATATTTGCATTTTATAGTTCTTTACTGATTGAAAAATCCAAATTTTCCTTCGAAGTTACTGATCTCGAATGTGCTTTGATACTATTTCCTTGTATAACAATAGTCCCGCAAAATGTCCTGGAAACGGTGCAGCATCTAAATTCATTCCAAAATTTTTTTTCAATATGAGTTGTTGAGGAAAAAATTCTTAGAGTGGCTTACCACAGTTTAACAATTAACTAGTGAACATTTCAGAAAAGAAAGCTCAATTTATGTTAAATATCTTTGGAACTTTCTCACAAATTTTTGCCAGCAGTATCCGGTACGAGATAATTTATCTTTTGAATACTGTTTCATGTGAGGTAATTTCTGGCTTACCAGTGATTTTTGCTAACTTTTGTGAGCAAGTGGGAGCATCGTAAACCACTTTACCTTTTGACATTAACATCTTTCTGTTTCAACAAAACTGATCTGATTTATATTACATTTTTTTTTCATATTAAGCGTCCTGCAATGGTGCTCGCCTTTTTGATATTCTTCTATTTCTTTATTCACCAACTGGACTCCACGATTGCGCAAATACTCGAGTGCACCGTCCGTTTTCTCTACCCATTCAGTCATTACATAGCAGTAACCAACGAACAATTCTTCGCCAGATTATCACGCATGGCAACTAGAAGCGATGAAATGATGGAGGTAGGCTAGGTTGCGTAAATTTTCTCAAAACATATATTTTTTTACGGCCGCACTTGAGCCAGGTGGATATCACGAATTTTACGAAAAAGGAGATTTACACCCATTTCATCTCCTCTGGCTGAATATTGAGAAGCCAAGCTAAGATGTCGTTTTGAACCACTTCAATTAGAACTCTTCTTTACCGTTCTTTTCAAACCGCCTTCAATCGAAGCACATTTTCAATGCGGAAACTGGCAGCCATAAGTATATGACCACAACAAAAATAGAACATTGTCTATAAATTTCTACTTCTTCGTAGTTGAGATGATCAGTGTGAAAATTTTGGGTAGCTTGGACCATGGTGCTCTACAATTACGATTTGAAAGGCGTTACAGCGATTTAGTATTTACGAAATGACATTTCAATGCAGAGTGATTTAGCGCTTCTATTAGGACAAGTACTGACAGTTCTGCCTCCGAGAGCCACAGCTGAAGCCTTTCATGGTTGTTACAAGCAATTACATGGATTTCACTGCCTGTGCGAATAAGCCGTCGTGTTTAGGCGGTCTACTGTGATTTCGCGCATTCGTGGTGCCAGCAATTCGGATTGATGTGCGAGGTTCGATGCTCGTTTGTAGAGCAGTCTCTACAACGGATACGGAAGCATCCACACTAAAAAATGTTTAGAAAAACTTTGAACTTCTGACGAATAACTTCTTGCAGAATACTTTACAAAACATGCTAGACAATATTCTATCTATGCTCATCACTTTCGTTACTCGTAGAATTTTAGAATTCTCCCGTGATTCGTTCTCAATTTCTCTGTATCTGTAGTTGAGTGTAGGCCGATGTCACTGTCATATCGTCTTAATGAAGTCTCAAGGTGGATGAATATCACATTTCGAAACATGCTTTGTCTTAGGAAATAAATATGCAATGGCTCTCCATCTTTTTTCCATGTAAAATAGGGTAATGTTCAAAGCAATGAGCAGTGAATGGACTTAGAAAGAGGAAATGTAAATATTATAAAAACCTGAGGTAGTTCCGTTACTAGTACCTGAGGGATTATTTTGAGCCGTCGGTATGATCAGATAGATATTGTAATGGAGTGATGTATAATGGGAAATTTATTTGGTCGCCCCTTAATTTCTTTCGCATTTCGACAGTTGCTAATCAATTGTAATTCATTTAAAGAGACCAATTAATTAAAAATACAATCATTATCATGATCAAAGACATGTAACCATTTCCTGAGCAATCATTCGACGCCTTCCTTCCAGAATGTGAGGGTGGAGATCGAAAGAGTCGGTGAGGTCATTTTCGAGCTGTTTGTAGTTTTCAAATTTTTTTGCCGATACTCCTTCAGGGCGCAGAAGTGACGATAGTCCGATGGAGCAGTATCCGAACCTTATAGTATTTGGGATACCGCGATCCATCCCAGTTTTCAGAATGTGGCGAGTCATCTTTGCTGTGTGGTGGTCGCTCAGCGCATGAGGTGTCCATTGGGACATCACTTTCGCTAGCTCATTTCATTCAGACGGTGAGCGATGGTAGTATGACCGTATTCGAGTGCCTGCTCAAACTACTAGAACATTCTCCAACAGCAACAGAGTGAAAGAATTCAAGGGACAACTCCATTTAATGTTAATGACATACCAGACACGAGCAACAAATTTTTGTCTCGAGAGAAATTTTGGAGTAGAAATAACACATTTACGCTTTCACATTAATAATGTCAAGGCATTCATCTCCTCGACCGTTTTCAAATCTCATAAACATTCAAGATAGTCCCTGAGAATTTTCAAAGCTTGTTAGCCCCTTAGAGGGTGGTACCTCAGTGGCATTCGTACGTTACGGCGGTATCACCCGCTTCATCAGTACCAAACATACCACACTGAATCCAACTGTTTAGCAGGAAAGACGCTATGGTAATAGCACTTGATTTTGTGTTGTCACTATTGAGAGAGATACCTGGATATTCATTACCAGCCATAATCCATCGACCGAAAAAAGATGACGATAACGCAATATTAAGTGCCATCATCATAACGTCTCGCCATCCCTGATCCCTGCTATTGAGTGAGGTTCAGTGTTTCGAGTGTGGCACTGATGTAGCGCGCGATACCGCTGAAACGTATGATAAATACTATTAATCCAATAATGTGGAGTGATCCGCAAGACTTTGAAGTTCGGAACTGAACCGCACACAGCAATTAGCACACGCACCTGGTAAAAGATGAGACGCGAGTTCAACTCTCGCACGAGGTACAAAGTTTTGCGTATCATTCAGTTTTATTGAGAACAGTCGACTATGTTTCTGCTGATACATAAACCGATGCCTCAACTAGGGTTAGAAGGATAAAAGACAAAGCTCTTGGCGTAGATCAAACCTTGAGGGACGCGCCATACATTCGCTTTCATCTAGCATCGTTTCAGTTGACTGAATGCACACCTGGCCTTTACGATGACTCAGGCTGGCCTAACGATATATCAACTCATTGCTGCTATCCTCTCGGACAAGTCTTATAACAATTCACTGATCGTAGTGGAACGGAAGACTTAGTGAGCCTTGATCACGGGATCGAACTATCAACCATCAAATGATGGATCACCTGTGCCGTATAACACCACTTACCACCTCGCCACACGAGCTCTGCAGCACGGTATTTTTCGCTTAGGCTTCCCGAACTACAAAATTCATACTCAGGCTGGTCAAATCTAATGTTGTGGTTCACCTTCAGCTGCACATGGGCACAATTCTAAGTGACACAATACTTCTAGTCTAAATTCTACTTCAAATATACTCAGTAATGTAGTGATGTGAAACTCCCGGAGAGAGTGAGGTTCGGGTTCTAGTCCCGTCCGATGCGAAAGTTTAGCATATGACTCTACATTACTGTTATATCTGTGAAATCTTACCACTGCTAAAGCAGTCAAACAAAAATAGTTCCATTTGATCTTTAATATCCAATATCTGTCAGCGTGACTTGGTTCAATGTAGAGACCGATTATTCGAGCCAGGTCGCTGGCGGATGGGCGGCTGGGAGATAGATGCGCAGTAGCTTAGAAAGAGTGGTGTGCAATATGAGCGTCAGTAGTGTAACGGATAGAGCATGCGCTCCCGAAAAGAGTGAGGTGTGGGATTTAGTCTCGCCTCACGCAAAATTTTTGCACATCACTCTACACTACTGGGTATATCTATAAAGTCTTAACACCGCTTGAGCAGTTGAATAAATATAATTCTACCGAGACCTCCGAAAAACCGGTGTATGACCCTGGCGTACCAACCTCGTTTAGGCTTGAAACATTCTCCTTTTTGGAATTATTTCGGGGGTGTTTATGACGAGGTTTAAAAAACAGTCGATCTTATGGGTTAATTCTACTTCAGATAGCCGGTCTGCCTGCTAAAATAAAATTTATATTAATACTCATATTTTCCTTGAATTGGAAAAACTCGTAGGCTAACTGACATATCCACTAAAACCGTATTGAATTCGCCTTCCTCAAATAAAGGAAAAACCAGAGATTACAAAGTTAACAGATACGTCACAAAACACAGAACTGTTCAAGGCGTGCCAATCGATAACAGACATGACCAACATAACAACTCTAGATTTATCTACAGCTAAACAAGAAAAAACAGATTTTACAACGTCATTGAGATACTTATTTCCCGGGAATCCTTCCCGAGAATTCTCTCTCATCAACGAACTTCTTGATCATTTTGAAGACAGTCAGGTTCGCCACATCTTTCGGTGGCTCCTTGTTTCCACTAATAAAGTAGTACAGATCCCACTCCATGTGTTCACCATTTATGAGCTGTAAAATCATCAGATATACGACAGATAGCCTAGCAGACAGTTGTCTCCAAACTTTCTAAGAGCATATACGCCCATCAGATCAAGTACTAACAGACAATTTCACAAACAATAAGAACATACTCCTTCACGTTATCATTTCTAAAGAAGTGAGCAAGATCTAAACCAACAAGACAGGTAAACAAAAATGTAAATTGTAAGCTATCTACCTTCACATTCGACTGTTCTGTTAGATCTCGCTTAAAACAATATGATTTGACAATGTAATTTTTGACCTTTTCATGAGCTCTCTAATAGGCACTTAAACAGTGCAATGCACGTGTTTCGACCTTGCAGCTTCGTCAGTTGCACGAGGCCTTTCGTCTAAGCTAATCCCTTCCGGTATAAAAACTCCCATTCCATAAAAGAATCGACACCGAACAAGTTACACTGCCGCGTGTAAAGTGAAAATTCGGTTCTTCTTCGTATCGAATGATTACTAATAGTCCAAAGAAAAAGCTCTGTCCGGCAAGAAACATGCGCGTCTGAGGCTACTGTTATTTTGGATTCTACAACGTTATAAAAGGGTGCTTTGAAAAAGCGGAGACGTGTGCTGAAACCAGAAATCTCAGCCTTCGAATAGTTACTAACACTACAATGAAAAGTTTCTGTCCAGCAAACAAGAGCAGTTTTTCATTTGTTCCCTTATAAGAGAAAAGAACCGAAAATTCACTTCACACAAGGCAAAATAAGGTACCACTGCATGTCCAGAGTGACATGATCACCTGACATTGCAGTGATTAACAATCGAGAAGCTTAAAGCTGGTATTTTATCAAGAGAGTGTAACATGTTCGTCGAGGAATCCTTTACATAAAGGGGCTTCCCCAAGAAGGGATTGGCTCAGACGGCACGTGTATTGCACTGTTTAAGCGCCTACAAAAGACCTCATGAAAGGCTCAAGGAATGCATTGCCAAGTTTTAAGCCATATATCATGAGAACAAAGTCCAACTAGCTTACCTTGTCATAAGAAGTCAAATCCTCCCGCTCCATTGTCGGCAGATATTTCTCGGCAAACTCTCCAAGTATGATGTCGTTTTCTAAGATCCCTCGTTTCTTACTTTGATACAGCAATCGAGATCTAGAATACGGATTTCCATTCGAGAGTATTTCAAGATGTATTTCAAGAGAAGGAGAATCAAAATAATAATTACTTTCTGATGAAAACTTCATTCGACCTGTCTCGTAACTTACTTTATTTTATTTAAACTTTTACTGCGCAAATCCCAGTACTTCCCCTTATCGATTCGTGTCCTAGCATTCATCGCTTGATTGAAGATTTGTTAGCTTCATGAACGTCGAAGAGACTGGCAGGGCGCGTCTCCTTACAATCTCGAGAAGACCTAGGCTAGGGCGTTCCTTGAAGCGCTCATTGTTGATTGCCGAAGAGTGTTAAGGGACGTTGGCGATCAACTCCGTGTCAAGCCGCGCCCAGCATCACTGCCAAATAGGCCATCTCCCCCTCCCCTATGACCTCAACACGACAATCCTCTAAAAATGTGAAATAGATGCAAAAAGAACTGCCATGCAAATTCAAAAACGTACTTTTGACAAAAAAAAATAGAAATGTTATATTCGAAAATGTTGAAGCAGAAGCTGTGGAATGAAAGACACGACTAGTTACTCTTGGATACTTCCTCTCAGATAGTTTGCCGCCTCGTCGTGGCTAAGAGGTGTTCCTGAGTGTCGGACTGCGGATTAAAAATAGGTGTTCAACCACCCAGCAAGGCCACCCAAGCTTAGAAGGAGCCCGACGTTTCCACTTGAAATCTCAGCTGAGAGAAAACCGTATCAGGAATGACCGTCGTCTTAGTAGCTACGAGTCGCAAGGTGATTATCTGCCTTAGATCCACAAACGCCGCGACTGCTGTGATGTGCCGACGACTTGAGGAAAACCCAGCTAAGCTTACCTCGGGACTCCAGGGAACAAAATAGCCAAGCAAATGAAAATCCGTGTTCATTCATGAAAAGGAACAGCTATGACGGAAAATTTGACAGCCACTGGCAAACAAGATACCCTCAGCAATCGAGTTTAATATACGAACTTCTTATTTTACCGCTTCAATAGCAGTGTTATGATGCTATAAGTGCATATCCAAAGAGAGCTGCGGTATGGTTGAAACGCGGGTTCTATTCTCAGCTAATGTCGAACCTTTTGCAAATCATTCAGCATCCAAGTATTAAGGGTAAAGGAAAAGCTCTCAACGTTGATCGATCCGTGAGGTATGCGCCATGCAAACGACCTCGTCTAGCATCGTTTGAGGTTAAAGGGATGTCTATCTGACCATTATAATGACTCACGAGGATTTGCCGATATATCAAGTCAGTGCTGCTATCCTACCAGAAAAGTCTGGTACCAATTCACCGATCGCAGTAGGATGATACGTTTGGTGCGCCTTGGGGCGAGGTCGAACCATCGACCGATCCACCATGCGTGATGCAGAGACCTCTGACCACTACGCCACATGCGCTCTTATCGTTGTTATACGATAAATTAAGTTCCTTTCGGTTATAAGGTAACAAATGATTATTCGACCACATTTGCTGCACAAGAATTTTCAGTAGGAGTGTTAGTAATCGCTTGAAAGGCTGGATCTTTTGTTGAAGCCGTACGTGGCCGATTTCTGAAAGGCCCATCTATAACGCTGTAAAATCCAGAATAAAATTATGCTTCACTTAGCCACGCGTTCTTTTCTTATCTCACTCATATTTCGCTGGAGAAAACTCCTTCCTTAGAGTGCCAGTACTCATTTGATAGCACAAGTTTCTAAGAACTCAAAAATGTATTTGTTTTTGGAAAAGCTCCATTTATAACGTTATAAGAGAAAGAAGACATTTGTGTTTTACACCTTGCCGGGAAGTGCTCCTTCTTTAGAGTGATAGTAATCATTCGATAGCGTAAGTTTCGACAAATCCAACGCTCTGCTTATTTTCTGGAGAGAGCATGTCTCTGCAGCGTAGCTGGGGAAAATAAGATAGAATTTGACATATTCGCTGAGCATGCTTACCGGCTAATCTAAGCGCCGGGGGTGGAGCGGTGATCAAACGATGCCCTGACCGTTAGATATGTGAGGTGCAACTTGTTATTCGATTGGGAATTTTTCCTCCGCTCTGAAAGAAACTTCAGATAAAGCGATTCACTCAGACACTACAAGATTTCCTCTACACGTTCATATGCTTTGTGTGCTCCCAGCGAATTATACGTGTTATTGATATGAATAAACGCGGCGGCTGTGAAACATAATCTTATTTTGTATGCTGCAGCGTTGTAAAAGGGTCTTTTTGATGAACGGCCACGTAGCGCTGTAGCGAGAGACTTAAGCTTTCGGATAACTACCAATACTCCTATGGATCATTTCTGGGCAGCGAATGAGCTCGAATATTCATTTGCTCCCTTACAAGCGAACTGAGTCATAAATTTTACTTTGTCTTTCAAAGGAAACGTGAAAAGCCAACCAACCGACCGCATCACGTTCAGCTGTTCATCCGTTGCCGCTTTTGATGTGGCTGGGATCGAAAAACACGCTCGGGACACTAACGGACGGGACCATGAGCATCTTAGGCAGAGCGCTCGAGAAGCCGAGAAACAATTCATCATCTGAAAAGTCACAAATCCAAAAAAACCGCTGCAAAATGATTCGGTACAAAATAGTTACGTGTGACACATCAAAAGACCGGCTCTCATCAACTTGAATGATAAAAACGTATCGAGTCATTTCGCCTTCTTCAGTCATTTTTGATTAGTTTCAAGCAATAGATTGTGAGAAAAGCTCGCGCCGCCTCGGTTTTTAATACGATTTTAGCAATGAAATTGCATAATTTTGATCTCGTTCGACGGCGTATTTTCTTGCAAACATTTCGGTATACTACGTGCCAATATTTGATTCGAAATGCAGCTGTATTGTGAACACAATCGCTTGCCACTCATGCAAAAATGGCGCGTAGGGGGAAATGCTAGTGAAGCGGCGCGCACGATTAGTACGAGATTAGGCGGTCAGACAGAATTTCCTTCACTAAACCGCTTTTAGCAGTGGTATAACGCTACTGTATACCAATAATGCAAAACGATGTGGCAAAACTTTTGCATTAGGCGCGACTTGAACCGGCATTTCACCCAATCCCGGGCGCGCGCTCTATCTCCTGCACCATGGGCGCCGTTTTTTTCGAGTTTAGATACGTTGTAGCGCAAAAAGAGAGGTGTTACAACAGGCGGCGGTGGTGCAAGGGATAGAGCATGCACCCCGAATTGGGTGAAATGCGGCGTTCAAGTCCCGCCGAACGCAAATATTTTGCACATCACTCCACATCATTAGGTAACACGAGATTTTTAGTCACAATTAAGTAAGCCGCCAAGTGAGGTTTGTCACTGGGGCGGTGCTCCATAGAAGAAGAGTCAACTCGAGCGAGGCGAGGGCGAAGATCCGTGACGAAGAAGAACGACAGCGAACGATCGACTTAAGTCATCGGCTCTGAAGAGAACGGAACGCGTCGAAACAGCCGATAAAATCTGTTATCAACAGATCAGGCGATAGGCTTGATCAACAAGGAATGTACGAGTAAAGGGAAAGTGGCGCGCGGGAGCAAACCCCACCCCGCAACTTCACTCTCCGGCGGTCAAGAACGAACGCCCTACGGAACTCCACAGCCTGGCTACCCTCAGATGGCAAGGAGACGTGCTCAACTAGTTTAATACGACGTTCAAGAAGAAGACGAAAAAACGAGTTATATGCTAGAAGTACTAGGATCAGCCCAGTGAAAAAAGCTTTGTGAACACGGAACAATCAAGAAAAATAAAAATAAATAAGTTGGGAAATAAACAGTAAGTGAGAACAACACTTTACTGGTATTATGTAGACTAGCATACTGGTCCACTTTCATCGGATGAAAGGAGTTGTTCGCCGAGCGAGAACCATCATTCGAGCCACGCTTCACAAAAAAAAGGGACGACGAGGATAGTGGACGATCGACTCCATTCACTGGCTGTAGAGCAGCCGAAGACGTCGAAACGCTAGCCGAATAGAAATTCGTCTTTCACACCTCACGCTAGAAGATTAATTAATTTTATTAGGATTATTATGAGATTATAAGGATTGTTAGGAGGATTACGATTTATCAAAGAAAATATAACTGATTGATTATGCCGAGGTCAAAGGAAGGAAAACAACACTTCACTTCCCGATTTACTTTGAGGTTATCTGCCACAATGCCCACTGCTGTTAGAAAGGAATAGAGGAGGAAATCGAAAACAAACCTGTTCTTTCTGATAGACGGTGAAAGATAAAAAATCACCCCATTTGCTGGACAAGGATTTTCCATAGGAGTGTTAGTAATCATTCGAAAGCTTAGATCTCTGGCTACCACCCTACGTGACCGTTTTATGAAAAGACCCTTTTACAACGCTGTAGCATACAAAATAAAATCATGTTTCACACCCCCCGCGCGCCCTCATTTTTATATCGGGTATAAATTGCTGGAAGCACGACAAGCATATAAATGTGTAGAAAAAACCTCGAAGTATCTGAGTCAATCGCTTTATACGGAGTTTCTTTCAAGACGGAGGAAGAAATTTTCAACTGAATAACAAGTTGCACCCCGCACGTCTAACCCGTCAGGGCATCGACCAATCGCTCCACCCACAGCCCGTAGAATAGCCGGTAAACAAACTCGCCGTCTGTGTGAAACTCGAGCTTTTTCTCCGTGTTACACTGGACTGAAACGGCCTCTCCACAAAATAAGCACAGCGTTAAAATCACTGAAACTTCCGCTACCGAATGATCACTAAAAGCCTAAAAAAGAGCTCCGATCGGCGAGATGCAAAACACAAATCTTTTCTTACTCCTACAGCGCTATCAAAAAACCTTTCTACGAAGCGAACACATTTTTTAATTCCTCGAGACTTATGCTATCGAAAGAGTCCTAGCACTCTAAAGAATGTGCTTTCTGTAGCGGAATAATAGGTTAGGGAAAAAGTTCTGAAAAAATGCTTGTGTAACATTTATTTATGCTCCTATTCCACCCGAACAAAGACAAAACTAATGTCAAAGTCATTCCCTCAACTTCATGAATTTCCTGCCACTTCTCCGGCATAAGATCGATTTCGCGAGCATAAAACTCCGATTCCTTGACGTTGAAGAAATGAATGACCGCATTGTGCAATTCAATATCGGCACTTCAATATCACAGGCAACAACCTAATTTCCTCGCTGGTTAACCTGCATCTTGTAAGAAGTAGATAAATCATATACAATCAATCGCGGTAGAAGACGGGCTTTCAAATGAGCCCAAGAACAAAAAAAATGGCCGGCACCCAAAAAAGCTACAAAGCATTTTCTCAGAGACTTTTCCCCGACCTATTATAAGCGAGATAAGAAAAAAGCGCATGGTCGCGTGAAACGTAATTTTATTTTGGATTTTACACCGTTATAAAAGGGTGTTTTGAAGACTCGACCACATACGGCTAAAGCCAGAGATTTATGCTTTCAAATGACAACCAACACTCCTATGAAAAGTTCTTGTTCAGCGTATGAGGTCGAATATTCATTTGCTCTCGGATAACGAAAAGTACCAAAAAAACATCAAAAAATAAATCAAATATACCAGAAATACTCAAATACACTGCAATGTCATATTGATGTAAATTAGAGACTAAGTGAAATAATCGATATCGAATGAGACTTAAAAACTTTCTGGGCACTTATACAGTGCGATGTACTGTTTCGGCCTTGCAGCCTCGTCGGTTGCTCGGTGCCTTTCGTCTTTGGCCGGTCCCTGTTGTGGGGGAACCTCTTAGGTAGAGGCTGGAAGGCCAAAACACCTGTGTTGCGCTGTATAAGCGTCCATAACAGATAACATTCATGGCTCGAAAATAATCGTCAGGTATATTCTGTAAATGTCACATATACTTTCTTCCCATGTGAAGGAAAATGAAATACCTGATGGATAATGACTACTGAGTAATTTAAAGTTGGAATCAAGAGCATGAGCGCATGTGGCGCGTGTTAGAGGTGTTCTGCGTGGCGCAGTGGTTAGAGGTGTTCTGCGTCGCACACGAGGTCTATGGGTCGATCTCGCGCTCATGGCTCACCAAGCCATCCATCCCTCCGGGGTCGGTAAACTGGTACCAGACAGGTCTCTGACATGTTTGGGAGGATAAGCAGCACTGACTCGGTTTAGCGGGAGGCCACCGCGAGTCATTGTAAAGGCCAGATATGCATTCAATCATCTCAAACGAAGTTAAAAATTGAAGTCGAATGCATGGCGCATCCCTCAGGGATTGATCAACGCCGAGAGCTTTATCCTTTATCCTTTATCAAGAGCATGGCTGACGAAGCAATTACTACTTAGGGATATGACGATGATCATCCGATATTTGAACGAGCAGGAGGGAAGTCGGCCCGACCGCCCACCACGGCCGCAGCGTCAACACTGACTGGGCGTCAGCGCTCGTTGGCTTGGCGTGGCGTTGCACCTTTGATCGTCTTTTTTTCTTTCTGTCTCTTATTTTTCAGCGCTTTTTTATATTTCTTATTCTATATTCTTATTATTACGGACATTAAATCCTCTCAGTTTCATAATTACTTCTATCTAGTGTGAAAATATACCACTTTACAAGGGTTATTTTGATTTTGAGACGAGTAAAACTTACTTCAGATGATCAAATAGAATCCTCCTTTTTCATTTAACCGCCTCTGGAGGTGGTACTATGTTACAAATATACCCACTAATGTAGAGTGATGTGCAAAACTTTTGCGTCATCTGGGACTCGAACCCGCATCTAACTCTATATCCGGGAGCGCGTGCTCTAACCTGTTGCTCTACTGACGACTGTTTTTACTTGCTTACTCCATCGTTGTTTTTCATGGTAATGAAGGCGAAGGGCGATTCGAGAATCATCGAAGGCATATGTACCAACTCAGTACGCGATATATTTTTGCTCCTGGTGAGCAATCAGGGACAAAATCTAAGAATCGCCAGATGGGTAGATCACTAGCTGTGTAACTTTGACGTTCGACTCCCCTCGGTTTTTCTTGTATCCGACCATCCTCTGTCACGAAAATGACCCATTAGAACAGTTTTGAACGAAGAAATGTAATGAAAAGCTGTCAGAAATTTAACTTTGTATGCCCAACATAGGGGCAACGTGGCCGAGTGGTTGTAATGCTTGTCACGGCGCGCGTGGAGCTGAGCTCTACCCCCCAACTCTCTCCGCCAGTCAGCAACAACGTCCTATGGAACGCCACAGCCAGGCTATCCCCGAGATTGCAAGGAGACTCGCTCAACCAGTATTCTACGACGTTCAAGAAGGTGAGCAACGAGTTGAATGCGATAAGCACTGGGATCCGCATAGCGGAAAAAACATTGTGAAGACGGATCAAACAAAATCAAATAAAAAAAGTAAAAATGCCCAACGTAGGACACAATGTCAGTTTCCTCAAAACTCCCAGAAATTCGGTCAACAGAAGGTTCATCAAGTTGATAAGTTAACATAGTGGTAGAAAAGACTTTTACTCCATAATTCTAAGGAAGTCATAACTTTGCTAGGCGTGATGTTTGTTTTAAGACTGTTGAAAACCCCAAGAAAATAAGGTGGGCCGGACACGTGATGCGCTTCAACGACAACCGATGGACGAGAGCCGTTAGCGACTGGATTCCTCGGGACGTCAAGCGCATTAAAGGGAGACCACCGATCCGTTGGTCCGATTTCTTCACGAAAGCGATAGAAGAAAGATATGACACTCAGCGAATCCCTAGATCGAGGAGGACCCACTGGGCTACTCTTGCACGCGATAGGGAAAAATGGAAGAGTTGCTGGTACCTGCGCGAGTCCACTCGACGATCAACGAGACGACGGGCGACAGGTGATATAGGTGATCACCTTTCGCCACGGTGATCGTCGAGAATGACTACTCGAGCGAACACCAGTATAGCTTATATTTGTTCGTGTTGTTTACGAAAGTGGTCCAGCGGGTTCACTCAAAAAAATCTTCGTTTCCTGACAGCATATTTTGAGCTTATTGTGAGGTCTCTTATGGCACTTGTAAAGTTCTGGACACGTGTTTCGGCCTTTCAGCCTCATCGAGGCACGCTGCCCTTTCGTTTAGACAGTTCCTTATAAGGGAATATATCCCCTATATAGAATAATCGACGCCAAACTATTTACACTCAACGTGTTGAAAAAATCACCGTGACGTTCTTTTAGGGTGATTGATTGTCGATTATCGTATGCCTGACCTACGGCTATTACGCCAGTACAAATACATATTTACATCTATTTATATATATATATATATATGCACGTGGATATATACATGTATTGTACATACATATATATGCATACACATGTATATGTATGTATATATAAACACTCTGAATATTGTATCTTAAGTCCAGAGTATTCGTGAGGAACTCTGACCATCGTGTCGGAGGTCTTTCTGTTGTGCTGTTGACATCGCAAGGAGTCCAGTCACTAGCAGTTCTTGTCCATTGATCATCAAGACTTGTATGATGGTGTCTTTAATGTCTGTCGATGCTGTAGATTGGAGTTTTGAACTCCTCTTGCCTTCGTCATACGGAAAATCCAACGTCCAAGCTTTGATCATTACTACTGTTTATGGCTCCTCTCGTTCGAATCCACTTTACCTTATGGTGTATCAGTTAGTTGGTTTTCGGAGCAAACGTCTTTTGGCGAATTTCGAACTTTCGAATTCCACAACGAAATGACGTTAGATAAGTCCATTGTAGTCCTCGTTGATGTTGTCAATAACGGTAGTTTTCCAAAAGAGTCCATTGATAATTTGCAAGGATCTCAGCTTAATGTGGCTTCGAGACTTCGTTTCTTGAACTTTGCAGCCTTTCCTCTTTTCCACGAAAAAGAGAAGCTTCAACAAAGGCGGCTTATCTCATTATTGGACACTCACTGTGAAAATCTCGCGTCCGTCATTAGGAGTCGGGGCTTTCGAAATTGTGAGGTACTATCTGATAGTTTTGGCTGTTTATACAAACTCAGACAATCGTTCACTTCTATTCCAATATGTGTATCCTTGTATGCCATTCTTTAGGCAGTCTCCTGAGTTCAATTTGAGCGGTGAACTGCACTTGCGATCGCAAAAGAGGTATGGTATTTACATAGATCCTCCGGTTTCACACAGAACGCTTCGACCTCGCCTTCTTCATACCATGTTTGGTGCTTAGTCGACGATGATTGTCAAACCCTTGTATTTTTATCTTTTGAAGGGATCAATATTCATGGCTAAACTCGTGTTTGCAAGGAGACTGACTTTGCTGCTTTTCCTCCTATCCCTCTTTTCGATGAAAATCTTTCTCGTGTCATAGACGACATTAGATGCTCGGCGTCTTCTCTTCTCGGTCATTCCAATGACTTCGCACCTAGTGCTTTCAGACTCTTTAGCAGGTCTTCAGTGAAGTAATCAGACGCAAGGAACGTCCATCATAGATACACATTGTAACTTAGCATTTCCACAGTCAGGGCAGCCTAGAATGGTCCTGATATCTTGATGGCCTTCCGATACTTCTTATACCCAACACTACAACATGCTTAGCTACTGCAAACCATGCGTAGCTTACCGAACTTTCATTCATTTACTCTATATACTCACGGGCAGCTTGCCAGTTTCTTCCATTATATACCGGAGCTTATCTGCTGTAGGTGACTTCTAACGTAATTTCCAGTCGTTTGATTGCAAGCTTTTGGTTGAACTGGATTTGTGAAACACTGAAGTTCTTTCAGTGACGAATGTGTCAGAATAGTTCAGTTCTAGTGGCGACTGTATTAGAATAGTAAGGTTTTGGTAACAGTTGCAAACGAATTTGCATTGTGCGTCGTTGCTCAATTGACTGTGTTGATCTTACCTGCCACGCGGGTTTGGATGTTGTGATGAGAACGAACACCTTTTTAAAACAATCATTTTGTGAAAAATGTTGGTCGGTTTATACGAACAAATCATAAAATACGATGATCACAACAATGTCACAAGAACAGCAACATACAACGATGGCATGTTACGCGATGTAACGGTACATATTGATTCAGTAAGTGTAGGTCTAAATGTCTAATGCCTTGAACTTCAGATCTCAAGATGGATGAGAGCGTGACACAATACATAGAGACTATGCACGCGCTCAAAGTACAGGACATCATCAACAGCAGAAAGCTATGATCAAGGTGATGCAATGAGTCAAAAAAGGTGAAAGTCACTGCCTAGCCCAACTGGCGTCGATGTTGAAACTGCTGCGGAATGATGGTGCTAGCCTTATATACTGTGTGGGCGGAGTTGCTCATGTCGCTGCAGACAAGGTAGAGACGGAGAAGTAGAAAGGCCGAGGCAAAGAGCTGATAAAGAGTGCACCAGTGTGCGGCGTTTATCTATCGACTCGTCTGTGGCTGTGCTATATGCATCAAGTAGATCATTTGATTTGGATCTATGAAATGTGAAAAAAAGCATTTGTTTGGGGTAATGAGTGCTGACTCAGAATGACTGGGTATGCATGAACGAGAGCATTCACAGCGCATTATTTCGAATCCTGGTTTTTTTGGGGTCCTATTATGATAAGAGATAGACTTGAAATCTGTTGGAAAACCTCAACTTTGCCCGTTCAAAATCTTATTAGAATGAACAACAGCAAATGTGTATGCCCGGAAAATTCATATGTATTGGCGATACGAATGTGCCGTTCAGATGTAGCGCCTTACGCCTTACACCGTCGGTATATACTGCTACCGATTTTTCTAAATGGGCATATGAAGCCTTATTTGATGTTGCAGCGGATGTACATTTAGGCATAAGAGGATTCATCTGATAGCTGGCTTGAAAGTGAACATTTACTGGAAAGATCCATCTTCTTGGTAGTTGCCTTCATGGTTTAGGCACCCTTTTTTACCCATAGGTCAGACACCTACAGCTCTTCTACCATTTGATCAGTCTAATGTGCCTGATGAATGCGAGTAAGATTTATGATCATCACACGTTGAAAACGTTACTGCGAGACTATATTGACTGTGTTCTTACGCTAAATTGGATCCAAAAGTCGTTCAACTTGTTGAATTCTTGTCTCGTTGAAGAGAGTGGTGTCAGAGTTTTGAAAAAATGTAGTTTACGCTGCCAAACGTGTCGACAGGTTAGCACTAAATCCAGCAGCTCTGGCTGGGGACATTTTTTTTTGTAATTGTCTATCTAAGAACTTTGAGGATATGCAGAATATTCGATCCAGGCGCGAGTTCCGCATAACTCAACGTTCATAGGTGTTTGACTGCATCGTAACATTGTTAATAACAGCAAAGAGATCTTGCGGATAATTTTTCTATGTTCAATGAGAACATAAAAGTAGGGAACCTACCTAAGAGAATCAAGTGGGAAACAAAGTTCAACCTAAGCCGGGAGTTGAACCCGTGTTTCACCCTCACGGGGAGCGCGTGCTGCCACTACACCACCAAGGCTCGTTCTTCAGTGTCTTTCTATCATGGCTATCAGCCACCAACCCTTAACGGTTTGGTTGGATAAGCACATATTGCTTTGAAAAGCCAGTTAAGTTGGCAGCCATTGTGGTATGTTGTACTCTAGATTTCTTATGTTTTTCTGCTTTTTCGCAGTGTTATGATGTTTTACATAAACTCGGTGTGGGTGAAACGCGGGTTCTACTTTGTCTGGGGTCGAAATTTTTGCTTACCACTTAGTTCTCTTAATATACGTGAAACATCGTAACACTGCGAAGAAGGTGTAAAAACAATAAATCCAAAGTGGACATCATTGGTGCGATATTCTATGTGAACACTGTTTATCAGATAGAAAACGATACTTTCATACGAGGTGATTTAGTGTAGGCGCGAATTGCAAGTTCTGTTATTCTAGTAGAAACTCAAAGTTTTTAGTACTACTGTTGGTTATAAGTAGCTGCTCGACCGTTTGTGAGATGATATGGGTTTTTTATGAAAAGTCCATTTGATTAGTTTTTACATAATAAGATGAAATTTGTGAATTTCACGTATATTATTTATATTGCAGATTGTAAAATGTACAATAAAACGATGATAAGTCTTGGTAATCGTATCGAATCACATATTGAATTCCATTCAAAACAATACTCATTGAAAATCGAGCCACTACGCAGAAGTTTTTTCAGCGACTTATCATCTTATCAGTTCGATTGTAATGACGTTGTTATTGCCATCGCCACTGACTGGAGCTCTTATCCCGTCGATGTGTAATAACGTTGCATTGAACACAGTTTTCTTGTTGTTGTTGATTCTTTCTTCATTTTTTTCTTTCGTTTCTGAGATTCCCCCCTCATTCGTAGTTGTGCAAAGTGCTTAGAAAACGGGACAAAAAAGCATTTCATTAAGACAAAGAAATAGATGTATATTCCTGATTCATAAGTCGTTGCTATGTCCACTGCAGTACAAGTGGATCGTCTCTTCACAAGTAATGATAGAATCATTATTTGGCTGCTAAAATAATTGAATATCGGTGCCGCGGAGGGTTTCCATATTTTGTTACGATTTTTATTTCTTTTGCCGATCAGAAGAACAACGAAAGTTGCTATTATTTTTAGCGCCTATGGAATGTGTACGTGCTCCGGAATGAGTTCGGAGGTGAACCGCAGTTTTTAGCTAGTCGTATTAAACTCCTATGAAACTGTGTAGCGAGAACAGGTCAGTAGGGTAAATGTCGCCTTTTTGCAGGCGTGAGAAAGGGTTTCAAGGTTTTACCATGATTCAGACCGTAACTTTCAACATCGCGCACCCTTTGCATTCTACGAAATGGTCTCACATGTCGTTCAGTGGTTATGGTGAGTCAGGCTCTAAAGGCTCCATCTTGTGCTGTTTCAAGTAATGTACAACGTCAACGTCATGAGAGGAGTTTTTAAGCAAGTCAAACCGCGGGAATATTTATCTTCCAGCAATGATGGCAGTTAACACTGACCATGAATCCCCATATTTATCACCGGATGCCGAAGTGGCAGTAACGTAAACATTATCGGATCTGTTGCTAAGGTGACGCATTACGCCACCTATGAGGCGACGATGTGATTGTGACGTTGTGAAGCCATGATCGCGAGATCGGATAACGATGAGCTCGTGTGCGACGCAGTAGTCACCTCTAATCCTGCTGCGCCACATGCTCTCTGACAAATTACCATTCTTTGCTTAATTCTCTATATATATAAATGTATAACATCACGATAGATGCTGTAAAGTAGAAATTTGATTGATTTCTGCAAATATTTTGTTTACTTTCTGCAAATTATGCACATCAAATAAGGACATGCTCCCGAATTTACATTTTCATGCAGCATTTTTCGTAATACAAGGCATATTATATATATTACATATTATATCATTATATTATATTTTATATATAATGTTATATTATGTTATTATATATAATTATTATATATTATATCATTTATTACTATATTATATTATTTTATTATTATTATTATTATATATATTACATTATCACATTATTATATTTTATTCTTTATTATATATATATATTATTAATATTATAATATATTATACATATATTATATATAAATATATATAATGTTGTACATTACATATATAATATATATATATATATATATATATATATATAAAATGTGTAGAGAATCAATAACGTCCCACATTGTAGAAACCACAGCGCTAGCATTCACTGTGCTATTCTCATCTGTTTTGGTTTTATAACTCGTAACAAATAAAGCTGGAAATTTTCTGAAGAATTTCGAAATCACTGAAAATGTTTCGGAAAGTGAGTGTTCCTTATTGAACTCGTATAGAAACTACCTAAAAAATTCCAACATTGCTTACAAATGTTCTCAGTAAAGGCTCCATGATGGCAATATGTATATTGAGCGTTGCATGATGTTGTGCTTCAGAACGGAAAACACTCAAATGAAAAATTTTAGTTGACTGATAGTAGGAAAAACTTGTTAGAATTGAATATATCAGTGGAAAATTTTGGAAATAAAGATATAATGATAATTAGATATAAATGATGTATGTAGACATCTTTTCGTCGTTTGGAACTGGTATCTAAGTGCACCCGTTTCATTATGTATTTCCGTAGATTTTAAAAGGGTGCGATAAACTAGTTTCCTGAGACAGTCGTTCTATTTTTCGGTTCTTAGAAAAAAAAGGAAGGAAAAAAAATTCTGGATGAGAAGAGGAGGTCAATTGATTGGCGTGCAAAAACTTTACAACGTCCATATTGATCGGAATTTTTGAAAGTTATCCGTCTCAATTTTTCGAAGAATAGTTATCTGTTTTCTAAGCATGATTGCTTCGATGTTGTTAAATGAAGAGCTTGAGTAGACTGTTTTCATGCTTTTCATGTTTATGTTTTTTTTTTTTCGTACTCACTCAGACTGCTATCACTCCCCTATTTCATTTTTAAATCAATTACGGCCACCGCGGTACAAAGGATGTTTTTTGTGGCCGTCTCTCTGTTGTATCGCTCAGAATTTCAGCTAAAGTTCAGTTAGACTTCTTTTTCGAGAAGATGGTCACAAAAGCGTGGCGAAAACAGTAAAATCGGTGACACCGATGCCACTAATATTGAGGAAGACAATGTTTGAAAAAATTCGAGCGAAATCTTTTTCAGTCGTTCATTCAGCTGATTGCTTCAATGCTTGTGTCGCTCTGGCTTTAGTGGGTATTCATGCGAGTCAGAAATAACATTTTGTTTCCTTGGTTAGCAGTGACGGGGTTCTTCGTGCAATATTAATTTTATAATAGCTGACATCTCTGCTGATATCGCTTCATGCAGACTGTGGAAAAAGTGATTTTACACGCAATGTGCCAGTCGAATATTTTGATAATTAGAACGAAATAATTAGAAAACTGGTTTCATCTCTGTGTTTATGTTACATCTATGTATCAAAGAGAAATTGACTACTTACTAGACGAAATACCTTGGTGATCAAGCTGAGCTAAGAGAAATTTGATCTTGAAACTTGCTTTGAGTGGTCACTTTTCACTTTTTTTTGAATTTCTCATTGATTTCGTAATGTAGTAGTTCTTTCTGTGCTAATAACTGGAATGCCATACTTCTCAAGATGTCGTAGTATGTCCGGCATCTTCCGTAAAACCGTATTTTCAGCCAGAAACATGTTCTCTCATACCACACGCCAAGGGCGATGCTTGTCATTACTGAGGAGTAACTTCCGAAAAGTTTCCAGTGCTCCAGCCTGTAACGAGTGAGTTTAAGGTCAATGGAAGAAGATTTTATACATATATTGAAGCGAAAACTGAAACAGGTTCCAGTCAAATAAATTCCTTTTTATTTAACCGCCTCTAGCGGTAGTATGATCTTACATATATACCCATTGATGTAGAGTGATGTGGAAAACTTTCGCATCAGGCGGGAATTGAACCCATATCCCACTATATCCGGGAGCACGTGCTTTAACCTGTTGCACTACTGCCGCCCGTTTTGCTTATCACTCCTACGCTACAACGCATCTATCTGTCAGCAACCAACTGTCAACGGTGTGGTCCCAGATGGTTGCTATCGACATTGAACCCAGTCACGCTGACAGATATTAGGTATTGGATTATCAAATAAGTTCCTTTTTACTTAACACGTTGACAACGCTGTCAAAATCCTGCTCTTCGCGCCGTCGCGCTGTCGCGTACGCGGTGGCAGCAATGACGTTGTGGCAGTTTTCTCATGAAATATGAATATTTATCGTTACTAGGAAGTTTATCCGCAGTAAATGATCAAATTCGAAAGAAGAGACATCCATGAAACTTCCTGTGGTAGGAGCAATGGCAATATTTCCTCGTAAAGCTTCGAGTCTTGAGGGAAAAGGCAGATACGTAGTAATAAGATGATCTTTCGAACTGATTACTGAACATCGTTATGTTACTGCCTCTAGCGGTGGTATGATGTTGTAGTTCTCACTCATTCAGACTACTCGTTGTCCATGAACTTGTTCGGCGTGAGAAGGTTTATATCAATCTCTAGCAGATTCAATCCTCTTGATCATTATTGGACAGAAAGTTCTGGGGCACTTGTAAAAGATTGGAAATCTATGCATAGTTTCCAAACAAAAACAGTATTATCTATCCTTCAAAATAAAGGTCATCGTTTTCTACGACTTCCTGCCATCGGTCCCTCAGGTTTCGCAACTGTTGAAATCTGGTTCGCAAGCGCTTGACGACGATTCATCTTGCAAAGCAGAATTCATTCGATCTTCGTTGTTCAACTTTGTGTAATGTCTTCGAGGTCAAGATCTCCGGCATGGGAACCGTTGAAAGCAGCGTCCAGCAGCAGATTTCATTGTTGTACCTTCTCCTTTAACTTCGTTGATTTCATCGTCTGCCGATCACTGTGAAAAGACATTTTCTTCAATAATGACGCAATAAAGGCGGAGGCTTTCAACAAAAGAAGATAAAGACGAATCAGATCGAGGCCTTCAGTGAGCAAATTCCACAAAAGAAACTGGAATGTTCCCATGATATGCATGGGAGTCATCTCATCCTTATTAGAGTGTCCCAGCTATATTTCCCACCTACTATTACTTTTCGCAGTTTTTATGTTCCAAAAGGTGTGAACTGATAGATTATTTTAGCGGTGTTTCAAAGTATGTTACTCATCACAGACGCAATATACTAATTAGATTCTAAATCATCAAATTTGAATACTTCTACCAACAAAATACTATTTCATTTATTAAATTTCCTCAGATATTGAAGTTCTGAATGTGATAGCTGATTGACGATATTCTAAACACTTCGATGATAATTATTGAAAGTAGTTATCGAGATGCGTGGAAAATACTAGGTCTCATTAGCAACAAGTTCAGTAAATAAGTATTCAAATAAAGCAGAGCTCGATGGCCCAATTTGTTCAATTTAATGAAATAAATATGCAAACTGTGGTCAAGCGTTATTGCGCGAGAGCACTGGAGTTTTTTCTTGATGAAAGTTGCTACACATGGTCTAGAGTTTGATGTATTTCATTGATCTCGTAAGTTTATTTCTTTGCTGTGATTATTTTGCAAAAAACCTGAATTTTCTGGAAGATTTATCTGCTTCAAACTGCCAAGGAGCCACTGTAATGTTTGTTTGAAGCAAATTCTACTTTTGGTAGTATGTAAAAGTCACCGTGCTGACGCCGTCTTTGCTGTATAGCGTCCATTTCTCATTCTCTAGGATGATCAGAACGGGCTACAATAGCTACTTCATGTTTGTTATTTTGTATGACATCTACCTGCCCATCGAGCTCAATGGTCGTGACAAAATCTTCGAAATGACGACTTGGCAAACACTGAGACTTTTTACAAAATCTCGAGTGTATTTCGTAAAGTCAGCTTGGAATCGTGTTTAAACTGTAGTCATTAACTGTAAATGGTCACTTACGATGTTCTTTATCAAGCAGACATACATCATTTATACAGACTTTGAACAATGTGTTATTATGCGCTTCTATAATTCTTTGCCCTGACAGAAAATCTGAGTTATTCCTTGAAGTTTGGCCATTTTTGTACTCAAAAATCTAAATACGTGGACGTTTTTACACTGAGAGTATGATTTCAAGGAGGCTAAAGTCATTCCAAACTAAGTTTTGGCAAAATTATTGCAAGAAAAGGAGGCAATCAAGATTCAGGTTCAAAGTCGTTTGTGCTGAGCGTACCGTATCTCTTACAAGGCATGATTTTGAGAATTGCGACGACTAAAGCGACCAGCATTTCTGAGTCAAGCAATACTGTATACAGAAATATCGCATGATCTGTGTATCCGCCACCTCTTCCGGTGGAAGATGTTTCAAATGCTTTTTTATGTATCGATATTTTCTTCAAATTTGACTGTTTTTTTTTTGAGGCCTTGTTCCAAAAATATGATCTGATGACATATCTCAAGCTTTCATAAACTCTGACTTGGCTCTTTAGTGGTAGACATACGTTTCGCCTTCTGGCCTCATCAGTACCTTTCGGTACAACCAAGTCCTTGCAGGGTAGCATACCCTTATATATGAGGGAATCGACGCCGAACATGTTGCACTGCGCGTGAGTGGAAAGAACACTTCTCAGTGCAGTGATAATAGAACGCTACATTTCAAGTGATAAGATCACAGTCAATTGCTCATGATTGGTAAACTGAGTAATACCTCTTCATTCAATTGTTTTTCGAAAACTTCCTTTGAAACATTGTAGTCTGATAACATATTTCAAATCTTTCATGAAACTTGATATGGCACTTTTTTAGTATCAGTTTATATTGTCTTGAACGAGGTTTCAAAAAACAGTCGAATATGAAAGTATTATTCAATTTGCCAGCCATGAGCAGTCGACTGTTAGTCACTGTGATGTCGAGCCATCTTATCACTTGACATGTAGTAATTTATTATCTCAGCAGCGTGGAGTGACATTTTAACTCACGTGCAGTGTAACATGTTCGATGTCAATTCCTCTGTATCCTCTGCATGTAGGAGTAACATGCCTACAAGGGATTGGTTAAATTAAAAGGCACCATACTACCGACGAGGTCAGAAAGGCGAAACGCATGTATAGCAGTAAAAAGTTCCATATTAGACTCCATGGAAGGCTCAAAATATGTTATCAGATTGTAATAATATCAGGCGCAAAGAGTATGTTATTTCAGTGTGTTTTTTTTTAATAAATGCTTCACTTCAGTAAATTCACAACGATCCTGAGTTTTCAATGAAGGCTGATTATTTTTTTCCAAAACTGCAATATTTTGGAATTTCATGGATATATGAATGAGGTAGCGACCTCATTGTACTGTTTAAAAATGTTTGAGGAGAGCTTTTGAAGTAGTTGCTCCTATTCAAAATCAGCAGTACCAGTGCATTACGAAATTTGAAATTTTCAACATTAACGCTCCAGTAACCAACGTCAGTTCATTGGTTGGGACCACCATGTTTCACTGAAAAGTTACGTGCTTTGTTCAGCATATTGATCTCCGAGGGAAAATAATCTGAAAAACAATTTGTAGGCCATATTTCATCGAGGTTTTGTTAAGTTAGTAAATGTTTTTTATTAGCAAAAAACAAACCACTGCATATCGTTGCGATTGCGATATGATATTTATGTCTTTGTGATTAGTGGATTGGTTTCTATTGAGCTGCAGTAATTTCTCTTCTTACAACTTCAGATTCATAACTTCTTGCAATTCACTGCAAGTATTAACAATAAGATAAACGGTTTTTTTTTTTTGAATTCTTCAGCTAACACGAGGTTAGCATACAACTTCGGTTCGTCCAACAAAATTATGCCTTCTAGTTACTAGGCTAGTTTTGCCTCTAATATTGCATTGTTCAGGCCCCCTCAGGAATTTGACGTCGTCGTCGCTGGTGGTGGTATCGTCGGCAGTGCTACAGCCCGGCAACTGAAGATTGAATATCCAAATCTGAAAGTATGTATGGTAGAGAAAGAAAATAGATTAGGTGAGTTGGTTCATTAGTACATGTCCATTAGCGCATTATTATGGCGATCAGAATACGTAGTAGTCTTATGGGCACGGAGTTGCAGGGATTAATGTTGCGGTGTCTCGGAAAGCAAGGTGATAAACAGGACTTTGGTTTGATCAAAGGGCAGAATTCTTCATGAAGAACTAGAAGAAAGATACATTTCTCAGCATTTTCCTGGATTTAGCAGAAAGCGTTGGACTTTTCATTACTCTTTAGAGCAAATCGGTGCTTTAAGTGGCTTGCGCTTCACTTGCACGATGATCGTCGTGATGACAAGTGGCGCAGATAATACCATGCAAACCCCCATAGCGATGTGGCTATGTTTTCGTTTCCAACTTATGAAATATTGTAGTTATCGAAATTTCCTTCAGATGTTCAAAAATTAGTAGTAAGTCGCTGTTTGACAGAAAATCAAAAGTGGACCATTGGCAGGCAAGGAAGTTTGGGCGTAGAGCAGCGGTATATGATACACGGGCGTTTCTTTGCTTATATTAGATATTCTTTGTTTCAGCGAAACAGTTAGAATATACAATACAAGTTTTCATATCTTACTAAGATGAGTACAACTTTCCAGAGTTTCAAAGAGGTTTTCCGCGTTTCCTTTTCAGTCGAAATTCATACTTTCGTTTTGGCTAGCAAAGCTTTGAGCGAACGAACTCCATCATGGAGTTTTTTTTTGAAAATTTCAGTGATAGACAGTCTTGTAAACCTTAAGTTTATGAAACATTTTGCCATGATCTTATCAAAGATATGTTTTCATAGCATAGTATTTGCTCTAAGTCGTTCAAGTCCTAATGTACTGTAGTCATTAGAAACCTATGACTTATGATTACAAAACATTATACCTGTAATAGGATTTGTTGAGGAAGGAAATAAGAGAAGGTGAATATATATCAATATATGTGATACTTAGGAAGTTCGAATGCAACAAAATGAAAACAGACTTTGTATCATTGTTCATCTCAGCCATTTCACTTACCCATCAGTCTGGTAATGACAGCGGTATAGTTCAGGCTTTGAACCGTAGTACATCCTAGTCATTTCAGCTGCTCATCAATCTGGTCATAATAGCGGTGTACTTCATGCTGGGATTTACTACAAACCAGGAACTTTAAAAGCGAAGCTCTGTGTTGAAGGCAGTTTTTCGTTATTCCGTGAACAGTAAATTCGAATAAAAGCATTACTTAAGGTGTTAACCTTGCTTATGAATTTTTTCGCGGAGACTAATTTTCCCCACAAGAAGACGGGAAAGTTGATCGTAGCTGTAGAGCCTCACGAGCTTCCTCAATTAGATGTAAGCTTTCTCTAATTTATTTGACTTAGTAGTATATTACCAAGATCTTGAACTTGGTATCATCGCTTTTCCTTTAGATTTTATATGACAGGTCTCAGAAGAACGGTTGCAGAGATATTCAAATAATTGATGGATCACGAATCAAAGAATTTGAGCCGCACTGTAAGGTAATTTATCAGCTATCTGCAGCATGGAAAGATTCTTTTTAAGTTAAAATAGCTAGAATGGTGGAAGCTCCTGTCATTTTCTAGTGATCAAATTTGTAAAAAATAAATAAAGCATTCATCATCTCCTTTGTTTATGATCTTGTTTGCTTACAAATGAATGTTTTTGAGTGCTACTTGGTATCTTCTCATAAAGTTGTCCTTTTCAGGGTCTCAAAGCAATCTGGTCACCACACACCGGTATAGTGGATTGGGGTGAGGTGACGAAAGCTTTCGCCGCAGATTTTGAAAGAAAGGGCGGAACTGTTAGTTTAATCGAATATCATGGAACTTTTTTGGTGGAATAATGATGTATATAGATCCGTGAAATGAGGGATTTCAGATTTATCTCAACTTTCCAGTCAACGATATCTCACAATCGCCTAATCCTTCGTTTCCTATTGCGATACATTCAACGGGGCAGTATGTAAGCTTTCAAAGTTTTGCGCCACTCTGCTTTGACTATATCTCTTTTTCACTGAGCTAATTTCGCAGTTGATTAGACAGCGGAGTAGTTACTGGTGCAGCTTATCGGGTACAAAGTGAACGTTCGACTTCGTCTCCCAAAAAACCTCCGTTGCAATCTACATGGGATTCACGGCTATGTCCAAAGTTGTCAGGAGATTCTAGGCGATCTGCGTCTTATCACATTTATGAAGAAGAAATATCCACTCAGTACTTGAAGCGATGTGATGCGAAGAAACGAATCGATCGAAAAAGTGCTAGGATATGCACAACAGATGCGATGGATCATGTATAATAAATGAATAATGTAACCCCGTTTATACTTGAATGGCCTTCTTTGGTCATTTGCACCTCACCACATCTTCCATTATTTCCTTTCATCGTTAATCTTTTCTGTTTATCTCTTAGTTCTTTGATTTCGTGACGAACCTATCCGTTTTTCCATTAGTGTACAAGACCACTGACATCGAATTCAGGATATTTGTTTGAAGTATTTTCTACAAAATTTCGTGTTGTGCTCAGGTCATATTCTGAGGGATATCATTTGAACTGTCTCTAGTTTATATGTAAGACCCTCGAGGTAATTAAGGTTTTGTACCACGCTCTGAATAACGAAGCGTTTTTTTGACCCTCAAATATGTTAACACTCATCAACGCCCTCTTTATCGATAGGTAGCTTATTTGAAAAGCGCGAATGTCACTTATGCTAGTTTTCATCGTCTTCTGAGTTCTTTCTCACATGTTTTGCACGATAATTAAACGTCCTAAGTACGGCTTGTGATTACAGCTTAGCTCACGCCTTATCTTGATCGTCCTCAGAAAGTCGTCGGATTAATAGTCTTCCTGCAGTGCGCTTGATATGCTACGGACAGCATTGTGCTCAAGTGAATTCAGGTTTTCGTGAGATGTATCAGGCTAGGATTACTTGTAAGTAAAAAGAAGTAGGCGCTTGAGCAGGTGTTTTCTTGTCTTCTTTACTACATTATCGATCGCGTTATGAAAATCCCTAGTCTTCCGTTTTCTCTTTTTTAGTGCTAAATCTGAGTCTTTAGTCAACTGAACCCACATACACTTAGCTGGGGCATTTGAAAAAAAAAACTATCTTGTAAACATTTATTCCGAGTGTTTTCTTAAGAGCACGCTCAAATCTATCCTGTAGACCGTAAATGAAGCTTCAAGAGCAAGATCGCTTTTGATGATTGTCGCTTCCTTGGTTTTCGGTTGAAACCTGATTTTCCAACATGCATTCTCACGGCATTTCAACACTCAGTGCTTCGGCTTTAAGTTTCTGATGTAACTATGACGTCATCAACAATGCACACTTACATATCTAGTTCTATATCATAGCACTCAGAGAGTCAAATCATGTTCTTGATATTAGCTAAGAAAAATTGACGGAACATCACCATCCTTTCAAATCTTCCTCTAATAGGACTTACGGTAGATTCTCATAGTATTCGGTTGGTACAATCCTCGACTCTGTGATATAAAAACTGTTTCTTAACCTGGTAACAAGTCGAAAATCGACAGGTCGGAGCTTGGGGCGAAACACCTACATTACTGATCTTTATAGCAGGTGATTTGTTGTTATGAAAGCGGTAACTAGTTTATTTGACATGATCATATCTGTCCATTATTTGATGCTGTTGCGAGAGCTGCTACTAACGTTTTTCTCGTCCTCTCCAGCTTCAGCTAGTACTGATGTTTCTTCGTCTTCAGGATCTTCTACACAGGAGCGCGTAGCGCAATGGTAGTGACTTCTTTCACTACGAGGGCGGTCCAACTGAACTTCTATGCTTTTCTTGAGAGTTTTCATTAGCAATATTCAATTTCAGAGTCGATTATACACACGCTATTTGATCACGTGTTGCGGATTACAATCGGATCGCGTCGCAGAACTAACAGGATGTGATTCTGACCCTAAAATCGTTCCTTTTCGAGGAGAATATTTGCTTTTGAAACCGGAAAAACGGTACCTCGTCAGAACAAACATCTATCCTGTAAGTTGAAAGCGGGTGTAATGACTGAAATTTTGTTTTCTTGTTTTTTGCTTCACATCTTCGACAACGGAGATATATATCATGATGAGGTTGTATACCCTGACCACGTAGCACAAGACCATTTATTATCCTTTGGAATGAGCTTGGGAAGAATTTGAAATTTCTAAGTAATCCATCATCATGTGCTTTGAACGCTTCTAGAGCCGCAAGAGAATTTAAAAAGAGAAAAATTACGTTTATGACAATACTAGCACAAAACTGCATCTGCTATCTAATCGCTGTTTTCAACATGCAAGGCTCAATTAGAGCAGAAACGTAAGCCTGACCAATGATGGGCAAGACGAATTGCATTTCTTTTTGAAACGGAGTCAGAAAATACTTTCCAAACGTCGTTCCATATGAAACGTATGCAGCTAGATAGGCTGTGTAGACAGGCTTATCAAGTTGGTATCCTAATGTATTTTAATGCTTCTGCTTGTATGGCTACCTCTGCAGAATGCCACAGTCCTTAGCACCGTTATCTCTACCTGTTCTTGTGAACAACATATCGATCCAGCGTGAGAATGCTCAATAAAGTTATCGTTTTTGGGACTTTTCCGTTATCCGTACCCTGTCTCCATTCTTTTGATAAGACCTATTTTTTAGTCTGATAAGGATATGACATGTTTTGAGCCGATAGGTCTAGTGCTATGTAGGCGCCTATTTCGTCCTATTGGGACTCATCAGTAGCACCCTCCCTCGGTTCCGTCGATCCCTTGAGGTTAAATAATCCTCAAAAGGAATCGACGCCGAGTAAAAACTAAGCACCCCAAGTCGGATGATGGTATTACCTGACTTTGTGGTGACCGGCAGTCGAGCTTGCGGCTTTTAGAATTTAGGCTTATTTTTCTAGTTGTTACAATGTTTGAGTAGCCATTTGATAGCTTGAATCAGAGGAATTTGAACGATGTAATTCAATTCCAGAAAGGTTCTGTTATTGCGGTGGAACAACAGAAATTAAATATTCTTTTCCGTTAAAATTTTGTTGAAAACAAAGTGCACCATTGAAATCTTTGACATCTGAGTTATTGGATGCTTTCTGAAACTTGAACAAAAAGCAGAAGGCGCGTTTTTCTCAAGGGATCGAAGAGAAGCGCGGATAACAGAAATAATCCATTTTTACGAAACCCACCCTTCTTTTGGCTGTTACTGCTCACTAGGAAGTCTGTTTTAAGGACCACAGAGATCATTTTGATTCTTGAGATTGATTTGTTTCAGCATACTGCAAGAGCCTTTGAAAGTGTAGTACACTATTCAAAATCTCTTGATTTAAGTTATCGAGTGACTACTGAAACATCGAAACGATCAAAAAATAGGTTTTTTCTGAAAGATGGAAACAGAGTACGGGCAACGGAGAAGACCTCCTTCTCGCAATTTTTTTCACAAAGAGGATACATAGCTTTTGCTGCACGCAATCAATTTCATGTGTGGGAGAAATTTGATGGAATACAGGAGAACCTACTTGAAGCTGTTAGTCAAAAAAGTTCTATTTTTAACGAAGTTATTGGAATGAGACGGAAGTGATATTGACAAAAAGTTAATAAAAAGTTGTTTTGGTTTTACACGGCGCTCGCATTCGCGCGTGTGACGGTCGTCTAATAATCAACTATTCAATTACCAATAATCAAATCAAACATGAGTAACGTAATAACTCGAAGTCTCAGTGCAATTTTTGGATATCTGTTTATCATTGGCTAAAAAAGTCTCATCATGTTGTTATTAGCATGTAAGAATGATGTGACTACAGGCTTCAAAAATCGGTCTTTTCTTAAGTATCCGGAAGGTTGAAAAGTCTGAATTAAAGGTCGAATCGATGACTATGTGTATACAGCGCCGCATCTTACTTCACTGTTTCAAGGGCTCATAAAAATTTGTTATCGTATTGACTATAAAACTGAAGCATAGAGTGTTGAGAATTTTCTGTGATTGCGAAGTTTCATTCATTCAAAAATTGCTTGGTAGATGTGACATCTATCTAATGGCGTTCAATGTAGTTTGGAAAAGCAATGCTCACCTTTGTTCTAGGTGCCTGTCCCAGGTTTGCCATTCCTTGGAGTACACTTCACACCACGAATGAATGGTGATGTATTGTTGGGCCCGAATGCGGTTCTGGCATGGAAAAGAGAAGGATATAGCTATTTTTCAATATCTCTGCCAGATCTTTATGAATCTCTTACTTATCGGTTCGTCAACTGAATACTTGCTTAATTATTTGGCCTTTTTCGAGAATATCATCCATAAAACATAGTAATAGTTGATACATTCTCAGAGGATATTTTGAGCCTTTCATGAGGTCTGTTATGGGCACATATACAGTGGAATACACGTGTTTCAGCCTTGCAGCCTCGTCAGCTGCACACTACCCCTCGTATAAACCTATCCCCTTTAGAGAAGAATTTTTTACATAGAGAAATCGTCGACGAACACGTTACACCGCGCGTAAAGTGAAAATTCACTTCACCCACGATTAACATAGCACTGCATGTCCAGTGACATGACAGACAATGGAGTTATTAACAGTCAAATTGCTCAGTGCTGGCAATGTTATTATTATATGACATCTATCTGTTTGTCAACTTTATATTCCGTTGTTTTTTGAGACCTCGACTGAAACTTTTAAGATCTTATAATAATATTTCGAAGTGATATCGCACACTTATGGAAAGATTTTTTTAGTACTCTTGCGTAGGTTCAACCCTAAGTTTTTCAGTGGCACTCATAAATTAATGTTCAAGTACTTCAAATATGGAATGACAGAATTATATCGTGGGGTGTGGATCAACTCTCAAGTGAAGCAACTGCAACGATTCGTACCCGAATTAAAGTTCAGCGATGTTACGAGGTGGGTGTTGCATTAACGAGACCTTCCGTTTTCCGCTTCAAACTTTCTGGCTGTTAATATTTATGATACATGACATCGTTTGTTCTCGTCATTATACAGTGTCGTTGTAACAGTTGTCAAGCCAAACTGAAGTACTGTAATGTTTACTCTTTCATTTATATCCTTTCAGAGGACCCACCGGTGTGCGCGCTCAAGCAGTGGATCTTGACGGTAGCCTTGTTGACGATTTTGTATTTGATAGTGGAGATGGCGATGTGAGTATTCCTAAATTATCAGAAGTTTCTTTTTTCGCCCGAATAATTTTGTAGTCCGACACTGTTCCAGTTATCGGAGCGCGTGCTTCACGTTCGTAACGCTCCATCACCAGCAGCAACGTCGAGTCTAGCAATTGCGAAAATGATCGCCAGTGAAGCAAAAACGAGATTTGCTCTCTAATTTCTTGGCTGAGTCCACATTCGTGGTCCAATCGAGTAATTTGTTCCCTTTTCTTGATTAATCTCGGGATTGTTGAGATATTCTCCAACTCTACCTTGTTTAAGTTGCAACAGAGTTCACTCTCTAGGTGTTAGAAAGGTCGCACTAATATGGAATGCTGTCTAATCAGTTTTTTAGAAGTAACGTTGTAGTGGCGTTATTCGCTCAATATAAGGGCATAACTTCGAGAATTTCAGGCTTAATAAGGTGACCACTAGCTAGTAACAACGTCTCGCAAGCGTTTGAAATTAGGAAAGAATTCTTAACTATCATTTATAAATAAGATTTGTTACGAAATCGACCGAACTTTAATTTCGAGTCACTTTTTGATCTTAGGTTGCTCATTGTTGTCTTTCCATAGTCTGCCACTTCCCTCCGAGATATGACGAAGTCCAACATCTTCGTTGTATGCTTATTTACGAGAAAATCAAGGCCGAGAATCACTCCCATCCTGTCTACAGAATTATCTTTGATGCTCAGTGGTGGCAACTCAAAAGAGTTTCAAGATATGACTCGTAGCAATTGCTATGATTAGCGAACTGGGAATAGCGTTCTGTAAAGCCGTGATATTATCGAATACTGATCGGGCCCCATCCTATCGTAAGATTAATTGGTTATCTAAAAAATGTCAGAGTATTGCTAGAACGTTGGTAGTTTCATTTTTCGAGAAATGCACTGATAGAAAAGCTTTCTTCTGAACTCCATTTCTATTGGAACAATTTCGCTGCAGTGCGTCTTGATCTCAGCGCATAGGTGTGAATTCAAATTTAGGTCATTGAATTGAAATTACGTAGATTTAGTAAATTCTGAAAATAATCTTGTGAGACCATAAAACACCTCGATAGGGACTCCAACTTTTACATGGAAAATGTGGAAAAGTAGACACCCTGTCGAGGTGTTTTATGGCCAAGAAGAGCTATTCTTGTTAACTACTTGAATTTGCACTAGGCAACTTTCAAAACTATATTGTTCATACTCATAAGTCCTGTGACGACTTTTTTTTTTGATAACTGCAAAGTAATGCAGAGATTGCTGCCAATGAAACATTGATATAACGACGGCTACCTTCACATTGTGCTCCTAAACCGACTCACAGATTGCGTTTCAGTAATATGTTTTTGTCTATTCTGTGAAATCACTGCAATCTCTCAACCATTTTGTTGAAATTCCCACCAGTTCAATTAGCTTAATTTTCTCACAATTCACATTTTCTCATTTCACATCTCTGTAGTCTGTGATTACTCAGTTTACATTTGTTTTGATAAGTCTATACTTTAATACACGATTTCCATTTCTGTAGTCGTTATCAAAATAACAATTATGTATGTATAGACTGGTTATATCCTGAACAGACCTAGTTCGCTTATATTATAGCTTTGTTGTAAAGTAGGGTTGTGATATCTCAATAAATTTTGAAAAGCTCCGCAACGTCTTAAGTTCTAGAAACTAATACCGTTTTCTCTAAACATATCTGTAGGTAATTGTGAAATATCATACTTTTCGTTTCGAGCGTTTTTTTAGACCACACTCAAGTTTCAGTATGCCTGATAATTACTTCTGAGACATGCATGTGGTCTGCTAAAGGCACTTGTACAGTGCAAAACGCGTGTTTCGGCCTTTCAGCCTCGTCAGTTGTACGGTGCCTTTTCGTTCAGTCGCTCTCTTGGGAATCTATCCCTCACATAGTGGAACCGGAGACGAAATATTTACACACGCCGTTAAATGATAAAATCACTAAACGCGTAGTTCTGTACACTCGCTTGCTTTTGGAACTGAGTGAACGAAAAGGCACCGTACAACTGTCGAGGCTGGAAGGCCGAAACAGGCGTCTTGCACTCATTTACAGACCACATGCATGGCTCAAAAATAACTATCAGGCTGATTGAAATTTGAGCGTGGTCTCAAAACATTCGAAACGAAAGTTATGATATTTCACGATCACCATGTAAGAGCAGTTGAGTGTACAACACTGCTCGTTTGGTGATTTTTTCACTTAACGGCGTGGTGTAAATATTTCTTCTGCGTTTCCATCATGCAAGGGGTAGAACTTCGAGGAACTGACTGACCGAGAAAGCACCGTGCAACTGACGAGGCTGGAAGGGCGGAACACGCGTATTGCATTGTATAAGTGCTCATAAGAGACCACGTGCATGGCTCAAAAATAATTGTCAAGCATATAATTGTTGGAATAGAAAGCTGTCAACTTGATAGATAACCGTCTCATCGATAATTTTCAGAGTTTGCTATGAGCATTCAATGTAGTCTGTGAGAATGTTTGGAGTTTTTTCGAGTCTGGTACATCAAAGCTATCCGTACGTTTCAGCGATATCGCTCTTTTCATCAGTGGCGCGCGGTCCACTTATCCTATTTCAAGACGGAGATGATGAGAGCTTTTATATACTGATAACACAATATTCCGTGCTGGTGATAGCACAGACTGACTTGAAGATAATTCGCGTGTGCTATTTTTTATTTTCAGCGTATTCTCACAGCATAGTTTCTGTGCGTCCAGGAAACATATGTGACCAAAAGACGGAAAACACTGGTTCCACATATCGAAAATGGTATTGGGTGCTTGTATTTACGAGGAGTCTAGTCCTGCGCGAGTTTCCCATGTTTTAACCTATCGGTAGGCGACCGCGAGTCGCTGTAAGGTATGCATTCAATCACTCAAACGATGCTGGATCATGACGTATGCATGGCGCGTCAGTTAGGGACTGGTCAACGCCAAGCTATTTATCATTTTCTTGTGCAAGAACATCTAAAGAAATGTGGTGGAAAGAAGCTGATAGAATATAGAAATCACTGAATAACGGAAAATTGAAGTACAAAGATGAAAGGTATGAAAAATGGTGACAGTTTTGAGGAGTACGTTTGAGACCGTATGCACTTTTTGAATGCATTTCAGGCATGGGAAAATTCTAAACTTGCTGTAAATGTGTTATCATACATGTCTAATAACAGTTAACTGATTATTTCTCTGTCTCACATAGCCTGCACATTCCACATCGTTCATGAGCATCAACGTACTGATCAACATATATACCTATCAAAGAAAAAATAGTGTAATTAATGCTCTATGTTATAAATACTAGCATCTGTTCCACGATTACCAGTAAAATGCTAAAGTCTGTTTGTCATTGTTTGCATGATGGTTTGATAATACATGCAGATTGATTAAGAGGCGTTTCATGCAAGAAATCTCAATCCACTTAGTGGCAAGCGAATGTGCAGCGTCACTAATTGTTAAAGAGAAACTTGACCTGGCCTTAAAGCTACCTTTTATTTCTTCTGAGAAGCTGAATTATTCATTAAGATAGACTCTTCATATCTGTAGCGTCCAACGACGCTTGTTTTCCATATGCACGAAAACATCTACGTACACACTTCCAATCGCCTAATTCTTAACTCTGCTGTAAACATCCAATATAGTCTGTGAAAATGTTCAAAGCCCTTCTGAGGTTGGTACGTCAGTGGCTTACTCACGTTTCAGCGGTATCGCACGCTTCATCAGAGACACACACCCCGCACTTACGGTATAGCGCGTGGTCCCTATCCCAATATCTGCTTTAAAGTAAATTCAATGTAGGCCTGTGGCTGGGATAAATTGAGCGATATCCTGAAACGTACGTGAGCCACTGACGTACCAACATCGAAAAGGCTTAAAACACTCTCACAGACTTCATACATACGTACATTAGTGTACACTCATAGAGATTGTATTTTTCACATTGATTCGGTTGAAACAGCAAGCAAGTGGCCAGTGGAATTTATGAGAGATCTCTGAGATTTGGAGGCGGCTCATAAAGGCAATCTTAACCTTTTATCGCGTATCACTGCAAATATGGAGAATAGCTGCCTCTTCACCTAAGAAGTTCATCATCGTTTTCTTCTCCCAGTAGTAAAACGTACAGAACTTTCTGACTCTGAAATCTCCTACAACATGGCAAATTTAGGTAAGGTGACTTTAGTTTTTTCCAAAGTGCCGAAAAATTGGTGGGTGGCTGGGGATAGCGGAGTGATTGGTGCCGCAGTCCATCAAGGAAGCAAGGCGTTGGTTCAACTTTCTCCCCAAGTTCTCTTGCATTCCGCAAATGCTTACCCGGTATTACAAGATGCGAGAGAACCGACTTGGCCAGCATTCTATGACTTTCTAAAAAACACGAACTGTGGATCCTTAGCCGAAATAACGCGCAAAATCTTCGAAGGCCATTGTTCAATAAGCCCGTAGAAATGAATCAAATGCAAAAAGTGCTGGATTCCGCACAATAGACGTGATAGCGGATCCGATATGAGTAAATAAATAGTTGTTCAGAATCCGGAAGGAATTTTTTGTCTTTATGCCCACAATGCGCGTAGGCTAACATTCCCATTAATAAACTGATGGTGCCTAAAGCTAAGCTGAGCTTAGGAGGCACTGCAATTTTAGCGAAGAGCCAAATAAGCTATGATGTTCCAGAAGAAGTGCATTGTGATTGCACTAGAAGGGATCTACAGTAACTGGTGTGCAAAGCAGCTTTGGTTGCAAACTTCAATGACCCTAAGGAAAATTTTATGATCATTCAATTTTGGAAATCATCAGGGTTGTTAGTGCGCTGTACATTTCTTAATACCCCGACTGCGTTCGTCCGAGCAGAGAATTTGATAGGTTGGGGAAAAAGTTCTGAGAAAATGCTTGTAAGAGATTTATCCATGCACCTATTACACCCGAACAAAGAGAAAACTAATAGTCAAAGTACTCCCCTTCAACTTTAAGTACTTCCTGCCACTTCTCCGGCAAAAGATCGATTCCGCGGTCATAAAATTGGTTGATTGGTTGATGTGTTCACTAGCCCTGTTGCATTTGAACACCCAACAGCCATTCGTGCATCATCAACAACCAAATTTGTTCGCTTGTTAACTTCATCCTGAAATAAGGATACTTTATAAACCGATAAACGCTGGAGAAGACGGTTTTCAAATGGGCCCAAAAACACAAAATCGGCCTACACCCAAAAAGTTGCAAGCATTTTCTCAAAACTTTTCCCCCAACCTATTAACATACTGCGCAGTAGGAATGCGGCTTTGGCAATTCACACACGATCGGCAATTCTGCTATGAAACGAAGTAAATGGGTCCATGCATAATTTCCGTTAAATGGTCGTGAGAGGTCCTCTAGCCAATGTTCAAAATCATATACGAAAACATAGGTTTTATTTGCTGATGTAAAGAATTGCTCGATTTCCTCGATTTATAGTGGTCGAACAAACTCCAGCAGTTTTCCAAATTTTAAGTATAGCGTAAGATTTCATGTAATGATTGTTGATTTGTATTTCCACCCAGAACCAGATGAACATATTATTGACTTCACGATAGGCTCACGCGTGACTACTTTATAGATAGTTTGTAAAAGAGCAATAGATGCTAATTTACACTATTGTGCTAGGGAGTAATCATTCAGATAAACCTACAAGCTTTCTCTTCATAACTAGAAATATTCATAGGTGCCAGAAATATAAAGTAACTAGGTAAAGCCGTTTGCACTACCTCCAAAATTGTACGTGTTTGTCAAAGATTCGCTAGAAATAGAGGCTCGCTAAAACTTTGCCCATGAGGTGCATTGGTTAAAGCTGCCCTATGACACACGAGGTCATTGGTTCAATAACTAAGCCGAGCGGACGAAGCCTACAAACCTCTGATGTCGAAAAATTGTACCACACTTACTCGGGAGAACAACAGCTTTGATTTGATTTGTCGAAAGGGTACCGAAGCCGTTGTAAAGTAATTGAATGCATGTTGTCACAAAACTTGATCAACGTCAAGAGCTCTGGGCTCATTTATGAGGTATAACTTCTATTCAATGTTTTAGAGAGAGAATTTTATTTTATAGTGCTATAGGAAAGTTGAGCCAACAGCATCTACACTCGCCTCTTTGATTCTACTCCTTTATGCTATGTCACAGAAATAAGAATAGGCACCTCAGCTGTGTTGAAAAGCAATTCACGAGCAATCATAGCTTATTGTTCTTTACTTTCATTTCTCGAAAAAGGAACATTCAAGTTCACAGATCTAGAAAATAAATCCTGAAAAGGAAACCACCAAAAATTTGATCAATGTAAGATATGAACGCAAAAGTGAAGAAGAGAACAAAGTTTTCTTGTTATTGAGAGAATGACAGGATACAATAATTACAACAATTAAACTTTAGGTTTCGGATTTTTATGTTAGAGTTGTGTGTAGTTAGCGGATGAGATTTCACATCAACTAGACCCTTCCATTCCTTGAGAAAGGCAAAATCCTCTGGAACGTTGGCTGACGTGTAATAAATGTTGAGACAATAACCAGGTGTCTGCTCAACAAGAAGAACATAAACCGTTAATCATTGTCGAGGTTAGCAAAAGGTCAATGCCGAAAACCACTAATATAGTTGTGCTCCACCGTAGAAGAATCGATGCAAACGAAATAGAGGCGAACGACGGATGACAATGAACGACCGACTTGAATTGTGCCTCAGAAGAACACGAAAAGCGACGTGACGTCAGCAAAACAAGAATGTTAATTACAACCTCGTGTTACAGGCTCGATCAACGAACAAAATGTGAGCTTTCTCTGTCTTGGAGTTCGTGCTAAGAAAACAAATTTCTAAAATGAATGTGGACAATTGATGTTTGGCTGCACAGCGACAAAAAACGAACACGGCCAATCTGGTTCAGCACTTTAATCGGTCAAATTGAAATCTTCAGAAAATATGATAGCTGTTAATGTTGATAGAATATATTCTTCGTCCTGCAATGTCTAAACAGATAAAGTCGGCTTGATCTGAGTTGTAAAATAAGGATTAAGCGAAGAATATCGCTGCTGCCTGAAAATGTGAATGACAGGTGCATTTGACAGAGTTTGCTATTGGCCCTTCTGGGATCGTGGACACTCGCCCTCTGCATCCCTAACTGGTTGCCCTGGACGCTGTGCTCCACCTCCTCTGCATCTTTAACTCTCAGTGTGCGGCGTCTAGGCGTCTAACAGTAGCACGCTGTTGCGCCTAGCAATGGTAGGCTGTTGCGTTTAACAATTGCATGATAAGGTAAGAGATGCAGGGGGGGGGGTGGAGCAAACCGTCCAGGGTTGCCGGTAGAAATGCACAGACCGTGGTATCATGGTCCCGAAAGGGTTAACCATATAACGGCCAACACTTTTTGCCAATGCTTTTGACAGAATAGAAGGAGTGAGTAAATGAGGAAATCTAACTAGTTAGTACATATCATTTATATTTCATCTTATGCACAATTGTTCACTTCGTC
This sequence comes from Parelaphostrongylus tenuis, assembly GCA_019055375.1. Lineage (NCBI taxonomy): Eukaryota > Metazoa > Nematoda > Chromadorea > Rhabditida > Metastrongylidae > Parelaphostrongylus > Parelaphostrongylus tenuis. The sequence continues at coordinate 43,247 of JAHQIW010001423.1, forward strand.
AATCCATTCCGACCGAGAATTACAATGAGCTTCAACAGAAATGATTTTGATTTTCGATCTAATTGATATGTTGCGAGACATACCGGTAATGTTCATTTATTACTGACGTCTACTAACACCCAGTCATCAAAGTGAGTATAAGCTTTCTCTTCTTATAAACACTTGCACACTGTATACCAACAAGTCATTCTACAACATCCCAATATTATGTCGCTGCTTCGAATGATTCTGCATGTCCCCTAATCGTTAACGCCCTAGGGACCACTTTCCCACTCAATAATAATAATGCGATTTGCTCTGTCAAGAAACTCTCCCATCCCGAAGAACATTTGGTTTTTGAAATTGTTTGCTGCATTGTTCCGGCGTAGTTTAGATGGAAATTTTTCAGAACCATGTTTCTCACTCGTACAACATCCCATACTAATCTTCGTTATTTGCTCAAAGGTGGTCTTCGACAAATCTCTAATGCACCATCCTCTAACGTGTAAGTTCAACATTATCAAAAGATATACTTCTTGTTAGAGTGCTAACACGTTTGATATTCCGACGTTATCTGAGCACTCAAACATGAGTAGTTTTTTAATAACAGAAAGCCAATCTTATGGACCGAAATAGAAACAACGCCAAGTATGCTTGAGCTTCTTCGCCTAAACCCAATGCGCACTATCTACTTCAAAATTGATTATCTGTTGCGGTTTGAGCAGCTCTTGAGCACAGATAAGTGTTTATATAAGCCATTTCGCTTATTCCGACGTCTTGCGCTAAAGACAGAACTCAAGTAACAATTTTCAGGACCGACTATCCAAGTCACCCGTGTTTCCCTAACATTTTTCATGGCAAGTATAACATTAAGCCAGTCGACCTCTGCCAAAGCGTCCAAAACAATTGACATATAATGGGCAGTATTTGATAAGAAACAGATTTTCATCAAAAATATGTTTAATGAAAATTCCTGTGTTCTTTTCCCGTTTGTCTCCTTTTAGACTATGACAATCCGATAGATCTCTTGATCGCGCACACATTATTCAGACGTCTAACCATATGCGGGCAGTTTCTTAGCAGCCCGTTTCTCCTATTGGGATATGACGACTGCTTTATAATTATTCCAGAGTGTGCAAGAAACTTAAATATAGTACTGGCGTGCAGCGGTCGTCGTCACTTTCTAACCTCGTCAGTTCACAACTAACCAGGATAAAGACTTAATCGAAAAGCTTCGACGATTTTCCTCTCTAAATTGTCAACCATTCGCCTTCACTTTCTCCATAGCGTCCTTTATTCTTCATCATAGGCAGATGTTTCGATCTATTTAACAAAGAAGGTGAATTCTTCATCGATCCACATGAATGAAAATGCAGATTTTCTTAGCAGTTGATGAAGTTCTAAAGGAGTCAATGTCACGACCTTGTTCATTCTTATAAAAGCCTCAAATTAACTCGGATTCTTCCTTTAAGGTCATATAAGATTGATAAGAATGTAAGCACCAATATTCCAAGATCATAAGCAAAATTATGGTATTTTTACTCTGCCTGTGTTTCACTTTCAACCTCATCAATTATGGAGGAGCTTAAATCGTCATGTTTCCACTCGTTCCCTCGTTCCTGTCGTAAGCCAACGGTGTTCAGCCCGTGTCAGGTTACGCTCACAGGATCTACACGAAGACAACACACATTATGATAGTTTTGTAAGGTTCTGCCAAGTAAGGACGCTTTGTTCGAGCGATGGCGGACTGCGTTGATATCGGTGCGACAATGAAAAGCTCATATTGCTAGAACGACCATCAATTCCAATCAGTGCGGTAAATACGCCGAAACGGTAGCTGGGTAAAAATTAGTACTACTTCGATCGCATGATGACTTTGATTGATTCCAGTCTCGGTGAGGCGTTATTTACACGGTGTTTTGTCTTCGTACAAATTTGCTCTCCATGGTGATTCTCGAAATTTTCTCGAGAAGGACCTTCAATGGATAAGTAGTTTTTGCAAGATGATTTCAGTAAGAAAAAAAATTTTTTTGATTTCCTCCTGTAACATGGAAGAAGTTTCAGTGTACTCACGTGTTGGAAATGTAGAGAGTAAATAGAATTCCACTTCGTAGATTGAAATCGTTCCACGATATCAGTTGCCATATAAAAAAATAAAAGTGATATTGTTCAGAGCTCCGCAAGAATTTGACATGGTCATCGCTGGCGGTGGTATCGTCGGTTGTGCCACAGCACGACAAATGAGAATAGAATATCCAAATCTGAAGATATGTATGCTGGAGAAGGAGGATAAACTAGGTTGGCGTGTTTCATACATGACTAAAGTTTCTTAACCTTACTTTTTGTCAGTGTTATTGCTTATGAAATATTCCATCGGTTTTTTGTCTATTTTTTGCTGAAAGTGGTCAATCTTCATACATACCACGAAATGTCTCATTTTTAATGCAAATACCAATCGTCTTCAAAATCATTTAGATCTCTTATTGGTAAACTTACATTATACAGAGCTACAGGGTTAGGGACTAAAGATTATCCTCTCAAAGTCAACTGAACGTAAGCTTTGGCTACTGATTGAATTCATTCGACGATTATTTTCTTAGATTCTCAGAGACCACGGGTGTCAAAAGAGAAAGATAACAGGTTTCCATGTGTTCACAACTTATCTGTACCAAAAATCTGTGGATAGAAATCATCACTGTCAGTTTGCGATTTTCCGACCACCGTATCTTGCGTGACATGATTACTTACCTTTCGGTTACTGCTTGAATTTTCGGTATGCACGCGTAAAAAGGACAAAGGTCGAAGCTCTAGGCTTTGATCAATCTCTGAGGGATGTGCCATGCATTCTTCTTCAATTTTTAACTTCGTTTGAGGTGATTTAATACATATATGACCCTTACAATGACTCGCGGTGACCTCCCGCTGAACGGAGTCAGTGCTGCTTATCCTCGCAGGCAAGTTTGAGACCAGTCTGGTACCAATTTGCCTACCCCGGAGGGATGGATGACCAGGTGAGTCATGAGAGCGAGATCGAACAATTAACCTCGTGTGCGACGCAAGGCACCTCTAACCACTGCGTCACATACGCTCATATACACGCGTTGTTCATTGGTTTTATTGCCAGGCAGAGCTTGTCCAACAGTTCTTCAATAGTCCTTCAATAAATCGCTAAAGAGGGATTTCAGTACTATGCTTGGTTTACAGAAATGCCTTGGGGCGTTGTTGAAGCCAAGGGGTGTTACTTTTAACCTTTGACGTGTTTAGTGTACACGTCTAGGATGTGTAGATGGGTTTTCACTAAATTTTGAAGAGCCGTTCAATAGTACAAATTCTGATGACTGCGATGTTGAATGTCCTTTTGGAAACGGTCTTCATGAAGCGCATAAGATCAAATTAAGATTACGTTCATCACCCAAAAAAGTTGGCGCATCGCTTGAGATTCATAGTTGGTTTTTTCGCCGATACAAAATAAAAATAAAATCACTTGCTGATAAAACGATAGAAAGATGTTTTCCCTCTAACTGTGATGCGTAAAACTAGGAGTTTTCGAAAGTGGAGAAAAATTTTTGGAACGAAAATTACGGGAAGCGATTATAAGTGCCGCTGCAGAAGGACTCCATTTTTTTATTCGATTTGCTGAGATTTGAGGATTATTAAACTAAGAGATTAGCGTGAAAAGGTTTTGCCTCCAAAAATTTGAGGAGACTCGATGTGAATATCTTGACAAAATTTTTTCGATAATGGATACTGTAATAGTTTTATCAAAGATGTTTAGGACCACTTCTATTTTCTTGATTATTCGGATGATTGTTTTTTTTTTTACTAACTAAGACAATCTATAAATCAATATAAGATAACTATTGGTCTAAAGAAAAAAAAACATGTTGGAAGAAAAATTCAAAGAATTTTATTCATCGAAAATAAATGAGAAGAGAAATGCGCGTCAAAATACTATGATCAGTGTGGTATGCAATTATATAGTATTTTTTCTCTTTCACCACCCTATTAACATATTTTTGAAGCTATTCATCAAACCGGAAGAAACAGTGGTGTAATTCACGCGGGAATTTACTACATGCCAGGAAGCTTGAAGGCTAAGCTCTGCGTTGAAGGCAGTTTTTATGTTATCATTTCTATGAAAGAGTCCTGTTAGGGCTGAACTTCTTTCTCAACTAGGTATGGATCTTGCCTACAAATTCTTTGAGGAGACGAATTTTCCTCACAAGAAAATGGGAAAGTTAATCGTAGCTGTTGAACCGGACGAGATTCCCCGACTGGATGTGAGTGTAACTTAGCTGGTCTTTTTGATAACATTTTGCAGAAGCCTTGAGTTCAACATCATTGCTTTCTTCAGGTTTTGTATGAAAGATCTCAAAAGAATGGCTGTAAAGATATCGAAGTAATTGAAGGTTCTCGAATAAAGGAGTTTGAGCCATATTGCAAGGTGACAGCTTATAACACAGTACTAAGACTCATTTTTGAGGCACACTTAAGTAACATCTAATGACTCCTTATTTGAATGAGCTTGCAGAGAAAAATGTCTGATCTTTATCGCTACTCATAATGTTGCTGCCTATGAAACGTGTTTATGATCGTTATTTGACTTTTTCACATAAAGTTGTACCTTGTAGGGTCTGAAAGCAATCTGGTCACCGCACACCGGTATTGTGGAGTGGGGAGAGGTGGCAAAAGCCTTTGCTGTAGATTTTGAGAAAAGGGGCGGAAGTGTTAGTTAGATTCCTTATTAAGGTTTTTGTGTTAAGATGGTAACGCTAGATAGTGTATGAAATGGTCGACTTCAGGTTTTCATTAACTACCCAGTCAAAAATATCTCAGAATCTCCAAATCCTTCATTTCCTATTACGATACAGTCAAGCAAAGGAAATGTAAGTTATAGAATGATAGTTGCTACATCTTCTGTTAACTAGTAAAGGCATCCATTTATCATGAAATGCCATTACTGAAATTTCTTGATAGTTTTTGTTTGAGTATTTTTACAGCTGATTCTTGATTTCCAAACATCTTACCCTTCTCTATTTAGAATATATAGCGATGGAATTCGTTGATGAAATCATAGCCTTTAGGTGGAAGTTCCCACTAATTGAAATTAGGAGGTTTCAGTGTCAAATACATACTCGTCACTTGATTACTTGTTGCGGACTACAATCTGATCGTGTCGCAAAACTAACCGGATGCGACCCTAACCCTAAAATAATTCCTTTCCGAGGAGAATATCTACTTCTAAAACCCGAAAAGAAACACCTTGTGAAAACAAACATATATCCTGTGAGTTTTAATGCTATTTGAGCTTTCTGTATCTAGTGGCAACACAATCTGCATTCAAAGCCCATTTTTTTTAAAAAATATAGAAATAAGCTAATCCCATTCTACATGGGTTGAAAACATTTGTTTGGATGCTCACTCTGAAAAAAACATATCTGTGCAAAGCACATTATAATTAAGCCTATAATCTATACAGCAGAGGAGCTGTTTGCGCTGAGGACTGATAAAAGTTTTACTGCCGCTGACAAAACGAATCTTTCTAGGTACCCACTCCAGGGCTGCCATTTCTTGGAGTGCACTTCACTCCAAGAATGGATGGTGACATTTGGTTAGGTCCAAACGCCGTATTGGCCTTTGAAGCGAGAAGGATACAGTTACTTTTCGATCTCTCCATCAGACCTTTGCGAGTCTCTTGCATACAGGTTCGTGACTTTTAAATGTGTCACACTGTCATTTGCATTAGATTTCAAAGCACTTGACTTAAGAGATGGTGTTTCACGACTACATGAACTTATGTCTGCAGCCTCTGTTCCACATTCTAGAACTCTTCCGTTAAGTAGTTGTCTCAGGCTTGTTACACCAATGTGCGCGTGGAATTCAGCTGCCATTAAGGGGCCTTTCTTTTCACGCATATTCTACTGAATACAGTCCAATTGTTGTTCTAAACCAAAGAAAAACAGCCTGCACCACCAACGAGGCCGCTCAAGGCCGAAACACGTTCGGGTTGTATAAGAGCCCACTAACAGACCACATGACATGTTGGCTTAAGTATTAATTATGAGAAAACGCTCTGCTTTTTTATTGCTTGACTAAAAAAGCAGTCTACGGTCTTTTTAATTTGAAACTAGCTTTTCAATGATTTGTTCAGCTCCGATTTGCTGACCTCGGAAGAATTGGAAGTGTGGTTGGCCTAGAGCTAGGTTGGACCAGCGCCCATGATTGTTCTGCATAGGAGTAAAGTGTATTCCAATGTATTTGATAATCCGTGCAGTGGTTTATGATACCATCTAGCCAGAAGGTGATTATGGATTTACAATCGACGAAGTGTTAGGTGTTTATCCACCTAGTCGTTTCTGTCAAGTAGAGAATGTGCTTGAAATCTTTAACGACTAACAAAATAAGTTCATGACAGGGAAAAGCTAGGACTGTCACTCGTTTAACATCAGCACTAAAACACTAAAATGGCGTCATAACTAGAATATGGTGTGGTAGAGTTATAGTTGGTTGATAGAACCTCATCTACGTAAGTCTGAACCTTGCTTAATTTTTTTTGTGGTTCTTTTCCGTTGGATTATACAGGACAAGTAACGAGCCTTTTGTCTGGACAGAAACTTTTCATAAGAATGTTAGTGTTGAATGATCAAATCAAATTGTCTGATCTCTTCAGCGGTGGTATGATGTTTCAGATATACCCAGTGATGTACAGTGATGCGCAAAACTTTTGCGTCAGGCGGGACTCGAGCCCACATCTCACTTTATCCTGGAGCGTGTGCTCTAACCCGTTGGACTGTTGACGCCCATCTTGCACACCACTCTTTTTGCGCTACAACGCGTCTATCAGATCTATCAGATGCGCTGTGCGTAAAAAGAGTGGTGTGCAAAATGGGCATCAGTAGTCCAACAGATCAGAGCACACGCTCCCGGATAGATTGAGATGTGGGTGCGAGTCCCGTCTGACGCAAAAGTTTGCACAACACTCTACATCACGGAGTGTTAGTAGCCATTCGAGAGCTTAATTTCCGTTTAAAGCGATGCATAGCCGTTTTTTGAAATACCCTTCTGTAACGTTGTAAAATTCAAAATAAAATTGTTTTACATCTGCCGCGCAATTGTACTTTTATTTCACTGGATGTACGATATGCATATGAACGCGTTGAGGAAATCTTGAAGTATCAGAGTCAAACGTGTAATATGGAGTTTTTCGAAAAGTAGAGAAACAATTCCTGATTTATCAACAAAAATCGCACTTCGCATGTGTAACGAACCAGCGCAATCGATCATTCTCCAAGTTGAACCCGTGGGCAGCCCCTCATGCGCTCCTCCCCCATGGACTACCCAAAAAACAGATGCTCGCATAAGTAAATCAATTTTGTTCTCCTGCTATACCGCAGAAAACGGTCTTTCTAGGAAATGAGCACAGCGTTGGAATCGCTGAACCTTTCATTATCGAATGGTTACTAATAGTCTAGAGGAAGACCTCTGTCCTGCGAAAAATATATGCGTAAGAAACACCAAAGGTTTTTCTTTCGCTGAAGCGCTATGAAAAGATTTTTTCAAAAAAGGTCTTCTACGACACTAGCCAGAGATTTGAACTTTCGAATGCTTAAAACAATGTCAAAAAAAATTCTTGTCCTGGAAAAAGAATTACCTCTTCATCCCGTTTTACCTAACGTAAAAGTAGCATCGCAATTTGTGAGAAAGTACGAATCTGATCGTTTTCGCTAATTTAAAAAATCTGGCAATAATTTTCCAATCTAAGTGCTAGTTTAGTCCAGAAAAACTAGCTTTTTTTGAAAGTCTTTCAGTGGCATGAATTTGTCATTGTTCCTGAAAATGTGAGTTGTTGTAAATCTGCGCGATTGATTAGAAAAAAGCGTTTAGTTAAAGAAATTAAAGAAATTCAGCTGAAATTTTCGCTACTGCAATAGCATTGGTTTAACTTTTATCCCACATACAAACAAATGTTTTGCTGAAAAGTACTAGAACAACAGTTGAAGTAACATTATAAACTGATGGACTAAATCTTCGTAGTAATACTTTTTTACTTTTCAGAGGTCTCAGGAAGTTGATGATGAAGTATTTCAAGTTTGGATTGAGGGAATTTTACCGTGGCATTTGGATTAACGCGCAAGTGAAGCAACTTCAACGTTTTATACCTGAATTAAGCTGGCTGATGTCACGAGATAAGTGCTAAGATCATGTGTCCAAAGATGTTCAGTAATATAAGAAACCTTCAATCTGGCAGGAAGTTGATCCCGTGTTTTATCAGTTACCGAGGGCGTGCCTTACCACTACACCACATGGGCTACCGTTAGCGACTATATAAGGCATTACGACTGTCGACAACGAATCGATGAAGAGATCAGTCCCGTATGCACATGGCGGGATCAAACTCGTTCAAGCTGAATATATATATATATTATATATAGTATATGTACATATATATATGTATTCAAATATATATGTACACATATATATATATATATATATAGCGCATGTGGCGCAGTGGTTAGAGGTGCCCTGCGTCGCACACGAGGTCAGTGGTTCGATCTCGCGCTCATGGTTCACCAAGCCATCCATCCCTCCGGGGTCGGTAAATTGGTACCAGACAGGTCTCAGACTTGTCTGGGAGGATAAGCAGCACTGACTCGGTTCAACGGGAGGCCACCGCGAGTCATTGTAAAAGGCCAGATATGCATTCAATCACCTTTATCCTTTATATATATATATATATATATTATATATATAATTGAATAGTATTATTTACACGACCCGTCATCACAATTTTCATTGTGCGGTCCCCACTACTTGTAGCATACAATTCATTTTTCGTATTCTTCTTAGATGACGTACAATACTGGTTGATCGAGCATCCCTGCAATCTTGAGGATAACCTAGCTGTGATGTTACATGGGCGTTCTTGTTAACTGCCGGATAGTGTGAACGATGGAGCTCGGCTTCGCGCGCCGCGACGGGCGTCGCAACCACTCAGCCACGGCTCCCTCGGCCGCCTATAGGCATATATATATTTATATATGTGTATATGTATATATACATATAATCTACTGGAATTTCTCTCATTTGAGCGATAGCAGAGCGGTGGTCTCAATGATGTGGAGGTAGCAAGCGCCACCACTATGGTCACGCGCGCGTTCAACTTTCGCCTCTGGTTAGGAATATATTACTCAGAATTCTTGGATATATAACTATAGCAATATAACACTACTATAAGAGAATTAAAGTAGATAAATTCTAGTGTCCAAATTGTTGTTTCCTACCTAATAGTTGCTTCAAAGTTTTTCTGGATTGGCGTATCAAATTTTAGAAAGAAAATACGACTGTGTTACAGATACCAAAAGCAAATAAATGACATTTCGAAAAATGTGGATCTTTTGTAAATTTTTTCGCCTTTACAGGGCCTGCCGGTGTGCGCGCTCAGGCATTAGATCTGGAAGGCAATCTCGTTGATGACTTCGTGTTTGACAGTGGGACTGGTCCGGTCAGTGTCTTTTCGCTGAAATACAAAGGATCTCAAATTTATAAAATGACACCTAACTTGAAAACTTCTGGTTAGCAGTACTGCAATAAGCTTTACTAGTGAATCCCTCCAAGAAGGTTTCACTTAGAACAATCAGTCATTAGGAGAATTATGAATAGTTACATGGAAAGCATATTGGTCAACCGTGGAGTTGATAGTAATTCGCGATATTGGTATCCAAAAAATACCTATCTAAGAGATTGTTTTGAGACCTCACCTAAAATAATATAATCTGATAGTGAATTTGAAACCTTTCCGACGTCTGGTATGGCACTTCTAGTACTAGACATACATTTCGGCTTTCTAGCAATCCTCATCAGTAACACAGCCCGAAACGTACGGCTAGAACTAATAGTGGTATATTAGACCTTTCGAAAGGCTCAAAATCTGCTATTAGATTACACTCTTTTAGGCAAAATCTCAAGAATAGAGAGGTATTGTTGTATGCGTCTTACCATTCATCAAAAATCGACTGTAAGTAACCGTAATGTCGAGTGATCTTTGCATCTGAATTGCAATAAAACATGTTCGACGCAGCTTCCCTTTTTTGTGAGGGAACTGTCGAAGCAAAAGGCATGTGCTACTAATAAAGCTTGTTATTGTTAGGAAGCTGAAACGTGCGTCCAGTACTAGAAGCTCCATATCACACCTTTGAAAGCGCAAAATACGCTATCAAATTATATCTATGTGTTTCTTGGTCTACTTGCTGCTAGTATATAGAGTTTCCATATTTCAATCCAATTTGCCTCAACTACAGCTGTGACGTGTCGAATTTGACGGCCCATCTAGTTCATTAATCTTCTGCAGTTTGAATCAAAGTGTTTTGAAGCAAAACAAGGTTTTGTAAATGAGATATGCTCGAAAGATTTTTTGACCTGAGAATCTTAATTTCCAACTCAGAAATCGTGGTGTTGCAGGACCGATAATATTTAGCTTAAATCTATGTAATCGAGGTTTATATGACTTTGCAACATTATGTTATTTCAGCTATCGAAGCAGGTCCTTCACGTTCGTAATGCTCCTTCTCCGGGTGCAACGTCGAGTCTGGCCATTGCGAAAATGATTGTTAGTGAGGCAAAATCGCGATTTGCTCTTTAGTTTCGTCGACCGATTCTTTGAATCGTCTTGAAAATTCCATGTGCCGTGAAATGCAGATCAATTAGAAATATAAGCAATCAGGATAAAAAATTCATCCTCAGAACTGTCTTCACATGCATATTCACCATTTAAAATTCACTACAAAAAAGAGCAAACTGCTTCAAGTTTATTGCAATTGCAGTAGTCGACAATGTAGCTCCACTTCATGAGATCTGAAAGCTCATCTATAGACTAGATTTGAGCGGTGTATTGTGCTGCATGTCTCATAAAAGGTTTATCTTCAGTGAACACAGATTCAGTGTCATGAATCTCAATAATTGCCAAAAACGTACGTCGATATTTCCATCAAAGTTATCGCTTAACAATCACTGGACCTTTCTAAACTCCGAGATTCTTTTGAGTTTTCTTCCCGCATCTACGGAGCTAAATAGTGGATAGTTCACTGTTGAAATGTTGATATCTCATGATCGACAACTAAAGAATTCATACTATATAAGAATTTATACTAGCTGGTGTTTGAATTCGCTTGGATTTGTATTCATCTGATCTTATGGAAAGGAGAAGCATGTGGATTTGCAAAGAGAACAAACAGAACGAAGAGATGTGAAAAATCAAAGAAAAATTGAAAGGAAACGTTATCAAAATGTTTATCATAGTTTGTAAGAACGTTTAGAGATTTTTGGAGGTTGGTACATGACAGCCAAACGTACGTTTCAGCGGAGAACTCATTTTATCAGTGGCGCACTCATCACACTGAACCTTACTTTGCAGCAAGGATGAGGAGACATTACTTATGGTGATAGCTTGTAATATTGCGTTATGACCATTATTTCCACTCGATGGATTGCGCTGGTGGTGAATATGTAGAATTTCATCTCATCGACTGTGTTTAGACCTCGCCTTCAACATTCGAGTTAATGTGTTAGGATGTTCAAAGCTTTACCTAGGTTATTCAGACAGAGCCAACGTACGTTTCGGAGGTTGAATGTTTATACTGAGGTTTGAAATTAGTCAATGAGATGGAATTCTACATAATCACCACCAGCCGCAATCCATCGACTGGGAAAAAATGGTGATAACACAATTTCATGTGCTATTACCATAAACAATGTCCCCCCCCCATCCCTGCTATAAAGAAAGGTTCAAACTGATGAAGCTGACGATACAGCTGAAATGGGTATGAATCCGATGTACCAAGCTCAAAAAGTCTTTGAACACTCTCACTTACTATAATCTCATCAGGAAAATCTGTCTAACGTGGAGCTTATGTTGTTTTTGCAAAATCTGAGTGTTAAACAAAGCACGAAACCATCGATATAAGCCTATGCGTTTTTGATAAACAGGTACGGGATTTTTGCCAGAAATTCATTTTAGAATAGCCGACGTTTTGGAGTAATCAAGTCATTTACAACTTTTGATAAACCAAAATGACACACATTCTACTCTATTTTGATTTCCTTAGCACAGCAATACCGGACCAAAGTTCAGTAACGTGCTAGAATGCTTCTTTAACCCATTCGCGACTGCTAGATTTTCATTCCGTAGAACGTTAATACGAATCCAATCGCATTTTCAAAAACGATGCTTGCATAAGATTTAGCTGAAGACCAATCCTTGCAGCAAACTCTAACTTGGTCAATACTGGTCTGGCTGTTTAATGCTTGATTCTTTAAAAACATTGCATTCCATGACATTCTGGATGATGGCAGTAGATAAATTTGAGTGAGGTGAAATCGCTTTGCCTAACTGCTCTTTTTATTTCAACTGTGATATTGTTGTAGAATTTTGATGACATTTTGGTTGTAAAGTGTATAAAACTCACAAAGAATTCTCGCGTAGTGACTAAGGATGCCCCGACTGTCCATGGCTTCAACGCTTGTTTCTCCATAAACAAGTTGTAAGTCTCTGAATTGATGAAAGCGAGACAGAGCTACCTTCTATACTCTCGTGACGCCTCAGTGAGTTTTGTTAATGCGTGAACGTGATCTATAGCACAAAATCATTTCTTTGATTTTGCTTGTTCGCGCTGTTGTCCTTTGCCCAGTGTTCTGTTAACCCTGTTCCCATTGATCGAGTGCAGGTTTTCATAGAGAGCTGCAGATTAAGCATAATTTCCGTCATCATTGAGGTATTCCTTTTTGTACAGTAACACGGCCGTTCTGATATCACATTGAACAGGAGCCTTGACCTGTGACATATAAAGTATGGGATCTATCCAGAGCGTTGAACATAGCGGTTGGAAGGTTCTTCTGATGTTGACCATATCCAGTCCGAGCCAGATGCTGTACTATTCATCATCAACGAAGTCATATGTCGGATTTCGGAAGCATGAACCGATGATATAGCAGACAAATACTCTTTGATTTTATATTAAAGAAATAATATTCTCCATAAACTTTAGTTAGCACATCAGCTAAGCTGTTTTTGAAGACAGATTATTTTTGTGATTTTCAAACCCTCAGGCTCATAGGGCTAAGGTGAAGACATTAGAAACAATGAAGAAATTTCCTTTCGGGATTATCCGTGGAGAGATCTTTTCAAAAACCGACTTATAATGTAGATTTACTTCAAGAGGTCTCTGGACCATGAATTTTGGACTTGATGACGCCCTTTTCTGAAGATAAAGTTCTTTGTGATGAAAGCGATTGTCTGACTGCACATGGATATCCGGGTCAACAACGACCTCGGATAGACAAGATCTGCACCTCCTAGGATGTGATATATTGTGATGACCCTTTTTACGAGCAGTTCACAGTCAAGAGTGGGCCTCTAAAATTGTAGGTTATTGAGACTGGCTCCGCTCGTTATGATAATCCAGACAACCTCTCATCTGATTCGTTCTATTGCGATCCGCGCACTTCAGTGTGATGTTTTCAAACGCTCTTCTATGCACTTTCTTGACAATAAAATTTTCAACGATGATATCAGGGAATGTATGGTTTTTGTCAGACAACTTTTCTTAGTATGCATAGAACGCTTCGATTTCGTCTTCGTCATAACTTGAGGTCGCTTCGTAAAAAACGAGGATGGTCAAAGTTCCAATTCAAAGCTGGAATCAATCCACGTTTTTCTATGCCCCCTCTTAATGTAAATATTTCTATTGATGTCTAAGGAATGTGCAGTTTCTTTTTTAGTCGGCCTTCTCTTAGTCCGTATAGAACGCTTCGATTTCGTCTTCAGCATAGCTTGACGTCGGTTCGTAAAAAGCGAAAATGGTCAAAGCTGGTACTGATCCACATCCCCTCAGCAGCTAACGTCCGATTTGGCTTATTAGTTCTTCGAATCAGTTAATGTTCATGATCAAACTCGTTTTGATAAGAACGCCAACACCAATGGCTCCTACTATCACATCTTCCTAAGAACATTTCTTTCCTGATGTCATGGCCGGTGTCTCCTAGCTCAGTCAATCTGATGACCTTTAATCTATTCTTCTTGCTTGCATAATCAGATTTTTTATGAAGGACTCATATTTAAGTAAGCGCACAGATTTTCACTTTAGTCCTCCAAGATTTAGGCAGCTTAGAATGCCTTAAGATCTCAGCGGCCTCTTCATGCTCGTACGCTGCCACGTGGGGCTCTTTCGGAGTTAGGAAGGATAGCTTGATGAGCTTTGATGAGCAGCATGAGGATATAAACATAAAGTTTTGCCAGCTATTCCCAAAGTGGATGGAAAGAAGCTCATTTGTTTGGGGCAACTCGTTCTCATCTCCTAATGCACTTTCATGTAATTTTATTGCAGGCTTCAGGATATTTAGATTGGTGCAGTGTAAAAATATGCTCTAGTTCAGTACCACGAAAAGCAGATCTGACCCACGAATCCACCTGCGTCTCACGAAAGCATAAGCTAGTCTTTTGACTGCGTTAAACCCTATATCACTCACTGGAAACAAACCATTAAGCCTACCAACTATCCCAGCCACAGATCTTTCGGTGAGAGAGATAGTGACTTGTGAGCTACCTGGGATAGCATAACGCATGCTCTCCGCAAACTAAGATGTATCAGCATATGAAACTCATCTGTTCATATGAAATAGTGGTTGCGAGGTGATTTTGATGCTTCAGAGTTCAAGGTGTAGGACCAAAACATACGACTTCCTCTGAATAAGACATTATAGTGATTCGCATCGGTCATCGTTAACTCTAAATGGTTAATATCACTAAAAATGCCAAACCTTCAGGGGTGTGCCATCGAATTCAGCCGCGGAAAAGATGCAGGTGACAAATGGACAAAAAGATTTTTATTACGAAGGAATAACATTATGTTCTTCAACTTTCTTGAATGCTAAACCTAATGATCTACGCTCGCCGGCGAAAGGAACAGCAGAAGAGTATACTGTCCGTTCTTCTCGAGTCACCCGAAAATTGAGAGAAAATTAGTGCACATGTGAGTTATACTTAGAGAACCATTTGTCAAGTCTCTTCCCGTTGATTGTTCAGTGACTTTAGCAAGTACCAATGAAAATTACTTTTTCCTTTTGCGTGCAAGAGAAGCTCAGTGAGTTCGAAGAAATAAAACAAACGGGAGTTTTGCACTCCACTCTTTCTACGCTATAACGCCTTTCTGTCAACAGCCAACCGTTTACGGTCTGGTCGGGCAGTTCCGATTTTCGATCATAGACATAGGTCAAAAGTTTGGATCCTATCTCGCTTTTGCGAGTAATGGTGCACTCTTAACATCGACTTTGAGAGCGCATCAAATAACTCCGAATGATCTTTGAATTTAAGCTTGATAATTTAAGTTTTCAAACCTTCTGAATATCCGACGCATAGAACTTACACAGTGGGAAGTTAGAAAACTTTTCACTATGGTTTTCAGTTTGAGACTGAACATTAAAATCTTCCACTTAAAGCTTGTCTTTGAGTGCCAGAGAAAGATCGTACCCAGAAAAATAAGACGCTCAATATCGTGCGAGAATATCCTCTCATTTGAAAGTAAATTGTATTGAGATGTAATTAGTTGAATAAAAAAGAATTTTTTGGTGTTAAGACAAGATTTTTGATGTAAAGGTGAGCAGAGTACACCATGACTTTGAAGAAACTTATACGAAACATGCCCTAAGTAGTAAGAACGCAAAATCTTTTTCCTGTTGTATCGGGTTTTTCTTCATTAGGCTTAGCATTACCCCAAGAAGGAGGAACCACTGGCTATGAACTATGTTCGTTTTTCATTGAGAAGCGTGTGATGCAATGGTCACAGGTGCATTGCAGTGCTCACTCCATGATCGTTGGTCCAATTTTTTGTTCCGGGCTCACCAAGCTTTCCACTTCTCCAAGGTCGGCAAATTGCTAGCAGACTTGTCTGGTAAGACAGCAGACTGACCTGATACATCGGTAGGTCACCTAGAGTCATTGTAAAAGCTGGATGTGTGTTCAGACACCACTAACGATATCCGAGAAAATTGAATGCATAATGAATCTTTCAGGGATTACATTTACCGTTTACACTCGGTTTGTGCTTAGTTCAAGTACAGAGACAAATTAACACTTCCTAAATCTCACGAAAGGACGTTCTAACATAGTTTTCTCAGAGTTGGAGAAAGAGTTAACTCCATCGGTGTTCAACAACATTCACGAACAAGACAACAATTTGCGAAGGGCTGCCGAAATAACATGTGACAAATCTACAATACCTTGTTTCAAGATTGCTGTTTTCATGGAAGTTTCATGAACTACTATTATACATCCAAGAATATTGAGCTATATGGAGAACTCAAACCTTTGGCTGGTGTTAGAATCGCGTTTCATCCTTGCCAGTGGCTCGTGCTAACCACTTGCACCACAGAAGAGGCCTTTATTCTGCCATCACTCCTCGTGTGGTATATACAAGGTACGATTGAAGTTCTGATGATTTTATCACCTATTTCAACAGTAAAAAATTACTGCACAAACAAATTCATCCATTTGAAGGACTAATCAAATTTAATAAATAAACAATTATGGCAATAAAACTCGTCCTCTAACCCGTTGCATAATCGATGCTTGTTTTGCCACAATTCTTTCTAAGCTACAACACATCAATCTGTCAGCAACCAACGATCAGACAGAATTCTTCTTATTTAATCGCTTTTATCATTGGTATGACGGTATGATGTTGTAAGTATACCTAATGATGCTACGGTTTTGACAGGCGTTTGGGAGGAAATTTTGGTGGATAGATGTGCGAGTCTAGTACGATTCGTTGATTTTCACGATCCATAACATAAGAACAAGTGAAAATAGACAAATAATAAAACGGATTCTACACCAAATTTAAACAAAGAGCTCAGTGAAGCTATTAATATTGATATCAATGTTAAAATCAATTGAATGAAAATTATCAGAGCTTTTCACGCACCCTCTAGTGTCGAAGCTGTCAGCGACCACCAGTCAACGGGTTTAACCTGGAGCACATATCGGCATAAAACTCAATTAAGATTTTAGATATATTATCTACTAGAAATTTCTTCATTTTACCGTTTTTAGAATAATGTTGTGATGCCATGACTGAGTTCTACCTTAAGCAAAGTTTTGTACACCACTCAGCATCCTTGGATATTTAGTTGTAACACAAGAAATGATCGAATACCTTCGTAGCTAATGGAAATGAGGAAACGAATTGCTCAAGAAGTGCTGGGATCCGCGCAGTAGATGTGGTGATAAGTCATGTGAAATATGTAGAGAAACAGACTTTCACCAGCCTTGAGTTAAAACTTGAAAACCCTCAAGGATGATAAAATCATATCATCGGCCGATTTTATTTGGCCTTCTCATAAGTTTTGGTACTACAGCAATAAACAGCGATTTTGAAAATGAGAAGAAAAGCCTAGAAAACTAATCTTTATTCAGAGCTTCACAAGGTTGGTATCTTTTTCCCGATCGATTGTTCTTCTTTCCGGTCGATGGAATTTCACGGTTGCTTGTGGCTGACGTTTCGGCGAATACGCCTTCTTCAGAGCCTGAACGTAAAACGTATTATTCGTTGTAGCTTTATTTATATGACTATATACTGTGAGAGAAAAAAAGAAAATAAATTGAAAATCTAGGGTGTTGGTAAGCGATAATTGATTCAGGGAAAACCACTCACCGTACAACCTAGTCCAGGGACCACCTATGTTGTTAGCACAGGGTGACGTATGAACCCGCCCCCATATCACTGCCAAATTATGTATAGGTGTCAGCTGAGACCCATGTTAGAAAATCAATCTGAGATAAGGTGCCATGTGGTTGGTTATGTTAAGGTACTCTTAATTTTCTGTTCATTTGCGGGTTTCTGGAAATTATCCAGAAAGGTTCAAGGGCCTTTAGCGCCGATGTTTTTGATTCGTGAGGATTTTGACTACTACCTCGAAGTCGTCATCGTTGTGCCTTTATATCCTGTGTGTGCCTAGAGGTTTATTTGGGTCTTTCTTTGTTTTCTTCTCTAAATGCTCTTCTATGCGGATGGAAGTGGTCTGCCTGTTTCGCCAATATAATCGCCACCACATGTCTTACAAGAGATAAGGTATATCGTACTCACGCTCATGCAGTCACCGGCTCTACCGTTGGGACAAATAACGCAGTCCGTTGTACAAGCGGTTTCGAACTAATTGACGACGCAGCGCTTGAGAAGGAATTTCTACAACTCCTACAGAATCTTCTAGACCACTGTTTTATAGACACTTTCTAATAGCGGTACTGACTTCGTCTTTATGAAGGGTGGTTTAAGAGGTACCTTATTGTTTAGGTGTGGCGCCCTGTCGTTCCCATTGCGAGGCTTTTCGCTCCTTTTGGGCCTAACGTTAGTTGCTGTTCTTTTTCTGTACCCAATAGAAATGGCTATTTTTCGCGCTAAGTCTAGTGATTCCCTTTTTTCATCGTCTCCCGTACAAACACTTACATCTGTTCGATATATATATATATAGGACAAGTGCTTTTTTGATATGTGAGGGATGAGAAGAAAGGTAATGTATCAGGATGTTTTTGTTAATAGGCTTGCGATACCATTTTGCGCTGTAGCCATTTTCATTAAGTTGAACTTGAACGTTCAAGAAGGGAAGCCAGCTCTCTGAATTTTGTTGTTCTTGCGTCAACTTAATAAACTCTGACTCTCCGTTCAGAATTTTGAAACATCTATCCATCTCCTCTTGTGTAGAGCAGATGACAAAACAATAGTCTATGTATCGACAGTAGAGTATTAAAGCCGATAGAGAACTGGAGCTTCCACTTTTACATGAAAGCGATGGCTAAGGTGGGTGCTCGTCTTTGCCGTATTGTCAACCCTCTGATTTGTGCGAAATATTTTCCCGACCACCTGAATATCGAACAGTTTAGGCATGACTTAAGAAGTGTGATGAGCTCCTGGACAGACAAGCCAAACATGTCTATGCTTGCTATGTTTTCTATCATTAATTCATGAGTGGCTTGAATTGCGACGTCATTTAAGACGTTTGTGTAGAGCGGTGTAACATCAAACGACTCCATTACATACGTATGATTTGGACGCGCATTTTTGAGGTGCTCTAGGAATATATTAGTATTGGGGAGATGGGTTGTATGAACTTTGATAATTGCGACAATATGAGGCCAAGAAACCATGTTGTCCTATCTGTCGGCCCGCCTACACAGCTAATGATTGGTCTAACTTTGAAGTAGAGGGATCGGTAGACCCAAAATCATTAGTAGAAAGTTTATGTGTTCTAATGAGTGTGCAGAGGATGAGGCAAGTTGGTGACTCAATTTTTAGTTGACGGATAAGAGATTGTTGTAAGTCCGCAGCTTTTACCGTCCGGACCCATTCTTCATTCAATTTTCGGCATTGCTATTTGTATTCCTCTTCAGAGGAAGGTCGATAGAGAGGCATCTTGAAGATCTTCCTCCGTTATATCAACAGAATAACTACAAATTCCCCACCTTTATCGCTAATAGGTAACCGAATCTTTTTTGAGTTCATCACCTCTCGGACTTCTTTTATGCCACGTTTTTGTTTTTTGGTTAGGTTGGAGCTGAATTTGCTTTGTCGGTAGCAATTAAGTGCGTGGAAAAGTTTGTCTGAAAATGTACAGAAGATTGAGTCAATTTCGCTATCAGGTTGTTGTTGTTTGAAGAACGTTCGTGGAAAAAGAGGTAGTGGTAATTTTGCCTCTCTACGTTTTGCTAGACCTAACCTTTCTTGCTTCGCTTTATAACGGAGTTGATCTAGGACTTCGTGCAAATCACAAGCGCTAGCACGCAGCGATGTTTTGGAAAGGGGTTGAGCAGGTGAAAAGCTCGGCCCGAATTCTAATAGTGATTGCGCACTATCCGTGAGGGTCATGCCTCCTGATATGGTACTTCTAGAGGGTTTTGGCGCGTCTTTTGGCTTAGGCTCTCCTTCGAACTTGCCAGAAGTGGGGTCTCTTTTACTTTTTGAAGCTGAATTCAAACGTGAATTTCGCTCCCGTATTAGATTTTCAAATTTTCTTCGTAACTTATGTTGTATGTCATATCAAATATCGTCACAAATACACATAGATTCATTTACTATTGTTTTCCAAAGATTCCTATCCAAATTTTGAACACAATGATGTTTTCTATAGACACGTTTTTCCACAAGCGAAAACAGTTGGTTTTGTGAATTTTGTAGACAAATGCGTGATAAACGCATGTGAATGTTCAGTATTTGGTGCGAATCATTTGGTAAGCCACATATTTCATGAAATATCCTATGTTTTATAAAATTAGGAATGACTTTGTTTTTCATGCAGCGGCTAAGAAAGTAGGTCTTCTGTCTAATTATGACAATTTTTTGCCTTAATGATAATACGTCTCTGACAAGTCGGAAATGTTTAGCTGTTACATTTTGTAACAGCTCGAAAGACCGACTTACTTGCTACCTCGGCATGTTAATAATATAAAACTTTGAAATTAAGAAGAAAAGCTGAGAACTAATCTTTGTTTAGAGCTTCACGAGGTTGGTATCTTTTTCATAATCGATTGCTCTTCTTTCCAGTTGATGGGATTTCGCGGTTTCTTGTGACTAATGTCTCGGCAAATGCGCCTTCTTCAGAGCCTGAACGTATTATTCGTTGTAGCTTTATTTATATGACTACATACTGTGAGTTAAAAAAAGAAAATAAATTGAAAATCTAGGGTGTTGATGAGCGATAACTTATTCGGGGAAACCACTCACCCTACTATCTAGTCCAGGGACTACCTATGTTGTTAGCGCAGGGTGACGTATGAACCTGCCTCCCATATCACTAGGTCAAATTATGGATAGGTGTCAGCTGAGACCCATGCTAGGAAATCAATCTGAGATTAGGTGCCATGTGGTTGGTTATGTTAAGGCACTCTCCCTTTTTGTTCATTATATTAGATATATTTTGTAGCATGAGTCATATGAAAAGCACTGTAGATTATCCAGATGGTCATTGGGTCATCCATATGTCGTGTGGTGTCTATATGATTAATTCAAATAGAATTCGTACTAAAATCATGGCCTCAGTTCGCTTCGAATTGCTGGCCATTATCATTGCGGAGAAGTCGTGCTGATCGTGTACAACCGCTGTATAACTTCTCACAAAAACAATGGAAATTTGTATATTAAAGGAAAGGCCAATGCTATTATAATCACGCTGATATTCTTAGTCCTAAATGTTGCTTCTCTTTTAAATTTTTATTATCCAATGAGTATATCTCATTTCGTTTCATAGGATGCGTTGTACGGTTGCCCTGCTTTTGATTCTTCTTTACGTAAGCATCGTGATTGGTGAGATTTGACATAGCTAATTACTAAATGTATGAAACTGTATTGTTGACCGATTTTTTTATAGGTAATACAAATGAGACGTGTAAGTACGAGAAGGACCCAAACGTACTCCCTAAAGCGGGTTATTTCATTTTTTTGAATTCCTGTGACCTTCACATCTCATTGGATCCAATAGAGACCGCGCCTCCGGAATTGGTAAGAATCATCTTCATAAACCTTGTAGTAGGACTGAGCAATATTCGGAGTTTATTCGGCTCAAAATCTTGTGGAATGAGTGGTCGGGCAAATGTGCCTCAGTGGTGTTGTGGTAGAGCACGCGTCCTCGGATGGGATGAAACGTGGGTTCGATTCCCGCCTGAGGCCTCGTTTTTGCTCCCCACTCAATTCTCTTAGGTCTATAGAAAGCATCATAACAATGCGAAATGCATCAAACACTATTAATTTAAAATTTTGTCACCACAAAGTCAGGTAATACCATCATCCTACTTTGGGTGCTTAGTTTTTACTCGGCGTCGATTCCTTTAGAGGATTATTTCACCTCAAGGGATCGACGGAACCGAGGGAGGGTGCTACTGATGAGTCCCAATAGGACGAAATAGGCGCCTATATAGCACTAGACCTATGGCTCAAAATATGTCATATCCTTATCAGATTAAAATTTTTTATTATCTTTATCGGTTCTGGTAATTGAATGACTTGAGATGACGCCAAATAACTTTCAATCGTTCCGTTCGATTGTTACTGAAATGGTTAAAATGTTAATAAGTTTTTTTCTTCAACAGTTTACCAATTGTCTCTATGATGGCGACAAAGGGTTACTTTTCCAATGGAGTAACAATTCTTTTGCCGTTCTAGTCCGCTTCGAATCCACTTATGTAATAGCGATGTAAGTATTGGTAAATCTTTTACATTTCTTGGGCAACATTAGTAACTGCTCAGTTTTGCGTTATAAGTAATGTTTTCAGCATTCCAATAGACAAAGTTTTGGACGGCAAACGTTCCGAAGTAGTGGTAATGGGCAATAATCATGCGTTCAAATTTGTTGGAGTAAATGTTCAGACACATCCACAGACGTGTCATCGTGTTCTAGGAAAGGTGATGCTGCCATTTGTTAACAAAGTTTAGAAAGCGGATGAACGGTCAAATATATATATATCGTCATCTAACTATCGTCATATCAACTTAGTGTTTTGTAAAATTGGTTTCATTTTGCTTACTCTGGGCAAATGTGATATGAACTTGGTTATCCTTAACATCAGATTTCGTAGCTGACCCTGAGTGCTGGTTTGAGCAAATCCTCGGCTTTATAATGCCTCACCTCAAACAACCCCGTCATGTGTACGTCTAAGCAACAGCAACAATAGTAGTAATGATAACAATAGTGATTATTTCAGCAATTTCATTATGATAAGGATAAAAATAGCAGTATTGGACGTAACTACCATCGAAATCACAATGCTGACCTTTGCTTACTGCCTCACTTATCTCAAACACACCTGGGAGAGCAGCGAAGTCAGAGCCCTTCACACACGCTCGCCCTGAAAGGGTAGTCGTGACTCGAGTCCATCACTCGCATTGGGTTGCCCCATTAATACGTTTGCTCCAATGTATTATTCAGTTATTTTTCCATAAAAAGTCAAATTATTGCCAAAAAGCTGTGGTATATTTGGGAATGTTTTAGTGGCTTTCGACAAGGATGTATTGAAGGGCATGCGTACTTTGGGGTTAATTAAGAATCAAAGCGGATCACAGCCAGATACGCTCGACGATCCTTTATGAATACAAGATGGAGACCAAGATAAGCAAGACAGCCAGAAAGAAAAATACTGCGTTTGGATCAAACACCACTACCGATCGGAGAACGAGTCGATGATTCAAGCGCTTTGACGAAGGCGAAGCGAGCTGCCATTATCATCCTCTTTTTGGCCGGCCAGTTAGCTTTGACGAAGACGTTGTGCACTACGAGCTGAAAAGACATCCGAATGCTAGTACCAGGTATTCCGAGCAGACGCTTGGACATGGCCGTGGCACCATCGCTCGCCAATGAAATGAATTAGGCTACTCCATAGTGATGCCTCGATGGACACTTTAAGCTTTCACCGATCACGCTCGCGTTCAAGCGTGACAATCTGCGAAAGCCTTTTAATGTGGTTGCACAAACAAGATTTTCTCAAGCCGATTATCAATGGAGATGAGTCGTGGGACTACTAAGATAATGACACGAGTCATACGTGGTGGCTGCTTAGTGGCAAAAATCCGCTAGCTGAACGGGAACCAACGAAGCCTAAGTTCATGCAGGGAAAATCATGCTCATGGTCTTCTGTGATTCAAGGCATGCTGCTTCGTGAACTGTTCTATAACATGCAGACAATCAACATTTCCGTGGTGCAACTCAAAATAGCTGCAGCAGTGGGAGAGAAGCTTCTGAAACGACTTAGTGTCCTTTCCTCCAGAACAATGCTCTGCTCACATTGCAAAGTCGACTTGCCACATTTTGGAGAACTTGGAATGAACCACGCACATCCACCATATAATTATGACTTCGCTCCATCGTGTTATCATTCCTACCATACTCTGAAACAGAGCCTGTAGGAGAAAAACTGAAAGACTTCAACTACCCCAGAAGTGACGGCAGTGACTTCTTTGATCGCCAGCCTCGTTTTTTCTAGGAAGAAGGCATGCAGTCTTTGCGCAGCAATTGGTTGTATATCCTTGATTACTATGGCGATCAACTTTGTCGGTTTTTTCTTTAGACATAAAAATTAAGTCAATAAAAGTGTTTGAATGTAAAGGTATTAATGTGAGGACCCAAAGCATCAGGTTCCAAATGGTGGTCATATCTCAATATTTTTGCCGTTGTATCTCACATCGTGTCATGTCGTTCAGTGTCAATTAGGACGAATATGAAAGTCAACATTGTCATTAACGTAATCACTGAATCAAAGTGTCAATAACAAAACTTACAAGTATTTGAGGAGGCTAATGTTTTCTATGAAGATATGGAAGTAGCAATTTTAGAATAAATTCGTCTGTTATTCGTTGGCATACAACCAAACGCTGATAAAAAGCTTATACGAACTCCGAAATTTGTATATGTAAGTATGTGGTCCAATGACTATCTATATTTGAATAAAATCAATGCACACTAAAAATTGCTCTGAAGTTTCCGGTTTTTTCCTATGAGTTCAGCGTATTTTGCACATATCATGCGAATTCGCTTTATATGGAATAATTCTGTCCATTTTTCAAGGTTGGAAAGCGAGACGGCAATTCCATTGCCATCACCGGGTGTTTATGAGCCAGCAATAGCCTCGTATATCACATCTAATGGAACGAGTCATATATGGGTTCGTGTTAGCAATCTTTTATTTACGTTTCTACTGATCAGTTTTTGAAGTACGTAGTAAATGGTAAAGTACGAAGCGTTTGGAGTTGATCAATCCTTGAGAGATGAGGCAGACATTCGATTGTATCAAGCATCGATTGACGTAATTTAATGCATACATAGCGCGTATAATGACTTAAGATAACGTAATAATATGGTACATCAAAGCTGCTATCCTCCTTAACAAGCTCGACATCAATTTGCGGATTCCTGAGGAATAGGAAGTTTTATGAGTCCGGACGCGAGATCGAAACGAGAGCCACATATGCATTGCACTGCCCCTTCAGCCGCTGCGATACACACGCGCTTCAGATATACGCTTGTTCATTCTTATTTATTTATTCGTATGACAAAAATAAGGCTCCATTTTAGCAGAATAAAATATAAGAGGCTATTATTTCTTGCCAGTAATTTTCAACTACTCATTAACGAAATTTTCAAACTGAACACAAACAATAAAATAGATATTGGTTCTTTTGTTGAACATATGAAGCATCTACATCAAAAAACTACGTATAAAAGTCGATATGGTCTGCCAGGCCAAACTGAAACGGTTGGTTACTGACAGATTGATGCGTTGTAGCGTAGAAAGAATAGTAGCAAGACAGGAGTTGGTAGTGCTATTGATTAAGCACGTAACGTGGGAAAGGGCGGAATGCGGGTTCGAGTCCCGCTAGGCGTCAAAATTTTGGACACCACTCAACATCATTGGGTAGTATAAAAGTGATTTACTCTCGCTTCTAAAGTAAGCGGAGAAACTTCTTGAATATCAAACTGTAAATGTATTTACATGAGTAGAAAGACTGTGGTTTAATGCTGCATCGAATTAAATTCCCAGTGTATCATATTAGTTGATTTTTTCAGGTAAAGCATCGTTCAAGAGTATTTTACAACATTAATATGGAGCAGTACATGGAAGTTGGTGAAGCTGCGATAGTAGTACATCGACTGGAATACGTAGTGAGAAACTACTCTCAATTTTTATGTGTTCAAATATGAATCCGCCTTTCTTTTTTGTTATAGTAACAGTCAAAGATAAGCGAATTCTTTTTTCTTCCTTTTGACAGCGCGGTGAAAAGGCTATTGATTTATATGTTTTTTGTATACAAAATATTTTATATGATGGTTATTATTGGACTTTGAAGATTACGACTTTTGTACCCGAAAAGCGCCATTTTCGGAAACATTTCCTTGTGGATTTGTCAATCGATAGTATTAAAAATTGCTTAATTTTGGCATCCTTCAATTGTTCATTTTCTTGTGGACAGTTTGATAGAGAATTCGCATTACCTGATCTAAGCTGGAGTTATCGTGGGAGCAAATTTGCTTGCTCCCCATGCACAAATGGCGTGTAAGGGAATGACAGTGAAGCGGCGCGTAAGATGAATGGAGCTTGGAGCGAGCTCCATATAGATGCAAGCACAGACAAGTTGTATACCAAAATGTTCGCAAAAAAATGCGCAATTGAACGATACTAATTTTATGCAGCTTCATTGTTAAAATCATATCAAAAAACGAAAACAGCACGAACTTTGCAATTGCCTCACGGTAACACTCGACTTCATGCTGCAAAGCCGATTAAAAACGTCATAAAAGAACTGAGGTTGAAGGTTTTGAGAGGTTTTACCTTACTCGCCTTACTCTGCGGACATTGTACCGTCAGACTACTATTGTAACTAACAAATCCAAATTATAAATCAGCAAATTTACAAAGAATTGGCGTTTTTTGAGTACTGAAGTCGTTATCTTCAAAGTACTATACAAGCCATCATACAAAATATTTTGTTTGCAAAAACATGTAATTAAATAACGTTTCGAAGCATTTTCAACCGAGAATTCGCATACCTATATTTATACTAGCATTGCAGAAAACAAAATAACACTGGAGTCATATTTGTACACTTGATAGGTTACCGTAGGTCCCGTGCCTTATTCTTTATTTATGAGCATTTTTGAAAAAGAAACACTTTCCGCAGACTTTGAGGGCCATGACATAGATGTAACGAGTTTTATGGTTTACTTGCGAAAATATTGCGTTTACTGTATCTTATTTAACATCTGGCAACAATTGAGAGTTTAAATTAGAAGGAACGAAAATTGAGAAATAAGGGATGTCACTGAGAAGTTAGCGCAATCAGAATAGCCAGCCACTGAATTTCTTTGATTTAGTTACCGCTAACCACTACCAGCAGTGATATTTTGTATGCTGATTCTGGTGGAATGGTGACAAAACATTGTTATAAAGCTTATCAATGTCTCTTCAGATACCACGCGTTACGAGACGTAGGTGTAATATTTTTCAATCATATCAATGATGTGGTAGAACGCAGCTTTTATGTTTCCATGAATTTTAATACTTTTTGGTATAATCAACATAATGTATATCTTAATGAATTCATATATGTCCATGCCTTTCCATGATTCAGTGAATTCTAGACCAAAACAATGCTTTCGACTTGTCTACATTCAAGCACAATTATGCACAGTTCAGTCAAACTAGCAGTAGTTCAGTTCACCCATTTTTCTTTGAATATTACGATGGAATTTCTCAATAATACAACAAGTAAGTCAAAACAGTGCATCTTACATTTTCTTACTGGATTAATATACGCTGGGATCAACAAATGATTGGCACCATGTGCGTATCATTCGATCAACACCACTAATCAAAGTAATGCGATGAGATCGGTCTGATATTTGATACGAAGCAATAACTTTCATATTCTGCTAGCGGGGGATTTCTGCGCTATCTCTAGTCACGATGGGAAGATCACTAAGAATTCCGTGGGGGGGGGTCTTCACAGTGCTACGATTAATCACATACACGCCTCAAGTCTTTCATGTACTGATAATTTTCTTAGAAGACCGAGATTACTTTTACATTAGCTCAGCTTGTCAACAGAAAAACATTAGCTTGTTTATGAGCAACAATAAGGAGTGCATTTGGCGCAGTGGTTAGAGGAGCTCTACGTCGCACACAAGGTCTATGGCTCAATCTCGCGCTCATTGCTCATCAAGCCATCCATATTGTAAGAGCCTGTATATGCATTCAATCACTTCGAACAAAGTTAAAAACTGAGGACAAATGTATGGCGCATCCCTCAGCGATTAATCAACTCCGCGAGCTTTATCTCTTATCCCTTTATAAGCTACATGATCGTGGCTCTACAGGATTCAAAAAAAAAAAATTTGAAGAACTTGTACACGATGTTTTGGTACGTTTTACCTTTTCAAAGCACTACTCAATTTATTGTTGCAATGAGCAGAGATGAGCTCCTACTTTATGCTGATTGTATGAGTCGCATTAAAAAAGAGATCATTTGGAAGTTGTCACCTTTCTAAAGTATCATTTTCACTAACACCCAACCCATCAAAAACAACTGATCAAGCAAAACTTCTATAGTGAAAGAACATGAGTGAAATCTTCATCAGAATATGCTCACTACATTAAATCGCTCCTTTGGCTCATGATGTCTTTCGATTATTGCCTGGCTGCAATTTGGAAAATGAAAATTTATAACATAGAATCTATAACCGACAACACTTTTTTCGTAGTAACAGTTATCCTCCAATTCAAAGGTCCACTTTCCATAAACCTTGGCTTTATTAATTCATATGTGGAAATCATGGCTCGGCTTTTCACTCGCTACCTGTCAGAATGCAAGGTTCCCATTCGATGGAAAACCTGCAAGACCGTGTTGTTGTTCAAAAAGGGAGACTTTCACACATAGGCAACTATCGCCCAATCTGCCTGCTGTTTGTTGTCTATAAACTCTTCACTCGAGTCACCCTAAAGAGGACTAACAAACACTGACGAAGAACAGCCATGCAAACAAGCAAGGTTCCTTAAGAGATTTAGTACCATAGACCACATCCACACGATCACAAGAGTCATTGAAGTTTCACAAGAGTACAAACAACCTCTTTGTCTCACTTTCATCAATCTGAAAAAGGTCTTCGATTCAGTGGAAACAGAAGCGGTCAAAGAGGCTCTAGATAACCAGGGCGTCCCTACTCGGTACATAATGATCCTTCATGAGCTTTATAAAGAATTCACAAACAACATATCTCCATTATACAACAATATCACCATTGACGCAAGAAGATGGGTTTGAAAGGAGATACAATTTCGCCAAAATTATTCACTTCCACCCTCCAAAACGTCATGCGAACATTAGAATGGGACGATATTGGAGTGAAAATTGACGGTCGACAATCAAACCATCTTTGCTTTGCTAATGATATCGACCTAATAACATCAAGGCCAAGCAGATCGAACGTTGACCGACTTCGACTACATCTGTGGAAGGAATGGTCTTTAACTGAATCTAACGAAAACGATGTTGATGAGGAACGGATGGGTTTTGAACGCCCCATTCACGCTCAACGGAACGACAAACTCCGAATGCTCCAGTTACGTCTATCTAGGTCGTGAAATCAACATGATGAAGACCTAGCTCCAGAGTTGAGCAAGAGGAAACGAGCGGCTTGGGGAACTTTTTAGAGCATCGAAGATGTAGTGAAGAGGACAAAGAACATCCGACTCCGTGCCCACCTTTACGACTCGACAATAATTTCTGCCGTAATGTATGCAACAGAAACGTGGTCGCTACGTAAGCAGGATGAAAGATCACTTGGCGTTGTCGAACGCGCAGTCGAAAGGTCGATGCTAAGAGTATCCCGTATCTCGCAAATGAGAGAAAGGATCCGAAGTTCTGACCTACTTCAACGATCGAAGATCAGTGATGCCGTTCTACACGCCAGAATATGTAAATAAGGTGGGCAGGACACGTGATGCGCTTCAACGACAACCGATAGAAGAGAGCCGCTACCGACTGGATTCCTCGGAGTGTCAAGCGCTCTACAGAAAGACTACCGACCCGGCAGTCCGCTTTCTCCACAAAAGGCATGGAGAAAGATACGATGCTCAGGGAATCCCTAGAGCGAGGAGAACCGAACCCACTGACTACTCTTGCACGCGATAGGGAAAAATGGAAGTTTGCTCGTACCCGTTCAGGTCACTCAACGATCAGCGGGCGGCAGGTGATACAGGTGACCTGAAAATCAAAGGAACTCTTCTTGATTAGCTGACGCGCGGTTGGTACAGTGACAGTAGTAGTAGTCTGACTGACGTTCCGGCGACCCGCCTTCTTCAGAGCCTGGGCGTATGTATTATTAGACTATTTGATTGATTTAGAAGATCTTATTTATGTGCTGCTTGGGTCAGGTTAAAAGATCAAACGAAGAAAGGGCGCGAGAACTCATGTGATGGTGACGCATTCGTCCTTCCCTTCATTTCAGAGTTTTTGGCGTTTATCCAAAATGCGTCAAGAGTTTTACGCGTGGATGTTCTTGATTGCTGTGCTAGTGTTGTGGCAGTCACATTTAAATTTTTATTACTCTTTTTTCTTATGTAAACCTAAAGGTTTGCTTTTGACGATTATAGATTAGCAATCTTACTTTTATGCGGATGAAAAATGGTCTACCCGTTCCGTCTATTTCTTCCCTGCATGGGTTTCATGTAATCGAATAAATTGTACCCAATCTCATAAAATCCTCCTCCTTTCCTATAGAGCAGATTTTACAGTTTTTGGTGTTGACAATCGATCGCAAAGTCTATTGCGGATCAGCTGATGGCGTAGGGTAGGAGTTGAAATTTCAATCTACTACGCAATTTTTAAGACCGCATCTTTTTGGGCACCATTTAACCGCGCTACTGATTCAGTTTGATGTAAATGGCGTTGGAAGGGGATTCTTTTTAGGTGTGGAGTATGCTCTTTTCAGGCCTTGTTCTATTTTTTGATTTTTTCGAGTTTCTGATGTTTTGTAGCCATTGGAATTGACTACTTCTCGTGCCAAGTTTAGCGATTCCTTCCTTTCCTGTTCTCCTATGCGCACATTTTTAGCCATTCAAGGCATGTTTTTAATGCACGATTTCTTCATGTGTTAACGATGAGAGAAAAAAGTAATCGGCTAAAATATTTTTATTACATGGTTTTAGGTATCAGTTTGTACTATAGCCACTATCTAAAAGCTTAAGTTGGATCTTTAAGAATGGAAGCCAGCTCCCGTTTGGACTGTCTCTCGCCAATTTCATATGCTCTGACTGTGCGTTCAAGACTACAAAACATTTGTCTATTTGCTCTCATCCAACTGCATTTATATCAAACTAAATCAGTAGCGCGGTTAAATGTTGCCTAAAAAGATGCGGTCTTGAAAGTTCCGTACTATTATCGAAATTGAACTCCCACCTACGCCATCAGCTGATCCACAATAGCCTTTACGATCGAATGTGCAACACCAAAAACTGTATAATCTGCCCTAACGGAAAAGAGGAGGACTGTATGAGATTGGGCACAATTTACTTAGTGACATGTAAGACATGCGGAGAAGACTATACAGGCGAAACGGGTAGACCACTTTTCATTCGCATATAAGAACATTTAGATAGTAAATCTAAAATCGATAAAAGTAAGCTTCTAGGTTTACATTGGGCACAAAAACACAGTAATGAAGATTTTGATGTGACTGTCACAATTCTAAGGCAGGAATCAAAAAAGGCAACAAGCAAAACTCGTGAGGCATTCTGGGTAAACGTCGAAGACCCCAAAATGAACCGTAAGGACGAATGCGTCATCATCACACGAGACCTCGCGCACTTTCTTCGCTTCATTCGCTAACCTGACCTAGGCGATATATGAATAAGATTCTCCGAATCATTCAAATAGTCTAATAATACATACGTCACATCAGTCGCACTACTACTACTATCACTGTACCAACCTCGCGTCAGCTAATCAGAATAGTTTCTTTGTGATCCTTCAGTCAATGGAAACTTTGAAGTTGATCTTTCAACGCCTGTACAAGGAAACTAATCTTTATTCACACTGTAATTCAAGTGAAATTGTCACTGAACAGACAGTATTTCACACTCGATTGCTCTTTGGCTGATATTTTTATAATATTATACCTTTATTTCGAGTGTTTTATTAAGACCGCGCTCAAATTTGCTGCCACTGTCTGTTCGGTGACATTTTCACCTAACATACAGTGTAAAACGTTCGTTGTCGCCTACTCTCAGTATGGGGAACTGAGCGCCCCGAGACGATTGGCTAGAGACGAAGGGTACCGCCCGACTGATGAGACCGTCAAAGTCGAAACATGTGTATCGCGCTCTATAAATCAGCCCATTTGGCAGACCACATGACATGTTGGCTCAAGTAATACTTATGAGATATGCTGATATTTGAGCGTGGTCTTAATAAAACACACGAAATAAAATCATAATATTCTTGCTTTCTATTTGGATACCATCTTACTCGTAAAAAGCTAAGCTGGCTTTTGCATGTTTCTGCAAAGGTTGTGTTACTTGGGTTAAAACGTTTGGGATCAAAGGAAGTCAACAGAAAAAGGTGATTATAGCACGAGTTTGCCATCTGACCTACTTTAAAATTGAATTTTTCAGCCCCTTCATATGAAATTATCGATGAATGGCCGTATGATCTACAGGAACATCAATACAGTAAGTCGTTCATTTGCACGTTACTCATTACCATTTTATACACACAGATATTTCTATTCCAGCGTATAAATTCTAGGTCGCCACATAGTGTGGCCTCCATCAGGACTATTTCAGACATTTTGCTGGACATGAAAAATTATTTACACTGCATAGTTAGATTTTTCTAAAAGGAAAATGAATAGGTAATTGATATGCCAAAAACGACCCTAATAATACGAGGTAAATCATAAAAATTATAAAAAATTGAAATTCTAACGAGGAGCGGAAATTTGGCGCAGAGAGACAGATATAGAGGTATAAGCAAGCGTTCACTATTACACATACATATATACACGCATACATACATTCTTGTATACATGCATGCATACGTTCGTACATTTCACATTCAAGCATTCATACATACACCACCAACACATGTGTATAAACACGTATAACTATAAATATAACTATTTTATATAACTGAATCTCTATTTTATAGTATATCTACATAACTAATATAACTAACTATAAATATGTATAACTATATAATATATATATTTATATATGTATATATATATTGCATAAGAAGAAATGTAATGGTTCATATATATATAAATTTATATATATATATATATATTATATATATATATATATATATATGGTATAAGAAGAGATGTAATGGTTCTGCACAGTTCGTCAGCGTCAATTCTTCACCTGTCAGTGCTGATTCTTTTCTAAATAGCCACAGAAGAACACCTTTTTTTTTATTCTGCTACCAGACGGCAGTCGCCATTACTACTTGAATCTGAGTTCACTTTCTTGGCTCAGTTATGAACTTTTCATGAACAACGTAGACATTCACGTGTTCACGTACACGTGTGTCAGATGCTTTTTTTTTTGCTCATTTTACCTATCTGTATAGGTTGCTGTCACATTTTGAGACTAATCCACAATGCAGTCAGAAGGAGTATGAATGGTTGATGAGAGATTCCTCAAGAATCGTAGAAATCTGTAGTCCAGACATATAAATTTTTTCAACCGCTAAAGAAAATCAGGCTACTTTTACTTCTGATTACGCCATACCGTCAATTTTCTCTTTCCAAAACAGCAAATTCACTATATTGATATTTTTAGATCCGTATGGATACATCCCCATCCAGATTCTTGCTTTGGTTACCTTTATTTATTTGTGTTTTTTCTTCTTCTATGCATTCAATCCTCATCACAGCAGTGATTTAGCTGAACTCACTGTAAGGCAGTTTTAGCTGTAATGACGTAAAAGTTGCTTTTCCGTTCTTGATAGCCCCGTTTTTATAGGCAATTGTAGAAGATGAAATGGCACAGCTATCCCTCCTCACCAGCAAAGTCATCAAAACAATGAAGGTAAGCTTTGGTATAGAAGGAAATAGAAGAAAAGGCTTTCGAAAGTAATGTAAATCTTT
Organism: Parelaphostrongylus tenuis; assembly: GCA_019055375.1. Lineage (NCBI taxonomy): Eukaryota > Metazoa > Nematoda > Chromadorea > Rhabditida > Metastrongylidae > Parelaphostrongylus > Parelaphostrongylus tenuis. Next base: position 76,898 of record JAHQIW010001423.1, read on the forward strand.
TAATGCCAAGCAAACACCATTTGTTATTCAAGATATGTGGGAAGGAGGAGAATTTTATGAGGCGACTCATTATTGCTACTACATCTAGCCAGAGCAAGTACAGATTTTCTCTGTCATTAGCCGACAAGACTCTCATCATGATCCACAGCGCTTATAAATTCTCTTAGCATGTGTTCTTTTCAATAAGCTTTTATGGGGTCAATGCCTTTTACATAATTTTATGATTTGTACATTGTTCTCTCCCGTCTCCAAACTTGTAAATCATAGTAGATTATTTAGACGAATACCATAGAAAGAGCAGTTAATCATCATAATTAAATAATATCTCTATAGTTGACGTTTTCTAAGACCTCGTTTGAAATTGATACATTCTGACAGCACATTTCAAGCCTTTTATGAGGTCTGTTATGCCACTTATACAGTGCAATACACGTGTTTCGGCCTTGCAGCCTCGTCAGTTGCACAGTGCTTTTAGTCTCAGCCAATCCCCTTCGGGAGGAGCACGCTTGCCAAAACGCTTGAAATATGCTGTCAGGATGTATCATTTTCAGGTCGGGTCTTAGACGAAGGTCGATTATAGAGGTATTTCAAAAATATTAGCCTAGAGCAATCGAGTACTAATCACTGCAATGTCCGACGATCAGGTCATTGGACAAGCAGTGATATGTTATCCGTGGGTGAAGTGAAACTTAACGTTACATGCGGTGTAACATGTTCGTCGACGATTTTTTTCATGTAGGGGGTTTTTCCCTAGAAGGGATTGGCTCAGACGAAAGTCACCGCGCAACTGACGAGGCTGCAACAACGAAACATGTGTATTGCACTTGTATAAGTGCATAACAGACCTCATGAAAGGCTTAAAATATGCTGTCAGTATGCATGAATAAGTATTTGACTGATGTTCTTGCATGAATAAAACATACTACTCAACAAACATTTCGTAGCTGTGCTATATCACGACTTATGACGGTTTTTGCCAGATTGAAAAGCAGACGAAAAGCACACTTCCGGTGGTTGTGAACGAACAACCCGAGCAGCTCACCCAGGACTCCCTGGAGCAGATCTGTTGCCCGGGGGGAGACATGCAATTCATGGCTGTGTCCACTTAATCGTAATCACCGAAAGTGAGTGTTCAATATTCTTTGATAATTCTTTCAGTCGTCGGTCATGTAGAATTTTCTAAGAATTTACTAAAGAAAATTGAAGATGGCTAAACATTTCTGCATCTGAATTTTTATGGGGAACTAAAGATGACTGGAACGATTTCGGATGTGGAATCAATGGCTTATTTTGTCTTCCTATCTTTTGAACTTATGATCTTTAACGTAACATAACACTCAAAGCTTTCTTATTGCTTATGGTTCTTCTTTTTATTGCTGAGAAAAAGACTGGAACAATACCTGTGATGGGTGCAAGAGTTCTCGCCTTCGATGCCAACAAAAATGCAGCGATATCGGTTTACATCTACAAACGCTATTAGAATGGTGCGCATTTTCTAAACGATAACATGCAAGATTGACAAATCGACCAGATTACAGTCTCAATATGGGAAATCGACATCACCAACAAAATCAATAAATCCTGTTAGCATTGCTCAAGTAAAGGTAAGAAGTCGCCAACTTGAAGCACTAATCAGATATCGTCAGTTTTTTTGTCCTATTTTTGATGTGCATCAGCGCTTACTAAGTGGCGGCTAACCAGGATTTTCTGTTATAAAACTTAGCTATTACTCTCAACTGTTTATATAGACCGCGCTATAAAACAATAACAATCTGATAATATGATAACAACTGAGCCTTTCATGAGGCCTGGTATGGCACTTATTCAGCACTAAGCAGCTGCTGTTTCGCACTTATCACTAATACGTTGCCTATCGGTTCAGCCAACCCATTGCATGGTGATATACCCCTACTTATGAAGGAATCGACTCCGATTCATTAGGTCACCGCATGAAGAGCAACAAAATCCCCCGACATTGCAGTGAATACAGTCGAGCCCATTCGATGATTCGGAGTCGATACCTTCATAAGTAGGACTATATCATCCTACAAGGGATAGGCTTTACCGAAAGGCACTGTGCTACTAATGAGCCTGCAAGGGAGAAACAGCAGCCGTCTAGTACTGTATAACAGCAGCATCAGACCTCAGTCTCAAAACAAGTCATCTTGTCGTCAGATTACAAAGTTCAGTATGTACTCTATTATTGTTCCTCAACGATTAATTGATTGCTGCGATAAAAATGAACGAGACATATTATGAATGAAGCAAATGCCGTAAAATAAGGATAGGAGGTATCAACAAATGCATTGTTATTAAGAGCATCAGGCAATTGGAGAACACCACGCCAACTACACGGAATACAAAGCCTGGATCAGTGAAAAAAGTTGTGGGTGTACTTGATTTTCTATACACTAAAAGGATAATTAGGCCAAATTCAATGAAAAGCAATCGGAGTGTAAATACTGTTTCGTATGAAATTTCTGAAACGTGATAGTTCCTGCCTCGTTTTTGCTTCAAGCTAATACATTTCCAGAATTTGAAAAAAATTATAAAAGAGCACTAAACCTTGAAAAGGTTCCCCATGATTTCTCAGAAACTGCGTTCATCAATGAAAGACATAAGTATAGATACACTTAGCATACATCGGTGACTCCTGTATTATACCATTTGTTTCGAGTGTTTTCTTAAGACCACGCTCAAATTTCAATATATTTCACAATTATTATTTGAGCCAATTTGTCATTGTGGTCTGTGTTTGTGGGGTTTATAGGTTAGGGCTTACAAATCTTGTACAGGCCGATACAAGTGTTTCCGCAATGACAGTCTCCTCAGTCGAGCGGGCCCTTCGTCTTTAGCCAATCCTCTCAGGAGTGCTCCAGTACCCTTACCAGTCCTGCTCAAGGCCGAAACACGTGTATCGAGCTGTTCAAGAGCCCATCAACAAAGCACATAATAAGTTGGTCGCATATATATATACATATATATATATATATATATATATATATATATATATAATATATACGATGAATGACTACTACAAAGGCCGTTTAAAATTATCTAAACTGTTTGAGGGCTCAGCAGAACAACGGACCTCAAGCGTCGAAAACCCGAATATCCAGCTATCAAAAATTTAAATTTGACAAGCAAGGGAATTGGAGCTATAAAATGAACAAATCGTGTAAACATAACAGTTCAATGCGTTAAATGTATTACTAATGTCCCTACTTCTTGTATTGTGTTTAGTTAACTTGACGCAATAAAATCGTGTATGGTAATTTCTACTTGATAGAAACGAAAACTTTCCGTTCTCTTGGTAATCCGATCGATTGCCCTTATTTGAAGCAATTATTGCAAAAATTATGATATGATTCACCATTTCAAACAGAACATATCTTTCCCAACGTTCGTGAGTTCATATTTCACGGAATAATTGATTTCGATACCATTTGACGTGACCTGTCATGTGTCAATCAAATTCTAACCGTTGTACCGAATCAAGTGTTTCAGTTATCCAGTAGGGCGTGGTCAAATGGACAATTAAGTATTAGCACTTTGCAGGGTGTGTTGAGTTCAAATGAACACAGGAAAGCAAAGAAACATTTGCTGCTAAAATATACAATATAAATTTTTGAGAATGTTTAAAGCCTTACCCGAGGTTGGCAGGCCAGGGCTATACACGAGTGTTTCGGAGGTCTCGCCCCTCTCGTCAGTAGCCCACGCCCCACATTGAAGCCCTTCATTGTAGCAAGGAGGGAGGCGTATGTGGTGACGGCACAGTGTACAATAACACTGTGCCATCACCACTTCTCAGTCGATGGATCTCGTCTGGTAGAACAAATTTTATTTATGGTATCGACTAAATCCCAGGTCCGACTATCTATTAACCTCGGCATAGTTTGAATAATTCAGTATCTTCTTCTGTTTAGCCGCTCCGAGGTGTTATTAATAGTATTTATTGAATATCAGCGAAGCCATATAACAATACAGTTAATAATGCAGCACGAATATTACAACAGTCGTGGTGGCTTACGTTTCGGCAAGTTTCGACCATCTTCAGAGCCTGGAAAGGTCAAATTGATTCGCAAGTTATTAAATCAAAGGCCTCCATAATCCTAGCAGAAAACGTAAGAGATAAATTTTTGGGTCGCATAGGAATAAATAACTTCATTTCAAAAAACACTCACCTTTTATCTTTCATTTCGAGTGTTTTCTTAAGACCACAGCTCAAATTTCAATATGCCTGATAATCATTATTTGAGCCACGCATGTCAGTGGTCTGTCAATGAGGCTGACTTTATAGAGCCCGATACACGTGTTTCGATCTTGCGATCTCATCAGTCGGGCAGTTGCCCTTTCTCGTCTTTTGCTAATCTCTGTGGGTGCTCCAGTCCCCACAATAAGAGTTAGATGTTTTAGGTCTTTCAATTAATCATTGAAGACCTGCCACTTGGAGATGCATAAGGAACAGAAGCATGGAGCAGATTTTGACGTCAAATTCACGGTCCTTGCACAGGAATCGAAAATATCCACGCGCAAAACTTTGGAAGCCTTTTGGATACATAGCAAAGGCCCAAAAATGAACCGAAAAGAGGAATGCCTTATAATAACGCGTGACCTAGCTCCATACCTCAGGCTGATATTTCCGACCTGAGCCAGGCACAGTCTCATATTATCATAGACTCCAAGTGGCAGGTCTTCAATGATTAATTGAAAGACCTAAAACATCTAAAAGGTGAGTGTTTTTGAAATGAAGTTATTTCTATGCGACCCAAAAATTTATCTCTTACGTTATCTGCTAGGATTATGGAGGCCTTTGATTTAATAACTTGCGAATCAATTTGACCTTTCCAGGCTCTGAAGATGGCGAACCTTGCCGAAACGTAAGCCACCACGACTGCTGTAATATTCGTGCTGCATTATTAACCGTATTGTTATATGCTTCGCTGATATTCAATAAATACTATTAATAACACCTCGGAGCGGCTAAACAGAAGAAGATACTGAATTATGGTATCGACTGTTTTTAAAACTTCGCAATAAACACTCAATACAAATTTCTAAATATGTTTATAGCCTTACCCGAGGTTGACACGTCAGGGCTATACACGAGTGTTTCGGAGGTCTCGCCTCCTCTCGTCAGTAGCCCACGCTCCACATTGAGCACGAGGGAGGAGGCGAGACCTCCGGAACACGCGTGTATAGCCTTGGCGTACCAACTTCGGCTAAGGCTTTAGACAATCTTTGAAATTTATATTGAATGTTTATTGCGTGGTTTAGAAAACAGTCGATGCCATGGTTAAAATATACAAAAACGAGGGAACAATCATGCCCATTAAAAAATCCGACAATGTTCGTAGGATCAATCTTACCATTACTTTCGACTGTTTATAAAGACCTCTCTGAGAAACGAGAATAACCTGATAATCTGATAACATGTTCTGAGTCCTCTATGAGGTCTGGTATAGAACTTATACTGTAGTACACACTTACAAGGGATCGGCTGAACCGAAAGTGATCGTGCTAGTGACGATCCTGGAAAGGCGAAAAAACGTGTCCAGTGCTGTGTAAATGTCATACCAGGCCTTATAAAAAGCTCAGAAAATGTTATTAGATTGTGACAAGGTTGTGAAGTGTTTTGCCTATTGGAACGAAAAGTAACAATAGAGTCGAAGTTTCTAATTACTATTGAGTTGGGCAAAGTAGTTTAGTTTTAGATCGATCAAAAACCGCAATATTTTTATGATTTGCTTGGTATGGCTCGCCAATCATATGAAAGCGTGAATTGTTTGTATTGAGATACTGAAAACCACACTAAGCGATACGTGCAAAAAATACAGAATGTAGGTTGTTGAAATACTACTTAATGTGAGCAAATCAAAGCTTTACCTCCGTATACAAAGTAAACATCATAATGGAACGAACTGCCAGAGCTTTGATGGACTGTCCGGTGACATGAAAGCGATAGAATAATTGAGGAAGAATCGGGTATTGCTAAATCTCAAATGAATAACGACTATCTATAGTCAGTTTTTATGCTCCTGCAACTTTTCGAACATAAACAGTATAGAAACCACCAAAAGAGTGATAGCAGAACATGAGTCTTTATAGCGTGATGGTCAGAATGCATTCTCGGTAAAGTTGGACCGCGGTTCCAACTCTCACCCGACACTCAGAGTTTTGCACATCATCAACTTTCTTAAATACATAGTTAGAAACATTGCTATGATGGGATTGAATGAAGAATTCTTGCAGATCACTACGGAGAAACTTTAGCACAAAAATGAGTTAAGAATGACGTTACTCTCTTCCGTTTGATTCACACAATAATCAGTACTACTACCTGTGACAATAGCGATACCATATCATAAAGTACAGAAGGATTTCACTTCTTTTCACAAATTTTACTTCCACCTGCTTTCATGGAGCTTACTGCAACTTAAATCAAATATAAAGATAAAGGATAAGGCTCTTGGCAATGATCAATCCCTGAGGGATGCGCCATGTGTATCGAGTCAGTGCTGCTTACCCTCCCAGACAACTCTGGTACTAATTTAACGGACCCCGGAGAAAATGAAAACTTGCTGTACCATGCGAGATTGAACCATCGACCTTGTGTGCGACGCAGAGCATCTCTAACCACTGCGCTCATGTTGCTCCTGATTCAAGTATACCTATGCGATATGATGTGCAGTATTCAAGAACAAACTCCGTTCACATCTTACTCGTCATCATTTACAGAAATGCATTGAAATGCCAACACCATAAACATGATTGTCCTCAAAAATGCACTAAAATGAGAGCGATATGAATTCAAAATCGACTAGGTAACCTAAAAAAAATCCTAACAAATCACCTCAACACTTATTGGAAAGAACGTAGAAGCAAGAGAGTCAGAATATGATGCGAGAAATGGCAGAAATTCACACAGGGATCCAGGGGCCTTACAATATGATAATATGAAAGAAATCTGACGCTTTTCTCCAATGACCTAAACAACAATCAATATGAGAAGACATATTGACGGATAGGAAAACAGTGAACGACGTAGTATGTACAAACAAGTTACGACCTAACATTCCGAAACAATGAAAACACAGAACATTTGAAAATACTCCTCGAAAACTGGTTCGTACGCAAACCGGGTTCTTTTTAAACTGATTAATCCTCAGAGGAACGACTCAGGAGCGATGCCACTCATTTTTTTGCTGGCACGCAAACCACATTCGCTACAAATAAGTGCTCTGTCTTAAATACACTGGCTACTTCTAGATGGTGCATAGCCAGTGTCCGATTGAACTGGACGAAGTAAGTCGTCAATACTGTAAGAAATAGAAGCACTAACAAGAAGCTCAACCAAAAGCCAAACACAATACTATCTGTGGATTCGTTTTCTCACCTGCAATCTGCCCATGCAACGCCAGCACCAGCTCTGCAATCCTTAATGTCCGTAATTGGTCTCCAGGAATTCGTAATAGGGTCATAAGCTTCGACAGTATTCAAGTAGCGCTGTCCATCGTGACCACCAATTGCATAAACGAGACCACCCATAGAAGCAACGCCGACGCCGCCTAAAAATTACAACAATTCAGACAGAGTTCATTTTTGACGTTCAGATTAAATCTCAAAAGACAACTTGCTACAGTGTTCATCGGCTGTACCTTCATTACATCGTGAACTTCCTTATTACTTCTGATCGCCTCCCTTTGAAAACAATTTATCACATGTTGAATGATTTGCGCAAATATATTTCATTACGGTACCTCGGAGAGAAACCACCTCTACAATAGTCAGAAAGATCGAAAGGTGGCACAGATGATGGATTAGAGCTGAATCCCTTTTTCTCCAAATTCCACTATTGGAAAGAAAGCGAGCTAGAGTAAACCTCAAAAGAATTTGCCAGCAGAGGAATATCAGCATTTCCTTGGAAAGCAAACCGAAGAGCGAGCTGACGTGGTGGTGGCGATCATCCCCGCGCCGATTATCACAAGTACCCGGCCACAGCCTCTCCTCCCATTCTTCAGTCATTTACGTGATTTGTGAACAAAATTCAAGTACCTCGAGAGAATGTCATATTCGCAAGCTGCACCCATTGATCAGTGCTTGGATCGTAGCGTTCGCAAGTGGATAACGGTGAATTGTCATCGAAGCCTCCAAGTGCATAAAGGGCACCATCTAGAACACATACCCCAGCTCCTGCTCTAAAATTGGATAACACTTTATCATATATTGTATATACGTGCATACGCATATATATATATATATATATATATATGTATAAATATATCACTACAGCAATGTGGAACGTCATGATAGTAAAAACCATTACTATTCACAACAAGGCAGTGAGAATGTGCTGGGTCATGCAAGAGTCGTGAATATGTGTCATTTAAGTATTCTAGTAAATTCAGAGAGAGACGAAATAAATTCGATCCTAGAGACTTAAGCGACACTTCAATGGAAAAAAAACTAATTTAATCGAAACTCTGACCTACGATTCGTCATTTTCGACACAAGCTTCCATTTATCCAGCACTGGATCGTAGCGTTCGCAAGAATCAAGAGACGATGAACCATCATTGCCGCCCACAGCAAACAAGAATCTTCCTAAACTTATGACTCTCTCACATCAGATGAAGAATGAATTGACAAGTCTTGTAGCTCAGAAACGGGAAGAAATAACTATGACTGGAATGAAACTCTACCAAGTGCACTGACACCAACTCCACCCCGACGAACATTCATTTGGGCAACTTCCGACCATGTGTTCGATTCAATATCGTAGCGCTCCACAGTCTGTAAGCTGATGCGTGAACTACAACTTTAAAAACTCAATTATACGCCACGGATATTAGCAATTTTGGAACAGCGTGCATTTTTCGATGCACGATAATTTAGAAACGTTTTTCATTGAACAGAGCTTTTCGAGTTTTCCTTTGAACAATTAGTACCCATCTAAGAGCTTGCGAAACGGTGTTTCGACACTATTATAATACTGTTTTTAACAAAAGCCTCTTTAAAGCGCTGTAACAACAGGGATGTAATTACGTTTCACGTTCGGTCGCATTTTCAACTCGCTTAGGTTTGTGAATGGTTTTTCACTAGACTTTCAGTGAACATTCATAGTAATAACTTCAGCAATTCTGGATCAGAGCTAAATTTTTGGAAGGTCTCCATACAGCACTGCTTGAGCCGAAAGACTATTACGTTTTGCACTCGCATTAAGTAGCCCATTGTTTTGATTCATAGTTTATTCAGCAATATAAAACAGAAAAAAAAAGGACTACTGCCAATAAACGACAAAACAAAGCCTCTTCTACATTTCTAAACTTGAAAACTTAGAAAATAATTCAAGAGAGAAGAAATTTTGTAAGAAAGATAACGAAAATCACGCCCTCTGAAGCGGTACTTGATGTCGCTGCACGTAGCGCGATTCGAGAGATGTGCAGTTTTTGTATTTATTTGAAGATCTTTTCTCTGTTTCAGAAGAAGGCTTTAGATTTATTTTGTTATGTTCCCATAAACCACGATTTTCTGTACGCGCTCATGGTATGTACGTCTGATTGCGAAACAAATAATCTTTCCGCTCTATGGAGAGCTCTTCGAAACCAAACATAGTCTTAGCTTTCTTTCAACTGTTCTTTGAGATCTCGCCCAAAACAATGTAATCTGTATAAGGGCCACAACAAACCTCAGGAAAGGCTTGAAATATGTTATCAGATAAAAACTCGTCTCAAATCACCGTTTTTTAAAATATCGAATAGGACTGATTTTCTTTCGAAAAAACCATCTATGAGCACTAGCAGCGCAAACAATGCGCTCCGCAAGTGAAACGTAATTTTCTTTCCATTGCTGCGGCGCACTAAGATGACGTTTTCGGAGAGGAAGCAAGAGCATCTAAATCACCGAAATCTAAGCTATTAAATAAGTATTAAACTAATTTCAAAAAGGATGTTTAAAGCCTAAGCGAGGTTTTGGAGTGTCGTTGTACACTGTGCCATCACCACATACGCCTCCCTCGTTGCTACAATGCAGGGCTTAATGTGGGGCGTGGGTGACTGAAGAGGTGGTCGAGACCTCCGAAACACCGATGTATGGCCTTGACGTACAAACCTCGCTTAGGCTTCCAACATTCTTTTTGAAATTATTTTGCATGTTTATTGCGAGGTTTTGAAAGCAGTCGATGCCATGGATCATTTTGTTCTATAAGCCGAGATCCATCGACTGAGAGATGGTGATGGCACAGTGTCATTGTATACGGTGCCGTCACCACCTCTCAGTCCTCCCTGCTTTTTTTATACGCCTCTCTCCTTGCTTTCTTTTTTTTGAGCAGGGCTCAATGTGGGGAGTGGGTCACTGTCGAGGAGGGCGAGACCTACGAGACACGCCTGTATAGCTCTGTCGTACCAACCTCGCTTAGGCTTTAAACATTCTTTTTGAAATTATTTTGAATGACTATTGCGAGGTTTAAAGCCAGTTGATGCCATAGATCAATTTTGATATCAAAACGTCCAAAGGAGAAGCGATAAAGGCCCTGCCACGGACGTGTCAATCACTACTGTAAAAAGCTACACAAAGTCGATTCTCTATGAAAAATTTCAGGCCGTCAGTTCGCAACAAAAAACTAAAACTGACTATATTTCGGAACAAAGCTGTTCGAATTTACTCAACTGATAACTCACACTAAAACACGTTGTGTCGTCAAGCCCTCCAACCGCGTAAATGGCCCCATCAAGGGCCGCAGCAGCAATTCCACGACGACACGTGTGCATAGGAGCTATTCGACGCCCAACCATTGTTTTGCTTCGGATCAAACATTTCTGCAGATGCCAGATGCTGCATACCGTCGTGGCCACCAATTGCAAAAACTAGAACCACACACATAGTATCACACGCTACCAATTTGAAAAACTTGAATTCAAATGACTCTGGTAAAATCCGTGTGATCATTCAAAAAACTGGCGAGAATTTAGTTCAGAGAGAAAACGGCTTAACATTTTGTGTATGATTGTGAATAAAAGGATAAAGCTTTTGGCGCTGATCATTCCCCCGAGGAATGCGCCACGCATTCGTCCTCGATTTTTAGTTTCGTTTACTGTGATGGATGCATATCTGGCCTTTGAAATGACCGATAGTGGCTTGCCGATTTGTTGATTCAACTAAGTGCGCGATGCACCTCTGGCACCTCTAAACATTGCGCTACACGCGCTCACTCATAGTCAACATGTTACCAAAATCAGAAAAAAAATATTGTTGGGGCAAATTGAAAATGACCCGCATTGGAGTATTACAAAAGTACCAACTAGTGTAAATAAAGAATGATAAAGGGAACCTATTTAGAAGCGACTGTTAAGTTCAATCTTTGATGCATTATTTGATTATGTCCCTACGTCTCACTAAGTGTTAAATTTTCATGATTATTTGTTTCTACCTATTTATTGCTCATGAGAGATGTTGCGGTGATTTATTTGTCCCTAATGCAAATAATTAGTCGGTAAACTTACAGTTTACCCTGAGAGCTCACAACTCCGACATGTCTTCGTTGCTGCATCATTTCGCACACGGAAATCCATCGGTTAAGTCGACAGTCAAATGCTTCCACAGATCGAAACGGATCACCGCCAGTACCTAAAACCATTGTATGTATATTTACACTACATTTACACACATACTGTGTATTGTTTTGCAAATCGATCACACCGTTGGTACAAGCGACGTTTCTAGTAACAATCAACAACTGCACGTTTTCTCGAAAGGCTACTCTGAGATTTTAACCCTGAAAGACCAAAACGCACACTATAGAGCATGTAAGTGCATTAACTATGTCAATTTGAAACTATCTTTTGAGCTTCTTAAGCCCTTCTCAAGCCCTTTTCCGACTCTGTAAGTCGAACAACACAACGATGATCTCACGAGATCACTACCCCGCGTCTAAGCTGATTACTGATTATCAAATCAATACTGATTTCAATGAAACGTTGTGATAATTAAGAATCACAAATCAATCCAGAATCCGTTATATTTATTGTCGGCTTGACTAGCTACGATTTTTCGACGATTTTCTACTCACCACGACCACCAGCGCAGAAAATCACACCAGCAACACTTTTCCTCGGACGACTACGAAATGCCTGCGATGATGGCGTCAGGGGTCGAGAAATTGACTAAACATATAATTAATAATCCGAAAAGCATTTTAAGTTTCTAAGAGTGTCAGAAAGTTGGATGACTGCCAAATGTCACTCACTGTAAGATTAAGATCCTCATTTCCCACTACGCCAAATAATTAACTAAGTCTAGACATAAGGGGAAAACTTATGATGGATGGATGGTTTAGCACAAGGACGAAAGCATTTAGCAAAACATCATTACTCCAGCTCTTTCTAATCCATTTCAGTACAAAAATAACGTCATTATGGTGACGATATGTTTGAATACACTCTGTAAGAAACATCTAGGGTAAAACTGTTGATGCACGTCATCAAATTCGCAAGAGTTTGCTTAGAAAGTTTTGCTTAAAAACTAGCTTATAATCATTTTTCTTAAACTTGGCAGACGATGCTCTTGATTTGGTTGAAATGATGCTCTCAAATGACAAAATTGTATTGCTTTGCTTCATGAGCTAAAACTTGAACAGAAAGCAACATCACCGATGGGCTGGGGTCAAAAATGACTTTCAAACGCACAGTACGCAGTTTTTCCTCCTAATTACTGGATTACAGTAAACTACAAAAAGTGATTCTACGCGGCAACAAGTGACGTACAGCATGGAGAGTGGAATAAGATAAAGTTCCTAATTAGTTCCCATATTGAATTTGCATCGAGAAGACTTCACGATGATTTCTCCTCATTTTCCCGTAGATGGAATTGCCTAATAGACCTCTTGAAATCAGATAACAACTTATGGTACAAAAGCTGGGACAGTTATGAAACTTCGCCACATCTACCAGTACCCTTTAGCTCATTTATTATCAAGAACCACTTTTTCAAAGATCTTGACCGACTTCTTAGAAAACCCTTCAACGACTCAGTCTCTGCAAAATCTGCCATTGTTGCTTTAGAAAAGGGGGAATCCCATGTTCCGAGATAATCAAATTTTATTGGGAACACCAGTAGATCCTAGCTCTTGTTCTGCTCAGTTATGTTACATTTGATCTGAGCCACAGAATTACAAAGTCTACACTCAAAAACGCCATTAATTTTGTATCGACCCAGAAAAAAGGTTGTCGCGCACTATTAGGTAAAAATGCTACTGTATCACTGGACCTAACATTAAAAGCAAAAAAAAAAAACAATCCATTTATACAGCGTACCGATGATGATCCAGCGGCATATTGACTACCTCCTTCTTCGTGGATCGCAGTCCCAACCGGAAGTGGTATACCTTTCGACGGTAAGAGCGTAATAAACATCGCTTCCGATACAAGATCTGTGCACTCACGTGATTCCTGGAATCAATCAAACGTAAAATATAAAAGTCTGGCAAATGTTCAGAACTGTTGGACAACGTACCTTGATCATATTATTTTGACGGACATTTTCTAAAAGATAGTTCATATTGAGTAGTGGAAGACGCACAAGAGACAAGAGTTCAGGTAAATGATGTTTACGCTCGCAAGGATTCGCCTCCATCCATTCCATCACTGTTTCGAACACCTGAACTATGTCAGTTTCTTTGATTGTTTGACTTGATGAACTCCTGAGCTTGCACTAAATATGCATATTTAAACATACATATATGTGTATATGCACATATATGCCATATATATATAAGTATATTATATATATACATATACATATATGCATGTTTCTATATAATGTATATATAGATACACTTAATATTTATGTAAACATAGGAGAACGCTCAAAATCACTGGGTCACCACGTACTAATCGTAACATTTCATCCTGAACAACAGGATCATTAATGCAGTCAGTCTACAGAAGCTTGATAAAGAAAAGCATTCATGAAATTTCTTTCGGTCGCCTCAATACCACTGCAATTACTCCTACAAAAAAGGAGTAATGATGAATTTTCTCTCCGGTTCTACCTTCCGAGATCGATATGTCATTGGAGAGAAACCGCTTTCAGCTCATATAGAAATTTTTTCTGACATCTGAGAAGTCTATAGGGCTCAAGAAAAAACTGGTATTTCAAACTTTATGTTAGAATAATAAGTGGCAAATCAATGAAAGAATGAAAAATCCGTGTCTTTGCACGAAAAAAGATACTGCACACAATATTGGCTACAATCGCCCAATCTGCCGCATCAATTCTGTTGCATACACACTTTTCCATAGAGTCGTCCTTGAAAAAATCAAGAAACCAGAAGATAATAAAAAGCCATTGCAGATATCGATTCCAAAGGAACTTAGTTCGCCACAACGGAGCATATCCATGCGCCAACAAAGGCACTCATGAGAAAACTGAATTCGAAAAAGTCGCCAGTTAAATTCTTACGATTTTGATTCCTCAACTGAATTGAACTATGTCCGTAAAAGATGACTTCTTTCTCTTTAAACCTTCATACTAGACGGAACAAATAATCTCGAGTAGTCGAGTCGTGGTTATTTGGATTTAGAAGCCGAAAAAACAATGGCTCTACGTCGCCCACTGTGCCAATTAAGCGACCGGAGGAAATTTCATGTTTTGATGAAATTTTATGCTATGTAAGCAATATGGAAGATGAGTGAATTTTACAGAACCGGAGTATGATGCAAGGAGTGCCCAGTATCACGCAATAACTTAAGGGGCTCCGTCACCATCTAAGCTGAAGATCAGAAGCAAAGATTCCATTACAAATGCCAAAATGTTGGAAAAGAGTTTGCCGAGTATATGAGTAAATGACAGCCGGTAGAAAAATTCGTTCATAAGAGGGTTTCATAGACGCCAAACGGACAAAGTAAAGCTCCAAATCCGTACTAAGTCGTCTTCTTGGTTTGAAAAAAAACGACGATATTCAAAACATTGAAGCAGGAACCCTTTGAGCAGTTAATATAGATTCACGTGCATGCTTTACGGGCACTCATTCTATTCTTTGACGATCAACAGTAAGAACAACGAGAAACTTGATGAACAATACCTGTTCTTCACTTGTTATTTTCAAGTCACTCCTTCTAATGAGATCTCGCAGATGAGGAAAGGCAATTTCCTTAAACTCATCGAGTTGCCGCAGTTCCTAAATAAACAAAAATTAGAAAAACTTGCAAAAGTCAGGCGGTTTTATTGGTGGAAAACAGCTTGCTGCATTTTTGCCTCATAATACAAATTTTCTGCGCATTTTTACTTTGCTTTTGATAACGATTTCTTGTTTTTTGGGTCACCGAGGCCATCGTAGATGCTATAGACCAAATAGATAGTTTTCAATTCCATTTAATTTTCGGATGAATTAGGACCTCCGGCTATGCGTGATCGGTAATTTGGTGTCAAGCTTTTTCAGCAAAATCTCTCGGCGATTCACAAAATCAGACGACTGCCTGTGGCGAGAACTTTGGAACGTTATGGCAAGTTATTTAATGATTTAATGAGATAATTCTGAACGTATTTGAGCACAGTGATGAAAGAATTGAAATCTACAATTGGCAACGGATTGCATACGTAAATGGATGACCTTTGTGAATGAAGATTGCAGATATAATAAACCTAATGAAATGCTATAATGAGTGAAATAAGTTGAATCGCATCATGTAACATACTCAAATTTATATGTTATGAGCAAGAAGTAGATTGGGATTCCTTGCTCTTATTCTTTCACACAAACTCAAAGTTCTTCTATTTCGCTACAATGTCGCAAAGCTTTTTAAACTTTCCAGATTCGAGTGTGTGATGAAAAAAAAACCCACCCACCGTCGAACCGCGATGCTGCCAGCATATGACACCGCTTGCAATACAAATAATGAGCACTTTTTTACCAATTTAATATATTTTCATGCCCACTCATCCTGCACGATATTCATGATTAATCAACGAGTATGTGCGTATCTTAGAAAGCACCACCGTCTTTGAAAAGTTACTGCCGCTACTCGTCTTTTATACCCCTCTCATATGCTCATTAATTTTTTTCTGTATCACCCACATCCATGTTGACTTGACTGATGTTATGTGGTGAGGCACTTAGGAAAGAAAATGCTTCCTACTCCCAGTCAGGATTCTGACGACAATGAGCCCAGAGTATGAAGACAATGGTGATGATGCCGTCAGTACATGGTTACCCAATCAGTTGAAACGTTATAACTCCTGCATCCTCGACAATTTTGAGTAGATCTTCATTTACTTGGATGAACAGATCTGATAGATTTTCTTATTTGCGGCTGATATGTAACAAAAGCTGAAGAAAGGATCGCACGAAAACATCCAACTGATAAATGAATTAGCGCTTTATGAACAAAAAAAATTTCAGGTGTTTAAAAGATGAAATTTTCTGGCTGACTACATTGGACGATACTCCAAGTAAAACCGTCCAGTACATGCATGGAATAGGAAAGGAAGTCCCCAGCTCTCTTTACCAAAAGTTGAGGAGAGCTTAACATTGTTGGATGCCATTAGACTTCAAAAAGAAAGAGCTCTAAATCTGCTCTCACATCTTCTAAAGAGTTTTGAACTGGATAAAGCAATCGTAGCAAATATTCTCCACTAGATTGTTTCAATATTGCAAGAAATGAACATTGCAATTTACACGCAAACTGTTTTAGCTCCAAAATTTGCTATTTACGAGGCTACAATGAATGCAGATTGTGTGCGAAACTCGTCGCTTACAGATACCATGGGCTAAAACAATGATAAAAGTGCAAACTGAACAGATTGTGGAGTCTTTACATTAGGTTTACAAGCTTGTAAAGAGTGTTTGCAGTTTGCAAACTGCAAAAATTTAAAAATTTAGGTTGTAAAAAACCTACTGCAGCAAAACATCCCTAACAAATTGATCAGTACGATAACACGAATTTGAACAAAGACACTACGTGAAAGCACGCAAATGAAAGCTTATTCTGTTGAAAGGCGAATTGTTTGTAAACCAAAATATGCATCCATTATGCACCTATATCGAGATATGGACGGAAGGAAAACGAAAAGGTTTCATTTCAAGCCGTTTGATCTGCACACTACTGACTTTTAGTGGAAACCCGCTCATTTCAAGCTATCAATACTAAATAGTATAAATAGCATAGCCAGTGAAAATTTCAACTATGATTAGTCATCGCACTCCGTATTGTGTCAAAAATAAAGGATTAAAGGATAAAGCTCTCGGCGTTGATCAATCCTTGAGGGATGCGCCATGCATTCGTCTTCAATTTTTAACTTCGTTTGAGGTGACTAAATGCATATCTGGCCTTTACAATGACTCGCGGTGGTTTCCCGCTGAACCAAATCCGTGCTACTTATCCTCTCAGACAAGCCTGAGACCAGTCTGACACCAATTTACTGACCCCGGAGGGATGGATGGCTTGGTGAGCCATTGTGTCAAGGATAGATATAACAAAGTATCTCGACCGGATAGATCAGAAAAACATAAAAGAAACTCAAAGAAATCAAGAAAACATTCAAAAAGGATCAAAGAAAATCTTTCGGTACAACTCACAATGAAATGATCGACCGCGTAGTCATCAGAACTGTTGACTAGATCTACGCAGTTGTGTTGCTCGGCGAACTGCCTGATAAGAAGGCAATTCTTTGTCGTTAATAATTGCGTCATGAACCGCTGACATGCACAGCACACAGAATCCATCTAAATTCAATGAATTTACCACATAAAAGTTAAATTGTTCAGGCATTGAAGCCCCATAAATGGTCAACATAAACCTTCAAGAAAAAGTGATACACTTAGAACGCGCAAGCTACACGACATACAATAAGCATGGTTATGTCACTCCTTGCGGTTCTTTTCTGAATAATCATTCTATCCACAAACTCCTTGTACAACAAGAAAACTAGCAAACATGTATGGCTTCTTGCAGCAAATTTAATTGAGTGCATGAAGTGCATGAACTACCACCCACTCTTCAGATGGCCAGGGAAAAATTACGAGCAAATGTGAGTTGCCAATGAGAACAAAGTGCATATCCTTGCTACTGCGTTCGCGCTTAAAATAAAATTTTTATTACCCACCCACCGGCCGCTGCTCTATTGCAAGTATATTAGGCTATTACTTCGTCATTTTTTGAACATAAAAGGAGATTGGAAAAGTCAAGTGCTAGGACAACAGTTATGGTACAGATATTTCACTCTGAAGAAACAGGAGAAAAATGGTTTCCATTTTCAGATGACCATATAACTTAAACAAAAACCTCTACATCAGACAAAACATTCTAGTCAATTTCCCATCCACCCTGACGCAAACATTTTCGCACACCACTCCATTATTAGGTACTAGTCAATTCCTTCTCCTCTAACTTTTCACTCACCAAAAACATGATTGTGGGAATTGATTTCAGACAACCATCAGTGTGTTGAAGGGAAATTAGAAAAAGAAATTATCCCTGGAGTTAGTGAGAAAAATGGCTATTTCTAATGATTACGAAATTATGCAGATTTTTGAGGTAGTTTTGAACGAAAAACAACGTTCCTAAACGATATGTTCAGCAAAAATGAGGTCACGTTCATCCTGCCCCTGAGCACAGTCATTGAACGCCTCTTTAGAAGCGAGCAACTCAGGTGCAGTGATTGAGAAAACCTCAAACACTTCTAAAAAAGACAAGTAGTCTGTAACCGATAGGTGGAAAACAGAAAATCGAACAACACTTCACTAGGCACAAGGAACAAAACAAAAGAAATAATTTTGAAGCCAAAATTATCGTCGCACAAAGGCAGAAGTTTGCACGAAAACGCTCAAAGCCTTTTGGATAAATCCCAAAAATCCAGAAATGAACCACAAGAAGGAATGTTTCGAGATCTCGTTACACGTGACCTCGTACTAGCCTCAGGATTATTTTTCTGAACTGAGTCACGCACATTTCTACCCAGTGCACGGCTTATCTCCAATGAACACTTGGAAAACTTGAAAACACCAACAATGAGCGTTTTTAAAAAAAGTTATTTGCTATGCAATTCAAAAAGAAGGTTTACAACGTCTTTCTGTCCGGGTTAGGAAATTATTCTACCGGGCAGATTGCGAATCAGTTCGATCTTCCAAACTCTGAGGAAGGGGATACCACCAAAACGTCAGCCATTATCTTGTATTTTATAAATACTAGTACTAACAACCTCCTATCTGTTCATCAAGAAAAATGTAATTCAATAAATATATGCCGACGCTAATATAAATTTGGTCATGGGAATTATCATGATATCTGTGCAATTTTTTAACTCCACCACAGTATTTTATTCGATTATACTACACGACGTTATATATTTGAAACCATATGCGCAATTAATGTAAAAGTGACTCTTGAAATACCATGTATTAGAAAGACGCATTAGACACGAGATAATGTTTTATCAAGATGTAATAGCTTTTATTATACTTTTCAAACAATCACAAAAAAAAAACAAGATATCAAAACGTTCCGTTCTCCATTTTGATCAATTAGGCTTTTCATTTAATTTTAGTGTATGCTAGTAAATAAGTTTAAAAAAAACTCTCGTATTGCATAAATAAAATAGCCAACTTACTTGCAGAATGGATGCTGCAAACAAAAGGTTCTGCACGTTGTCACTACTTATTGTAATTTCGCTGGTATAAACAAAATTCACTAATATATCCAAGGCTTCAAACGAAACATCCTGAAATGATATCAAATGATACTACTGAACCTTCCGAGCAATCAGATTGCAACTTTAATATGTTGCATAAATAAGGGAGAAAGTACTTCACAAACAAAAACTTAGTTCCAAAGACACGAATTTGTAACTTAAATAAAAATGAGTTGAATTAGAACTTGAAAGGAAATAATTCTTGTTTTGATGTTGCGTTAGACATGAGATAAATATAAGGACACTTGAATTAACATGATCAAACACTCTATTTTCTCATGAACTCATTTCGAGCTCTACAATTTACCACTAACCTTTAAAAAATAAGGTTCAAATGGAAAAGAGATCAGAAATATACACACATCACAAACACCTTTGGAAATCGCTCAATTAACGCAAAACATTCTACTTCGGATAGAGCCACAACATGAAAAATGGTTATAAAAGTCAAAAATTTGACACTAATTCGTCATGAATGCACTTCTTTACTCACTGCAACGCTGTAGTAAACTGATTTGGAGAGATAGTCTTGCTCTGTCTAATTTCTATCACTATGGAGATGATAAGTAGTTGAAGGAAAAGCTCTGCTACCGTGGTTCTTAAGATAGCACTCAGCAAGAGCTTTTTTTAATAGAGACAAGAAGAGCTTTTTGGTCTATGAGCATTAGTGAAATCGCATTCGCCCCAACATTGTCAAACGATTCTCCGTTTGTCACATAGCGAACATTAGAGCCAACCGCACAGGTGTCGACGGCACTTTTCTGATGGTTGATCGTTGTACTGCTTCCAAGTTTCCTCCACCTAGATTGTGCAAACCCTCCTGCAGCGACCTTCTACAGCTGATGTTTATTATCAGCTTATTGCGTGTAATGCAATAAAATCATTCAAACTTACTTTCTTCGAGCAACTTGGTGGTAACAAAGATGTGATCTGAACTTGCTTAAAAAGCTCAGGAGCGCCCTGCACAAAGTTTTATGCCAATCAATTAGCTGCTAATAGTACATGCTAGAGCCTTCATCTGTCACTCGTATGAGCAACAGATTTGCTTTACAATGTTTGATTACTACTACTTTTTTCTTCTATCATAATCATAGCTTTTCGCTCAGCGGCGTTATTGCGCATTCTTGTCGAAGCGCAGATTTTTACTAATATCGAAATTGTGAACGGAGTCAGACAAGACTACGGCCTTTCTTATTGCGACTCTCTACCACAAATATTCAGATTCTACATTCTTTACGCTGTCTTTTCGTGAGTTAGTATCTAAGTCTCCAGCAGCAATTTATAGGACTTTCCGCTCTAGACTGCTACTTTTATACTCAGAGGAAAGCATTCTATGATTCGTTCTCATCAATTACAGGATTGGTGAGTAGAGTTCTGACCAATTACACAGGTTGATGACCAAATGCTGATAAGATTGACCCTCTTCCAACACGGACACTGGAGAATGAGTCAGTAAAATGGTAAGATAGCGCTATTGAAAGCGTAATGAGTAACAGATGCGTGCACGAAAAGGCCTGTGTCACCGACATTTCGTGACGAATTTCACTTCGAGGGATGACATTGAGTCCGTATACTAAGTGCCGTATGCCAGTCTTCCTGTTTATGTCACTTTAGTGAAACCATATGGAATTCAATGCGATCAAAGAGCTGAGGAAAAGAGAAAAAGAAATGTCGCAATGCGAGCGACTTGTTATGAGCACGACTTCATAGATATAGAATAAAGAAAGCCTCCAAACATTCAAAGATGTTTTTGTCTGAACCGGTTTCATTAACGCTTTTCAGTGACTGTATCATCGTCCTCTTGGCGTTTTGAAGATAAAGCAGACGCCGTTGTGTTCAAATGAGAAGCAGTATTACCATACTGGTTTATTGCTGATTCAGGTACCTGATTTTATCTTCACTGGAATCTCAAGATAGGTGCCATCACAGTATCTAATTGCCTGCCTTTATGAATTGGATATGAGTTAGCCATTTTCAACTAGACTGCTACAAGCGTAGTGGTGATTTCTGGTATAAATTACTATGCTGAATACTCAGATTTCAGATTGACTGGAAACATTGTTTACTTACACCAAAATACTTGAATAAGCTGCCACAAAAGAACCATTATTATTATTGCATGGAGTTCAAATGAGTCTTGAGGATCTTAAAGTCAATTTCAGGTGTGAACACTTCCGGCTTATGCGCTCAATAAAGCGCATTAGGATGTCGCTTTGCTTACCTCCGACTCCACTGGTGTTTCAGTCTAACTGCCACCTATTTTCATTATTAAATGAACGACTCATGGATGCTTGATTTCTAAGGTGCATTGGCACTCACGGATATAAGATTATTCGGCCTCAGGGGATCAAAGAGAGATTTTCCACCTTGCTATTAGTTTCCTACTGGAATAGTGATTCTTGTCATGCTCTACTCCTAGTTGGTCCTTTGAGTAAAAATGTCGAATACCTTAATATCTCAAAACAAATATGAATGTGTGTATGTACGCATGTACATGCATTTGCATATGTATGCATGTATATCCCTCATTTATTTTCAAAACAACTACTTATTTATCTATTCACCACTGACAGCAAGAACTTCGCCGATCACCTTTTCTGTACGATTGCCCACCAAAGACCAAAAAGTGATGATGAATGAGAGAAATGACGCAAAGTGCGTTATGTAACAAAGACACGACTCGTTTACCCCGCTCTTTCTCTACGACAGCGATGAACAAGCGAAACCACTCTGTGTAATGGCCGGCGGTAACTATCTGGTTCAAAGTTATTAATTAGCGAAAATCATGTTCTGAGAGTTCTAGATCATAAATACATCATCTTGCGACCATATGGCGGGCTTGCCTTGAATTTGAGTCAACGTTTGAAAAACCAGAGTTGTGGAATCAGTGAGAAGTTTCACTGCTCGTGTTTCCTTCTTTCAACCATTCTGTTCAGAAGAGCATCTCTTGGTTTATATCATATCCCATGCATGCATGCATGCAGATTTTCAAGCCTCGATAGTTGATGAAAAGCAGGTGTTAACAGACCACAATCGCTCCGAATTGTCATCAACTGCCTCTCAAATTGAAGAAAGATGAACTAGACAAGTAAGAAGAAGTAAGAAGACTCGAAAGTGAAGACAATGACGGATGAAAAGATTAAAAAAAAAAAAGGTAAAGAAGGATGAGAAAGGATTAGAATGAGCTGAGAATTGAGCACAGTGCATAGAATCCGAGAGGATGGAGAAAGGCATGAGAGAAACAAAGTATAATAAAGTTAAAAGGGACAAATAAAGAAGTTTACATTCATACAAGAGGACCTATAATCGAAGTCAATCTTCATCAAAAGTTTCCCACTATAAGTATTTCTGTGCTTAAAAGAGAAACAGAAATCATTTGGATATTCTCTTTCTGATGACAAAAAAGTATGGTGTAATTTTTGTTCCAGTCATACAGAAAGACTGAACGCCAGTTTGAGGACTATTCAACTTCCTACATGCAAACTGATGAGAAACACAGGTAAACTTCTCTCTGCAGACTCGAAGGCACCTTCAGTCACCAATAACGATAACATCTTCGTAAACTCACATTTAAACGTATACGGTGCATTTTCTCCTCCGCCATGCCACTGCTAAACATCGCTCGAAAGTATGGAATCGCTGCGGCTAGTACAAAACGATGAGCAGAAAGAGACTGACCATCGAGCTACAATGCATCGCAATTTTCACTCATTTAAATCATTGAAATGATATAAATTGTCTGACAAAAGTATCTTGAGATCACAAGTGATATAATGTAGCACATCATTCTATTCCGTGGAACTGATGAGTAAGAGGCTAAAAAAAACCAAGACTGAGAATTATGCAAGGATGAACTACCTCAAGCACGACGTCGCACATGCTTTCATTTCGACGAAACTGCTCAAGATGAGACATGATTTTCATCGGTTGCTCATGATCACAAAATACTTTTCCATCAACATGTCCGGTCCCACATGGATCTCTGACTAAAATAATAATTTACAGTAATCAAACCGAGCGCCACAGTCGGAAAAAGTCATTTATGTAAAACAGTTAGGATTAAACTCGATGTTTTCGAATGTTACACATGATCAACTTCAATCATATCAATGTCAGAAAAAAAACAACTTAAATTAAAATTGATTTTTGTCATTGGACCGCCTTTTTATAGACCTGGTACCCTCAAATAATGAGCTCTGACAAGGATATAACATGTTTTGAGCTATGCCTAAGTGCTATACAGGCGCCTGTTTCGTTCTACCGCAACTCATTGATAGCACTCTTCCTCGGTTCAGCCGATTCTTGAGGTTACACTCCAATTCCTTGTACTACAATGTCAGGTAATTCCATCATTTGACTTGCGGTGATTTATTACTCGGCGTCGATTTCTTCTCAGAGGAGTATAATCTCAAGGGATCGGCTGAACCGAGGGACGGCGCTACTGATGAGTCCCGGTAGGACGAAACAGGCGCCTGCACAGCTCTTAGGCATGGCTCAAAACATGCTTTAACCTTATCAGACTATTACTGATTTTTGCCCAAAAAATGAGCGAGACTTTGTATTCACTGTATTGTTCACGTTAAAATCACCGCTAAAAGATTTTACAGATTGGTTACAAAGTCCTACAAAACCACTATTTAAAAACTTTGGAAGGTCATTTGTGCAAATGGCAAGGTAGACGTCAATTAGCTCTGAAATTAAAAAACTCCGGAGTAAAGCCTACCGTGTAACCGTTCCTCAGCGGCCATGTATGGCAGCACGATGGATTTTGTTGATTGCAGTGATCAACGATCCTATAGAATAAAATGGAAGTGCATACTGACGGTGCTAAATTCTACGGCTTTGATGTGAGATTGAGATTTCTTGAGCACAAATATCATAATTAGAATAAAATTGATTTGCAGACTTGATGATGTTAAATGAACGCATGCTTTTGTTCCTGATCAGGAGCTTTACGTGATCAAACAGTGGTTTAAAACTGAATTCACGGACTCCAGAAACTATTACATGATATTCTAATATTCCAAACTTCTGCGGAGAAGAGAGACAAGCGCTGTTTCTCTCTTCTGACGAGGAAGGCAAGAAACAATACCTCTTTTTGAACTGTAGAAAACAACGGAATCTTCTAAGGCGTATGAAGAGGATGCGTTACATCTATACTAAGTTTAAACATCTTTTCATCAATTAGCAAGTTAAATTACTAATGTAGTGAACTTCAGAGACTCACAAAGACGAAGTCGTAACATTTTCTTTATACGAAAAGACAGAGTGTAGCTCGTCGTAATTTAAAAGTAATTTGTGATTACAGTTCACCCACTAAACAAAAAACCCAGAACTAACCAGTTAGACAGGTTTTAATGTAACTTCTATTAAAATGAAGGATGGTAAAGACGGGCGTAGAATGGTGTTCGAAAAGATGTGAGCAGCCAGTGACAGACACGGATCTGAATTTTCAAAAATCAAAACTCGTCATGAACCTACTAAAAATCGTTTAAGCGGGTATTTTCATGATGTGTTAGGGTACAGCATCAAAGTTAAAGCTTGTATGACGATACATATGGAACAAAAAAAAAACCCTCAATAACTTTAACAATCAGAGGGACACTGCTATCAAGACATAAAGCAAAAAGACATAAGAATAGCTTTGTAGAGTCTCTATGACAGTTTCGTAGAGGGAACTAATTGCATTATTGAACTGATAGATTCACAAATATGCTATACTCTCATTCCTTATGAAATCAAATAATAGAAACGTTGGAAAATATAAATGCCAACTTTGTATGGCATGAAAATGGCGTTATTCTCAGGTTAAGGTCAGCAAATGACAAACATAAGAAAAAGGAGAGAGAGAAACAGATAGAAAGAGAGGGGGATACAGATGTTTTTCCATATTTATCAAAACAAGGCGAAATCGAAAGACAACCAAACCTAGTAAAGAAAAGTAATGATTATTGTTGAAGAAAATGTGATCACGCACGTTCATGGAGAAAAAATGACTCTCTCGTTAACAGTTAGATTGCTCCAGCAAAAACAATAGATGTACTTTGATGAACCTGAGATAAAAAATTATTTTTGATCGTTAAATTTACAAGTACTGTTTTTCCAGCTTCCTCTTTGTTTCTTCAAATGCTCCTGATATTTCCTCAAAATCACCTAGATCATAAAAGCTAAGTGTTGATCCTGATAACTATAGAAGACTAGTGACAGATGGGGTTATAAGTGCACAGCTTAATCAAGATTTAAAGGAAACAATATATCTACGTTTGTTTGATTATTCAACTGGACTCAAAAGACGAGATAGTAGTAGCTAAGGAATGGGTCTGGTGGAAGATTTTTTGTAATAATCTACAAGGTGAACAGCTGTCTACGCTTGCTAAATTACTAAGTACAAATATATCAATTGCTTTGATTTTCGAAATACAAGTATCGGAAAAAAGTGCAAAAGACACATTCGGCGATCTTCAGTAAGATCAAAACCACATTATCGTTAAGCAACAGAGTTTTCTTCCAATAGATAGTTATTTGTAAGTACTAGCAATTTTCGTTGCAATTGAAAGCGTTTGAAAGTGCGGTGTGGCGCAATTGCTAATTATGCGGCGTATCAGAACAATGGTTACACACAAGCAGCAACAACCATAACTTGACTAAACAGCAACAACCATAGCTTGGCTATATCCAAGAATCCGAGAAGTCTCGAAGAGCATTCTACGACATTCATGAAGAAGTTGAAGTCCCCAAGTAGCAGCAGACGGGTCGTGGAAGTAAATAATAAATAAATGATAGTGTTTGCTCTGAATTTGGACATGTTGGCATGAAATTTGGGCTTGTGTTCGTTGTTTTCGCACTGTGTGAATAAAAATCAACTTACATCGAAGCCTCAATATTAACTTCAACATCAATTAGATCTCTCAATTAACGATTAAAGAGATGCGTTGTGACATGAACACTGCAATCTGATTAAAAAAAAAAAAAACATCGGCAAAAGGTTAAATGCGTAAAATCGAAATCTCAGAGAAACTGGGAACAGAAGGGGACGCCTATCTGGAAGCAGAACAGAACATAAGTCAATACTGACTATAACCACTTAAACAAGAGATGTGCTTTGACTCTGTGAAACGCCAATCGCTGTTCCGAAACATATGAGCCTATAGTGGACACAAAGTACGAACACACTGTGAAAATAGCCGGAAATACCATATACCAAACGTCTTTCGGTGCTTCCCACTTCCATGAAATGAACAGCTTTTGGTTATGGGGATACGAAAGTCGAAAAATGATGTCTTTCATGTCAAAACAAGGAAAATTGAGTACTTTCATAGTATCTCTTGGGAGAAAAAACGTTCCCACGAACATCTGACGTTTGTAAAGATCTATGAAATATCGCATTAGATAGAACTATATAAGTTGACTCAAGTTGTCAAAAAAATGAACGAGAGAAAGTTCGACAAGTAGAGACGAAAACTTCAACAATAATGTGCTTCGCACTGGAATCAATAAGCTAGTACGACGAATAGGTGGCGCAAACTAATCGAAATCGACGTGGGGATAAGAGAACTGGGTAAATCCAGTCTGGGCTTAACCACGCTCAAACGTTATTTTCGATGGTTCCAAACAAGCTTCTATTGTACAATAATGTACCCTAAATCATAGACGAAGTAGGCACATAATAGTAGAGCACGCTCAACCATGACAGCAAAGAATGCTGAAATTTGTAGACCCGCATGCTACGTCAGACGTGGTTCAAGAGGCAGATGCCATTCAGTAATTATTCGTGAGTCTGTCCGAAACATCCACACTCAAAACTCATTTGACCCAGGTGAAACGAGTTCAAAAAAATGAAAGTTTGGGGACTTTATTTATTGTGAAAATGCGATGGTTGTTAAATAGCGGTCCTATATCATAAATAGCCTAAAAGAACATCGAATACAAAAACATTATAAAAAATACCAACTTCAAGCAAATGACTATCAGCAGCAATGTCCGGTGATCATA
This sequence comes from Parelaphostrongylus tenuis, assembly GCA_019055375.1. Classification (NCBI taxonomy): domain Eukaryota; kingdom Metazoa; phylum Nematoda; class Chromadorea; order Rhabditida; family Metastrongylidae; genus Parelaphostrongylus; species Parelaphostrongylus tenuis. The sequence continues at coordinate 104,572 of JAHQIW010001423.1, forward strand.
TCACTGGACATGCAGTGATATATTATCTCTGTCGTACGCGAAGTGACTTTCCACTTTACACACAGCAGTGCAACGTGTTCGTGGACGTTTCCTTTATGTAGGGGGATTCTATACCAAAAGAAAATTGCTCAGTTGAAAGGCACTGTGCAACTGACGAGGATGCGAGGCCGAAACACGGGTAATGCACTGTAAAAGTGCCCATAAAAGACCTCACGAAAGGCTCAGGCAGGAAATACATTGTCAGATCATATTGTTTTGAGCGAGTTCTAAAGAAACAGTCGAATATGAAGGTAAATGGACATCAAATATGAGTCATCGCTTAGTGTCGTTTTAACCATCACACAAAAAGTGCAAAGATGATATCCAGCAGAAGGAAGTTCAAGAAACAGTTGAATTACATTAGTTCATACTATCGTTTCCGAAAACCAACTATCAAAAGAATTACCATCTTATGAAAACTTGCGAAACGACTGTGTTCCTTCGAAATAGAATCAATTCCTTTATAAACAGATCCCTTAGTAGACGTTAATAATCTGGTCTTCTTCTAGTACGAACAAACAATCAGGACGTAATAAAAAATTTTTATGGTTTTTCAACAAAAAATTACGCTTTGCAGCGGTGCCTATCTGTTAAGTGGTGTTTCACAAACAACGAAGCCCAAACAATTATGAAAACAAGTTTTTGAGTTGCAATTCGAGATGAGTAATAAAAATGAATGTACTCCTCGACAACCATCTCAGCATTACTACTAAGAGACAGAAGAATATCTTAAGCGTCCTCCCATAACACAAAAGCAAATATAGACGGTGAATTCTTCACTGCGTTCATCTCGTAAGTAAACAACACATTAGAAGATGCCACTGCTACATGACAAGAAAGAGAAGACATAAGGGTTTTAGAAACTTTCGGAGCGCACAGTTCTGTTACTATCACCGTGCTAGCACTGCTAAGCTCACATAGGGTGTGTTCATGGACATTTCATGAGTTTCTACGATGGTTTCATGGGTGACGAAAATGTAACCTCAAACTGACATGGTGTAGGAACACACGGTAGCAACAACATTATGAATACTAGAGCACGAAACTTCAGACAACTTCAGACTAAGGATTAATGAATCAAAACCTATTTTCTGTGGTACTCTGAATGGAACGTTTTTATTTTTTGACTAGAGAAGTAATCAAATCGAAGACATGAAAAAGAACAACGACAGTGTATTCTATCAAATATACATATATATATATATATATATATATATATATACACATATATATATAACATTAATATATGATAATATAATATAAACAATAAGAATATAATGCATATAACAATAATATATAAAAAACACGATGCACAAAATATCAATCAAATATAAAAGATATTGGAGAGAGAATTTTTTTGTGAAAAACTAAGATGATGTCAAGTACATACTTTTACATATTTGTTTACAACGTGATTACATCTCCGATCACCAATCTTTTCAAATTTGTTACAGTATTTGTCACATGAAAAGAATCTTGTTACAAATGTATTTGCCACATAAATTTGACTAACGCTCGCTAATTTTCAAATTTTTACATACATTTCTCAATTAGCAATTTATTATCTCGTAATTTTGCTACATAAAAGGAAAAACATGAAGATTTCAATTCAGAAGAATTACAGTAACGAAAGCCGTGTTCGGCAAGCGCTTTTTCTGCTCATAAAGAGGAGTGCGTTATCAAACATAAACGTGGTAAAACTGGGAACCCATCGGATCACCACACACTAACACTCAAAATTCTGACCTCTCATGTAAATTATAATATCTCGGATAGCACGACACAAGACACGATGTTTGTATCCTGACAATGATGTAGCATTCTTAGATGATCGTATAGCTGAAATGGCAACAATTATTTTGGATAATTTATAAATATCTTACTACTAAACTGAAAGATAGAAATTCTTGTGAAACATGTGAATTGATGTCAAGCAATCAAATTAACATATTGAAAAGTACTCCACAGCTTGTGCTGTTCTACAAGCTACACAACACCGGTTTCTTTCTACTTCAGATCGGAGACACCTAACAACAAAGTAGGTAAAATTTATATCAGTGTTTGTACAGACTCTTCCATTTTCTTGACATTTCGAAACCAAAGACTCATAAAATTACGAAAATAGAAAACGATGCTGACAAGAGAAACTCTAAAACACTGAGTACGCAGCTTTTTTTTTCTTTGAAAGCATCTTTGGATAGGTAAATTAAATTGACGTCGGAGTATCAGTTTTTGCATTGTTCTATCCTAGTTTACAGCACTGTAATCCTCGCTGAGAATGAGCACTGCTGCAAGTAAGTGGCAAGTATTTAACACACATCTCTAATTGGTCTCAAGCATCATTTCTCTGACAGATTGGACAGTAACATCCTTCTTGTATTGCTTTAACCTACTCAATTAGAAAACTGGACTTAACGCTTCAACAAATCACTGATCTCTTTTTCGCTCTTTCGAACAAGCTCTACTTAGCGCCAAAACATATGGGGGAACTTTATATCCGAATTATTTTTGTTATTGAAGTTAAGGCGATGATGTTGGTCACGGTTTACTTCGAGAAAAGGGGACGTTCACCACTGCCCGCTCATTGAACACTTGCGAAGAGCTAGAGAAAACCGGTACCTTCATCATCACCACCACACGTTGATACAATCTCGTTTACAAAAAGCTTGGTCTATATGACAGTCTCTACGATCTTGAAGGTTATCTTGATGGAAAGCACACTTGACAGAGAACCACGTTCTCATTCATAACTGAGAATGAGATCCACCGCGTGATCAATCTGAATAGGTAATATTAGATTCTCTCATAAGTTTTGGCACCAGGGCAATAAACTCCAAACTTATTAGCCAAAATTAATGAGAATTGCTTAGTAACAGTATTCAGTGCATGAGCCATCAGTCCAGATACATTTCGGTCATCTCTCAGGCAACAAACCGATAACGTGCTCATGGAGTTCGTCATCCTTGAATTCAAAGAAAGTTGTCAATTGTCGAAGCAAATGCTTGATGTCTTGGAACTTCTTCTTGCTCAATATGTGCACCAACGACCGCAAGAGGTGATAGTGAGACAGCGATAAGTCAGGACTGTGCGGTGGATGATCAAGCATCTTCTAGCCTGGTTCGTTCAACTTCCTCTGCGAATTTGGCGACAGTAGTCTTGCGTTATCTTGAAGCAGGATGAGGTTGAGGCGACGTCGACGTGACAGGGCCCGTATGCAGAAGTCCAGGTGTTCACAGTGGCGCTCGGCGTTGATTCCATCCGGACGGCAAGAATTACCAGTGAATCGGCTCAGTTTGGTTTAATTCAATTTAACTGATTCGATAACGGTCTCTCGACCAACTTCGCGTAGACATCTAAGCGCAACTGGTCCTTCAAGCTGATGTTGTCGGCGCGAAACTCAGTAAAGAATCGAAACACTGTTCGCCTGGACACAAAACGTTGATCCCTTGTGCGGTTAATGTTCTCGAAGGAGATCTGTGCACCGCGTCCCAATTCCTACTCGTCGAGCAGCTAATTACGATAAAGGCTTCATTGAGCGACCATGATGAGGCAAGTATGGACAAATTTGGTACCAAAAGAAAGCTCAAAAAATTCTGCACAAAGCGGTATTGATGTGTTGCCTGAGAGATGGCAGAAATGTGTTCAGGGTGACAGCGCATAATTTGATTAGTGTTGCTAAGTGATTTTGATTACTTCTGGTTAATAAATTTTGCGTTTATTTGCTCTAATGTCAAAACTTATGGGAAGCTGATACTAATATTTGAAAAATACGTAGCAGAGATATGACATCACAACTGTCACTACACGAACCTCAACACGGTTGAAGCGGTTTTTAAACGAAAATCATGTAAATATGAACAATAACCAGGAATAAATATGACAAAAATATTTTCTAACATTCTATGAGAGATTTTCAAAAGCCAATAAAGTGGACTGAATATGTTCTTACTACGATTGTAATGTGAATAATTAAATTTTGATAAAAATAGAAAGTATGTCAGATAATTGCGTGAGCGTAAAGGATAGTTATAACAGAAGAAAATGAGAAGCGAAGTAGAGATAGACTTCAATGTTATTAAACACCCTCATTACTCGTTTATCTCCCGGAAGACGAGTTTCTTTCTGAGTCGCAAACACAGGATCATTTGGTGAAGAATCATTATGACTTGTCTTCACCCTCGTATAACTAGTCACGCGAACAGTGGTTCCACGAGAGAGGTATCATTCACGTCGGTGAAAGACTCGTTAATCGTAGCGAGTGAACAAAACTGGATTCAACTCCTTTCAGCCGGAATCCGAAGTGCGAATACTATGTATATTAACGATCCCTCCTCAGCAAAGTGCTGCTGAGCTGAGGAAAGAGTCATACAGTTAGAAAGGAACCTATGTTTCGGTAGAACAAAGAGAACTTCTTGCGCAATTGGAGAATATTCCACCATTGCCATCCTGTGACCATAAGAAGACCTAGCTCAATCAACATCATACACATTCGATATATATGTACATATACATATTTATGTACACGTATACGTGTGTAAATAGGGCATATGGCGCATTGGATAGAGATACTCTGCGTCGCACACGAGGTCATTGGTTCGATCTCGCGCTCATGGCTCACCGAGCCGTCCACCCCTCCAGGGTCGGTAGATTTGTACCAGACTGATCTCAGACTTGTCTGGGAGGATAAGCAGCACTGACTTAGTTCAGTGGGAGTCCACCGCGAGTCATTGTAAAGGCCAGATATGCATTCAATCACCTCAAACGAAGTTAAGAACTGAAGATGCATAGCGCATCGCTCAGGGATTGATCAATGCCGAGAGCTTTTTATAGGTGTGTACATACACATGCTCAAATGCACATACATATATACACATAAATACATGTACATATATACACACGCAAACATGTTTGTGTACATAAATTTCATGCAAATTCATATAGTAATGTATATGTTAATGTTAATGTATATTTATAATTATATGTTCATCATGTATATAGACATACATGGAAATATTTATATAAACTTTGGAATATACTCAGAATGAACCATTCAATGAGTCGTTCAATGTGCGCATAGCCGTAATTTTATCCTTTTTAGCGCAACTATCGCAAAATTACGGGGAGCGCGACCGACGTTCAACACACAAAACGAAGACCTAATGGATGACCAAAGTGAGGTAATAAAACTATACAAAGAAATACCGGAACCGGTACAATGTCCGATGTCGAGCAAATTTCGTCACTAATCACACATGCTAAAAATTTTGTGAGTTTCAACTAAAGTTCTAGCCTTGTAACTTGTTGGCTGCGGGAATCTTCAAAGATTTTCATAGGACAGACGTGGGAAGACTCATTGGGCTACTCTGCACGCGATAGGAAAATGGAAGTTTTACGGTGCCCACCCAAGTCACCCGACAATCAACGGGACGACAGGTGTACAGGTGATTTAAAAGACGATAACAGTTATGACTATAGCTTGTACAATTTCAAATTTATATTTGGCTAGAGTGCGAACGCCGACACGTCAGCCTGGTTGATCATGGTGATCGTCGTTATGAACTACAATTTAGCGGCCACAACATCCATACGGCAGATTGAGGGAAAATAAATCAGATGAAACGAACTTTTTGACGAACTCATTAGGCTAAGGAAGAAGTTACTTAACATCCGCTAGAAATTCAAATTTTATGTTTGCGCATCGGTTATTGTAAATTCATGGAAATTTCTCAGGAATCTGCGATCGAAGTTGTAGTGAAGAGGACAAAGAACATCCAACTCCGTGCCCACCTTTTCGACTCGACGACTATACCTGCCCTAGCGTATGGAGCAGAAACCTGGTCGCTACGTAGGCAAGATGAAAGATCACTTTGCCTTATTGAACGCGCAGTCAAAAGATCGATGCTAGGAGTATCCCAAATCTCGCAAATAAGAGAGAGGATCCGAAGTTCTGACCTACGTCATCGAAAATATGGTGGGACGGACATGTGACGCGCTTCAACGACAACCAATGGACGAAAGCCGTTACCGGCTGGATTTCTCAGGACATCAAGCGCTCTACAGAGAGACCATCGACCCGTTGGTCCGATTTCTTCACGAAAGGTATAGAAGAAAACATGATGCTCAGCGAATCCCAGGAGCGAGGAGGACCCGCTGCGCTACTCTTGAACGCGATAGGGAAAGATAGAAGTGTTGCTGGTACCCGCTCGAGTCATTCGACGATCAACGGGACGACAGATGATCTCAGAAATATTTCCATAAGAAGCTTTGACGGCAACGCTAATAGTTATAGTCTACGATGTGCTGAAGGAAAAGCACCCAACATTGATGCGTCGAAAGCGCGCGCCGTTTCAACAAGACAATGTCAAACCTCACGCCGCAAAAAAAACTAAGGAGAAGATTGATGAAATGCAGGGAGCCGAGGTCTTGACGCACCGACATACACTTCAGATGCTGCGCCGTCCGATTATCGTCTTTTTCGCTCAATGGAACATTTTCTACGTGAACGCTGCTGAGTCGAGACTTTTGATCAAGCTGAAGAGGTATGACACGACTTCTGCAATTCAAAGCTCAAGGAATGGCGATTTTGAGCAGATTCCGAAACTTGCAGATTGGTGGCAGAAAATCGTCGAAATAATTGATGTCTTTGTTCTGAAGGATAATTACTGTTGTTCCTAATTGAATTTATGTATTGTCTTTGAATTTTCAGCTGGTGTCAAGGAACTTTTTTTCTCAACCTAATATTTTACAAAAACATCATTATGCATCTCAAAGTCTCTAGGATTTATTTTTCGTTCCTTGCGATTCGAGTTCTACCTCTTAGTTTCATTCACATGACACGGCATAACATACATCGTGTGAATTCTTACACATTTCGAAATTTGATCTGCTTCGTCACATCCATGTTCCTCTAAGGTCACTTGATTTTTCATGTGAATTACGCCACTGCTGACAAATTTCAGTCTCATTTATGATTTCTATTGATTTTGATCGTGTAAATCATCTCTTGATCCTAGAAAAGTCATGCCAATGCGCTCGATGAATATCATGAGTGACGCTCACTAGTTTTCTGTGGATTGGAGGGGTGAAACTCATTCCGCAGAAGTCTGGTACGAGTTTCCTGAATTCAGAAGTATGAACGACTTGCCTGAGCCACAGCGCAACCGAACAGTAACCTTGTGCCTGTCAAGTGGCCTCACTATTTAGTCGACGAGGCCCACGTTGAAGCAACGAGACTTGAACTCTACAAGAGTGACATGTGACTTGCATTGACACTTGTGATACAAGTCATTTCATTTTCGATTGTTTTTCTTGACGAATAGCATTTCATTAATACTCTTTTTGTGATGAACTGATAGCTTACCAAGCACAGATGTGTCAGACGTCAACAGGGAAGTGTGTAATCTGATTAAAGGAGTATAACAAGACTTTTCCAAAACAGGCTCATTAATTGGTAGAAAGGATAAAAAGGATGAAGCTTTCGGCGTTGATCAATCCCTGATGGATGTGCTATGAATTCGTATTCAATTTTTGACTTCTTTTGAGGTGATCGAATGCATATCTGGCCTTTACAATGACTCGCGGTGGCCTCCCGCTGAACCGAGTCAGTGCTGTTTATCCTCCCAGACAAGTCTGAGACCAGTCTGGTACCAATTTACCGAACCCGGAGGGATGGATGGCTTGGTGAGCCATGAGCACGAGATATCGAACCATTGAGCTCGTGTGCGCAGAGCACCTCTAACCACTGCGCCACATGCCCTCCATTAAAGGGCATTAGGGCGTATGAAAGTTAAGGGCGACAGACAAGCATTAATTGGTAACTGGATAATATTTGAAATCTCACCTTTACGCTCACCTTTATGAAGACTCATTAACACTGTATTGATTATTATGGAATGAAAATACAGAAATAGACTTACAAATTGTAATGAAACTTCTAAACGCCGACAGCAATGGATTTTGCATGCTGAGTCATAGTGAAACATGGAAAATTGTAGTGTGCATAGCATACATACCACTACTACACTGAATTTGATACCCGCATGTATTAGAAAACTATGGTCTACTGTTGAAAAACCAGCAAAATACAGCAATGTGAATTTAGGTGTTGTCTTAAGCAACAGCGAAGAACAATTAGGCCCACGTTAGATCAAGATAAGAAGTATTACAACCTAAACATCTTCGCAAGGAAAACAAGTTTACTCAACGGGTCTTCAGAGCGAAATGTATTCGCTCAGCTACTCTAAGAAGTGATAGTTACGAAGAAACCTAACATCTTGGGAAAGTTAATCAGCGGTCACCGGAAGGAATAATAATAAGTGGACTCAAAAAATGAATATTCTTGAAGCAGATGAGAACTGTAAATTAGACTCAAATTTAAGGCGGCAAAGAAAGGCAAGTTATTACAAATGGTATTTCAACCAGTTCCAATCATTCATTTGGAGACTAAAAATCTGCAAGATAAATGTTTACTGAGTTTTAGAAATATCGCAAATACCTAATCAATAGATTTAGTAAAACACTAAAGCGTGACGAAAGTTAAGAGAAATGGATTCCGCTGTTTGAACTGACCTTTTGGGAACGGATAGTAGCGCTTCCCACACACTATTAATTGGGGCCTTTTCTCGCACCACACAACTTTTGGTAGTGATTCGAAAGCTTGAATTAAGCCGATTTCATCACTTTGTTTGGTATCTGAAAAGCCTCCTTAGTGAGCTGTAGAAGCCATAAGAAAATTACGTTTCACCTTAGACAGGCATCGTTTGCACGGCCGGCGTCTACGGTTCGCTTTTCACTAGACTTCCAGTACTCATGCGAAAGGTTAAAAAAGGTTAATCGTAACTAAGACCAGTTCTTGGAAAAGGCCTTCACAGTGCGCTCTGATGAGAAAAAGGTGAATACATTCCAGCCTCGGAGGTTTCTTCACAAATAAGAGTCATACATGCACCGAAAGTTTATCAATATAGGGAGAATGTGTATATGTATGTATATAAGATATATAGAGAACAATGTGTATATACATGCACCGAAAATTTACCAATAAATAGAGAACAATGACAAGCACGCGATAGAGGAGAACATGTAGTGCGGGAACACAAAAACAACCTAGAAGTTTTTCCACACGGATAGAAAGTTCCTGATTGTATGTTGAAGACTGCGCCCTTTCGGGTCGACAGTGAAAACCGCTGCGCGCATTTCGACTCAAATCATTCAGTTGACATCGCATACAGTGTACAGCATTATTTTTGACTAACTATGATTGTTCATCTAATAATGTCTCCGGAACAGATGAGACGCTGGTTCAACTACCACGGGAAGTTCAAAGCTTTGCGTATCACCCAACATAACCAAATAAAATGCAAAATCATCATATTAAGTCGTTTCACAAGCTTTGGCATTAGAGCGATAAAGACCGAAATTACTAACCAAAAGAGATTAAAACTCCACAATTTTGGTGTTGTTCAATTGTATATATAGTATACAATTGTATATTGTATATTGTATATATTGTATATATTATTGTATATATAGTTGAAACATCAAACCACTAATAAAAAGCAGTTGAATAATGCTATACCGTACACATTGTTCTCTAAAAAGCTATGGCGTACAAATCGTTTTCTAAATTTGACCCTTTGCGGACGGCAGCATAACCGATACTCTCAGTAGCGCGCGATTTTCGTCCTTCAATAGTGCAACTTATTACAGTTAACTGAATGCCAGAAGTACTATCATGATGTGTAGTAAACGGATACTTTTTGTTCGTCCGTGAGAGCTTTATATTTTGAAAAAAAAAGAAGGGAAGATATGTAGGAAACAACGGAACATCAAAAATGAAAAATCTAAAATTTCCTACAAAACGGAGATAAATAAGTAATCAAAAGCGCGCTTTTGGCAGCGATTTCAACTTTCGTCCCGAGAGGTTAGTGCACAGTGACACTCGAGCAAAAAATTGAAATACCGCTCCGGAAAAAAGAGAGTAACTCTGTAACATATTGCTTATTGCTTCAACATAGACATGTACATCAGAAAAAGAACGGGACATAAGAAAAGAATGCAGGGAACAAGGAGAACATGGATTTAACCTTTGAAAATGGTCAAAATTGAACCAGTCGTTCCTCGAGTTATCGAGTGACTACAAAAAGTCTGGTTAAGAAGCTCTGCCCGGAAAAAAATCAAGGCAAACACAGCAATGCATGGCGTCCCCAAAGGATTAAAGGAGAACACAGTGTTAAGTAGATATCCAAATGTGGACAGTTTGAATCTTTATATCCAGGAAAAGTTGTTATAGTGCAAATACATAGGTGTTCAAGTGCTCATACACGAGAAAAGAGTAAAAAATAAAAAATTGAGGTAGTTAAAAGCGGAAATTTTGAGCCTAAAAATATTTCTGAGTTGATAAACAGCAAATATCAGCTATAATTCTCAAAAGACGTCGAATAATCATTTATTGGAAAAAAAACCATACACAAAGCAAATCTTTTGAAGTACAAATAAAACAAGACGACGGTAAGAAAGAGAGATAGGAACATCGAAAAAGTCATCAGATCCTTTGAGGGCAGCACTCATTATGTCCTGATGAAGCACATAGACGTACCGTTATAACCTAACATCACTCAATCTTCCTTTATCTTCTCCATTGATGTTACTTCTTCCAACGCATTTTTGACTTCTACTTTTTTCTCCTCCACTTCAACAGTACTGGTCTTTTCCTCTTTCGGTTGCATGCTGTACTTTCGTTTTCCATAAAAATTTGGTGCTGCTCCAACCATTAGTGTTTTTCGTAGCAAAAGAACCGTTATTGTGACATCCGCGCCTTGAAAAAGCCGACTTATTGATAACATTGTTCACTTTTGAAAACTTTGAGAAACATAGATCGAAGCCAAAAAATTGGATGTACTCTTAATTTTAAAATTGTGAAGTTACTTATATTATTTCCTTTTATTACTTCTAAAAGAACATCATTACAAGAATTGTACGTGATGGTCAAGAAACAGCTTTGACATGAGCTCAATATTTTTCTTGATTTTGATTTGCGCATACAAGAACGGAGTTTCGTACAGTTTCACCCATAGATCGCCATAATAAAGAGGCATTTGGAACAAACACCAAAAATGACTATTTACTTTCTAAAAAAAAAATGATGTTTAATACATAAGTGAATCATGACTGACGGATTGCATGAAGATAACTGCGTTCCTCAAATTTGAGCAAATATTTTAACTCATCCACAAGTTACTTATATACCATAACACTGCGGAAAAAAGCAGTAAAAGTACTGGAATTCCGGAGTATTATATCATCCAGAAGTTTACTAAATTATTTAAAGACCTAAATATGTCACGAATAACACGGAACTTCCTATTCCACCGTATTCAGACCCTAATTTTACGGTGCTCAAAGGTATTTTTCATAGTCAGTCGACTTTCCGATGCAAAGCTATTAGACAAAAGGACTTTACTTTAGCAGGACCTGTGTCTTCTAACGTATGACGATGCTTTCGATTGATTAGCTTGTGTTGTTTAAAATGTACACAAAATTCTCAATTGCTGGGAAACCTTAGCTTTGAACCGATCGGAAATGAAACTACGCCTGTGAAAAATCATTCCTGCCCTTAACCGACATAGTCCTTCAATGAGATCATCAAAGTCACAACTTCTTAAACATTGTGACGGCTAGAGTAGTAATAGTGCTACTCGCTTGGACGAGTAAGGTGCTGATTAGACCTTGCTCGTACCAGCCGGGGATCGGGGGAAATGGTACACATTTGCTGGGATCAGCTAAATCTCTCGAATCCATAACAAATGCTGGCTGTCTAAGATGAAGACTTGGGAAAGCCTTAACATGACTATCCGGAAATTTCAGGTAGAAACAAGTCAACTACAATTCATCGACATTCACGAAGAAAACGAATAATCTTGGAGCAGCAACTGATACACACGGAAACCACATCTTCGTGGATGATGCGTGTGAGAAAGCGAATCGAATGCAAGAAAGGCCGGAATTCGCACGTGTGATATCGGACCTATCACAAAACTACTCTAGTGATTGAAAATTAGCTGGGATATGAATTAATACAGCCACAACGTCATTATTTAGCAATACGTTTTATGCGACTGTTTCTGAGACCTCGTTTGGAGTTCAGTGCAGTCTGATGGCATAATCTGAGCTTTTCAAAGGGGTGATATGGCACTTCTAGTGTCATACGTACGTTTCAGCTTTCCAACAAGCCTCATCCGTAGCAATGATAATTTTCGATCAAACCAACCCCGTACAGCTAACGGTGTCGGGGCCGAACATGTCACACTGTACATCGAGTTATATTAGATTTTTAGTGAGATCTCAAGAAAGTCGAACAAAAAGGTACTGCTATATGCGTTTTACCAACCATAGAACAATCGACTGTAAATCAGTGTAGTGTCAAGAGATCTTTTCACTTGGCGTTCAGTATAACATGTTGGGCGCCGATACACTTAGTTGTGGGGGTGCGATTGAACCGAAAGGCATTGTGCTACTGATGAGGTCTGTTATAAACCGAAACGGACGTTTAGCACTAGAAGTGCCATATCAGACCACTGATATGCTCAAAATAACCTATCAGTTTACGATTTACCAACAATTTTCGATGATTAAAGCGCATGAAGGCATAAAAAATGATTGATGGGAAGAAGCAACTTTGCATCGCATATGTTAAGCGTATAGAGAGGAGTAACCTCTTCAGCGTTGATCAACTTGGATGTGTATTCCACTCGACTTCACTATGTATGAACTACCAAGTCAGTAGCTTTATGCACTCGAAATGTTTGTTATCAACTGGCGACAGCGGACGGATGGAGGGCTTGCTTAATTGAATTGCAATATATCTCTAACCATCACGTTTTCGAGTATTTTTAGAGGAATGCACAATTCTCTTTGAATATGATTCCTCCTATTATGTACGACGCCAAATCTTGAGTGACTGATAGGTAAGGACGCCTCGTTCGAAACCGCAGTAGACTTGCTGGTTTACTGACACTAAGTGATAATTTCTTGATGAGGGTCAAACAACGAATAGAGCTTTCTGATTTCACCAGTCCATGTGCCATGGATGTGAGTTTATCAAGCATCATAAATATAACTGAATGCATAGCTTGCCTGTACAACGACTAGAGATGGCCTACCGACGAAATAAGTGACTGTATTTATCCTCTCAAAAAAGTTTTATATCAATTTTCGACCCTGGAGTGATGGAAGGCTTGGTGGGCCCGAAATGCGGGGTCGCAACAATGGCCAATAACTCTGTGGTCACCATAGGAAATCGAATAGAACATGATAAAATGATATAATAGACTTCACTCTATCTTTCTGAAGCTCGGTATGTCTTCAAGCCAAATTTCCTTGCTGAATGAACTAACAACTAAGAAGCAGAAGTGTTGGGAAAAAGTTCTGCACCCACGAATAGATGATCGGAACGAATAGGACTTATGATTGTCTATAAACGTTCTTTTTGTGAAATTTCAAAAAATCAAAAGTTTCAAAGTTCAAACCCTCCGCGAGATGGCGACATGTATACACCACAAATAAGCGGTGCATTGAAGGAGACCATTTTTGTTGAATGAAACTCCACTTGTCCAGTTACAATGGACATACAAACTTCAAGGACAAAACCCGACGAAGAAAAACAATTTTTGGAAACTAAATACTAGATAACTGAAACTTCACCGAAAGAGATAGACACATCTATGTCGCGCTGGATAGTTAAACGATCCTGGGCATTCTATTTAAGGTAAAAAAATGTAATTATAACGTAATACTATACTATTGAGTTGAGAAAGAAAAAAGTTCAAGAGCACTGATGCTTTGAATCTGAGCACTTCGCAGTAGATTTACTTAATGGCTGCAAAAAATGCAACCCGTAAATTATCTCAACCACAAACGTGCGCTAATGCCTCTATCGTGATAAAGTCTTCATCGAAGTCACAAAAAGAACGCAGATGTAGTCACCAATCTCGAGATACCCATCACAGCACCAGACTTTCTCGATTCGCGATACGATTCCATTATTCAATCCATCTTCCGACTCATTAGGGGCAAGGCTTGTTCGCCTTTTTATGAGAGTTCAGGTAATTATTCGATAGCTTTAAAGCTCCTAGTTTGTTTGAGAGTGGCTTGTTTCTTGTAAAAGTTTTGCAGTATGCTACAGCAGCGAAAATAAATTTGAGTTTCACACTCTGCGCGCATTATCGCGCTCTTCGGAGTACCCTGCAAGAATCAATCTCAGAGCCGCCTTGGAAGAGCTATTTAAAACTGTTTTTCCGTTTCATGAAAATCTTTAGGTTTTAGGTATCAAATTGGAAAACAACTTGTATTATCGTTCCATGGACTTAAGCTTTTTATTTCATTTTTATTGCCATCTATATGCGCTGCTAAGCCTAAGTCTACGAGTTCAAAACGTAATCTTCTTTCTGCTCCTCCAGCGCTTATGAAGAGCTTTTCAAAAACCAAACTTAGCTTCAGAACCAACCAATTTATGCCATCAAATAACTGTTAGAAATCTTGTAAATGGTCATCCACACACCCCAGAAGGGGAAAACATTGTGCGCTGAATGTGAAACGTGATTTTATTTCCACTGGTACAGCGATTTGAGGTGACTTCTTCGAATATGATGTTATAGTAATGAAATCGGAATTTCTCAAGCTATCGAATGATTATCGAAGGTCTGAGGAAAAAGCTATAAAAGCGTTGTCACCAAAGCATTTGAAAATGAATGCGATACCCGATTTTCACTTGGATATTGGACTCTACTAATTTGTTTCAGAAACGTAGATTTATAGAACGCAACGCACCACTCAAGTCAACTTTTGCTAATGGAGCGATTGAATTGACGGCTGTGCCAAGCATTTCCAGCACATCGGTCTTCTTAACCGAATCATTATTGCGAGCTCTGAATTCCATTGAATATGAAGGTACTGAACCGTCTTCCCTTGCCTTTAGATGTCGTGATACACACTAGAACATGAAGAAACAACTAAAGGTATAAATCGGACCAACTGATGACGAAGACCGGCTTTTATTATGTAACTTTTTCACTAGTTTCAACAATCAGAATGGATTAATGACCTCAAGCTACCTCCATCAAGGAAGGAAAAACTACCTTTGTAATCATATCGTTCAACTTCTTCAAGTTCACTTCCGCTGTTTCTTCCACTGGTAAAACGCGCTAAAAGGTGACCATTAAGATGATTCAAAGGGTCATTCGACAAAAAAAGTTGTAGATAACACATTTCAAACACTATATATGGTAATGGAAGCGTAAGTGCACTTTTGGCAAAGGCAACAATATATGTCTCGTAATCGGGAGATAATTTGCAGCAGATAGCTATCAGTTATATATATATATATATATAATATATATATATATATACATATATATATATATACATATATATACACATGTGTACATAGGTATACATGTATGCACATATATGCATATATATGAGTATATGCATATATACATGTACATATATTGTTCCTGGAAGTTTATTCTTTGAATTTTTGTAACTTTAAGTATTTTCTGCTGTTCCTGTTTAACACGTCCATCATGCTATTCTGTCATTTTTGTTCGGTTTTTATAGCACTTCCTTTACTTGTAGCATAGTGGTTTAACAAAATACACATACTATGGCAATGTTATTTTTTATAGAAAAAGCCCATATCGTGCAATAATTATGAGTTTTAATTATATACGAAAGTGAGAAAACATCCAATGTTTACAATTCAACAGAATAAGAAAATGAATATTACAAATCTCAGTGTCAACTGAATTTGATTTTGATTTTACTTGATACAATAGTAAGATTGCTTATAAGTATATTGTGAATCTGAGAATGAGAACAAACAAAATGCATTTGAGCGGTGAAACAACGTAGTGCTTGACGACACCTGTACATTCGATTACAGTCAACTGCTGTTGATGGGGAACTTTTTCACCTCAATTTATTCACCGCTTTCATCATAAGAACAGCAAGCTATCTCACGAACTTTTATTGGATACATCATCAAATAAGTAAAGATATCGAAGCATACGCAAGTCTATCATCATCTTTTCTATCGACTATATGTTGGAAAAATTTACGAAAAACATCAAAAACACTACCCTATTTCCAAAAAAAAAGTTAAATACGAGGCTAACCTGCAGATATCGACATTGTCTGGATGATTGTGCATAGGTTACCATTCGCTCGGCAAGATCCACCACATTAGCATCTGCAGATTGGACATCATTCCCGCAGTACGATAATTTATTTATTAATGCATTTTTAATGTTAGGGAGCGTTTGTGATTGCTAATAAGGTTTGCCGATTTGAAAAAGTAATGAGAACGATTGCAAAGAGGGAAAAAATGCGACAATAATAAATAAGAATCATTTCAAACAGTGCACTTTACCCACGACATCCCGTAACAGTCCCCATTTCGCATTACTACCCAAGCCCAATAGTAGAGCCATGTCTTTTCTTGCATATGATTCACTCCTTACGTAAGGAAATCAATAACGAGGCATGATGCTTTATCATGAAAGAGAACTTTATCGCGAGTACCACGGCATCAATATTACTTCGTGAGTTTGGTCTATAAGGAGTAGATTGGTTTTCTCAGTTATCCGGGAACAGATGTATATTCACCTCATTCGCTAGACAAGAATTATTCATAGGAGTGTTAAGCTAGCGCGATACGAGGTTAGTTTATCAAAATACACTTTTATAACGCTGTAAAATCCAAAACAAAATCATGTTTCACACGACCACGTGTTTTTCTTTCTTATTTCGCTTATATTCCGCTGGAAAAATTCTTTCCTTAGAATACTAGCACTCTTTCGATAGCACAAACCTCGAAGAACTCAAAAATGTGTTTGACTTTCAAAAAGCGCATTTGATAGCGCTGTAGGAGCAAAAAAAAAACATTTGTGTTCTACACCTCGCCGGACAGAGCTCTTTTTTTGTACTACTGGTAATCATTCGATAGCGTCAGCTTCAATAGTTCTAACGTTTGTTAACTTTTTGTAATGACCTTTTCACTGCAGTGCAGCTGGGAAAATAAGATCGAATTTCACATATTAGGTGGCTTGTTCAACGGCTAATCTACGGTCAGAGAAAAATTATAAAGCGTGATAGAAATGAAGGCGCGCGGCGGATGTGAAACATATTATTATTTTATATGCTTCAGCGCTGTAAAAGGGTCTTTTGAAGAAACATACACGTAGCGCCTTAGCCAGAGATTTGAGCATTCAAATCATTACTCAGCGAATGAGTTCGCATACTTATTTGTACACAGATAACCGAAATGAACTGAACATTGTCACACTTTTTTCGTTCATTGTTACAGATTATCCATATAAATTCGCTGTCAGCTTACTTGAATTTGATGACACTTTGTGCTCAGCAGACTAAATCCGCTGGGATTGCTTTGATAATAATTATATCGGAGAAATAGTTCTACGAACTGATGATCAGTTTCTTCGAATTCTCAGATGTTAGAATTTTCAAATGAACCTAAACTTTGTGGTGAACACGCAAATACAACCAGATTCAAGAATGTTCAGTGTTTATCTGATATCCAGGTTAATACAAAATGCATATTTTATCAAAACCACGACGTCACATCAGACTAATTGTGTTGTATTAGGAATAGAATCGTACCTTTCACCGTAATAAACAGACAATTTTTCACGCCAGTAGGCCGCTGCATGCATCTGCGAACTTTATTTCGACCTTCGCGTACCTCAGCGCATATCTTTAAAAAAAAAGTGGTACTCGACTATGATAACAGGGTTCAGCATTAGATTTTCAATAACTGTCATTTGCCATTTTCAGCATAAGCAATAAGAGCCATATTTTGAAACCAACTTTTCTTTAACCTCGGCAATACCAATCAATATTTCTTTTGTGATATAAATAATTTCATGAGACTGACTTAAAAAAAATTTATTCGGCTAAGGTTTCGAAGTTTTCGGCTTTTTCAGAACAGATGATACTAGTCAATTTTCCACAGTCGCTCATCCTCGGTGTATTTTTCTTCTTCTTTACCCTTCGAGTAAAATCTTTTCAGGTCAAACACAGCTTGAATGAAGAGCTTCATTCGTAATGATATACAAGATGGTTGCTATGTTAATTAACCTTCGATGGTAATTTGCTTTCTCTGGGCAATCTAGTCCTCACTAATCGGTGTCATTACCAGCTAGCTTAAAATGTAACAAAATTTGAATATCGGCTTTCCTTCAACTTCACCATTACCAATCAATATTAGTCTCTTCTACAGTTCGACTAAAACTCGAGTTTATGATTACGATTATTATCTCTTTTACTCCTAACTTTAATTTTATGATGTGACGCTTTTAATATGTTAGCTAATCCAAACAACAATCGTCCTGTTCATGAGGACGTCGTCCAGTGAGGTTCTTCACACTAGCGCTGTTCTACCATTGAAGTTGTGACTTGAACGACAAAGAAGACGAACAACTGTGGACAATCGACTCAAATTAGTAGCAATGAAGAATAAGACGTCGAAATATTAGCCTAATGTATCTTAATGTCGATCTCGTGACATTAGCTAAACCATGGAAGAAACTAAAAGCATTATAGCATAAAAAAAAGATATCGGACGATATCAGCAGTACGATAGAAAACACTGATTGATCATTGATCGCTTCTCCGCAGAGATTAGCAAGTTCTAAATGCTGCTCATGGCGACTTCAGATAGGTTTGATGGATACAGTTTCTAGGGATGGACGCTAGGGGTGGACGCCTCTTTTTATTTTTAGAATCGACTATTTCACCAGTAACAAGATGGTGTATGAAATAGTTGTGTTCTCCACCAAATTTTTCGATAGAGGTATTTTTTTGGAACCGGTTAAGAATGTGGTAGAAACCCAATCAACGATTATTTTATGGACACAAAAAAAAATTTGACAAGACGAAAGATGTACATCGTTTCCGTAAACATGTAATTTTCAATAAACAACAAATGCTTGCTAAATGAAATCCAAATAAATATCGAGAACTCGGAGAAACATCGACTCGAAATTATTCGCTTTCAGTTTACACTAACTTAATCACATACCCTTTTCAGAGAATCTGCCACATCTTCACTCTCAACTTCGTCTGAATCCTTTTCAGTTTGACTGGATGCTGTAAATGCAGTAGATTAGCGACTACTAATATTCTATTATTCAATCATGAGATGAGAAAACATTGTTCAAATGATACAGATATTCCCCTGAGGCTACTGCACTATATATTTGAGAAAATAGTGATATGTTTACAACGTAAAATCATTAACACTTCACCATGACGTCTAATTTTTTTTTTCCAAGCATGCTACGATTGCTAGGTGATAGGTATCCCATGTTGTGTTTTCCCTCCCAAAGTAACTAAACGAATTCTTTACGAAGTTAGTCATGCGCTCTATAAATGTGCTTATATACTAGAGATTTCTGTGGTCTTACATCTTTTGTATCGTTTAAGAAGTCCCATCCACCTTTCCACCTCCCACATTTCTAAAGAGTTCCTAGTATGATACGTGATAAATAAGGGAAAAACACGTACACTATGCAAAAATGACAGTCTAGGCTTGATAGTTGCTTTTCAACAATGTCTAACATCTTTTGCCAATCTTATATATCACTTCCTCACATTAATTCTGACTAGAACTGATGTTGGTAGAAGAAGCAATTTTAAACACTTCAATAACGTTGGTAAAAAACCACTTGAACTCATTTCAATCGACTACTAGTCGAGCATAAACCAGATCCTGAGAGGCATAAGGACAGAGGTAATCTATTGCGATCATGGCCATTTCATTCTCAACACAATAAGTGGCTAAATAAGATATATGGTTAAGGTGTGATCAGAGATGAACAGACGACGTTATACCTCATAGTTACTTGATCATCGATGAGAGGCAACTTAGATTATACCTAAAGCTTTTGTAAAATCTTTGCAAGTTGGTTGTCATTTTGGTACAACAGTTTGGCAGAAACCTCTTTGCTTCTAAATAAACAGTTAGAACAGCATGAAATACATATAACTCGCATAGTAGTAGAAGGGGTAATAATAAACAAATTGAGAATAAAGGATAAAGCTCTCGGCGTTGCTCAATCCCTGCGGGGTGCATCATGCATTAGCCTTCAATTTTTAGCGTCCTTTGACGTGATTTGAAAGCACATGAAGCCTGTACAATGACTCGAGGTGGCATACCGATGAATCAGTTCAGTGATGCTTATTCACCCAGACAAGTCTGGCACCGAATCACTAACTCCGGAGGGGATGGAAGTTTGGTGAGCCATAAGCGGAAATCAGACCAAGGACCTTGTGTGCCACGCATATCACCTCTCACCACTGCGCCACATGAGCCTATATCTACTTAGTAAAAATAAACTTATTCAATTCAGGCCTTCACGAAATCATGCGAGTTCAACTTCTCTCTCCATTGTGCTTGAAAACAGTTGAAAAAGGAGAATTTAGAAACAGCTGAATAGAAGGTAATACTCATCCAATAGCAGTACTATGGAAGAAAATGGTATGAAGCTTGTCATTTGGATAACCGAGGGCTAGACCAAGGTCGAATCTACTACTTGATTATGATTAACATGAAGGAATTTACCCCGTCAGCTGATTCTCCCTTCTAAAAAACAATTACATCTTCCCAGTAATAGGATTATAAAGAGATGTATGAAACCTGATTGCTCTTTGTCCATCAAGTGATCTATTATATTGTATGCTTCTGCAATAGCTTGCTTTTCATTGTTGTCACATGTCATGAAGAGACCACTGACACCAGCTTCCACACTTTTCTGTTTGACACTGAAACAATTCCGACCCATGCATGAATCGAAGCAGTCGATGTAAAACATTGTGAACTCAAAAAATAAGAGATTTACGAAATAGAATCACATCTTGTTGGTAACTTTGAACAATTAGCATTTTACGAATACTTTCAAGTTCTCTCTCAAAACCTGGATTGCTATTGAGCTCAAATGCTACCAAAAGGATGGCGATGTACGCGTCAAACTTGAATTCCAAGCCGTGAACATCCGTTCTAAGAGACCACGTATTACGCAGTGCACTTACATAATTATATATATCTTGAGCTCATGATTCACTAAAAACAAGACTTGTTTAACGCATTGTGCTTGATATTTTAGTGATCAGTTTACGTGTACGTGTGCAAGGCTCGGTGTGCTTCATCTATGTTATTAGGTATGACATGATTTTTGGCACTAAAGCGATAAACAGAAAATTACTATCCAGAAGTAGTTGAGAATTGCACAATATTGGTATAGTTCAACTACGCATTCTCTTACAAACATTCTAGTACACAACTTGCCTATACTTGCTTTAAGATGGAGCTGTTTTGGGAACAAATTCGCTTGCACTCATACACAAATGGCGCGTAGGGAAAAAGACTAGTGAAGTGGCGCGAAAAATTAATGGAATTTCCTGTGAACGGCTCGAGCGCCACTTATCATCCAGACTGTTCTCTACACATCTGAACTTTGCGAACCATTTCTAGCCGTCCTTTCTGCAACCGTTTCATCGCCACAAGCTTCACTAATCTTGCGCACCGTTTCACTAGCATTTTCCCTACGCGCCACTAATGCATGAGTAGCAAGCGAATTTGTTCCCATGACAGCTCCATCTTAGGAGAAGTAAGGACAAGTTATATACCAAAATGCTCGCAAGAAAATGCGCAATTGAGAGATACCAAAATCATGAAATTCTAATTACTTCTGGTTGAAAAATTGGTGTTTATAGCCCCACTGCCACAACTTATGAAACGACCTGATATCAGTTTGCTTCTCGAACAAGGCTATTTTTCTCAGAGTCAGCAGACAGCCGTACAAAAATGCCTCCAAAGTGCCAAAGATCTTGAAGAATTGCAAAGAAGAGCATTATCATATCACTGCCCACGACTCGGTGCCCTTTTTCATATAATTTATGTCTTCGGAACATTTTGACTGATATATTTAATCACAGACAACCGTTGTAATTTGTTTAAAATTCCTACTATCACTAAAATGTGATTCATAACATCATTATTCAAAAAATCCAGGAACATTTTTGGAAATTGGTCGGTCATTTTTCGTGAAACTCTGAGCGATTACTCCAAAAAATAATAGGAAGACTTAAAAAGAATAAACTACTTAGAAGAAGGCAAACCCACCAAGACGTCAGCTATTATTTTATTTTAGTGCAATGTTCTCAACAAATTCTGAGGTAAACAAACTCGCATTAGCTCATCAGTAATATATCAAATTACTCAGCCAATGTCGAGTTTGATAGATTTTCCGCCCTAGGAACTGTACGGAAAATAATTCGCATGATTGGAGCAATAATTCAAGACATTTTCCACAAAACTCCCAATTCCCCTCTCAAAAAAAAAAAAAAAAAACAAAAATCCCGACCACCGAAAAACTGTTAACAGTTTCTGAGGAAGTAGAGATTCGTCACAAATGTGCTTAAGTCTGATCTGACTACGCGTAACAACTCTCAACTCTTAGCCCTTACGAGACCATGAAACCAGCCCCTGCGTGTTTAACCTCCCAGCGTGTTGCGTCTAACAATGGCCCTTAAACCC
Organism: Parelaphostrongylus tenuis; assembly: GCA_019055375.1. Classification (NCBI taxonomy): domain Eukaryota; kingdom Metazoa; phylum Nematoda; class Chromadorea; order Rhabditida; family Metastrongylidae; genus Parelaphostrongylus; species Parelaphostrongylus tenuis. Next base: position 127,220 of record JAHQIW010001423.1, read on the forward strand.
CAACGTGCACTGTCCGATGCAACAAGCTGAGGGGGTTAGACACGTACAGGGTTGGGTTCAGTATCCCGTAGGGTTAAGGCACCACTGTTAATGGCAGATGCGCCGTATTGAATTTTCGTGCGACAAGTAGATGGTCGATTTGCAGGCGGGACGCGTTGTCGTCACACTTACGAGACGAAAAGCGACACCGCGATCACAATGGGGATGAGCGGGATGCGACGCGTGCCACGTGTATCGAAACGAGTCACGAGGTACCCAAAGAGTTGAGCATCTTGGTGAAAAAGGATAACAGAGAATGGGCTAACTCACGCATTATTCCAGCGGCGTTTTCTGTTCCTCGAATTATCACCACCGCTCATCTCACAACAAGCTGTAATGTGGGAGCCGTTTTCTATTACAATCCGTTACTTAGAGCAAAATTCGGCAAATTTCCACGTTGCAGATCACATATTTCAGCATGAGTTATACTCAACTACACTTCATGGAAAGCAAGCGTATCGAAATTACTGCGTTAAAAAACACAATGATTACAAGAGGAGAAAAGCTGCTAGTCATACCAGAAAGCTGGAAACAGCGCATATGAGTAAAGAACGAACGACGAAAGACATTATGATTTTCAATGAACTGAGCAGATTTCACGCTAAAACACTGGTTGGCAATAAACAATGAGACGATGCCAAAGAAATCTTCAATCATAAACGGAAAATATTATGCCTATAGCATATTAAGAAATGTTCGAAAAAAAGTACTACCTTTACAGTTTTTCACCCAAAACTTACTGATCTTTTGAGCATCGCTTCTTTTTGAGCAACCATATATCTGAATTAGTAATGTAATCTAAATAGAATAGTCCATTTTCCAAGGACCAATCGGTACGTGTAGTATCGTGCCGCGCGACCTTAAACCTCATCCAGCTATTGTGGAGGCGTCGCGTCTCGTGAGAAAGCAGGAGCAGATAGCCAAACATCTGTGCACAGAGATGCAGATGCCGCCTCCTGCGACTGCCACGTATGTGACGGCGCGAAGCCATTGTCTACCAACGGTGGTCCTTAGAGGGACAAAAATTCATAAATACAATTTTGCTGCTCTCAATTCGGACATAGAATCGATAATTTCCAAAGATGCTGAGTGATATGCGTGACCCCAGGAGGGAGTTGAACTTACGCTTCATCCATACCAAAGGTGCGTAATACTACTACACCGCCGAGATATGGGTGAAACGTGGGTTCAACATTGTCAAGTGTCGGAGGTTTTGCATACTATCTAGCACTATTGGATATATAATTATCACATCATAACACTGCTATAAGAGCGGTGAAATAAGAAAAAAGGACTGCTGATACTAGAGTGAGCTCCAACCAATTGATTTACCGCCTCATCGCTGCTGGAAGGCGTTCCTGGATATCGGACTGCGAAAGTACAGCGGGGGTTCAGTCCCCAGCACGGCCACCTAAACTGAGAAGAAGTTCGACGTTACCTCTTGGAAAGTCTAGCTAAGAGTAATCCACAGCAGGAGTTACTGCGGTCTTGGTAGCTACTTGTCGCAAGATGGTAATCTCCCTCTACTCCACAATGGGCTAGCGACTGCTCTAATGTGGTGACGAGCTGAGGAAGCCCCGGCTAGGCTCTCCTCGAGACTCCAGGGAGCAAAACAGCTGAACCAACACAGTTTCGCTGTGCTGGCGTCCGCACAATTCGTGAAGACGGACCGTCCAAGCATCCGAGCAAGTAATCGTGAGCCTTTCATTAAGCGAATTGACATTTTCACAGACCCAGTTTTCAAATCATGGAGGAAAAATGTGAAGAAGGCCCTTCATGAACTCTAGAATATATTAGAACTTGACTTCAGCAGAGTAGGAAAACTAGTAACTGTATGCAGAAGATCTGTAGATTGTAACGTCTTTTTCAAAAGGACTAAGTTGGCTAGGACCACAAACATGTTGCTTTAAGCTCTAAAAAGATCAAAAGTTTCGTATCATACGAATCAATTTGAACTAAGTGAAAGGACCACTTAATATTGTCCTCTAGGGCGATTTCCATTCGATAGCTTACGGTTGGTAACAAAGCATGTAGCAAAAAAAAAAACCTTCCTATCGACTGTTTCCGACTTTGCTTGAAAAAATCTATAAGACTTGTTCATTTTGGAGTGAGGTCTCAAACACAGTCGACTGGAAGGTAGTTTCAAAGTCTAGTGAGAAGCAGCTATAAGCCGCAAACATGCGTTTCGAAGGTGAAACGTATTTTTCTTTTGGCTGACAGAGCGCACAAGGAAGGCCTTTTCAGAAACCAAACACAAGAATGAAATCAACGTTTCTTAAGCTATCGAGTTTCTACTAAAACACGCTATATAGGTCAAAAGGGTTGAACACCGAAGGGGTGAATCAATGTGGATGCAAGCCGCTCCAAATGTCTAAACCTAAGTCTGAATCAGATTGTCAATGTCTCGGTTATCTCACATATGATAATGAGAAGTTATTATTACTAGAACAACAAAGAAAGCCGGTCTTCATTAGCTATCTTGGCTTCATATGAGCGCATGTGGGGGCAGTGGTTAGAGGTGCTCTGCGTCGCACACGAGGTCAATGGTTTCGATCTCGCACTCATGGCTCACTAAGCCATCCATCCCTCCGGGGTCGGTAAATTGGTACCAGACAGGTCTCAGACTTCTGGGAGGATAAGCAGCACTGACTCGGATCAGCGGGAGGCCACCGCGAGTGACTGTTAAGGCCAGATATGCATTCAATCACCTCAAACGAAGTTAATAAATTGAAAGTCGAATGCATGGCGCATCCCTCAGGGATTGATCAACGCCGAGAGCTTTATCCTTTTCATTTTATCTGACTTCATGCCGTTTCAGTAGAATAAGTTACAAAACTGTATGAATATATCAGGATTAATCACACCCCCGGCGAAACGGCTAGATCGAACGAGAAACCGGCATGGCTTCCTAACTGAAAATTTTCTTGGCTTTTCACTTTTAGCCTTCTTCTTGAACGCCGTAAGATACTGGACTGAGCGCGGTATCTTTGCAATCTCGAGATAGCATGGCTGTGGCAATCCATAGGACCGCCCGTTGTTGACTGCCGAAGATGAGTGGAGGTGGGGATCGGCTCCACGCGCGCCACGACGAGCATCACAACCACTCGGCCACTGCCTCTCCCACCGAAAACTCACTCGGAGGAATTAATTTTCGAACAAAAGGCACCTGCTTACGAATTTGAAAGCACTTCTCAGCCATACAAAGCCCTGAAAACACTTGGCATTGATCAGTCGCTGAGAGATACGCCACGTATTCGAAATCGTCGGTCATCGTTACAGGTGACTGAATGCACCTCTGGCCTTCACGATGAGTTGCGGTAGCCTACCAGATATGTATTACGTCAATGTTGTTATACTCATGATATCAATCCATTGATCCCGAAGGGATGAAGTCTTAGTGAGCCATGGGCTCGAGATCGAACCATCGATCACATGTGTGTCACAGGGCACCTCTGACCACTACGCCTTACGCGCGCTTTTTCGACTATATGACGGATGATCAAAAACCTATTCCTGCAGTCCACACCGCGGGAGGTACGCATACGCCAGATAAAACCATGGTTTGCGGCATAATAAGCAATAATGACAGAGCAGACTTTATACAACACTGCACTTCGAGCACTTTATTGACGCGAGTCTTGCCTAACCCAAATGTTATTTCTATACCCTCTCTCCCTTCCCCCTCTTCTACCCGTTGTGGGGTAGAAAGCCCTCCATAGATAAAGAATAAAGCTCTCGGCGTTGATCAAATCCCTGAGGGATGCGCCATGCGACTTCAATTTCTAACTTCGTTTGAGGTGATTGGATGCATATCTGGCCTTAACAATGACTCGCGTGTGGCCTCCCGCTGAAACGAGTTCAGGTGCTGCTATCCTCCCAGAGAAAGTCTGGACCTGTCTTTGGTACCAATTTACCGACCCCGGAGGGATGGATGGCTCGGTGAGCCATGAGTGCGAGATCGAACCGTTGACCTCGTGTGCGACAACAAAACACCTCTAACCACTGCGCCACATGCGCTCTTTTTCCCTCCATAGAGGTTACGAAAATAGTGATGCGAGCCCTCCATAGAGGCTACGAAATTTTAATGCGATAACAATGAAGTCATGGTACACCGCGAAAAACTGAGATACGATGGGCGAGTACGAGACATGAATTCCTCAAATTTTTGCTTGTACGCTGGAGGATTCGAAAGCTCCTAAGGACTGTGAGGAATACTAAAGACTCGGCTCTTGAGTCGGCGGGAGGTGGGTAGTTGAGGTTCGTTGTTGAGTTAGCACAAGGATGCCTGATAATCATTTTTTTGAGCCATGCACGTGGTCGGTCACAGGGCCAACTTACAGAGCCCGATACACGTGTTTTCAACCTTGACAATCTCATCAGTCGGGCTCTACTTTTCGTCTTAGCGAATCCCTCTCGGAGGAAGCCAAGCCTTATAACGAGATGGCGACAACGAACTTCTGACACGCACCAGTGAATAGAAATATCACCGAATGGACAGTGTCTTACATTCGATTGCTTTTAGCTGGTATTATTGAATATATCAGTCCTTTTGTTTCTGAGATGTAAAAAGTTCATCGCCCCAAACTCTATGTAAAGGTTGGGTTCCTCTGAGAGGATTGGCTAAAGAGGAAGGGTCTCCCCGACTGATGAGACTGTCAAGGTCGCAACCCGTGCATCGGACTCTAAGCTGCCTGACAAACCACTCAGAAAATCATTATCAGGCATACTGAAATTTGGACGTGGTCTAAAAACTCGAAAGAAAGGTTAATCCAAATAACAGTACAGATAGTGAGTCGACGCCTCCGCTATGTCGCCTTCTTCAGAGCGGACCTTAGGTATACTGCTGCCTACTAGACATGGGAAGAGAAACCCTGTTTCAAGACCGCGTGTGTCGCAGTGGTTGGAAGTACCCTGCAACGCATAGGCACGCTGGTCGGGGTTCAATCCCACATACAAGGCTCATCAAGTCTTCATCCCCCAGGGGCTGATGAATGTCTGGGAGGATAGCAGAACTGACTTGACACATCGGTAGGCGACAACGAGTCATTGTAGGGGCCAGATATGCATTCAATCATCTCTAACAATCTGACGAATGGAGTTGAATGCCTAGCGTGTTCCTCAGGGTGTTGATTAACGCCAAGACCTTCATTTCTCGTCCTTCTTCATCCCACTCTAAGAGGAACAACTTAAGGAAAAAAAAACTGGCGTAACCATCCTATGAAGATCTTCATCTGAGCCTTCGAGCACATCAAAAGTAAAATATTTATCAATAGCATCGTTCTTAGCTTGCGAAATTTACGAGAATGATGCCCTATATAGGCACAAAATGTAGAAATGTAGATAGAACACTTCAAAAACTCTACCTTCGAAGTCGCAGAAATCCTCAGTCCAACATAAGTTTTAACACTACTCATTATTTTCCAATAAGGGGTGGGGGGCGTGACGAGTCGTTGTGATGCTCGCCGCGGGGTGAACGAACCCCAACTCCTAACCCTCTGCGACAGTTAACAAGGAACGCCCCGTGAAACACTACAGCCAAGCTGTCTTCGAGATTGCAAGGGACGTGCTTAGCCAGTGTTCCACGATGTTCAAGGAGAAGACGAAGAAAAAATGAAAATGAACTGAATGCTAGAGGTACTGCGGCCCGCAGAGAAAAAAATTGTCATACTGATCATAAGTTATAGAAAAATTCTTATGATAACTGCATTGAACACAATGAGGATCGATCCAGCAGGCTCTGAAAGCTAAACGGAAATTTTCCCTAACTTGTAGAGAAATTATCAACTAAACGGCAAATCTGCAACAGCCCCGCGGAAACCATACGGTTGTCCGTAGATCAAAGGTCGAAACATGGACATCTGTCATCATTGGAGATCAGTAAAACTTCCCCTTTTTTATAAAGTCTGTGAAAATTTTTAGAGCGCTTGCGAAGTTGGTACGTCAGGGCCATAAGTACGCATCGGCGGTGTCGCTCACTTCATCAGTGGCCCACGCCCCAAACTAAACCTTACTTTATTGCAGAGATGGGGAGACGTTACTCATGGTTACAGCACGTGATACTGCGTTATCACTATTTTCTTCAGTCGACAGATTACGTCTCGTAGTGAACATTAAAAAAATGTCTCTCCAGTCCTGCTATAAAGAAGCGCACAGTGTGGGTCGTGGGCCACTGATAAGCAGGCGACACTCCCGAAACGTGCTCATGGCTCTGTAGTACCAACCTCGAGATGGCTCTAAACATTCCGAGAGACTATATTAATTGTTTAAAACGAGGTTCAAAAGCAGTCGAGCACTTCCATTTGTCTCCATCGCGTACAAGAGCACCCTCTATGGCCTTCCAAGCTGCAGGGATAACTGCTCTGGAGGGAACTGGAAATTTGTCCGTAAGTATCCAGGACTCAGGTTCAGAGTCATTGAGCTATACGTTGGGTGGAATAGCCAAAGAGAGCCACCTTCATTTACAACACAAGAAAAGCTCGATATCTTTTATTCTAAGACCAGCCAAGAGAGGACACGAAAGCGATAGCTTACTAGACCAATTACGCAACGAATCGATGGCCTTTGTTGAAAAGAAGGGTGGACTTGATGACGTCATCGCACAAAATACGGACTTAATGACGTCATTGCCAAATAAATACAGACTTAATGACGTCATCGTAAAAAACATCTTAAATAGAATAAATAGAACAAAATAGAATGAAGAACCACACATGACGTCACAGACAGACACAAGTATCTGCAGATCAAACAGGCATAAAACGACGACCTCTACTATGCACAAAATCACGGTCATGGGAACAGCAAGCAATATGAGACTGGAGCGTGCGTTTCTCAATAGAGCGCACAATCTCCCAAACCAAACTAGCAACTCTTCTGCGCACATGAGGGACCATCAAAATTTCTCAACGTTTATGTAACTTTCTTCAGCCAGGGACCACACTACGCTAGTAGAAAAGGATAGGAGTTAACACAAAATGATTATAAATCACAGTGACGGCTCGCCGATCGAGCGACGAGTGGTGATAGAATATATGACACTACTCGATGAAAATCGTTCTAAAGCGTTTAAATAATAAAATAATAACGAATAAATTATAGAATACGACACGTAGTGTGCACAACGAAGTAAATCATATAAATAAATAGGGCAATCATCAAGTCGACCAATCAATAATCTATGCAAAATCATCTCAGCATATTTTGGGGTTTACCGGAAATAAAGGGACCAATTAATCAGCGGAAATCACATTGATAAGGTCAAAAATCACATGGCTATCATTGATCAGAAACGTGAGTGGAAGGATTCTTTCTCTATTGAATTTCGAACAGCTTCACTTCAGTGTCATACCATATCGGCGGCTCTGTATTCCTGAAGATAACTTCAAATTAATCTTTTAGTGTTTAAAAATAAAAACAGTGCACTCGATGACACTCTAACATATCCTCTGTACGACGGAATAAAAAAAAATGAGCTCTGGCAGGGAACCACAAAATATCTATTAGAATCCTTTGTTTTATTGCTATCTAGCAGATTATGATGTTCTAATCAAGCGTCTAGACTGAAGAAAGAGTGGTAACGAAGCGATGGTTTTATAGTGCAGTGGTAGCAGCCCACGTTCCCTCTTCCCAGCATGGAGGAAATGCAGGTTCAACTCTCGCCTGAGCTCAGATGTCTTCAATCACCTATACCAACTGTCAGCTCCTTGATCGTCGAGTGAGCCGGGCGGACATAGCAACACTTCCACTTTTCCCTATCGCGTGCAAGCGTAGTTTAGTGGGTCCTCCTCGCTCAAGGGATTCGCTGAGCATCACATCTTTCTTCTAGCTTTTCGTGAAGAAATCGCCACGGTCATCGCGTCGGCTTGACGTCCCGCGATCCAGTCGGTAAGGCTCTCGTCCATCAGTTGTCGTTGACGCGCATCACGTGTCCGGCCCACCTTATTCTCGATATCCTGGCGTGTAGAACGGCGTCTCTTGATCTTCGATCTATGACGTAAGTCGGAACTTCGGATCCTTTCTCTCACTTGCGATAGACGGGATACTCCAGCATCGACCTTTCGACAGCGCGTTCAATGACGCCAAGTGATCTTTCATCCTACTTGCGTAGCGACCAGGTTTCTGCTGCATGCGTTAGGGCAGGGATAATCGTACATTCGTATTATAATATTTTCCATATTGCTCAAAATTTTCGGATATATACTTGGGATATCATAGCATCGCTAGAAAGTAGTAAAATAATGAATCCTAATAGATAATACACATCCAATAGCTGCCAGCCTAAATTGATTTAGAGCAGCAACGTGCTTACCCGACCAAACCCCTTAAAGGCTGGTTCTCGACAGCTCTGATAGTTCATATCGACGAAAGAATGCTAGTAAGCGGTAATCTCAGTATGTAGCGGTAACATGCATCACCGGCATGGGTGAAACGCGGGTTAATCTGTCCTATGGCTCGAATGCTTTGCATACCACTCAAGATCCTTGGAAGTACATAAAATATCTATCAATCTTAGTTCAACAGTCTACTCACCGTAGGTAAACCACTCCCCACATATACGTGCGGAACCAGTGATTTGTTCCAGCGTTTGCTTGATATTTTCGAATCAGAATTGGATGTGGTACAGGCAAAAGCCCTACCAATGTCCCGTGTTGTAAAAATTTCAGAATTTCGCTCTCATCTGTTAGACCTCTGAAAATAAGTACATTTGAAGAACAGTAGACACTGTGGATCTAAAACAGACATTGAGCGAAACAAGTTTAAGCCGTACTTGTCTATACAAATCTTCTCCACTTGAGGTACAAGCACTTGAAGTAGGCGCATGATTGTTTGAAGTGGTAGCTTTGACTTCCATTGCTCAACCCATTCCTCAGTGGCAACCCAATCTGTAAAAATATTCAGAAGTAACCATTTACAGTTTTGACCAAGATTTTCAGAAATATAAAGGACAAAAAGGATAAAGCTCTTGACGTTGATCAATCGCTGAGCGATGCGCTATGCATTCGACTTCACCAAGCATCGTCTGAGGTGACTGAATGCATATTTGACAATTACAATGACTCTCGGTGGCCCACAGACGTGACAAGTTAGCCTGCTATACTTTCACAATAATCCGCTACCAAATGACCAACTCCAGAGGGATGAAAAGCTTGTTGAGCATTTGGGGCGTGATCGAACCGTCGATCACGTGTGTGTCGCAGGGCATCTGTAATCATTACGCCACACGCGCCCACTTTGGAAAGATAAAACTCCGAAAAAGACCCAGACTTAGGTGGAGATCCCTTCCACCATCAGTTAATGGTGTCCGCAGTTATGAAGATTTTGAAAAAATGTTCAAAAACATCGCAAAAGATAGTCGCACCTTCCACAGCTGCTTTGTTATCGGTGTCGCCATTAGTATTCGTTACATTGGTCACCTGTGGTGTAGCTGCAAGCCCCGCAGTGGAACCTTCAAAACATGAGAAACATAATTCGTGAGGTCTGTAACGGAAAAAAGGCGAAAAACTCAAACGAACATACCGGAAGGGACTTCCGGTGCCACAGGAGCTGTGGGGCTCTTCAGTTGGTCAATTATCTCTTCTCTAGCTAAAGTCAACGACATTCATTAACACTTTTATCTTTGTAGCAATCGTAATATACAGAGCCTTAACGGATTTTTTCGAAAGATTCTTGACGAAAAAAAAAACGCGAATATCGAAGACAACACTTATACCTTTCCCTTTTCGACCAAGGAGAGACTTCGATATGGAAGCTGCATCCGTTGGGAGATTTGCCAGCTGATAGAAGACTTGACGCTTACGAATGATGGTGTAGATAAGATTTGAGTTCCCTAAATAGGCCACCTTTCCAAAAAACTGAAGAGGAAATCAATTCATCTTTGCGTACAGATCCTTCGCAAATGTCAGTATCACTGACGTTTAACAATTTTGGGGACATGTTGTTAAGCTTGATGACGAAAATAATGATAACGAAACGGACCAACCATCGAACTGATACTGAATAATATTATTGAAAACTTCAAGCAGGAAGAACACAAGATGGTGGTTCGTCGGAGAGGAAAACAGAAACCATGGCGTTGAGAATGCTTCGACAAGATGGAGAAGCTTATTTGCAGCCACCATAGAAAGTGATTTGAGGTAGGGAGATACTGAAAAAACAGAATGTTTGCCAAAATACCATTTTAACACTTACCTGGAAAATTTTGACCACTAAAAGGAAAAGTACGAAGACAGGAGCCGCTCTGTTGATGCGAAAAAGCATCAATTCCAAACCTCTTTTACATTTCCAAAAACACTATATGAACGCGGGAATTTGTTCTAAGAGAGATGAAACCACGTTTCACCCAAGCCACTTTGTTTCAGTTGGAATTTGGGTTCAACACTCGGTTGGATTAGAATTATTGCGTACCACTCGGTAGTCTTAGATGTGTATCATACCACTACTAGAAAGCAGTAAAACGACAAAAAGCATTAGGAATTTGATTCTTTTCCGTTATCGCGCAGGAAATGAAAAAAAAACGACCTCTTTTGCAAGACAAGAATTACTTACAAGAGTGTTAGTGACCATTTGAAAGCTTATGTTTCGAGGGGCAACCGTATGCTATCGTTTTTTGGAAAGGCCTTTTTATAGCGCTGTATCAATGGAAGCAAAATTATGATCTACATGGGCCACGCGCTTTTATATTTATTATGCTTATAATTCGCTAGAAGCAAGAAAAGCAATACAAACGTGTAGAGTTCAGTTTCGAATAAAGTGACACATTTTATCTCGAGTCTGTCTTCAAAACGGAGGGAAATACTGATTTCGATAACAAAATCGCACTTGATATGTGAACCGCTCCTGTATGATCTACTGATATCGCGTTAACGATCCACAGCCACAACATACGCTACCTCCAAGCAATGCGCGGTGTTGTGTGACTCTATCTTATTTTCCCTGCTACATTGCAGAGAAACGGTCTTTTCAGATAATAAGCATGGCGTTTGAATAGTCAGAACTTACGCTATAGAACGGTTAGTTATAATTTAAGGAACGAGCTCTGTCCTGCGAGAAATAGGCATATGTGAAACACATATCTTTTCTTTTGATAAAGCGCCGTAAAAAAGCCTTCTCAAAAAGTAAAGATATCCTTAGATTTATCGAGATTCAAGTTACCGAATTATCACTAGCAGTTTGAGAGAAGAGTTTTGTCCAGAGAAATATGGGCGTGACAGTAATGAAAGTGTATGGCGCGCGTGAAACATAACCTGATCTTGAATGCTACAGGGCTATAAAAAGGTCTTCTTGAAAACGAGCATGCACAGAAATTTCAAGTGATTCAAGCTTTTGGATGATTACTGAAAATGCAGTGGAAAGTTTGCCCAACAAAAAAGGGCTCTTTTTCATTAGCCGCCCAATAACTGGGAAGGACAGGATTTTTTATGATAAAATTATTGAGACAATGATAAGTGTTACCTACCATTTACAATTATAGTGAGAAGGCAGTCAAACAAAGATTGGAGACGGTGGTTTCCTGTTGTAATTAATTTGTGAAAAACCTGAAAAAAAAGAAAACTATGACTGGAGAAGGTGATTGCCTTTAGCGACTGAAAGATGCCAAAACTGCGATCTACAAGAATTCTTTGTTTCAATACTTTTAGCAGTGTTAAGATGTTGAAAGGAGCGCAAGAGGCACAGTGGATAGAGGTGTCCAACGTCGCACACAAGGTTGATGGCTCGATCTCGCGCTCATAGCTCACCAAGCTATCCATCCCTCCGGGGTCGGTAAACTGGTACCGGGCTGGTCGCGGACTTGTCTGAGAGGATGAGCAACACTGACTCGGTACAGCCGTAGGCCACCACGAGTCACTGTAAAGGTCAGATATGCGTTCAGTCACCTTGAACGAAGTTGAAAATTGAAGACGAATTCATGGCGCATCCCCCAGAAACTGATCGACGCCAAAAGCTTTGTTCTTTATCCTTTAAGATGATGAAATTATACACCTGAGAGTGTTGGGTAGTACGCAAAAGATTTAAGCCCAGCTGGGAGCTGAACCCGTGTCTTACCAATGCCGAGTGCCTAATACCACTACACCAACAAAGACACCGTTTTTCTACCACACTCTTCTTCAATCTCCCACCTAAATCAAATCCTTGCATACTACTCAACACTGTCAGGTGTAAAGCTGAAAATTTCAAGAAAAAATTACAGAGCTCAAAGAACCTACGATAATCAAGAGATCGGCATGAGTCCCTGTAAATGAAGGAACATCTATAGCTGCTTTCGCGACATAAGGCTTATTCAGACGCACACCAAAATTCCGTTCACCACTAAGCAAAAGTATCAGAAATACACCCATATGAACAAGACCGACACGTGCTTAAAATTCTGGAGATGATTTACAACACATATTCCACAAAACTACACGAATTATAACTGTAGATTTGATTTATTGGAGGTAAATTCCTTTTTCACAAGTAAATTCCTTCCTTTTCATAAGTACATGAGGTAAGAATGTCTTATTAACCCTCTGGGAAGCGCAGTTGAAAACGCTGAGCTCCGCTCAATTTAAGAAGTTCACTATTTTCGCTATGTAGAAGAAAATTCTTTCTCACTTTGAGAACATTTCTAAAATCAAAGTCACTTTGAGAACATATCTAAAATCAAAGTATTGAAAATGTATAAGAGACCTTACTCTACCGCTGTAAAGATATTAGCTTTTTATTTCCATTTTATGTCTCAGACTGAAAAAACTATGAAGTTCAAGCAATAAGCTGAATATTCCGAGTGCAAAACGTAATGTTCTCTTTGCTCTTATAGCATTTTGAAAACTGAACTCAGTTTCAGAAATGTCAAGATTAATTCTATCCACCGAATGCTAAAAATCTACTAGAAATCGAAACACGGACGCCAACCGAGCAAAGAAAGCAAATCGATGTGAAACGTAAATCTCTTTGCAGAAACAAGGTATATTTCAGAATCGCCATTCTTCGTGCTATCGAATGACCAGCAAAAATCTGATGGAAAAGCTCTAAGCAGCAAAAAAAGGCCTTCAGATACGTGTGCGCAGTATATTGTACACATTGACCCGAAGAGGGTTAACTTAAGAGTAATATAAGTGAAGAAAAGGACATATTTGAACCTGTACAATGCAAAAGCACAACTAACTTGGATCATTTCTTGACTCAGTAATATAGAAAAGAATCGGCACAAGAATCTCAAGAACATCAGAAGTTTTGAGCACGTAGAACATGAATTTCTGTAGGATAGCAGATTCTTTAGCAAAGCAGCACCACATTAACCTGTTAAGATCTCTCTCACCTGATTGTACTCACAGCATTTCCATAGCAAAACTAGCAATTCCTGATGAAATCCGATCTTCTTTGCTGAATTTGGAAGATAAGTGGACAATAACGGATTACTCAGCAATCGTGTCATCCCCTGAATTACGTAGAAAGTCCAGTAGCATAGCGACATGGCAATTAGAAACAGCTCATAGAACATTCATACCTTCAACATAAAGTCAAAGTCCTCTTCACGATGAATTCTTCCCAGATAATTTATAAAATAATTATCTGAATAACCAGTGTCATCAGATTTTGGCTGGCTGTCTTTGTCCAAGCATACGATCAAAACCTGAGCAATAAGATCGAAAAATCGTTCATAAAGTGAATGGGCAAAAGACGTGAAGATAAAGCCTTAGAATCAATAAACACTACAAGATCTCTACCTTTCTGCTTTCAGCAGTGTTATGATGTTATAATCCTGCATTCAAGATTATTGAGTGGCACGTAAAGCACTGAACTTTAGAGGCAGTTGAGCCCTCCTTTTACCCATGCCGAGGACGCGCGTGCTACCATTAAACTACCGAGACCACCACTTTGCAATAACTTTTTCTTCGATATGACCTATCGTTTCATTCCTCACAAATATAGGTTGGTAACACTATAATAATGCTGAAAAGGATATGATATGTTTTGAGCCGATAGGTCTAGTGCTATATAGGCGCCTATTTCGTCCTATTGGGACTCATCAGTAGCACCCTCCCTCGGTTCCGTCGATCCCTTGAGGTTAAATAATCCTTTAAAGGAATCGACGCCGAGTAAAAACTAAACACCCAAAGTAGGATGAAATAGGCGCCTATATGCACTAGACCTATCGGCTCAAAATATGTCATATCCTTATCAGATTAAATCGTTTTGAGCGGGTCTGTAAAAGAGCGGTCGATAACAGAGGAATGCTGAAAAGCATTGAAATATAAAGAAATCAGCTCGATTACAGCTCCGAATAGCTGCCAACTTAACTGAGTTTGAGCCCAAAATGTGCTCACCAGGCCAAACCTGTTAGAGGTTGGTTACTAGCAGCTACGATAGGAAATATCGAAGAATATGTGGTTGAACAGCGGTGGCATCGGTGGTATTATGGTAGTGCACGTCCCCGTGTGGTCGCAACATGGCTTCAATTCCTGTACGCTTCCACACTAGATAAAATTACTCTTCTCAAAATATGATTCATTCCCTTAATAATTCTAGAAAGGACTTAAAACTGTTTTCGATGGCTAGTAAATCCAGATGTGAAACGCATGTCGATTAGCATTGCCTGAACCCTGTGGTAACGCGTAAGTTCTGCTGAATACACACTATTCCAGAGGCCGTTACCACTTAACACTGTTTTTACCTGACCATTAGGGATCGTTTAGAAGCTCAATTCTTTGTTGATTTAAAATATTAAGCGCAGTTTCTGAAAAGGCCTTCTTAAGAGGCGTAACAGCCGACACAAATATGCGTTTCACCTTTACCGCGCACTTTTTGCTCGGCTGACACCACTTATTCGACAGCTTAAATCTCGGCGATTCTGAAACTGGGTTTGGTTTTAGGAAAAGGCTTTCAAAGGGCATTGTAAAAGCGAAAAGGTGACTATGTTTTGCAGTCGAGTTTTATAAGCACGCATGAGTTTCATATTCATTAAAAACAGGGGGAGCACAGATAATCGTGGAGCATAGAAGTATCACAAACATCCCAAGACTATTTGCTTCAGAACGGAAAAATGTCTTGAATAACGAAAATCGGGCACAGGGACCAATTGTGGTCCTCTAAGTGGTAAAATGCACACGCAGCAATTCTGCAAAGCAATGGGAGTGCCCCTACAGGTATACAAATTACATCTCCTTATATGACGCGCTAATTATATACCTGTGTTCGTACATATATATATACATGTATGTACATACACACATATATAATGTGTACATGTATGTATATACATACAAGTGGATATATGCACGCATACCAATCTATGCATGAATACATAGAAACATACGTTTTTTAAAAACGAGTTAGATATATATCACTGAAAATATGAATTGGGATGATGTGGCAACGTATTTTGAGCCTTTTATGAGGTCTGCTATGGCATTTAAACAGCTCAGGACGCAAGTTTTGGCATTGAAGCCTCGTCAGTTGCACGGTGCCCTTCGGTCCAGTCAGTTCCTCGGTGAGAGATCCCCTATATAAAAAAATCGACGTCTACATATTTGCACTTTCCGTTTGGTGAAAAGACCGCCTAATAGCAATGTTGCCCACTCGATAGCTTGTGGCTGGTGAAACATGATTGTCATACCCTTCGTTTCGAGCGTCTTCGAGATCTCGCTCAAAACAATATGATTCGACAACATATTTTGAGTCATTCGCGCCGCTTCCTCTATATAGGGGATATCTCCTTACGGAACTAACTGAAGCGAAACACATCGTGCCACCGACAAGGCTGTGATGCCAACAAACGTGTCATGTACTGTATAAGTCCCATAACAGACCCCGTGAAAGGTGAAAGATATGTTATCAAATTATATTGCTTGAGTGAGGTCTCAAAAACACTCGAAATGAAAGGTATGAATCAGAACAATGCAAAATATCACAACAAAGCCTTGCGCGTATTGGCAAAGTAGCGATTTGAAACTAAACAGGACAAATTAACATATTAACCTGGAGTGCCGTTTCGACCAGTGGCTCTCGAGAATCATTGAAAAGAAGATAATTGTAGGGCAAACCAATCCCGACTGGGTCGTAGGCGCAAACCACATTGAGGAGTGAGGTGAACAGGGGAAGCACATGACGATTTTCAGCTGATGTGAAGTGGGTAACCCATCGCAAGCGATTCTCATCTACAAGAATTTTATCTATTCCATTAACTTACAGTCGAATTTAATCGTAATAAATCAGATAAAAACCTGTTACTGGAGCATAAATAACTTCTGATAAGCATGTAAGCAGTAGTTTGAGGACTTCAGTACGATTTTGATCAAGTTGAGCGCTTGAAACGGGTTTGCTTGCGAATCCAACACCAGCTTCCCAAATCAGCTCACAAGTTTCAATAGTGGATAGATCGTCTACTTTACCCTGAAATGAAAGACTACTTTTCTTTAGCAACTTATCAATAGGACAAGAAATGCTCATTTAAGCGCTAAATGCACAAGAATGATACTAATATGTCAGATGTACGAGAGGGGGGTGGCGGGCGAGCCGCTAGTTAAGCTCAAAGCGGGGTTGATCTCCAACCCCACATTCAAACACTCTACAATCAATAAAGAACGCCCCACTGAACGTCCCAGCCTGGCTAACCTCAAGATTGCAAGAGACGGCTCGACCAGTACTTTACGACGTCCGTGAAAACGATGAAATCGTCAAGTGAGCGAGATGCAAAGAGTAGAGGAAACCGCACAGATCATGATAAAGGTTAAAGAGAGTGGTAAGTAAGTAAAAAATATGTCACACACAGCAGGACCCACCTTCACACCTCCTACAGTAAAGCCAGGGCAAAAGAGAAGATCACAGAGAATACTTAGAAGCACAGTGGCCATCGGAGTCTGCCCATCTCCCTAAAAGACATGGATGCCATAGAAATTAGAGGCTTTTTACGATAACAGTAAGGCTAGCTTACCGTCGGTATTGAGGACCAGAAATAGCCTCTCCACTCAGCATCCTCGTACATATATGGGATCAGTCGGGTTAAAAGTCTGATGCAGTTGATAACCTGTAAGACAGCCTCCAACAAATCTTGAAGGTAGTCGATCTTTTTCTTTTAAGAGAAAGAAAGAAATTGTAAGCTTTTTGAAAGAAACTCGAACAAGATAAGCTAAGATCAAATACGCACAGAACGAAATAACATTTTCGATGGCTAATATTGACATCAAAGCCGAAAAAAAACAATGCTAGAAATCAAGATTATCAATGTATAAGATTGTTCAGGAGTTCCAAAGAAACTTTGAGAATCCAAGAATAAACCAAACCATTGATTTTAACCCTAAATGTCTCACTAGAGAACATGGAAAATAAGATAAATTACCAGAAAATAAGGCCTATAGAGTCCAATCAATGACTTCTTGTTAGTTCTCGAAATCTCCGAATTTCTCTAAAACGCCAAAATAGTCTCATACATTGATATCTTCAATGATATCGATATTTCGAATTAGAAAATATAAAAGGAGAACAAGGCGAAGAAAACCTGCTGTTACCTTCCTCTCAGACAAAGTAGCTGGATTATCTCTTGCATGCTGAATCTTCTCTAAGGTTTTGTAACATAAACTGGCTAAATTTTTCGGATAGTCTTCTCTGAATACGAAAATCAAGCATTTGATTAGTCGAAAAATAATTGCCTAACAGAATCAAACCGGAACCAATTTTCTCCTAACTTCAGCTTTATCAATTAAGTATATATTCTCTGTTGATTGAGTCAACAGCACGACGCTGGCAAAAATAAAAAAATTCGGATAACGTTTCAACGTCTTAGTTTTCTTCAGAGCCGTTAATTCATGTCGATTTTAGTGAACAGATGGATGAAGTTCTCAGCTTCGCCTTCATCTACTTCCGTTCAAGGTGAATGGAGGCATTTCTGGTCTTTTAGAATGACTCGCGATGGTCTACCGATGTATCAAGTCAGTGTTGTTGCCCTCTAAGACAAGTCTGGTACCAACTAACCAACCTCCAAGGTATGGAAGGCATAGTGAGTCTTGAGTGTGGAATCCAACCATCGACCCTCGATTAAGCGACCAGATGCGTGTCGCAGAGCACTCTAACCACTGAGCTAGGCTCACCCAGGAGTCGATTGTATCGGAAGGAATTTTTACCACTTTCGTGCCCTCCTAGATGACTTATCGCCTCATCATGATTGGGAGGTGATCCTGGATGTCAAACTTCGAAGTACAGCGGTGAGTTAAACCCCAGCAGGGTCAATCAAGCTTAGAAGGAGTCCGATGTTTCCCCTGGAAAGCCCACTTAAGAGTAAACCGTGCCAAGAATGACGCCGTCTTGGTAGCTACAACTCACAAGGTGGTAACTCCCTCTGATCCACAACGGCCGGCGACTAGTCTAATATGGCGACAACTTAAGCAAGCCTCGGCTATGCTTACATCGGGACTCCAAGACAAAACAGCTAAACCAGCAGTTTCCCTGGGCTTGGGCCTACCGTATCAGTGAAAACGGGTCGTCCAAGTATCCAAGTAATTGATTTCGTGCTATTGGTTTGCTCAACATGAATGTATGACTGATACAGATATATCTGAGATAAAGATAGAGGAGAGATCAAGAAACACAGCCACCTCAACTTTCGAATATCTTCGGCTGGAATCATCGCAAAGACATCATTAACACCTTGTCCAGCGTCCGATGACCACAGCTGCTCCCAAAACGCCTCATCATCCTAGGTGGTCTCAGGATTATTTAGCACTAAGGACCTTGGTTCATCATGGATAAGTCACTTTTGAGCCCTACTTGGCTTTCATAATCATTTGGATTGAAAGAGGGCGAAGTGAGTAAAAGCTAGCGGAGAAAACAAAACTTTGTGGAGCAGTAGGACTATTCCAAATGATAAAGCAGCCAATGGAAAAGAAATTGTACAAACTCGGATTATGCAATAGGAACTATGAAGGCTAAAAGTAATCCAAATATGCAAAACAAACATGAATTAGCTTGGAGTCAGGGTGGTGCAATACATTAAGAGACGCTCTTGGAAAGGGTGAGACGCGCGTCCGATTCCCCTTCAAGTACCAAAGTTTGCATATTATTCAACATTGTAGGATTCTATACTGATTGTTAATTAACCCTCTAGCGCAGTCGATAGAAATAAATCTATCCGGCTAACGTCCCGACTTTTTTGCTCTTTCCTTAGTGTTAATGGCCTAATCAAGAATGATTTCGAAGTAAAATAAAAATAGTCGCAAACCTGTTTCCCCTTTTTCGAGGTGAGATCAATAACAGCTTGACGAAAATCGATCTTACTGCCCTGTGAACCCATCTGAAAGATCTTCGTTGCAGATTTTTGGGCAAAGAATCAAAACCGATCCCTTTGGTTGGGCAGAACCTTTTATAAGAGTGTCAGCTATCATTCGAAAGCTCAAATCTCTGGCTAGCGCCGTACGTGGTGGCTTTTTTAAAATAGTCTTTTTTAGCGCCTCAACGAAAGAATAAACATGGTAATCAGGCTGGAGACTTAAGCTTTTGAATAATTGACAACACTCTTATGAAGAAATCGGCTTCTGATCCCGTGTCGTTCAACGGAAAAGAACCACTCTTCCAAAGAAAAGGAGAAAGAAACGGAAGCAAATCGATTCCAGGTGAGACGATAGTACGAGACAAAAACGAAGAAAAGAAAAATATAAACAAATCAAAAATGGAGAAGTGAATGAGAAATCGATGAAAATAAACGAGATATAAATAATTCTAACCACAAAATGCCGAGGAGACAAGAGCAAAACTCCTGCGACATGCTTTTTGTCGAAGACTCAGTCTCCCAACTATACCTTCGCCAGAGCACTCTTTGGCTATACTATTTACATCGTTTTTATCGAATTGATATATCGATAATTATCGATTGATGTCGATCCTTGACGTGAATGAAACTTCAAGCACGAAACACAGGATGCGATCGAATATAACGAAAACTCAGTGAACGTTTTGAGGAAAAAAATCTATCGCAAAATTTCATTAGAAATCCGACTGAGGAAAATTCTGAGATATATTTTGAGTTTCATACAAACATAAAGTTCCGTCTGAAATCTGAATGGGATATCTGCAGAAGCCAATACAAAACGGTAGCGATCCATATTTTAGAGGGAAATTCCTTGGATAAAATGCTATTTTTGTGATTTTGAGCTTTCTGCTCAGTCCTTTGCGGACAGTAGTTAAGCAATTTTTGCAAGTGGCGCGCGATTTTCATTTTTTCAACCAATTGACTTCCGCGGACCCACGCTGCTGAACAGCTCAAGGTGGGTCCGCGGGGGTCAACCTTTTAAAAAGCGTTCTTTACCATGTCTAAGGATTAGTCATCAGATTTTTTTGAGTTACTGTGATACTCATGATTTTCTCTACATGCTCATATGCTTTCTATGCATATGTAACTCCTACGTGCGAAGAAAACTTGAAGTTTGAAAAGGTAACGTTTTTTCCTCTTTTCGCTCCTATAGCTCACCTTGGAGACTTCCTCAAAGAACGAATTTAGCTCCGGGAGCGTGGAGATTTATGCTATTGAATAACACTAGAACATCTGATCTAAGAAAATCGAGTCGCACGTAAAAGTTCGACCTCAAGCGGGAATCGAACTCGCGTTTCATCCTTACATCATACCACTGCTAAAAAGCAGTAAAATCAAAGAAATATAGGTTGTCTATATGGAAAAAGCTGTCACTTCGACTGGGTAGTACCGATATGTGCTTACCAGACCATAGGGGTTGGTTGCTGAGAGCTTCAATAGTTTATGTCAAGGAAACAGTGGGAGGGGAGCGCAAGTGGTAGTCTCAGCGGCGTAGCAGTACCGTGCGTCTCTATAAGGGTAAAACACGGGTTCAACTCCTGACTGAGGTTTGCGGGGAGGGTTTGCGCGATCATCAATTGATAGTGCCTATGTCAAGTGCGACCTATGTTATTTAATTAGGAATTGTTTCTGCCCTTTGAAAGAAACTCCACATTAAACGTCTGGCTCTGATATAAAAGAATTTTTCTACACATTCACACGCTTTCCGTGCTTCCTGCGAGCTAGCCAGAGATTTAAGTTTCCGAATGATTACTAAAACTCTTATGAAAAGTTTTTGTCCACCGAAAGAGGTCTTTTCTTAATCCCGTGCCGTATAACGAAAAAAAAAACTCGAGTGCGAAACGTAATTTTATTTTCGCTGCTATAACGCTTTGAAAGGGCCACTTGTAGGAACCAGTATAGCAGTTAAAACGCTGAGATTTACACTTTCGAATTACTACTGAAATTGTGGGGAAAAACAAACTCTTTGAGTACCATGGACCCACCCCTCTATCTCTAACTCCCGTCGTAACAACGCTGGACGATCTGCCCCACCTCCTCTGCATCTCTAGCGCCCAGCGTAGAAACGCATCGAATGTACGGATTAGTGTATTATTCCAGCTATATTACTGTTGTTATTTTCTTATGTTATGCTGGATGTGAACACATTATGTTGTCATAAGTGCTAAGATAACAACAATTATATAATTGAAATAATACAATGACACATTCCATGGGTTGCCACGCCGAAGGTTAGAGACGCACAGGAGGTGGGGCAGATCGTCCAGCGCTACCAAGACGGGAGTTAGAGATGCAGAGGAGGTGGGTCCACGGTCCCGAAAGAGGTAAAGGACATCTGAAAAGCTGAGATTCAAAGACTAATCTCACCGTAAGCAAAAGGCTAACTTCTATTCCACCGGTAGGTTGCGAAGTGAGCCATAACCACAAGATGCTGAGAGAACGCGAGCAAAGCTTGTGACATAAGGTTTTTCTCCCAAGAACCGAACCCTCCATTATGCCCTCCTCGGAGCATTCCTGTGGCGATGGTCTTCACATCGTACCCTATCAATAGAAAATAAGACTAGCCGATAGGACAACAAGTTTGATCGGCAATATATCTCTCACTGATTATTTGGGAGTACAGGTGGTCCATGTAGACTGGCTAAGCAAGGAAAAGGAAAGCGAAGGGAGGAGAAAGAAAACATGAATGTAAAAAAGGAGGAGAGGAAAAAAACAAGGAAGCAAATTGGTTAAGCGAGGAAAAGGAAAAGAAAAGGAAAAGAAAGAAAGGGGGGGGGAGGCGAAGAAAGAAAATAAGGAAGTAAAAGAGAGGGGAAGAATACTGATTGAATTAGGAAAGGAAAACAGAGAGACCTTAAAGAAAGAGAAAGGAAAAAAGTAAGTTGAGCAGGGAAAAGGAAAGAGAAAGGCAAGAAAAGAGGAAAAAAGAAAAAAGTGAGGAAAGAAAGAAATCAGGAAAGTAAGAAAATAATTTGATCAAGGTGGAAAGGGAAGGGAAAAGAAAAGAAAGAAGAGAGGAAAGGAAAGACAAGACTATAGGAAAAAAGTAAGGAAAAAGGGACGAATTAGAAAAGAGGACAGGAATAGGAAATAGAAGAAAAAAGGAAAAAGAGAAGAGAAGAAAGAGTAAAGGAATGAAAGAAAAGAGGAGAGGAGAAAGAGGAAAGAAGAGAGTGAGCGAATAAAAAGGGATAGGAAAGGAAAAAAGCAACGGAAAAGAATGGAAAAAAAATTAGAAAAAGAAAAGAGGAGAGGGAATGGAAGAGAAAAGAAAGAAAAGTGATAAGAAAAGAACGAAAAAGGGAACGCGAAAAGAGAAAAAGAGTTGGTTGCGCAAGCTAAGAATAACAAGTGAGAAGCGTGAAAACGATTTACAAAGGAGGTATGAGTAAGAAAAAAATTGAAAATGGTGAACCAGCGAGGAAATTCAAAATGTGAAAAAGGAGCGGAACCAAGAAATTAACCCATTTGGTTTCCAAAGGGTCATCATTGGTGACTCAGCCGAATTTCTGCTAGCGGAAATTGAGTTTAGGCTTCGTTAGACGACCCGCGTTTGGGATAAACCCGCCGAAAGTACGGAGCAACCGGAGAGCAGAAAGCTCGCGTTTTGCCGAGCCCGGGAAGTGGCTTGGGGGCAGCGGGAAAACTCATTCTCGTGGGGCTGGTCACCGAGCTAGCTTGACGAGAAGAGATTTGACGTTACTTGTCACGAACTCAGGTAAAAGTGCAAACCATTGGGACACGATATCCCGCATATTGTGGAGGATCGCGTAGCCCCGATGGTCAACACATCAGCCAGGCGGGTTAGCCAATCCCTGGGGCACCGTAGCCTGGCTGTCAGGCGAACCCACCGACCACGAAAAGGTTAACTTCCCTTAATTTATACCTTATACGTTGGCCACGTCCCACTTGACCGCATCGGTGCCACAATTGGCAATGGTCCAACAAACTTCTGACAGTGCGCTCACATGTGGGCCCCGAAGGGATTTCCCTGTTTATCACTTAGATATACGGTAAAATTCTTATTTATTTTCTTTTACGTGTTTCATTGCTATGTGTTCCGCTTGTTTGGTCCTGGTCGATGTTTTTCATTTGATCTGCGCGGCTGTTCACGTGATTCTCCTCGGCTGCTCACGTGATTAAGCCTAAGGCGGCCTATTCTATCTATTCTCATCTCTTCTCTTCCTTTCTGACGGTGTTCACGCCTTGTTTTGTTTACCAAGTCTGTTGGTTACTACTCAAATGTTTGTTTATTCTGACTTAGGTCGCTGTCTAGGCCTGAAGTGGTATAGTCGATGGTTTTCATTTGATCTCCGCTGCTGTTCACGTGATTATACGCCGAAGGCAGTCGATTCCATCTGTTCTAATCGCTTCTCGTCCTCTCTGTCGATGTCCACGCCTTGTTTTGTTTACCAAGTCTGTTGGTTACTACTCAAATGTCTTTTTATTCATGATTTAGGTTAGTGTTCAGACCTGAAGTGTTATGGGTCTATGCAAATGTCCAAGGAAAAAAGTCACGAACCTCTTTTGTTTCGAGCACAGAGTAAACGTTTGTGAGCACTGCTTGGTGGAAAATCACCATGATGTGAGTTCAAATACGAAATCTCTCTCAGGTGTATTACTCAATCTCTTTTGTTACTATCTAGGTACACGTAACTTCTTCAAAAGTACATGTGGCGCAGTGGCTATAGGTGCTGTGCGCCGCTCATAAGGTCAGTGGTTCGACCTCGCGCTCATGACTCAGCAAGCCATCCATCCCTACGGGGTCGGTAAATTGGTACCAGACTGGTCTCAGACTTGTCTGGGAGGGTAAACAGCACTGACTCGATTCACTGGTGGGCCACCGCGAGCTATTGTAAAGGCGACATATGCATTCGATCACCTCAAGCGAAGTTAAAAATTGAAGACGAATGCATGGCGCATCTCTCAGGGTTTGTACAACTCATAACAATTGACCGAATGCGGGAAAGTTTGACTGCTCTTGTAAGGGCCTGATGCCTTCATTCATGTCAAGGATGAAAAGCTGAAGGAGAAAGCTCTCGGCGTTGATCAATCCCTGAGAGATGCGTCAAGCATTCGTCTTCAAATTCTAACTTAGTTTGAGGTGATTGAATGATATCTGGCCTTTACAATGACTCGCGGTGGCCTCACCCTGAACCGAGTCAGTGCTGCCTATCCTCCCAGACAAGTCGGAGATCCGTCTCGTACCGATTCACTGACCGCGGAGACATGGATAAGTTGGTATACCATGAGCGCATGATCGAACCTTTCGACTTTGTGTGTGACGCAGAGCAGCTCTAACCACTAATCCACCCTACGCTCTATAGAGTAACAAATATATCCCACGTGAATCCGCGTAGTCCATGTCTTTGCTATTCTTTTTTCCTACTCTGGAAAGCCGGTCTATGGTCCAGAGGATTACGAGAACTATTTTCCTTTATAATCTGTCGAAACCATATCGTCGCCTTCATAGCAGTGTCATTACATTATAATTTTATATCTAAAAATGCGGGATGGTATGAAAAATGTGGGTCCTCGGAAGGGAATTGAACCAGCTACTCACCGTTTCAGAGGGCGTTTTTCCTCCTATTTGTCCTCGTCCGGGTTTAATCTTAATTTGTTAGAATCTACCTAAAACTGTGTATAAAATGGCCTATTTTCTTGGGAAGTCATAATATACCACTTCAATCCTAGCCCAATCAGTAGTTGTCCATGTGTGTGAGCGCTATTCCAATCGATTTGACCTACAACTTGGGTAATTAAACTGTGATAGCTTCGAATTTTTTACTGAATTTGGATTTTATTTATGTTTAAATCGGCGGAATTCAAAGCACTTCATATTCTGTTTCATTTGTCGCGTTTACAAAGAATAATTCCTTGTGTTTTTGCTAGAAAGGGACGCATGTGGCCTAGTGGTTAGAGTGACCTGCGACAAACACGTGGTTGATAGTTCAACCCCGGCTATGTGTGTCCTGCTCGGCGTCGCTAGCTCGCACACGACATTCAACTTAAAGGTGCTCGTCACCGAAGTTAATTACTTGGGAGCGAAACCATTTTTCACGGGTTTTGTATCAGGGGTATCGATTCAGTTGAGTGCTTCCTTATTAGAGCAGTAGTGTTATGAAATTTGAGGGAAATATTGACCTATTAGATTGGCTAATGGTCGTGACACGAGGCTCCTTGACCCTTTACTTGAGCTCGACTGGGCTAACCTTGAATTAATCCTGTTATTTGAATTATATTCACTTAGCTTGGAAGTGGAAACGATAGGTTTTACCCTTATGTCTTTTTTATATTGCTCTTTTAGTGCATTGTTCAAAGTTATCTACAATGGCTCACCGACTGTGACTTCGATACGAATTGCCCGTTGTGTGAAAAGCCACTGGCCGAAGCAGAGACTATTCGTCTTCAGTGTTTGCGTAGGTTTCTCATAAGGGATATCAAGTGTGTTAGTGTTTGTAAGGTCTTTCCATCGTAAAGGAATTCAGATCTGCTTCACTGGTCATGTCTTGATCTATGGGCTCAACGCTTTCCTGCAACTACTGCACCTGCTGGATATTGTTGCCCTTTCTGTCGGTTGGTTGTTGTCATTTAAAAGTGGACGTGTCTCAGTTTTTACATCGTTTGTTTATCATTTGAGCCTCTTTTACGTCCAGTTTTTTCGAACGTGTTTTGTCTCTTATCTCTTATGCTCACTCTCAATCTCCACTAGTGCTTTGCACTAAGAAATGACATGACAGGCGCAGGTGGATCCAAAGTATGGATTCCTTTGTTCCTTCTACACCAGTTCGATACCTGTCTTTCGTATATAAGCATCTGTAGCGCAGTGACTAGAGGTGCTCTGCGACACACACATGCATGTACATGTGATCGACCAAGCGATGGTTGATAGTTCAGTCTCGCGATCAATTCTATTCGAACCTTCCTTCTCTCCGGGCTTGGTGAATTGGTTCCAAAACTTGCCTGAGAGGATAGCAGCACAGACTTGATTCATTGGTAGGCCACCACGAGTCACTGTAAAGACCAAATATGCTTTCAGTCACTTCAGACGATGCTCCGATTAAGTCGAATACAGCGCATCCGTCAAATCGATGATCGCCGAGAGCTTTTAGAGCTTTGAGACAGAAGACGCAGGTGAATCCAAAGAATGTAGTCCCTGGTTATCCTACAGTAAATCAACACCTATCTTCCACATTCATGTAGACGAGTTCATGTATGCGACCGTAGATGTGTTGGCTCAGATGCACACTGGAACGTACTTCATCAACGGCTGTCTGAATTTCTCATGCTGAGCGAGGCCATCCATAGTAACCCGGAATTCCAGAAGATCCACCTCTTTACGGATATTTGCGCCCAACATTGTGGTGCAATCAGTATTTTGATTCTATAGAAACAACGTTGATGCAAAAGCGCAGTCTTGGTTAGGAAGTACCTCTGAGATCTCTACAGATGGGACAGTATAATGATAAAGCTTTTGGTAATGATCATGTTTTGATCAGTCATCTAAATAACGCATGGTAACGAACGTGTCAGTGCGTAAATTGCCCAGTCTGTTAGCATTCTATCGAGTCATTCACAATCGATTTCTTGATTTTTGATAGTTTTTGGAGGGAATGCTGGATATGATTTGTTGGAATACTTCTTCGGCTCACAGACAAAGTTTAGGGAAGCCCTGTTTCCTGCAATAAATCAAACTTCTCCGATGATTGATGAACTACGTTTAAAACTTCAGCAGGCAAATTGGGCTCGAGTCGGACTAGGTTTGCCACTGGTAAGTCTATATCTGCTTTTCCATAGATGCTTTTTGTTCTCGCATCTTGTTTGCATCTTTTCGCTTGCCTTTTATAGCTTCCTGAAGTAAGTTCTGCGGTTCCGCACCAAACTCATCATGCTGCAAACATCTTGCAGAAGTCAGTTCACCTCCAAAATGAGCCAGAAAATGGAATGAACATTCCACAACCGTCTCATGACTTCGCGGCAAATCAGTACGCGTTGATTTTCATCGTAATTGGAGTTCCATGATCGTGTAACTCTCCTTCATTTGAGCTGATCATCTTATGTTTAGCTCTTCAACCTCAGCGCCTGAGGTTGCACTGGAGATGGACGGTAGTGCTTATAGTGCCAATAAACAGCAGGTGACATTTACGTGTAAGTGACTGGCTCTTACATTATTCATATCTGATTTTTATTGAGCTGATTCTTTTCCTCAATTCAGCTCGTAAAAAGTATACCACTTCCTCTGAAGTCGACATGCAACCACTCCTTCCGAAATCTAACGACCGTGATGTCGATAGTGAACACAACAAATATAAGAGGCGACCACCAAGAGAATGGCTCAGGGGATTGTGGAAGTGAGTGCTTACCTCATCAAATTCTTAATCTATGTTTTAACCTTTTGGGGACGGCGTGCCTCGTCTCCAATGCACAAATTTTCGAAGGTTTTTCGGCTCTTAAAGCCTTTCCATTAGAATTTCAGTAGCTATCAGGCAGCTTAGATGATGACAATTTTTATACTATACTTGCTCTCCTGGAAATGCCTTTTCACTGCGCTGTAGAAGCGGGATTGAAACAGACTTTCACTTTCAATAAGCTTTTTTACTCGGATTGAGCGTACGGATGGCTGTTGCACTCCTAGGTTTAGACTTCATAGCGGGTTGATTTCGGATATAAAAGGAAAGTTGATATCGGAGTATAAAAGGAAAATAAAAGGCTGCAACCCATAGAGCGGAGAATAAAGTTCGTTCTATATTTCTAATCCAAAAGTTCAGAAATTTCTACGAAATGACGAAAAAATTTCCAAATAAAATAGCGTAAATTGCGCTCTTCCGAGGCAGCTTTGAGATCGCTATGTGTAACGCTATTCGAGAGGCGCGTACGCGCTGGGTCTTACTTTTGCTGCTACGGCGCGTTAGGAAGGCGTTTTCAAGAAGCAAGTACAGTATCAATATCAGCGAGGTTTAAGCTATCGAATGACTACTGGAAGTCCATGAAAAAGGTGGAAAGGGCTCTGTCTCCCAGGTGTTGAAAAATGAGTTGTATCTCATGTTTTGAATGAAGGGTAGACTATGTGTATGTACCATTTTTCAGCGCGAAATATGGGAATACGACGCCCAGGCAGATTAGTGGATGCAAGCTAGCTTTGATCGCCGGATTCTTCTTCATTCTAGTGTTGGTTACTGTGATTGTTGTTCTAACAAGTGCTGGGACTAGTGCAGATAATGATCCTTTACTCGATCCTATGAATAATCCCAATATTCGTGTCGCTATAGATAGCCTTGGCAATTCGGTTTGATAACTGACTGAATTCCTTTCGCCTCTGATTGTTCATTTTGGTTCATATTTTGCCTATATACGAATTATTGTGAGAAGATTGTATGCCGAAATACCGTCTACGCGGCATAATTGGCATTTTGCAAGTTTATATATTTGTTTTGAAAAGTTTCAGCAAAAAATCTTCACAGCGGCTAAGTGTAAATCAAAACGAAATTTTTCTTCTAGATAAATAAGCAAAGCAGCATGAAACTTATTGCATAAAACGTTTTTAGCTCAAAATGAGGCCCTGACGGCCATAAAGGAATCCGTCGCTTGTTCTGCTGGTTTCCCCTTTTTTGTTGATAATTCGAATCTTCCTAAAAATGCTCTGGGATAGGAAGACAACAGCTCGTTTACTAAGCAATTAGTCCTAAGTTTGTACGCATTTTCTTCCTTCATAAAATTCCTCTGTGGCAATCTCGTCATAGTCGCCTCCACCTGCTTTTCTTTCCCGATACTCGCAATGGTGTTGGAACATTGCTGCATATTCCACTTCTGCGACGTCTCTGAACCCATAAGGAAGTGAGGAAGAATAGATTGTTGGCTACTTTCCCAAGCAGACCTGGTGCTCATCGACAGATGCTCGCGTCAACTTTAGCTTTTTTGTGGGAGTTGTGAGATAACCACCAGCGGTGGGGAGGGGGGTCGGGGATTCCAGTTCAAGATTGATGTCGAAATTCTTCACATTTTATCAAATGGTTCAGATTTTGAAGTAATATCATCCATACAGATTGACAAGAGGCTGAGCACTTTTGGAGCCTCATTTTTGTTGAAGCGTTCGTGCCGTACGTACCAGAGAGCATGGAGCGCCCGTCAGCATAAATAATAGTCCGAGAGACTTTTGTAGATGGCTTTTGAAAAAAAAGGAGAGGAGGGAGGGGAAAGAGGGAGGAGGTAAAGGAAGAAGGTAGCGTAGTTGGTAATGGTGCGCGCTATCAGAAAGCCATGGCTCGAGCTTGAGTCCGACGACTTGGACTGATTATCGAACAGTTCTGATATGACCACAAGATATATAATTAAGCTAACTTAGATCAATGCCTATGCCTCGTTCTTACCATCTCCGCCTTTATTTTTTCCAAAATTTTCCACTTTTCAATTGACGAGTGCTTTTTTTCCACAAATTCCAATACTGTACCGAGGACGGATTTCCTACTGATTTGTAAAAGTTAATTTTTCATGGAAGGGGATTGTGGCTCATAGCAGCTATAAAATTGATAATGAGACACAGACACTTAGTTAGGTGTTTGTTCCGTCATTTTTCTTCGGAAAAAAGCGGAACATGGGCGATTGTCCTGTAGAAATGTAGTTACGAAAAAAATATGTTGGTGTTGGCATCTGGATTTTATTTTATTTTGATTCTATTGTCATGAGATATCTCTTGTCAGTCAATGGTCGCTTCTGTTTGTGCTCCATTTCCTTCTTGACAACTGTGATATGTAATTACCGAATTCGTATCTAATTCTATTCACAATGTGATAAATATTCTATTCGACTGATTGTAGTTGTCTAAGAGGTTATGCCACTAACGCATATTGCCGTATGAAATCTTTATTTCACTGCTTTTAGGCAGTATCTTGATCTTACGGTGCAATCTGGTTATAAGGGAACAAAAGAATATTCGACCTCATTCACTGTGCAAGGATTTTTCATTGGAATGTGAGTAATCATTCGGAAACCTGAACCTCTGGCTCGCGCCCTGTGTGGCCGGTTTTTGAAAAAGTCTCTTTATAGCGCTGTAGAACCCAGAATAAAATTATGTTTCACACCTGCCGCGCGCCTTCATTTTTAACGCGCTTGTAATTCGCTGGAAACACGAAAAGCTTATTAACGTGTAGAGAAAATGTCTTATTATGTGAATCAATCGTTTTTATGTGGAGTTTCTTCTAAGACGGTGAAAAAAATGCCTATTTGAATAGCAAGTTGCACGCCACATATCTAAAGGTTAGGGCATCGGTCGTAACTCCGCCCCCAGCCCGTAGAATAGCCGGTAAACAAGAGCGCCGAATATGTGAAACTTGGTCTTGTTCTTCCTGCTACACTGCGGTGAAATGGTCTGTTTAGAAACCAACTAGTGCGTTGGAATCATCGAAACCTAAGCTATCGAATGATTACTAATAGTCCAAAGCGGATGTTTTGTCCGGCGAGTTATAAGACACAAAAGTTTTCTTCCACGCGCTGTCAAAAGATCAAACACATTTTTCAGTTCTCCGAAACTTATTCTACCGAATGAGTAGTAGCAGTCTATTGAAGGAATTCTGTCCAGCGAAATATAGGCGAGATAAGAAAAAAAGATAAGCGCGCTCGTGTGAAACATGATTTTATTTTGAATTTCATAGTGTTATGAAAGGATGTTTCAAAAAACCGGCTACCCACCGCTCTAGCCAGAGGTCCAAAATTTCTAATGATTACTAACACTCTTATCAAAAATTCTTGTACAGCGAATGAGCTCGAATAGTCATTTGTTCCCTTATAACCGAAAAGAACCGTTGCGGTACAAATATATATATCCAAGAATGTTGAGTGATATGCAAAACTTTTAATCACGGCCGAGAGCTGAACATGCGTCTCACCCATACTGGGACTGCTTGTAGCACAATGATTACGCAGGCGAGCACTCAGCCCCCGATATGAGCGTCGGTTGAACTCAACGTCTGCGGTTGAATGTTTTGCATATCACTCGACATTCTTAGATATTTTTGAACCTCTTATACTGCCATCTTGCCTACTTCGTCATGTTCTGATGACCTATAGGGTATGCACCGCATCAGCAGTTCCGTGGTGAGGGCAGTGAGCCATGGAAGAGTTGCATGTCGGCGGGCGCAGTCCACTGCTGCAGCACCGGAGAAAGTCGAAGTGTTCATTGATGATAAGAAAGTACTCGTTGATCCAGGCTTAACTATTTTACAGGTAATCGAGAAGATCAAATTCCTCCTTCAAAACTGCGCATTAGTTCTTAACCCTTTTGGCACGATAGGCGCACGGCGCTGGGCCCGCCCAGCCGTGCGCGGCAGGCGGTCCATGGTGCCGAGTGTTTAGTGATGCCGGTCATCGAAGAGAAGGTGCTTGGTTCAGTCCCTACCTCGACACTCCATAGCAGATTTCTTGGTGTCAGATAGTATGAAATGTTCTTCTATAACTTTAATATGGAAAAAATCGCTCAATTGTCAGATTTTTTCGTTACATTTTGATATGGATCCGTGGTGTAGCAGCCCATAGATCCAGTCGGATTCCAGAACATTTTCTACATTGTACGACTTTCTAGAAGAACTTACATAATAGTGGATACAGTCGGTTTTGCAGAGCCTTTGCATTGGTTCTGATGTTACCGCCACGGATCTACGTATCGTTCTGAAAGGAAAAAAAAATCGATGTATGAGGCAACTGAGTGTTTCTTTCTTGCGATAGTGGCATCTATATAACCTTCGATGCTAATCGACAAAAAAAAAACACCTTCTCTGAAGCCCCATGGAAAAAGATCTTACAATAAACCTTCTTCCCGATGGCTAGTATCGCTAACCACTTGCGCCTGTGGCTGCCTGCTGCCGCGCGCGGCACTGGGGCGATGCTAATATATAAATCTCAAAGACAGGTCTAGTTTAGAGGTTTGTATAGATAGTGATATCAATGAAGAGGACTAGGCTCTCGGCGTTAATCAAACCCTGATGGATACCCCATGCATTCGTCATCATCAAGTAGCGTTTGAGGTGATAGAACGCTGCTACAATGGCTCGTGGTAGCCTACCGATGTGTCAAATCACTACTGCTGTCCTCTCAGACAAGTGTGGCACCAATTCACCAAGGTCGGAGGTGTGATAGGCATGGTGGTCCTTGCGCGCACGGGTCGAACCATCGACTACGTGTATCGCCAGACACCTCCAACCACTCGCTCTACGGGACTTGATAGTAGCGATGTTGATGGTTCCGACCTGATAATGACTAACCAAACGTTCAGACTTGAGAAAGGTAGAGTTGCCTGAGCGTCAGCCATTGGATTGCTACTATCATTACTACTATCACTACTACCACTTCTACTACCATTACCGACCTTTTCTTTCACTTTATTTTATTGTTTTATTTGATCTATATTAATTTTCATCATCCCGATCTCAATACTACGAGATTCGATTCGTCTTTTCGTTTGCTTGGGGTGTTCAATCTTTTTTTACAAGTGTCGCAGAATAGTGGTCAAGCGAATCTCCTTGGAGTCTTGAGTGCAGCTAGCTTGGTACATTCGTTACCTGTTTACAGATTTTAGGAGAGGGGACCACTCACGCGCCGAGCATCACAAGTCACTCGGCCTCTGCTCTGACATCCTTACCAATCTCACATTGGCTAAGCAGGAAAAGTCCTTGAGATTCACATATATCAAAAGTGCTTTTTAGGCACATTCATTAGTTTGCTCAGAAGCTTTTTAGAGTGAATTGTTCTTATATAACTAAGAGAATTGAGTGGTGGACAAAAACACGGCCTTAGGCGGGAATCGAACCCACGTTTCATCCTATCCGGGGACAACTATCACTTTTTCCTATCACTCAATTCTCTTAGTTATATGAGTAATATAATAACACTGCGAAAAAGCAGTGAAAATACTATAATTTCGAAGTAATAGTAATTAGAATAGCTATCAGCTCAACTGGGTTTATAAAGTGAAATCGCATACCCGACCAAACCTGTCAAAGGTTGGTGGCTGATAGCTAACATTGAGATGTTGAAGAACGAGTGGTCGGGCAAATGAGCCTCAGTGGTGTAGTGGTAGAGCACGCGTCCCCGGATAGGATGAAACGTGGGTTCGATTCCCGCCTGAGGCCGTGTTTTTGCCCACCACTCAATTCTCTTAGTTATGTAAGTAATATAATAACACTGCGAAAAAAGCAGTGAAAATACTATAATTTCGAAGTAAATTGTTCTCTTTACGACGCTTGCTTGGGCAACAAACAGCAGCTTTAGGCAACTGGAAGCTATCATTTTCTATGCTTTTCTTTAAGAGTGCTTATGAACTTCTGTAAATTTTCAGATGTAAGAGCTAAATGTCAGGCTCAATTTTCTATTAGCTTAGCCAATTAAGTAAGATGCACAAGAGTTAATTGATTTATTGACACGCTGTGATCTTGGTCAGTGCATTCGCTCTGGACTTGATCTGTACTGCTTGTGTGAATGCCCATTGTTTAGATATATTCAGGCTTGTGCGTTAGTTGGGGTGGACATTCCTCGTTTCTGCTATCACGATCGTCTTTCCATAGCGGGAAATTGTCGCATGTGTCTTGTTGAGGTGGAGAAAAGCATGAAGGTACGTTTTCCATAGCACAACCTGGAGACTTTTGTACTTTTCGAAGTCAGTTTTCAGCCAGTGGCGTCATGTGCGATGCCTGTGATGAAAGGGATGAAAGTGAAAACCAATTCTGATTTCGTGAAAAAAGCTCGTGAAGGGATCATGGAATTTCTTCTTAACAATCATCCGCTAGACTGTCCTATCTGTGATCAGGTCAATTACTTCTTTGAGCCTTGTCGGTGCTAGTTTTGATTTCGAGTGTTTCCAACATCAATTTCAAGGGAGGCGAATGCGATCTGCAAGATCAGTCCCTTGCTTTTGGAAGTGATCGTGGTCGCCTGCAATGCGAATATGATGGGAAGAGGTCGTAGTTTTCCATCTATTAATTCTCAAGGTTATCTGATGACTTTACATATCATTATACCACTCTAATCTTTTTAGGGCAGTTGAGGACAAAAACATAGGTCCGCTTGTAAAAACCGTGATGACTCGGTGTATTCAGTGTACTCGTTGTGTTCGTTTTGCTAATGAGGTGAGAATTGTTTTTAAGAAGCGAAGTTTGAATCACATTGGTGCTGGGACGAGCACAAGAATTGGAAATGGGTATTGAAGAAATTTCAGAATAGGCAGTAAGCAAAACCCAAAACATGGAACTTAGGCATGACCTTTTTAGGTAGCAGCCTTTCCTGATTTTGGAACTACTGGACGTGGAGTAGATCTCCAGGTAATTTTTATGTTTTTCATTTTTCGGACGTAGTTTATAACATATTAACCTCCATGGCACCTAGCTGTACAGAGATATCTATTGAGGTTTCATTTCAGTCGAATGTTAATTTCCACTTACCCACTTAATTCATTTTTGATGACAGGGGTGCGATGTGAAATATAAGCACAAGAGTGCTGGGATACGAGCAAAACCTGGAGCCTCATAGTCCTGCGTGACGGATTGAACCCACGACTGTACGCATCCGGGGAGTGCGCGTTTTCATCACATCATCGAGATTTGCTCTACTTTCGTCTCGGCCTGTTGCGATCATAATCGGAGACTGTCCTCCTTGACGGACGATTGGTTTGCCCTGATTGCCATCTCATAAATCAAGACGGCTGAAATAAAGGCGGAACGTGAGCTTCTCTGATGTACTGTAGACGGGCACTGCTTCGCAAAGATATGTTCATGCTTCGAGTCCGCTTAACAAGACATCAGGATTCAGGTTTTGCTCGTATCTCAGGCTTTTCAAGGTTTTTTGCAACCTCGCAAGCATTATAACTTAGCATTTAGATTGGCACTTATGTTGAGAAACTTTTCGCGTCTGAATTATCTGGGAACATCATAGATTTGTGTCCAGTTGGTGCTCTTACCAGCAAGCCTTACAGGTGAGATTTTTTCTTGGTTAAGCAAATATACTGTTGAACTTTAACTTGGATAGTTTTTTTTTTCATATTACAGGGCAGTCGCAGTAATTGTATGCACTTGTATTTGTGTTTCATAATTCTTCTAATTATAATTTATGGTTGTCGTCTCTAAAAATACTCATCAGTTTCCTCAAAATATGCTCTGTTTTTTAAATGATCTTTCATTGAAGCTTTACTGCACGTCCATGGGAAACGCGAAAAACGGAGAGTGTAGACGTCATGGACGCATTGGGATCGAACATAGTTCTGTCGCATAGAACTGGCGATCTGCTCCGCTGTCATTCCTAAGATAAATGATGTCAGTAATGTTCAATTTGCTATTCATGTCTTACTATAACTTTGAAACCACGTGAAATTTCAACCCTTTCGGTACTAAGTATCCCCTAAATGGGCCACTGATTGCCGCGTCGCGTCTCAGCCCATTCTGGTTTACTGTAACGATTGCGAGCGAAAAATCTGGTACCTATTCAACGAAAATCATGCTCATTCTTGTTCACTTTCTCCGTATTCATAATTCTTATAACATCTACTGTCAGCACCTCAATGCCCTCAACGAATTTATACTTATACACCATACAGTTTTAGCAATTCTCTCAGCAATACGTGTAAACTCTTCCAAAAGAAGAGTTACAATGTACAATTGCATCGTTGAACACAATTTGATTTTTGAGGAAGAATTGACTTTTCTATTGTGTTTACAGGAAGCACTGGCGTTGTTTTATCTAAGAATATCAATCAATGAAGCCAGTTTAGTGGAATTTTCTTTTGTACTGGTCGTAAAACCCCTTTACGACGACTACAGTATGATCTTCACTAGGGAAAGTTACACTGTGATGATAACGCGCCCTCCCTGAAGGCCGACTGCGCTGCGTTCCAGGTGAAAAATGAGCATCGTACCGAAAGTGTCAATGGTAATATTGTCATGCATCGGTGCTCCTTTCTATGGAAGCTCATAATATTCTTTAGAATGTTCACCGAGTGGGTTTTTTTAGATCAGAGTATAAGAGAATTTGGGCTATTGCTCAAATAGATGCATACTTTTTGGAAATACTCTGCCGTTACTCTGTTTCTGAACTTTTAAAGGGTCTAAACTTTTTCAACGTAGTTACGCCGGCTGCAGACCGCATTTATGTGCATTATTTGGTCTTTTAGGGCGAATCCCACTTTCCCAGTTCCTTTTACATTTTCAAAAGAAACACCTCTTAAGAAAAATTAGAGTGATATTGGTCTTTAGAGGCCATAATTTCCACTATTGCACGAGAAACTGGAACAAAGAGCGCGTGTGGCGCAGTGGTTAGACGTGCTTCGATACACATGTGGCTCATAGTTGGATTTCAAGCCACAGGCTCATCAAGCCTATACCTTTTGATTCGGTAAATCGGTATTCGATGCGTTTTGGCGGACAACAGCACTGACTTGGTACGCCGCTAGGCCAGCGAAGTCATCGTAAAGGCCAAATATGCATTGATGGATCTATAACGATGCTTGATAAAGTCGAATGCACGGTACTCTCCTCTGGGACTATTTGATCAATGCCGAGAGCTTTGGTCTTCCATAGGGAGTTTTCAAGGGAACTTTTTATAATGAATTGTAGAAGTTGTGTGCACTGGCAGAGGTGGTTATGTTGATTATTATTCTTCAATCCAGGAAGTTCAGTACAAAATTCCGAGATTGGCTCTTTGACGTTGATATTTATGACTTGTGTCGTTGCGAATTCTTCGTAATTCTCTTTTTAACTGTGGTAAAGAGGGCTTTCCTGTAAAGTCTTTCCGTTTCAGGATATTAACGAAGAATGGATCAGTGATAAGACGCGTTTTGCCATTGATGGACTCAAAGTTCAGCGCTTATTATGTCCGATGATCAAAGATCAGAGTGGTATTCTCAGGTAACTGTTGTAATAACTGGTCCGTTTACTATAGTGATTCGCTTGTGCTCTCTCGATCAGCATTGTCTTTTCTCAGACAAGCTTCCTGGGAAGAGGCGCTTTTCACTGTCGCAAAAAAACTTCGAGATACACCGGCTGAACTAAAAGCTGCTGTGGTTGGTGGACTTTGCGATGTCGGTGGGTTTATTTCACAGCTTGTGGATCTCATCAAATGCACTGGCCTTCTGTCAAATGCAACAGCAGCTACATGTCCATTTACTGAGAGATGAAGATGAGCCAAAAGCTTTTCAACGTGTGTGTTCTTTGAGTGTCATCAGATCCAATGGCATTTTTATTCCGGTACCTTTGTGGCTCCAAGGTTGCCTGGATTATGGCAGATTGAGATGGTTATCTCGAAGTAAGGCTGATCAATGTTTCCATCTTTTTAATTGGTGTTGGCGCCACTTCTAATCTTTTTTTTTCCGATATTTGTTCACCTTTTCAACCAACAAATCCTAAATCACCTGTCGTCCCGTTGATCGTCGAGTGACTCGAGCGGGTACCATCAACACTTCCATTTTATCCTATCGCGTGCAAGAGTAGCCCAGTGGGTCCTCCTCGATCTAGGGATTCGCTGAGCATTATATTTTTCTTCTATAGCCTTCGTGAAGAAGTCGGATCAACGGGTGGGTGGTCTTCCTATAGAGCGCTTGATGTCCCGATGTCCCGGGGAATCCGTCGGTAGCGGTTCTCGTCCATCGGTTGTCGTTTAAGTGCATCACGTGTCCGCCCACCTTATTTTCGATATCCTGGCGTCGTCGATAATCGACAATCCTAAATATTAGATAAAAATGGTTCATTAAGGGTTCTCAAATCCGATATAGAAGGTGTTTGACCCACTCCAAATGAGATTTCATAGTATCCTCTTCTCAAAGTTATTGCACACTGTTTGATCACCACTTTAATCCATGATCACCAGTGATTTAGTCGTGAACCCGCACACACCCAATTTAAGGTTATGAGTGTCTCAAAAGGTTCGATAGCTGAGAAATTTCTCTAACACATTAGGTACCGCGTTGATTTTTGGCTAGGTAGGCGGCGCGGTTGCAGGCTGATGGACGCCACAGTGACAACGGGAAAGTTTTGTGACCAAATTTAGATTTTTAATATTGCTAGGGGTTCTCTTGTGATAAGTAAGAGCTAATGTATGACTGCAGAGATCTCAGTAGGGCATCAATAGTAGGAACAACCCGAGTGCTTCCTAGTGAACAATAAGACAACCTTTTTTGGTGAAAGATAAAATCCATCTTTAGTAATTAAGAATATCTTAGAATCCTTGGTGGCACTAAAAGATCTATTCAATCGTTTCAATTCTGAGAATTTATGCACTGAGGAGGAATTTCCAGCTTCATCCGACTTTAGGTTTGTTTATGTGTAATCGTTTAATTTATGGGTGAACGATATAATTTTGCTAAGACTTTTTTCGCATATTGGGCTAGAGCGATCATCTTTGTTGAAAAATGACTTTCAATCGTTTATTTTGGGGCTGCATTTTTTTTTACAAAGGTCGAACTACATCATGAACGACACCATACGTGGTGTTGAGAACTGCGATGCACTCCTGCTTGTTGGAACAAATCCCCGATATGAGGCTCCTGTGCTTAACGCAAGGATTAGAAAAGCGTAAGTGCTTACTTCTGCATTCGATTTTCGGATTTTTCAAGAATGACGTAAAACGTGGGAAACTTGATATCCAATAATGCTGGATGATATGCAAAGCTCTGAACGTCGGGTGAAAAATGGATCTTCGTATCACCCTTTTCGAAATCGTGTCCTACCACTACACCACCACTGCCACTGCCCTGTTAGCAGTTTTTCTTAAACTCGCTGACAGTGTGTTGGTGATAGCTTCGTTGCTTTATATCTCAGTAGAAGTGCTAACAGGGCGAGGACTTGATGGAGTAGTGGCAGCACGTGCTCTAGGTATGTGTGGGACTCTGTTCCAACTTCCGTCGGAGAGGAAATGTTGCTATAGCATTGCATCAAATCAGTACTTAAAAAAGGTTCGTTTAGTTATCTTTACACTGATATCGAAGTTGGTGTGATCGGTGGCGAATCGGACCTCACTTATGACTATGAGTATCTCGGTAGCAATGC
The DNA here is from genome assembly GCA_019055375.1 of Parelaphostrongylus tenuis. NCBI lineage: Eukaryota > Metazoa > Nematoda > Chromadorea > Rhabditida > Metastrongylidae > Parelaphostrongylus > Parelaphostrongylus tenuis. The sequence goes on from JAHQIW010001423.1 coordinate 166,553, forward strand.
AAAAGCCCTTGACGACGTGTTAGCAGGAAAATCATCATTCGCGAAGGTAAGTGCCACTTGTCGTGGCAAAGTGTGATGATTAGTAAGATGTTTTTGTAAATTTTAAGCCAAAAACATGTTAGAAACATTGATTTTTTTTCTGCTCTTAGTAACGCTGACTCATCTAAGAGTACTGAGTGATATGGAGAACATTCGACTTCAGACGGGAGTTGAACTCACGTTTTGCCCTTACCGGGAACGCGTGCAAACGCGAGAACCAATAAACTACCGAGGCCACCGCTCTGCTGCCATTGTTTCTTACTTATGTTCTTTCGTACCTTCAGCAACCAACTTTTAACGCGTTTGATCGGGTGAGCAGATATTGGCATCAAATCCAGTTGAGCTGGCAGTTATCGCTTTGGCTAAATGATGGCCTCGGTGGTGTAAAGCTAGCACACGCCCCTGGTGAGAGTGGACTGTGGGTTCAACTCTTTCCTTGGGTCCAGTGTTTTGCATACCACTAAATATCCTTTTATATATGTTTATAACATCATATCACTGCTTAAAGAAGTAGAAACGGAAAGATCTGAAGTAATTATACAGCTGATCCGACCTTTTTTAAATGCCTATACTGACATAAATCTTCGTAGTTTTCTAAAATTTGACAGGTTTTTCTATTGTAGCAGTTCATGTCGTCTAAGTATCCAATGATAGTCCTTGGATCTGCCGCAGTTCAGGGCGAGAAAGGAGCTGACCTACTCGCAAAAATTCAACACTTGGTCTGTTTTGTTTTTCTACATCAATCTGTTTTATTCAATATCTTCTCCTCTCAAAATGCTCTTATTTCTCCATACTGATCAATGTTATGGCTATGTTTCGTCGAGGTTCAAAGATTGAACGAGTCATTTTCTAGGCAGAAAAAGTCCGATCAAATGGGCAGTGTGATAAATTGAGAAATGTCGTTAATATTTTACATCGTTGGGCAGGTCAAGTGGGAGCATTGGATGTTGGGTACCAAGTATGTTCCTTTTTTTCGTTCTCTTTCCAGATTTCTCCTTTAGAAGGTTTTTGGCATAATATGCCGTGTTAAGTCAATTATAAAGATCCTTTTTGATGTGTTAGATCGTTCAGTGATGTTTCAAGCTTAGGCTGGTACAGCAGCGATTCGCAAGAAACCAGTCAAGTTCTTGTATCTGTTGGGGGCAGATGAAGGCAAAGTCACTCGCCAGAATCTGGATCCATCCGCCTTCATTGTATACCAAGGTCATTTTTTGGTGTTTTTCATCTATGTGCATAATTGTTGTTCAATTCATAAGGTATCCGTCAGCTTGTGGAAGTAAATCCAATAAGAAAAAACTTTGATTATTTAGGCCACCATGGAGATAATGGAGCCGAGATGGCTGACGTGGTTCTACCTGGCGCTGCTTATACGGAGAAGGAGGGTACATATGTAAACACTGAAGGACGTGCTCAAAGGTAAACTTCATCTTGTGGGCCCAATGTCAAAGCACTTTACAGTCGAGGAACATTGAGTACTATGCAAAACAGTCGACTCCATGCGAGAGTTGGAGCCGTGTTTCATCATATTCTGTCGTAGCTATCGGTAACTAACCTTAAACGGGCTAGGTCCGGTGACGCATATCAGCATTAAGCCCAGTTAAACTGACAGCCATTCCAGATGCATAATCTACTTTAATCGCTTAATTCTACTACTCTTACTGTGCAATATATTGAAGAAGATTTCAATCTAGGACTTTGCCAGCAGTTTCGCCACCTGGTGAAGCTCGCATAGACTGGAAAATCATCAGAGCTCTATCGGAAGTTGCAGGAAAGTCGTTACCATACGATGATATTAAGCAACTGCGTCATAGGATATCTGAGGCAAGTTTCCCAATTGTTTTATTACTTCTTGAACTTGCTTTGTTATAAGTAAGAGTAGGCGAAGGAATGAACCACATAAAGTGTTCCTTCTGGCTTATATCTTCTTTGTATAACAACTCATCTAATCCTAACGCTTCGATATGGTACGCCTCCCACAGGAGCCTCACTTTTTTTCGAAAGTTTATTTTGGCGCACTCAAGTTTTTCTGGAGTGCTTGTTAGCAGTGCACAGCTTACACGTAGCAGTGTACGTAAGTTCGATAATTATGGCCTTTCAAAAGCATTACATAAATACATTAAGCCCTTTTCTCATTCACGAGCCGAAAAATAGAATGGTAGTCTGAAAAAACCAGTCCGTCGCGTGAGAACCGATTACTGATTACTTAATCAACACAATACGATGGCCAGCCACCCCTTTCGATTAGTTGGTCATCAGAGAGTTTGTCTCGCTCTTAATATACTGTTTAGCAGCCGCTCCTGCCATTTGGGACGACTCCTACTTTTTAGCGATTGTGGATGCTCGAGCCTTGCTGAAACACACGATATCTTTTCGATAATTTGAGATCTCGAGTGCATGGGAACATGACTTACTTGTAGTAGAGGCGTTGCCCATCGTTCCATAGTATAAACGCTACATATGCCACTGTTCACTCTATGTTTCTGTGATCCATCATACAAACATATCGATGTCAGTGTATGAAGTATTTCAATACTGTGTCTACAGCTGTCATGGAACTCGCGTGGCCCAATGGTCAGAGTTTTGCTGGTTCACCCATATAGTCAATGGTTCGACTTCGCCATGTGCTCACTAGGCTTTCCATGCTTCAAAGTGGGAGATTGACACCTGCCTTGTCTGTGGGAATGGCAGCGCTGACTTGATATATCGCTGGGGTGCTGCGAGTCATTGTAAGAGCCAGACATACATTAGGTCACTTCTGATGATAAATGGCGAAGTTGAGTTTTTGGCGCATCCTTGGATTGATCAGCGCCGCGAGTTTCATTCTTTATCCTCTACTGTTGTTGTGTTGCTCAAGAACTACTTTTCAGATCGCCCCACATCTCGTTCGGTTCGGCGATGTTGAACGGGCTGGTTATCTCAAACAAGCTTTACAAATGGCAAAGACATCGGTATAAATACTTTTCAATATTTCTTTTATACTAGTTCATTTCTCGTGAGAACGGAGTAATTATTTTCTAGTTTCGTTTAGTGAAAGAAAATTACGAGCTCCTCTCTAAAACAGCGTCATGAAAGTGTCGTAATCTGGTTTAAACACCGCTCGGAAATGAAGAACCATTGGAAATTTACATTTTTTTTTTGCAAGAGTTGATTAATTCCTATTGTTTTGTGAGCGACGTATTACTCGAAGGTTTACTTGTTTAACAGACGCTTAATTAGGATTCTGCATTCATTCATCTTTTACAGCGATGTTTTGCAGCATGGAGATTGGATGCTGTTTTCCTTTAGCTAATCTTACTCGCAGATCCGACAGTTTGCGATTCTCTTAGGTAGATTCTGTGGCAACACTTCTGCTTTACTTTTTCCTTTCTGCTATTACGGAGCTTCATCTCACCTTAGCACTTATTATTAATGATGTCGGTTGACATACGAGAATGGATTCGGCTTTGTGATATAATGGGATCGAGGAATCCATAGTTTTTTTCCAAGAGAAATCCAACAAAAACTTCGTAATAGCGATCTTCTGGTTCTATTTCCATCTAGCCTGACATTTGCTTATCAGGCTTTTTTAACTTTTCGTAGTGCTTCGAATGACAGCTGATTGTTAGTCTACTAATATCAGATTCAACTGCAGTGTGCAGTTTTTAGAGCGTTAGTTTCTATGGTCACTTTGGGTTAGCCCTTTCTTTTCTCTTAGAAGTCATATACCTTCAAGTTTTTGAGCTGTCTACGAATTGTGCGCTTATAGGCACTTTCTTGATCTAAATTTTACTTGATGACAAGGGGAGTGGTTAGTGACGCAGGCTATCAATGAGTAAGTTTCTCGTTCTACACGGCATGGTGTAACGAATCGAGTTAGAAGTGGTAGGATCCACTCAGTAAAACGGAGTTAGAAGTGGTAGGATCCACCCAGTAAAACGAGATCCCGAGTCGTGTAAATTTTCGATGACACTTTGAGTGGCTTCCGGTGATCCTTCAACAAATTTATGCTTTTGGATAAAGCGGGCTTTTTTCTTTCCTATGAGGCGGTTTGAATACCGCCGTGAAAGTTACTTAAGTTAAGCGTGAGTAGTTTTGGTGGTCGTCATATCGCTACTCTGCGACCGATAAATACGTTTTGAAGTATGTCTTAGGTTTCGTACCAGAAGCATCAACGTTTAGGCTGGTCCCGTTGATGTAGACGTGACACCTGCACAACACGTGTTGGCGGATTTCTATATAACTAATGTCATTTCGCGTAATTCACCGACGATGGCGCAAGCGAAAAAGGCTGCTATTAGAGATATGGTAAGTGGATGCTTTGTGAATATATAGATAGCCTTGTAAGCGGAGCTCAAGGTTCGAATCTTTCCACATTCATTTATAGAAAATGCATCTGATTTCAGGAGAATCCATATGTTGAGAGCCAAAAGCTTCACTCGCACGCGTAGTATAACTGAAGTTCTCTTTGGTGCAGGTGAATACTGTCGATTAATCGTAGCTTTTAGGTCGTAGTGTAATATATAGGAATACAGATTTGTTTCCGGTGGTAATGTAAGATCTTGTTGCCTATAGGTGTTCCCGAAATGAACTGTTTATGAAAGTTGTACTATATGATCATTTGAAGTATCTTGTATAGTTATGGCAATGCGTAGCTTGATTGGTCCCTGGAAAGATTTCGATCCAGACATGTATAAAGGCAATAAAGTGATTTTTTAGAGTTTATAGTTGCAAAAGCCATGTGACAAGCATTCGGAGAGTAAGGGCGATTTGGGTGCGCTGTTTGGATCTATGGTAATTAGTTAATCAATTAGACAAGTGAGCATCTATACCCGGTTTACTTAAATGAGAGGAGCTCAGTGGAGTGGATGGAGTTGTGTATTGAGGGATAAAATCCCACTTGTCGTGCGAGGATCGGTGTTTATGATAGAATTTTTCCTCTAAATTGACAATATCGTTGTCCAGACAGCCGTTATCACTAAATATAGTGCTATTCTGTTCTACTACTGCTTTGCCTCGCAGGCTATCAAAATAATTAACTTTTTGTTGGGACTTCTTCGATAATAAAATGAGTAAATCCATGAGATTTGTTTGTTTTGATAGGTAGGACTTACTTTCGAGAGGGATTTCAGGCTCACTAAGTGTATTTTTGATCTTGTTACATTTGAAGAATGTCTGTCAATTGTAAGCATGTAAGTACCTTTGAACAATTATTCAAAAATGTTCTCGTATGAGAACTGAGAGGAGAGTTGACATTATTGTTTAGCATAACGAAGATTTTGGAACACAAGTTATCATTGTCATACAGAAAAATGTCAGCGCACAATATTCTAGAGACATTTTAGAAGCTATTTCAACAAATCCAAAGATGATCCGCATGGAAAAAAAATGCATTACCGTCACTCTTGAGCTCTTCTCCAGCGTCTTATCGCTGCCTATAGCAACGAGAAGACTAAAGTGCAGCTGAGAGAAAAGTTAAGCATGTGACTTGGTGGTGCAGTTAGTAATAGGCCCCAGTTGGTTAGACGCGAGTTGAAAGCGCATCTGAATGCAAGGGTTCTTTTTTTTTTCTTCGTCATGAAACACTTTTGTGGTTAAATTTCACTTGGCGATCTGCCGTGGAAACTGAATACACAATAATTAGTAAAGTCATTGTGAAATCGAGTACAGCTTCGATTTAAACTGGAATCAGTGCTGATCTGTCTCCCTAGATCAACCTAATGACAGGTGATTATCGGAATCCACCGATTACGGTTAGAGTACAGCTGAGAAAGAAGGGGGACGAAGGCTTCCATAGTGCAGTGCACAGAAAGTGAGCCCCGGGGAAAGGCAATCGCGGATTTGCATCCCAGTTGAGGTAATGAGTTCTGGTTGTATATTAGCATTTTTGTGGTTGCTCTCCACACCGTACTCTACCGTGAAAGGCGAATAGGTAATAAAAGTTAAAGAGAAACACGAGACTCTCAGAGTGGGCAGTTTTCAAGGGCCATTCATTCGACTTCATCGAGCAACGTCTGAGGTTATTAAATGCATAGTCGGCATATACAATGACTTGCGGCAGCCCGCCGATATATCAAGAAAGCTATTATTAGTCGGACAACTCTGCTGCCCAGTTTGCCAATGCCGAAGAGAGGATTTTTGGTGTTACCAGAGAGAGAATCGGACAAGCTACCGATTCATCGTGTATTTCAGAGCGCTCTTAACCAGAGCGCACAGACCCCTGCAGGTATGTTAGACATTTGTCAGAGTGGAGTAGGAACATTGCTGCTCACTCATTTGATTTATAGGGTTGGTCTTCATCAAAAAGGAGGATATTCATCGATGGTAGTGAGTGTCTAAAGTTGTCTTCCTTGGGACTGGAATATGATCCTCATATTTTTTCCATTGATATTACAAACGTATTTATTTAAACAAGTTGCATATCGATTTCTTCTTTCCAATATCCGAGAAAGGTAACACCATCAAAACGACAGGAGTTATCGGTTGAACTTTTCTTCTAAAAAGCTTGTACCAGTTTGTTGATAAAAAATAAAATCACCTTGTATAAGATTTCTTGTTCATAGACGTGCTCTTATCGTAGCATGAAAAACCTTGGTCTGTGTGAACAACAGTTGCTGGCATTCACTATGCGAAGCACAAGGTCAACGGACTGGAATCATTTGAAAAGGGTGAAAACTGCATGAGTTAAAATGGCATGGAAAATGCATTCATATGCCGACAGAACGACCTTCATTTTTTTTTTAGCACTTCCAGACACTAATATTCTAAACTACTGTTTTTCCAAAATTTTTTACTCTCAAATACTTTCACAAGCATTGAGAAATAAGAATCAAAAAAGATTACTGCAAAATCGTTCTCAAGAGACACCCCTCTTTGGTACGAGACTTTGTATCTACCTAGTTTATTTTATTTACACTGACATTCTTTTCAAATTCTATGTTTCATACAGTTCTGTATAATATTCTCCTTAACCAGTTCATTTTTGCTCTCTTCGGACTAAAAATTCCAAAGTTTAATAAATAACTAGGCAGATCGCGAGAAGGTATTCAACATTGGGAAATGTCCCCATGTATGCATAGAAATTGTTGGAAGAATCACAGTTCCATTGTATAAACGTAAATGCGCATATGACCACTAGTAGAAAATGTTCTGGAATTCAGACACATTTTTTTCGATGAGATTTTATCGCACCGCGCTTAGAGGTTAATTCATTCTCTACAGTTCCTTCTAATAGTTTAGCACGTGATATGAGCACGTAATTTGAAATTAATCAGCCTAGTCAATCATGCCGTTTGTGATATGGCAATTTCTCCACTATAGATAGGTAAAAATCCTGATCAATGCTGTGAAATAAATTTGCGTGACTTATGTGCAACACTCACCATCGTTCGATGCAACTCTACAAACGGCAATGGAAACGAGAGGATTCAGATAGGTGCAAGGTGTGGAGACAAGCTAAATAATGAAGAATCTTTCGTTGCTTTTGAAGGTAGAGTTCTGTAATGAGAACTTGGCTGTTTTCATTGTGAGTAAAAAGTTCTAATTAAATTAGTCCTTTCAAGTTTTCTTATGTATCGACATGAGCGCTGGTCCCTTTCCTTTTATTGCTTCACAGCTTCTCCCAGAGAGAAGCCATTTTTTTTTATCAGTATTAATCAAGGAATAAATTTTCAAATGGCAACTTAGTGAAGGCAGGTAGAAGGTGAGACGGTTGTAATAATCTGCTGGTTTGATTATTTCGATGAGATTCATAGAGGATCCAACAAGGTTCGAATTTATATTCCTTGAGATGATTGCGTGCTTATATGACGTGAAGTGATTCAACTGAATATTTGTGCGTCGTTCTGTAGCTGCCTTTAGAAGAGGAACTCCAATTAAGTTTCTGTAGAAACCGAGAGTTATTGGGCGACTCATGACAAAGTCACTTCTTTAGAGGGTAAAGCATTTTCGGACTTCCGAAACTTTAATGAAATTTAGTAACGCTTAGGACAGTCTATACAGCCTATATAGTCTATATAGCACAGAATTTGCGATGAACTTCGTATTCAGGTATATGTAGGTGTCCATTCTTGTCCATCTTAATTCATATGGTCTTAGAAATAAGACAGTTTGAAGTATAAAGAAGATCTCACTAAATTTCTCTGCCTCAGAGACGCCAAACTAATATGAGAGAGGACACCGATATGCTGCCATACATGTGGTGACCTCTATCATTTGGGTAATTTGGCTGCTGTGAGAAGGGCGGAATCACCGATTTCTTATATGAAAAAGAAATTTTGGTAGGATCTTTTTTTGCATGTAATTTTTATTGGACATGAATCTAATCACCAAAATTTTGAAGCACATTGAATTCATTGAGAGTAGAAGAATTGCAAATGAAATCAAACGATTTCCGCCTCCGTTTTTTCCGAACTACGTTGAACAAAAGGTGATTTAGGTGGTAACACTGAACCGTTACATTCCACCTTTTGCTCGAAGAGAAATAGAGAATCACCTTATTCTGTGAAGCTTCTTTTTTCAAACTCTTAGTGAGTGCCACCTGAGACACTGCGGTGTTCGTGGGCTATAATGGCATTAAATGTGGGGGAGTTCAATAGCTATTATGGAGTCCTACCAAAACTCTCCACTTCTAGTCGCTTGATTGGAAGCATCTTTGTGTAAAATTGGCATCTAGAACTCACACATTCATACAGGAAGCTAATTCGCAAATTTGGCACTAGAGATACGATTACAAATCACCAGCAACCATCAGAATTTCTTTTGTTAATCACTTATAGCGATGCTATGATATTTCAAATATATGTTGAATATAGTTGGGGTGATACGCTGATACTAACATCTATTCCCCAGATTATTGATCTTAAATGAAATGAAAGAGTTTTTTTTTTGAATGAGGAATTTTGATTTAGGAATAAAAACGAAAAGTAAAAGAAAACTTGAAAGATCAAATGAGCGAACCTATATATGTTTCATTGTTTTCCCACACTCGCTTAAATGACTCCCATTTGGTCACGTTGATTTGTTTAATGTTCGTGCACGAAATCTTCATAGTAGACATCTACTCAAACTATTTTGGATAGGAAGGTTCTCCATTACCCAGTATCCTGTTCTAAATATACACAGTAGACCTTGAATTCCAGATGGCGTGTTGACAAGCAAGTTTCGTAGATGCGCAAAACAAAATGCGCAATTGTTCGCGAAATTGTGAACCGACGAAGAAGTGCATCGTTATTGTCATTCCCTATTCTGTTGTTCATAATATAGTCGCTTACCAAGTCGTACCCACTCATTCGCTCATTTTCATAAATATTTCTCAACAGGAGAAGTTTGAATGGTAGTATTTGTCGTGTTCTACAGAAACTCACGATCCTCGTCCAGCAACAAAAAGGTTTGCTTATGAAAACGCGAATCGAACATGCGGATACGGCTGTTTATGCAGAATTCTCGTCAAACCTCAATTTGGCTCAAGTAGCTTTTGAGAATGATAGTTTTGAGTTGTGAAGTTATGTGCGCGACGGATTCCTAGGGAGGCGAGCGAAAATGAAGCCTCAGACGGGAGTCGAACCCGCGTTTCATCCATACCGAAGAGTTATCACTACACCACCCAAGTACATTTGCGCCATCACTCATTCTTCAACATCTCTAAATTAGCTGTCAAGCACCAACCTTCAACAGGTTTGGTAAGGTACGCGATTTTGCTTCATAAACCCAGTTGAGCTAACAGTCATTATGATAGTTAAAACTCCAGATTTCTAATGCTCTTACTGCATTGTTCGCAGTGTTATGATGTTCCATATATACCTAGAGGATTTGAGGAGCGAGCAAAAATACGGCCTCACAAGGAAGCCGAACCTGCATTTCATCCATACATAGATATATCGGTTTATAAAGCGAAATTGCATATCCGACCAAGCCTGTTCAAGGTTGGTGGCTGACAGCTAACATAGAGATGTTGAAGAATGAGTGGTGATGCGAATGTACCTTGGTGATCTAGTGGTAGCACGTGTTCCCGGTATGGATGAAACGCGGGATCGACTCTCGTCTGAGACAGTATCTTTGCTCACCTCGAATTCTCTTAGGTATATATGGAACATCATAACACTGCGAAAAATGCAATAAAACACTAGAAATTTCGAGTATTAGGGAGGCATTTGAGTAACTGTTTGGAAACTTCTATGTGTTAACTACTCAGATGCACGGAAGTGTGCTGTCTCTTGACTAGAAGTCCGTTTAATATGTTAGAAGGCATAGTTTGGTAGCTGGTTCGTCGAGTCTCAGCAGCGTTAGCTGGATGACGCTAGGGTGGGCACGCTCGGACAACACAATTTAGTGATACGTATTAGTCGCAAACGCTACACTAGATAGAGTGTTTTCGTCGATTTCCTGATAATATCTCTTAACTTTTTGTTCTAGGAGGATTTGGAATATTATGATGGATGTTGCACATACCGATTTGTCAAAAATTCACACGAGCATTTTTGACACGAACTCGCTCTCTGAGTAGTTTTTAGTTACACTTAATCTAAGTTGGACCATTGCGCTGAATAAGTTTAGCATATAGAATCCATTTTTCATTGTATGCCATCAAGCGGCAGAATATAACTTTACAACTACATTCTCAATACTTCGGGAGATTTAGATACTAAAAGATACTCCGTTGTTCTGATCTATCAAGGCATTAACGTGTACCATTTCGATAATATCTTGGAAGCAATAATACTAACACTTGTACAGTGCTAGACACCTGTTTCGGCATCACAGCCTCATCAGTAACACTGTGCCTTTCGGAATTATTTCAACTCACCGCATGTCAGGTGGTAAAATTCCCCGACATTGCAGTGAAAATAGTCTAAAGTAAAAATATGACTCATTGTAGGAGCCATAAGCGCTCAACTGTGTCATTGCAATTTCGGCGGACTTTATCACCTCACACGCGCTGGTTTGCTAATTTGGCGTCGATTTCTTTACATGTATAAGGTTTATCCTCCTGTAAGAGACTGGCTGAATCGAAAGACACTATGCTTCTGACAAGCTTTGAAGGGCAAAACACGTGTCCAGTACTGTATAAACACCATACTAGACCTCACAGAAGGCTCAAAATATGGTATCAGATTGAGAGCATAACTTTGTCCTCGTTTTTTCCAAATTTTATTCAGATTCTATTATAGATTATATTCAGCAACTATTCAGATCAGTAACATTTTTCAAAATAGCTACGTACGATTGCACCATCCTTCACGGTTGGATCATCTCTGTCGTCTCACCTTGAAAAAGTCTTCTGAACAAAATTAATGTTGAGGAGGTCATACAGGGGAAAACCTAATAAGCTGCAAATGGTAATGCGGTTTTAATGAATAGGAATATTCCACCGATAATGGTCCAGTGATATATAACTTCTATGCTCCAAAAACAAACACTTGTGCTTATCTTTTTCACAAGAACGGTCTCCATTGAGGCGATTAGGAAGTACATCCTCAAATGAGACACCCATTGAGCAATATGCAAAGAAGCTGAGCAACGTTCTAAGCGAACATTCTAAAACATTTTTTTTTACGCGACCTGTCACGATAATTCACTGTGCCGATTCCAAATTCGTATCCTCGCATTCATTTCCACAAAGACCTCTGAATATTTCGCGTTTTTTTGGTTCCTGCTTAAGAATTTCATTGTTGTAGGAGACGAGTGCTTTCTCCAGCTTTGAAAGTAAACGAGCTAAGACGAACATTAAAGCGTTCTTTAACTGATGTAAGAGAGTGATGGTAAAGGAAATTGGAGCAGAACCTTTTCTGTCACCTTGCTTTCGGATATACAGCATCACAAACCACTGCGCTATCTTCAATCTTCCCCCTTTCAGAAACTATCAAACTTGTCGAAAATTCCTACGATTCGTGCTACCAGAGACACTTTTTGAAAAATCTCGCAGCACAAGATCACACCTCCTTTTCATCTTGAAAGACATGGAGAAAAGCACCAACCTACACTTAGCAGTTTTTTGCTGACAAAACCCTTGTATTCCACATCGAACCACTACTCATTTACAATCCCATTATTGATAGAGTAACTCGAGCTGACACCAGTAAACTCCATTTGCACCTTTGTTTGCTAGGTTGGGACGATTTGTCAACGTAAAAAAGGAAGATCAATACACTTTTTGCCACTACAACGTTTTGTATAATCTTAGTATTAACAACGGATATCTAATTAGGATATCGGATATGCACTGTATCAGTTGTTTATATTAAAGATCTATACCTGCGGCGGTCTTTACTGACCATATTGTCATCTCTCGAGCAGTACTGCCTGCGAGGCACGGAAACCGCTCAATGAACCCCAGTTAAGCGGAAGAAACGGATAGGCATGAGGTGGAAGAATTTTCAATTTGTCAAGAAAACAGGGTACGAACGGTAAAGAAATTAAACTATTACATAGATGATCTCGCACTACATTTTTTTTACCTGGGACGTTCAATAAGCCTGGAAAACCTGTCACCTGTCGCCTGTCGTCCCATTGGTCGTCGAGTGACTCGAGCGGGTACCAGCAACTCTTCCATTTTTCCCTGTCGTGTGCAAGAGTAGCCCAGAAGGTCCTCCTCGCTCTAGGGATTTGCTGAGCATCACATCTTTCTTTTATCGCTTTCGTGAAGAAATCGGACCAACGGGTCGGTAATCTTCCTTTGGAGCGCTTGACATCCCGAGGAATCCAGTCGATGACGGCTCTCGTCCATCGGTTGCCGTTGAAGCGCATCACGTGTCCGGCCCACATTATTTCCAATATCCTGGCGTGTAGAACGGCGTCTCTGATTTTCGATCGTTGACGTAGGTTGGAACTTCGGATCCTTTCCCTCATTTGCGAGATACGGGATACTCCTAGCAGCGACCTTTCGACTGCGCGTTCGATAACTCCAAGTGATCATCCATCCTGCTTACGTAGCGACCAGGTTTCTGCTGCATACGTTAGGGCAGGGATAATTGTCGAGTCGAAAAGGTGGACACGGAGTCGGATGTTCTTAGTCCTCTTCACTACATCTTCGATGCTCTTAAACGTTCCCCAAGCCGCTCGTTTCCTCCTGCTCAATCTAGGGCTAGGTCGTTCATCATGTTGATTTGCGACCTAGATAGACGTAACTGGAGCATTCGGAGATTGTCGTTCCGTTGAGCGTGAATGGGGCATTCGAAACCCATCCGTTCCTCATGTACATTGTTTTCGTTAGATTCGGTTGAAGACCAATCTTTCCACAGGCGTTATCGAAATCGGTCAACATTCGTTACGCTTGGCTGATGTTTGGTGTTATGAGAACGATATCGTCAGCAAAGCGAAGATGGTTTAATTGTCGACCGTCAATTTTCACTCCTATTTCGTCCCATTCTAATGTTCGCATGACGTTTTGTAGGGTGGCAGTGAATAGTTTTGGCGATATTGTATCGCCTTGTCGAACTCCTCTTCTTGCGTCAGTGGTGATATTGTTGCAGAATGGAGAGATTTTGGTCGTGAAATCTTTATAAAGCTCACGAAGGATCATTATGTAGCGAGTAGGGACGCCGTGGTTGTCCAGAGCCTCTATAATGGCTTCTGTTTCCACTGAATCGAAGGCTTTCTTCAGATCGATGAAAATGAGACAGAGTGGTTGTTGGTACTCTCGTGAAACTTCAATAAGTCTTATAATCGTGTGGATGTGGTCTATGGTACTGAATACTTTTTGGAACCCTGCTTGTTCGCATGGCTGTCCTTCGTCCAGTGTTCTGTCAATCCTGTTTAGGATGACTCGAGTAAAGAGTTTATAGACAACGGACAGCAAGCAGATTGAGCGAAGGTGGCGAGTGAAGAGAAGAGCCAGGGTGTTGATGAGAACTGGCGGCAGGTTCTTCAGGTGCTCTGGTCTAATCCTGTCTGAACGAGGTGTTGTTCTGTTCTTCACCGACGATATAGCATGTCGGATTTCGGAAGGCAGGACTGGTGGAACGACATATTCGTCCTTTTCCAATTTATATGACGGTAAGAGGACATGGCTAACGAAGAGATCCGAGCAGTATTGGTGGATGATTTTCTCCATAGCCTCTTCTCAAAGCTGTAAATGTCTCGTCAGGATATCGGAGTGCAATCATTTTGGTCTTATAGTTGGCGAAGTCTCGCTGGGCTTTGCGAATGCTCTTCCTAGCTTCTGCCATAACTGCTGCTCTACTCTCTTTGAGGTTTTCTCTTATCGCTTCTCTGCAGCGTTTCGCAAGTTCGGACGTAGGATTTAGTTTGCCTGCAGCTCCTGCGATTCCACGTTGACCTATAAGCTCGAGTGTCTGCGGAGACAAGCGTCTCTTCGTGATCTTAAGACTCTCGGCTCTCATAGCGCCAACGTGAAAATATTCAACGAGTCGATCGTATTCTTCGTCGGTCCCAGTCTTTGATAGTTTTGGGACTTCGTTGTTTGAATTGAGCGGATTTCTCTCCTCTCCTCGAAAAACGGAACGTGGCGCGAAGGAGGCGATGGTCTGATCCCGTGTAGAACATAGGAGGAACAGCGACATCGGTCAGGCAAAACCTTCGATTTACTATGATGTGATCTATTTCGTTATGGTACCCTCCATTGGGAGACTCCCACGTCCATCGCTGAGAAAGAGGCTTTTGGAATTGCGAGTTATCATGGATGGTTTGGGTCGTATGATAAACTCGGATAGCCTCTCACCCTGTTTATTTAATTCTAGTCCGTGGGTCCCTATGTGACGTTCTTCAGACGTTCTTCAGACGTTCTTCTAGGTCCAATTTTTGCGTCAAAATCTCCGACAATGACCTTGAAGAATGTATGATCTTCTCCGAAGAATTTTTTGAGGTCCATTTAGAACGCTTCGACTTCGTCTTCGTCATAGTTTGATGTTGGTGCGTAAGTAACGAAGATGGTCAAAGCCAGCATAGCACCACATCGTTTCAACCGTAATGGTCCGATATGGGTTCTGAGTTGTTCGAACGAATCAATGTTCACGGTCAAATTCGATTTGACGAGGACGCCAACGCCACCGACACCTCTGTGATCGCATGTACCAAGTAACAGTTCTTCTCGGTGTCATAAACAGCGTGAAAAGGATGGCGCCTTCTCGTTTCAACCAGGCCAATGACGTCGTACCTTATTCTTCTTGATTGAATCAATAGATCTTCTACAGCGGATTCGTGAGCAAGGGTTCTTGCGTTGTAGGTACAGATCGTCATTTTAGTCCGTTTCGATCTCGACAGCCTAGTTCGGCCCTGAGATTTTAGCAGCCTCTCCGTACTCGTCCTACCTGGCGCTGTCGTACCAGGAGCTCTTTCGAGGTCAGGGGAATGAGGCCCATATTTGTTACTGTTTTTGGCATTTTGATACCCAACGTATAGCTTGCCAGACTCTAAACGTGGGGGCTGGGTACTCATTAGTAGCTTGCCAGTCTTTCTCGGAGGAGCGGGAGGAGCTTATTTGTTGGAGGCGACTCGTGACCGCCTCCCATGTACTTCCCAGCCGCTTGATTGCAGGCTTTTGGCCGACTTGACTCGTAGAAATGAGTTTTTGTCAAGTTGGCGCTGCAGAACCATGGGAGCTCACCCCTGAATCTACCTGCGTCTCTGGGAAGCACACGGTCGCTTTTGGTTCGCATTTATTCCCCTGCCACCACCTTGGGACGCGCCATGTGCCCTCGCGACTAACCGGGCGGGATCCCTCAAAGAGGGAGGTCCGTGGAGCATGGAGAACAATACGAAAAATTTAGATAGCTGAAGAAGAAAAGTATAGGTGTTCTCGGGCTGCTCAGGAAACCCACCCACCACGGGGACGAAACTTCGATCTTATTTTTTGAATTTTTGGTCCTCCTAAAGGTTCGTTACGTAGCAGAGACCTAACTCGCTCTTCAACCAGGTCATAAATTCTGCTCACCATTGAGCGCTTGGAAAAGGTTTTCTGGAATATATGCTCCACACACAAACACGCACATACATTCATACATACATATATACGTACATACATACATACATACATACACGCATACATGCATGCATACATATATGCATACATACATTCTCATACATACATACAAACATACATACATACATATATACATATAACATACATGCATACATATATGTATATATATATATATATATATATATATACATGCATACATACATACATGCATACACACGCATCTTCAGTATCTGTCGCACTTTCAAGACCCAAGGAATTGCACATTGTTAGCGAAAACATCATAACATTCATCCAATGAGAAAGTCATAGATCTGGAATCCAATAAGAAGAGACTTGGACGCTAAGAAAATGTAGAAGTCGTCAGAAAGACCACCTATGCAATAGGCTAACGTTTTGGTGGCTAAAACTGATCAGCTTTTCGCAGATGCATTATAAATTACTGCGCGATATTTGTTTAAGTGACCATCTTCGAATCAAACCACTGACTTAAACAGCGATCGCAAAGTTAAGAAACGAATGAAAGATGTGCTGCTGCTCACAGTACTCGTTATGATAGATCCTCCATAAATGTAGATGGTCATGATAATACTCCTGAACGTGGATTTGCTATTAGCCTGACCTTCTCGTTCTAAGCGGTTGTGCTGGTTCATGCATACTTCTCTGAATATCGCCTTTTGGCACTTAAGTACATGTCGGTTACGATGAAAGAGTTAACTTTGCTATTGCCACAGCAAAGTGGTAATGGCTATGCCACAGCAAAGTAGTAGATGAAGCTTTCGTCAAATGGCTGAGATTACTTGAGACCACATTATGAGAGTCCACCTAGGACAGCAATCAAAGAGCACGCCAATCGAAATAAGACAGCTGAAAATCTTTAGCAGTAACTGATTTACCACTTATGGGAAACGCCATTTGCATATCTATAAGACAATCTACAAACGAGGTAACCGACATAATTCACATTCCCCTACTTCACCGCTTTTTTACGAGAATATGTTAAATTAAAAAGGCAGTAAGAAAACTTTTGAGTTGAGAGGAAAAAACGAAACTTTGGAAATCATACCGGTGCGTCTTGTGGAGTTTTTTATAGTTTCAATAGCAGAACTACTTTACAACTTCATCAAGGGATATTCTCAATCAGGACTTCGAAATAGGACGATAAACAAACTTGATTCTCTCACTTTCATGGTCATCACGTTTGCCATAATATCAACTGAGGTGTTTTACTGACAATGTAAAATACCATACCTGCCTACGTAAGCATTTTGATGATATATGATGATAAATATCACTAGCAGTTCATTGGGTCTAATTCGTCTTCCCTCCTCTTTACAAAACACCGATTAACTAGGGAAATGCATTCTATCTAAGGTAAAGTGAACGTAATTTTCTAATTTTTCAAACTGCTTTGTGTTTCGAATACAAAAATGTGCTGTTCGATACTGGAAAGATGTTCACTCTTTACAAAGTGTTGTGTAATAACCTTAAGTATTGTCAATGGGACGACGCAGTAGCACAATGATTAGTGATGCGCTATATCAGGGCCAACGTGATAAGAAAGGCGCTGGTTCTATCCTCTCCACCAACACTTTCATGCAATCAATCAACGAAAGTCTTTTGGAAGACATTAACGCCGGCAACTACAAAATGTAAGGAAAACCGTCCTGACCATCATTTACGCCATTCATAAGCAAGATGAAGTCCCCAAGCAGCACGCTAAATTTCCGAAGACCTTTGTATAGAATGAATTTGAGAGAAGGGATCTAATGCAAGAAGTGCTGGGGACCTAGAAAGTAAATTGTGATGGCGGTTTGTGTAAAAAAATTGATACTATTACATTAGATCTTCGATGTTGGTGCTGTGGTCCAGTGACTAGTGATGTTCGGCGCGGCTTGACACGGAATTGATCTGACAGCTTCATAACTCACTACGACAAACACTAACCAGCACTCTATGAAAACGCTCCAGCCTGGCTATCCTCGAGAGGGCAAGG
Organism: Parelaphostrongylus tenuis; assembly: GCA_019055375.1. Classification (NCBI taxonomy): domain Eukaryota; kingdom Metazoa; phylum Nematoda; class Chromadorea; order Rhabditida; family Metastrongylidae; genus Parelaphostrongylus; species Parelaphostrongylus tenuis. The sequence goes on from JAHQIW010001423.1 coordinate 184,498, forward strand.
AGGTGTGGTAGATCAATATTCTACGACTATCTTGTAGAAGATGAAACCTGAAAACAAACGAGGAGACGAATCAAACACTAGAAATGCTGGCACCTGCGCAGTACAAAAAAATCTCTGTTTCGTCAAGAAAAGTGATAAAGTAAAGTGAATGTTCATTTTAGAGCTATTGCGGCAGTAGTAAGTGCACTAATAAAACTTTACTTTGAAACATGCCGTCGATAGTTGGGTAATGCTATTAACAAATTCTCTTTTAATTCTGTAATTAGAGGACTCCTTTCAATTTTGACTCGCTTACGTTGATTTTGAATGAATTATTGCCTTGCCCTGCTGCGTAATTCTTTTTTTTTTTGGGTATATCACAGAAAACATCGTGGCAATCGAACATGCTACGTCGTCACGATACGATGCTTTTTGCTGCTGTTCTTACTGCCATGCATGGCATGGGAGAAGCCCGACAATTGTTTCGAGCGATTCCGGAATCATACACTGATCGGAGCCGTATTGGGTACGCTCAACGACGTCACATTGCTTCAATGTCAGCAAATGTGTTTAGAAGCAAAAAAGCAGAATTGCAGGTAGATTTTAAGATAAGAAAAAATAAGGGAAACCCAAAATTTTGATGTGAACTAGTGATTAAGACCGTCTCAACAATTGCGGACGGCTCTAACGACACCTCCATATAATCAAATTTCAGTTGACATAACTGACACGAAAATTCAGTAAAAAAAGACTTGTAATACCTCCAATAATGGATACTTTGAAACTGATGACATATTCTCAGTGAAGCAACAAAGACAGTGGAAATCCCTTGAAATTCAAGAATTAGAAGATTGCACCACTACTATCGGCCGCTTCTTTATAGACCCGCTCAAACCAATATAGCCACAAGCTCGACTGCCGGTTACCACAATGTCAGGGAATTCCAACATTGAGCTGGGTAATTAATTATTCGGCGTCGATTCTCTTATAGAGGATTATTCAGCCCCAAGGGAAGGGCTGAACCGAGGGAGGGTGCTACTCATAAGTCCCTATAGGACGAATCAGGCGCCTGTATAGCAGTAGAACTAGCAACTCAAAGCTTGTTATATCCTTATCAAATAAAATCATTGTAGATCGTTCATGTATTACGCTGCTAAATCAAGATGTTATATGAACTCTGAAGACAAAGACACCCGCGACTCATCTCTGTTTCCGCTTTTGGGTGCGGTGGATTACTACCACAGAATATGTTACGGTAAGCTCATGAAGTTGTAAAGAGTATGGAAGAGACTCATCTAGATGAAGCCGTTTAGCGTAGTTGCTGTTACGTTTTAGTTTTATATATAAGATCAGATAAGATATTCAGATACAACGATAATGGAGAGCAAGAGCGGTAAACAAAGAGATTCTGTATTCGACGATGATTGTGTTTTGAAGTAATCGAAGGAAAGGTCAGGTATTGATCTACAGCAATGACTTGGTGTTAGTGTATTAAAAGTAGGATTGTATCATGCCGCATCCTTGCCGCTCAGAATCTGTCACACATCTCTTAGTGAAGCGGCGAACACTTGAACAATTTCAGTTGGTTCTCGATTTGATGTCAGATTTCCATGTTGTTACAAAAAAAAATTAAGCAGGCGCGGAATAGCAGGAACAAGCAAAAACCACGACTTAGCTATATTTTCTTCGTTTATTCTGCCTCTTTTCTCATATTATTGTGGCCGATTTTTAGGTATTAATCGGTGTCGTCGATCAGCTGAATAAAGATGTCGCTACACTCGAGCAGTGCAAGAAACAATGTCAGAAAAGCAAGGAAGCAAACGATATTACCTGTAAAAGTGCGATTTATTATAAGAAGGAAAAGGTCAGTCATCAAATCTTACCACCTGCTACGAGCGCTTGCGATGGTCTATCCGAGATTTGAGCAAACGCCACTAAAGCTGAAATATCATGTGGCGGTCTTGCTCCATAAAATGCGCTTCCGAGAAAAGGAGTCTTACTTCACTTTAGTGAATTTCGTCAAATTCAGATCATCATATGAAAGAAGTCTTGTTGTAGCATCAACTGCAGCTTCTGCGGAACGTGATAATCAAATTTTCATGGTAGTCTCCCTCGATGATCAGACTTAGAGCAGATAATTCAAAAGCTTACAGTCAGTGACTCTAACCATGATAATCTCTGCGGAAAATGACAATATTGAAGGCCCTTCAAGTGTTTTGAAGAATGTAGATTAATGAAGTGTGCGCTAAGACAGCGCAGTTTGTGGAGTAGATGAGGGCCCGAGCTGTGTGATCTGTGTTTTTTAAAATCATGTCTTTTTTCTTAAAACTCCTAGTAGCAAGCTGTGCATTTCGTTATTATCAGGTCTCACAGGCCACAGTATCGATTTCACAGAGTAGTCATGCGATACTGTAGAAATTGTACCATAGACAAGCTTAGAAAATCGGAAATGCGCATTAGTAGTTCATAATGCAATGCTTCATTAACCTATCAACTCCTTCATCTGTATCATTTGTTGCTACATCGCTTCGAATTCTGGAAGTGAAATCATAGGATCTCATTTCTTAGTGTTCTTAGCCATGTCTGTCTATAACTTTGAGAAGAGAAGTCTCAGAGAAGATGTTCACCGGCCTGATTGCATGCATTCTTTATTTTGGAGTGATTGCTTGGCATCTAGAAAACTTTTATTGTGTAATGTAAAAAGCTACTTTGAGCACTGCTATTGACATTAACACGATAACATCGGTGCCGAGTTCAAAGCAATTCTTTTATGCTAAAGTACGAGCCACTTTCAATTTGAAATCAGCGCATGTGTGTACGGACTAAACTTTATTATGTGAAGTGAAAGCATCAGAATCTACAAACCTTGTCAACAAGTCAAAAATGTCTATTATACTACGACAAAATCATGGTTTGTTTGATGTGTTAATGTCGATATCAGAAAGCTGCAGGTTTTTGCATAATTCTTTGCGGGAAGATTAATCTCCAGTCTGTGACAATAATTACAGAGCCTTAAGAAACCCATATTTTGCTCACATTTTCCAATACTTATATGGGTAATCGCGACGCTACAAGGTCCCTAGTGCTTCTCTCCATTTACTATCACCTAGCCATCAATCACAGAGATGACTGACTTCGCAGATGTGCTCGGTTGCGGTAAGAAGGTATGTCGCTTTTCTCCCAATATTAAGCTTGATACTAGTTGAGATTGGCGTCCCGTGGAATTATAAAATTGTTGTGCCAAGACGTTTACATTATTCATCCAGTTCCTTTTCACTATTTATCCTTAGGTATTGAAGTATGACTTGCAGCCGTATTATTAGAATTTTCGGGAACTTGTTTTGATTTTACTCATTTTCCTCTAGTGGCTTCTCCGTTATTATCGTGAACATGTTCACGTCACTAGTTGCATTAGACTGAATAAACAATATCTCGTAAAAGATCTACGGAAGTGATGCGCATACTTCTGAAAACACATAGTGCTCGCTAATTAACCGGAACTGATCAATCAGACTGTGAACATGTATGCTTATTTAGTACCTCCTAAGTCTGTACATCGTTCTCAAAGCGTACATATTGCTTTACATGACTCATCACTACAAAAAGTGTGCGGATCTCAGCACTTCGCTTTCGCATGTCTTTCCTCGCATTCATTCTCTACAAATGTCTTCAAGCATTCCATGAATGATCGCTTTCCTTTAATGTCGTAGAATACCGGTCGAGAAAGTTTCACTTGCAATTTTCAAGATAACCAAGCTAAGGCGCCACTCGCGATAGAGCGTTAGGTGAGGGTGCCGAACCTTAATTTCTCGTAGCGTACTACATATCCACTGTGCTATTCCCCTACCTAAAATATTAGCGGTATTATATAGAAGCTTCACTGCTTACGAATTGAGGGTTAACAGTAGAAACTGTTTCAGTGAGTCTTAAAAAATTTATACTATGTGTAGAATCAGCACTTGTAATTCTAATTGACATAGTAGCCTCGTATGACAAATCATAGGCAGTATATAGAGGTTACAAAGCATTGTAAAAGGTTTATTTTCTTTTTAGGAATGTATAATAGCATCGCAATCACGGAAGGATATTCCGGACCTCTTTGTCAATGATAATCTGGCTACGTACCTGGAAAAACACTTGTCTAAATGATACCACTTCAGAAGTGAAACAATTTCAGTACGAGCAAAAGACTTTAATCCAGGTTCAGAATGGTGATGTAAAATCAAAAGATGGATTTGATTAGAATTTTAATATCTACTTTTTCAGAAACCACAATCAAATGATATAATTGCCGACATGGGTTACGGAGATCCAGCAAACCCTTTTGCATCCTCGAAACAGGCAAGTTTCACAGCATAAGTTAATTTGAAGTTCTGAAAATTTTATATATTAAGTCCGCGCGTATAACACTGGCGAATGATGTATAAGCCGGTGCTGCTTTAGCCATTTATTCATTAGAGGACGACAATAACCAATTGTGGTTTGCACACGGATGAAAGCAATAGCAATTAGTGATATCATGGCATCGCCATCAGGGGTTGCATAGAAGGGATTCTTGCTGGTATAAATTAGATTTGATACTAGATGTAGAAGAGTAATGTTGAAGGGCTGAACACCGCGCACTGAAGGTACTTACGTTTCTAGACGTTTTATTACGTTGCCTCCAATGGTTTAGTAGATAATGTGGTCTTGGAGACCCTTATAAAGGAAGATTCATCGCACATCGACATTCGGTGTTGAAATCAAACTAAAGGTAAATCCAAAAAAAAAATTGCCTAGCGATTAGCCTATGTTATTTACCCTCCCGAGAGAACTCTATCAGAGACTTACGCAATAGCACGTTTTCGTGCTGTGAACGTGTAGCCAACCGAGCGATTTATTTCATACTTTTGCGGTGGCTGAAGAGTATTCGTTTGACCCATCAAACTGTTCACCCTTTCGGACGCCTACGAAGATGGATGCGCACCCTCAATAGAAATCCGCTCAATTAAAGGTCCTATCGATACATTGTTCTCACTAAATAATGGAGTTACTTCAGGGAATTCTGCAAGCATAATTTAAGTAAAATCGTTTCCAACGTTCCATGGAATTTCACATTCTCTAAAAAGGGACCCTCATCAATGCGAAAAAATCATATTTTTAGCTGTTATTGAACATTTTTTTTATTGCATTTGTTTTTGTACGCGATCATAACCTAAAAATGTTAATTTTGATAGTATGCTTGGTCTGTAAAAAGATTTTCATAGTAAAATCTACCAATGATATAGGTAACGTTTGCCATTAGAGTTTATTTTTGTACCTTTTAAGAGGAATTTTTGGTATTACGAAGTAGAATTTCAGTTTCAAGCATAAAAGGCTTGAATATTAGTGGAGAAATTTCTATACACTTATTTTTGGTAGAAATAGCGCCATTGTCTCATAAACCTTTAAAAAACCTTTATTTTTTAATATGAATTCTGCGAAGTGTAGTGAAATTCTGCGGAATGTGCTCGAGATTCCTTGGATTTTTTTCGAGAAAAGAGCATTTCCACTAGCCAGTGAAGAATTAGTGCGCATGACCAGCGGCGTAGATTACGACGATGAGTAATGTTCATAGTATAGGTCGATACAAAAAAGCTGGTGCCCATGAAATAAAGGAAGGTTTCCTGTATATTTCTGTAGAAGTCCTGACTCATTAAGGACATTAATGCTTTATTAGATAACCACCACATTGTCATTAGAGCGCTCCCGCCAGCACTAGTCGTAGCCGTCCGAGCCGCCCGCCTGCAGAAAATGGCGGCCGTTCGTCAAATGTTAAGTGGGCATTTCAATTAGTCGATGGTTAACAGTATTATAGTTGCTGGGGGTGATTTTTAATTAAAGCCGAGATCGCTGCCCTGAGCGAAATTTTTGAAGATTCAGCTAGCACATTTCAAGTTTTTTTGTTGAAAAAGCGAATCTAAACCACTTTTGAGTCAGTAGAAAAAAAATTATATCAATAATTAAAAATTTTACATATACAGCTTTTATTGCAGTCTGCAACCTCTACAGAAGGTGTGAATTCTTATGCAGGAACATCATCCACTACTGGCTCATCGTCTACATCAACTGAAATGCAATCCAAGACAGGAAAGCCCGTGAGTGTTCTCTGAATGGTTGTATCACCTGTTTCACCTGTCGTCCCGTTGATCGTTGAGTGACTCGAACGGGTACCCGCATCCCTTTCATTTTTCGCTATCGCGTGCAAGAGTAGCCCAGTGGGTTCTCCTCGCTCTAGGGATTTGCTGAGCATCATATCTTTTTCTATGCCTTTCGTGAAGAAGTCGGACCATAGGGTCGGTGGTCTTCCTCTAGAGTGCTTGACGTCTCGAGGAATCCAGTTGGTAAAGGCTCTCGTCCATCGGTTGTCGTTGAAGCGCATCACGTGTCCCGCCTACCTTATTTCCGATATCCTGGCGTGTAGAACGGCGTCTCTAATTTTCGATCTTTGACGTAGGTCGGAACTTCGGATCCCTTCTCTCATTTTTGAGATACGGGATACTCCTAGCCTCGACCCTTCGGCTGCGCGTTCGATAACGGCAAGTGGTCTTCCATCCTGCTTACGTAGCGACCAAGTTTCTGCTGCATACTTTAGGGCAGGGATAATCGTCGAGTCGAAAAGGTTGGCGTAGAGTCGGATGTTCTTTGTCCTCTTCACTACATCTTCAAGGCTCTTAAACGTTCCCCAAGTCTCTCGTTTCCTCCTGCTCAACTCTGGAGCTAGGTCGTTCATCATGTTGATTTCGCGACCTGGATAGACGTAACTGGAGCATTCGGAGATTGTCGTTCCGTTGAGCGTAATTGAAACTTTACATATTTCTAACTATGGCCGTAATTTGTCAAACAGATAGAATACAAAATGAGCTCGGGGTGTGGTAGAACCAACAACCACGTTTTGCGTGCTGGACACCTGTAGTCACTGAACTTCGCGAGCCCGATATATATGGCTTCTCTTAGCTCTTTTCTCAAATTTTGGCGTTCGTTTAACCACAGTCAAAATACTTGCAGCCAGGCAACAATGTGGAGTTATCTGGTTATGATGGACCTACCGATACAGAGTCGGAAAATGGCGGTATCGCCGACATCCCCACTACCGATGCCGATATTACTGCGAAATCTTCGACCACCGAAGAACAAACAACAATAGATCCTCGAGTGAGAGAGTGGTATTACATTTGTTTTGCTAAAGAAAAATCTTTTGAATCGTAGACTAGACCATAACGATGGATTATCAATTTTTTCCATGGAGCAGATGGAAGTAACTTGAGATTCATTAATTAGTTACTATAATATTGAAGCAATTCGTTAACACTTTAGGATTGTTCCAGATAATCGATACGTACAATGTTGACGTAGGAGCAAAATCACCAGCAGAAATGAGTTTTGGTAAACGATTACGAGATTCCAGAGTAAAGGAATGCTTCACGTACGTAGTCCCGTTTAGTTACCTTAGCACTTATACTCGATTAAAAATTTTTTTTGCGAAATATTTCTTGAATAGTATGTTAGAAGTAAGGGATTATATATCTGGTTCACAAGACTTCTCTGAGGCTTTTGTCGATTGACTGAAAAAGAGTGTTGGGTTTGGGGAAAATCTAGAACTACTAACTTGTTTCTTATCTTGTTTCCTCATACATATCATTAACCACTGCGCTACCCCTATAGAATTAATGAGTGAAGATGGGTTATGATGATCTTATAAGCATTCAAATGTGCATTACGTGAAAAATGAGCACAGTTGTTAGTAATCGATAAAAAAGCGTATTGAACATGTTTTGTTCGATTCGATCAAAAGAATCTTCAGGATCTGAGTTTTTCTTCATATGCTAAAGAGTACTCATAGAGCGCACTTGGGTCTGACATGATTTTTTAAGTCCAAGGATGCGGCCCTGTACTGGCACAAGTAGAGAACAGCTGGTACCTATTCCGCGTAAACCCAAATACTGTCAATTATAAAAACTATATCATGTCAAGCTTCTAACTAGCGTTCTAAATTTGCGAAAAAGATCGTTTGCTGTGTTATTTCAGCAGTACTGGTAGAGTATGGCACGGATGCTGAAGAAACTATGTAGCCTTGTATCATGTATTGATATCCAACAAATTCACATAATCAGTGACAGTATCTACTGTCGAATGAATTTGTAAAAGATGGGCGGGAGAGCGATAGAAGATCTGTGATTTTTTAACAAAGACGAAAGGTGCGAGATCGAAGGTGTTTGCAAAAGAATGCAAGGAGAACTGAAGGTATTGCACATATTTAGGAAGTCATCGATTGACCAGCGGAACTAATACTTCACTCTCTTTTTTGTTGGATGATTTTCTCAGCATACATTTGTGCAGCCGATCGTAGAGATATTAAGAAGTCATGGAAAAGACTATTCAACTTTTGGGGACGAAATGTGCTCTTGTTTTGTTGAATTTTGTCGTAATTATTCGATAGCTCGGATCTCAGCGACTTCAACACTGTCCTCGATACCGTAAAAACCTTGTTAGTGCCTTATAGTAGTCAAGAAGAAATTACGGTCCACCTTTGACGCACATTATTTACACTGCTGGTGTCTGTGCCCGGCTTTTCATCAGATATTTATTGTGATTTAATACCTTAAATCTCGATGACTCCAATACTACTTTTGCTTCCTAAATAGATCATCATGGCACTCTGTTGGAGCGAAAAAAGAGTGTGTAACACACTTGGGGACATACTCTCAAAATGCATGATTAAAACAGAAGAGGAAATTTCCAGAAATTTTTCGGAGTGAAAAAAAAAATTTCTAGATAAACAGCCAGAATTGCGCTTTTCCTAAACTGCATTCGAATTCGTTGCGCGCAACACGATTTTCGTTGCTTAATGTGGAATTTTTCTTCCTTAAGGAGAAACTCTTGTTTTTTTACAAGTTAGGGCCATAGAAGAAACCTTGTTCTTTTATTCCATTAGTACTTTCTTCCATTTTCATCTGATATTGCGAATAAACCCTGCTGCGAAGCGGCGGGCTAATTGCTCTGAATGTGAAACATAATCTTCTTATCGTTCCTTTCGCACTATGTAAAACCCTTCTCAAAAACCAAAGTTCATTCGTAAATCATCGAGATTTATGCCGTAAAAACAATATGAAAGCTCTAATGAAAAGCTATCCATACCCTAATTGCGCAAATCAACTACGCCAAAGCTCAAAATGATTTTCCTTTTGCTGCCACAACGCGTTAAGGGCCTTTTGAAAAGCCAGATACAGTATTGGAATGCCCATTTCTCTACTTATCTATTATACTAAATTCTAGTGGAAAAGTCTTATTCGTTTAAAAATCAGGGAAACGCTGTGCATTTCATGGAATACACGCCGTTCTCAAAGGGTTAAACTGTAAAACCAGGGTGCTGAATGATTCGTAAGATTCAAATGTGCAATCAATTACTTGAAACCATACAGGGAAATCGGTCGCAAGTACAGATTACCTTTTTTCCATCTGTGGAAACCATGTAGGTTACTGCAAAAAAAAACTCGTAATCTCTGTGACCTTATTCATTTACGTGGAGCACTGCTGTCCAGAACAAGTCGTGATTTCCTCAACTTGGGTCCGTAACTACGGAAGTGAGGTTTATCATATGAAAGATGCTTGAGTTCATCATAAGTTGTCTATGTGGAACACATTTTGATGTGCCTCTTAGTGGTTTTGGTGCAAACGTTCAAAAAAACTATCATTCAAACAAATTCTATGTCTAATCAAATTTTGAAAATCTGGGCCTGAAATCGAGGAGTCGTGGCCGAGTGGTTGCGGTGATCGTCCCAGGTTTTAAACCCTATCCCCAACATCTCCAGCAGTCAACAAGGAGCGCCCTATGGAACGCTACAGCTAGGCTAACCTCGAGAATGCTAGAGGGCGCGCTTAACCAGTACCCTACGGCGTTTGAGAAGAAGTCTCAGAAACAATTGGATGATGGAAGCAGGGTTATGCACACAGTGGGAAAAAATCGTTGTGAAGACGGATGTTGAAGTTTTTAGAAGTAAAAACTGCTTCCAATTGTTTTAGTGAGGTTCGTCCTCTCCGTCCGATGGATCAGACAAGGGTTACTAAGGCGTATTCGCTGGAACAATGCACCGATATTTGTCGTCTCTGCTGGAGATGTTTGCATGGGAAGAAATGCCTCGGTGTTGCTTTCGACATGTGAGTGTTTATGATTATTGTTGAACACGACCGTTCGAAAGTTCTGCAAAATCTTTGCCAATGTGCGTGCACCATGACTTAGTTGTCGACAGTTTTGACTTCCTCTCACTATGTTTTGAAAAATGCTTTCAATGAAGCGGTTTTATCACTGCATCTTTTTAAAAGACGACTGCTTGCATCTTTATCGCTCTTCCAACAATTTTCTGCGAGAATGTTTCAAGAAAGAAAGTCGAACATGCGGGAAATAGGATGAGATTGTTTACTGTCCGATTATAAAGGATTTACAGAACTCTTGAACAATGCGCTTTGTCCTCAAGTCCCATTATTGACGGAGGGAGTTTGAACGATCTAGATTCGATCATCTATCACAACAGGAACGACTGCTGAATCTCTTTCCTTGCATTACGAGAAAATATCATGAATCTGTGTTTATGCTTTGTGAATTCACAACTTTCTATCATGGTAAAGTTTTTTTATAATCTTCTATTGACATGGATATATGAACAACTTTCGTAGAATGTACCCTGAAGGTAATGACTTCCAGTAGAATATTGTTCGCTAGCCATCAGGCAGCTTCGAAGGCACTCAAATTTTTTTGATTGGTCAACTCTTACTGGTGAGATGTCAAATTCTCGCCCTAACTAAACACGAATAAGATGGTTCCACATCTTGGTAGTGTGATAAACGGTATAGAATTGAAGTCACAGCAATAGTAGCTTAACAACATTTTGAAAACATATCAGAGATAATTTATAATAATGAGACATCCTGTTCATTCATATTCAGGGAAATTCAAATTTGGTTCTCTTAAGGAGTAGATCAGAATTACAAACTAATGAGCTGCAAAACTGCTGAATCATGTTGGTCCCTTCGATAAATGTTAGATTATCCTAGCTTGAAATATTGTCTTGTGCTACAATAAGGATACTATATAACATCGTGAATACTCTAAGAGCTTCGCTTTTAGTGCATAGATTATCATATCACTTTGAACCTATGAAGACTGAGGTTTGATGTCTTCACTTTGAGTGACGATCCGCGATGTAACTCATGGGAGAGCGAGTGTCCTGGTAATTGTAGTAAATCATATAATTGGAATGTTATTGTGAATCAGGCTTTATGAATACTCACCTATGTCACATAAAGGATAAAGGATGAAGCTGTCGGCATTGATCAATCCCTGAAGGATGCGCCATGCATTCGTCTTCAATTTTTTAATTTCGTTTGAGGTGATTGAATGCATATCTGACCTTACAATGACTCGCGCTGGCCTCTCGTTGTATCGAGTCAGTGGTTCTCATCCTCCCGTACAAGTCTGACAGTCGGATACCAGTTTATCGACCGCGTAGGGACGGATAGCTTAGTGAGCCATGAGCGCGAGAATGAACCATCGGCCATGTTTGTGACGCAGAGCTTCTCGAACCACCGCGTCACATGCGCTCCTTTATGCAACACAGTATTCAAAGAAAACACTGTATAAACGTTTTTATTCATAGTTCATATGTATTATGTGCAAAATTTATCCAAAAAAGAATGACAACGCGTTTCCCAACACTCCACCACCAGCTGCCCATGCTGATCCACTGCCGAGCCAATAGCTGGGATAGTAGTAGGTGGTATAATAGTACTGAAATAACAATTCAAATAACTCAGTAAGTTATAATGATTATCCAATCTGACACTATAAGATTAAAGCTTCTCAAGGAGTAGAAATAAATCTGTGCATAGTGGCATTAATCAATCATACACCTAGTCGCCTATAGGCCAACCGAAGGATACGTTAAACAGTATATTATTAACAAACTTTCCATCCTGAAACTCTCATAAAATTAAGCAACTCTTTAAATTTACCTTAGGATAAGTTGATTCTCAATTATAGAATTTTAGGGCTTTTGAAATTCGAAAAAGTCCGGCTTTTTTTTTGCTCAACCCTTTAGCGACTGTAGGTACAGATTTCACCCATAGTGCAGTAATTACGGTTCTTTGAGAGAAAAAAAACTATTTCCCAAACTCCTTAGATAGCTTTTAGGTTTTTCTCTTTTTTTCAACCAAAGAATGAAAAGACGATTTTAGAAACTAGTTCGGCAACACTTTAATGATAACCATTTATCAAATCAACACGTATCGCGGTGCGATGACCACCCATGCTATTTTTGGATGCTCTTCAAATGATTCAATGTCGTTTTCTATCTTTGGTTCATAATTATCATCCATTGTTCCTATCCGCTGTACTTCTTTACGCGCGCATTTTTTACTAAACCTTTTCATATCCGCTTACTGCTAATCATACAGAAGTGAAATTTGGAGAAGAAAGAAGAATGTCCAAAGCCGAGATACGTTGTTCATCATAGTTAACTTAAAAGTGCTCGAGAGCTTAGGATAATATTATGCACAATATTATGCACATATTACAAAACAGTTTTACAACACAAATGTATGCTGTAATGCACAAAAAAGAGAACTATAGGTCATGGATTTTTTGCGCTATTATTGTGTGTTGGATTGAAATTATGGGTTCATTTTTGGCAAGGTGACTCATGAAAGTGGACTCAGGATTAAGTTAGCAATAATGCTTTGCCCAGGACTGCATAAAAATGAGCATCGAAAGCCTTTCACAAGTCGAAATGACATTGAAAAAGTTTATGGTGCTTGACTGCGATAGCCACATAAATTTAGTCGCGTTTTTGGAAGTTCCATTGAAACAATTCCTTTATCTGTGGTAACGTAAAACTACATCACATCATTGCTTTGATTAATTGTTGGTTATGGTGTGTAAATGGTGACCGTAGTAAATTTGGCTACTCATATGATACCATACAAAAAGTGTAACGTATCGTTTGCCATTAGCAGTGCACAAACTTCTATGAAATATAATCGATGGAAAACGTCTAGTGAGTGTAACGGAATGGAAAGAGGATGTTAATGAAATTTATTAAGTCATAGCATAATCGGGAGGTTTTATCTCCTGACTTGCGGTGGTTTGTCATCGCGGTCGGCGTCGATCCCTTTCTGAGTAGGATTATATCCCTCTGCAAGGGATCGGTTGAAAGGCGAGACAGGCCTGTCTAGTTATGTATAAGCCACACTAGGCCTCATAAAAGCTTTAAAACATGTTACTATTTTACCAGAAGTTGGTTAGATTGGAATGAAGCACTGAACAGGTTTCCGACGCTTCAGCCATCTTTTTCGCAGAGGAAAATGACTTTTCCAAATTTTATTTCCTCTTATAATAGCTATTATTCCATTCCAAATAATAGCACATCAGTGCAGTTGTAGACTGCTTATAATGCGAATTTGGTCTAAATGATTACATGACAAGAATCTTAGACAGATTCTTTCTGAGATTGTGTGAAAAGGTAAACTTTGATTCCAAGGCGACAGTGTTTGAATTTATGAAAATGGAGTAAAGTTTGTCTCCTTGTGATCATGTTAATTCAAAATCGCAATACTTCTGCTTTGAGTTTTCTCATCATCGCATTAGCAGATGAGTATAAACGAACTCTTTTTGCCCCTCAAATTATTTGGCCGTGAAGAGGCTCCCTATCTGGTAGAAAACAACATCATCTGATTATGCATAGACGATGAATCAGAGCTGTATAACAATAAATGAAACACTTCATTGAGTCAGAACATTCACTGAGACTATTATGTATTCTCCACACAAATTTAATACTATTTGGCAAACATTCATGAGTTAAATTTCCGATTGTGACATTTATGTGAAAAACATGTCAAACAGGATTTGAAGGAAAAAGTAACCGAATGTGTCCCCGAGCGAAGATTTCTGACAAACTGGTTTTACTCCCAGATACTTGTTATGTCAAATCTACTAAGTGTTGTATGATGCTATTTCCCAAAGATCGTCAATATTAACGAGGTATTAGGTTTGTTGACTGGATTTTACCAAGATATTGGTGGGGCAGGTGCAGACCAGCAATGGTCCAATGTAAAGGTTCAAGAAACTAGCGCCGATTGAAGCGTCAAGAATTATGTATACCCTCTCGGCATATCTTTTCCCTACGATCCAAGGAGCTGGGAACGACTGAATTTCTTGAAGCTGTCTCTCCATTGTTCGTTTTCCAGGAAAAAAAATGAAGAAAAAGAAATAAAGAAGCCAGCTGGTTACGGCATTCAGAAATTATTCAGTAGTGCATGGTTAGAGTGCGATTGCATGATCGTCAAAGGTTCAGATATTGCACGTACGAGAATCTGTAAAAAAAAAATACGCATTCTTCTCAATCTTCTTCACTTCGTTTACGAAAAAGATCAATTTTAAGCATTGCAACAAGATTCAATGCCATCCTATTCCATTTGACGAAGACGTTTCTTTTATAAAAAAAAAAGGAATGACAACACAATTTTGAAGTGGTTTAAGGCGGCGCCGTCATAATGTAAACATCACTCCTTTATGGAGAAGAGTGTCGCGAGTGCGTTTTGCTACCTCTCCAACTTTCGGTTTGTCGAGGACATTGTCGTGTTCTCGATATTACAAACAGAACCGTGTAAGAAAAAAATGGGGTTTACCGAGTTCAACGAGGCAAGGGGAAGTCAAAATATGAAATAGTTGAGAAAGAAAACCCATTTCATAAAGAACGTTTGGTGATAGGCACTTGAATAGATTCACCATGTGAAAGAGAAAGTGTAGTCGAAGAGCATTCAGAACTGGCACTAAATTCCTCAATTTCTCAGATCTTCAGGCTCAAGTCGAAATCCCAGCATCACGATCACTGCACAGATTTATTTGTGACAGATTCTACTTAGCAAACGAACATTAATGATATCTAATCAGATTCAACGTGATAACGTGGATAACGAGAATTCTAAAAATGTCTCATCCTCTCCTTAAAACTGTTTCTATCAACTTCAACTATGTTGTGGGAATTGACTAAATCATAACTGTTACTGCTTTTAACATTTTAATGATGTAAGAAAAGAAAAGACCATAAAAAGATTGACCATATCTTAATAAATCGAAGATTTTGCTGACCGATGTCACTACTACTCCTAGGTCCTACACGAGATCAGACATCGTCTTCTTCCCGCAACGCTTCATTTTTAGCGGAGAAAACCACCAAATGTATATCCACAAAGTCCTAGAACTACCATAAACTGGGATGTATTCAAATCATTAGTCGGCTCTTTGGACGACACCGTTGTCAGCAACATCGACGAAGAATATGATCGGCTCGTGGAACATCTTCACGTTAGCGCTGTAAAAGCCGAGAGTCCTAAGGTCACGAAGAGACACTTGTCTCCGCAGAAACCCGAGTTGATACGTCAACGTGAATCGCATGAGCTAAAGGCAACCGAAATCTTACGTCCGATCTTGCGAAGCGCTGCAGAGACGCGATAAAAGAAGACTTCAGAGAGAGAATAGCAGCAGTTATGGCAGAAGCTGCAGAAGCTGGGAAGAGCATTCGCAAAACCCAGCGAGGCTTCGCCAACTATAAGACCAAGATGATTGCACTCCGATACCCTGACAGTACACTTACAGCTTCCAGAAGGGCTATGGAGAAAATCATCCACCATACTACTCAGATCTCTTCGCTAGCCATGTCCTCTTACTGTCATATAAATTGAAAGATGATGAATATGTCGTTCCACCGGTCTTCCCTTCCGAAATCCGACATGCTATTAGTCCGTGAAGAACAGAACAACACCCGGTCCAGACAGGATTAGATCGGAACAGCTGAAAAATTATCGGCAGTTCTTATCAACACCCTGACTCGCTTCTTCACTCGCTACCTGTCAGAATGCAAGCTTCCCATTCAATGGAAAACCAGCATGACCGTATTATTGTTCAAGAGGGGAGACCTTCACGACAAAGGCAACTATCGTCCAGTCTGTCTAGTTCATTGTCTATAAACTTTCACTCGAATCATCCTGAACAGGACTGACAGGACACTGGACGAAGGACAACCATGCGAACAAGCAGGGTTCCGAAAAGGATTTAGTACCATAGACTACATCTACACAATTAGAAAATTCATTAAGTTTCACGAGAGTACAAGCTACCGCTCTCTCTCACTGGGTTACCAGGTTTTGTGATTTATATAAAGATTTTACGACCAAAATATCTCCATTCTACAACAATATCACCATTGACGTAAGAAGAGGGGTTCGACAAGGCGATACAACTTCGCCAAAACTATTCACTGCCACCCTTCAAAACCTCATGCGAACATTAGATTGGGATGACATGAGAGTGAAAATTGTCGCTTGACAGTTGAACTATTTTTGCTTTGCTGATGACATCATCCTCATAACACCAAGCATCAGCCAAGGGGAACGGATGTTGACTGATTTCGATAACGCCTGTGGAAAGATCGGTCTTCAACTGAATCTAACGAAAACAATGTTCATGAGGAACGGATGGGTTTCTAATGCCCCATTCACGCTCAACGGAACGACAATTTCCGAATGCTCCAGTTACATCTATCTAGGTCGTGAAATCAACATGATGAACGACCTAGCCCCAGAGTTGAGGAGGAGGAAACGAGCGGCTTGGGGAACGTTTAAGAGCATCGAAGATGTAGTGAAGAGGACAAAGAACATCCGACTCCGTGCCCACCTTTTCGACTCGACAATTATCCCTGCCCTAACGTATGCAGCAGAAACCTGGTCGCTATGTAATTAGAATGAAAGATCACTTGGCGTTATTGAACGCGTAGTAGGGAGTTCGATGCTAGGAGTATCCCGTATCTTGCAAATAAGAGAAAGGATCCGTAGTTCCGACCTACGTCAACGATCGAAGATCGGAGACGCCGTTCTACACGCCAAGATATCGGAAAAAAGGTGAGCCGGACACGTGATGAGCTTCAACGACAACCGATGGACGAGAGCCGTTATTGACTGGATTCTTCGGGACATCAAGTGCTCTACAGGAAGGCCACCGACTCGTCGGTCCGATTTCTTCACGAAAGGTATAGAAGAAGGATATGATGCTCAGCGAATCCCTAGAGCGAGGGGAACCCACTAGGCTACTCTTGCATGCGATAGGAAAAAATGGAAGTGTTGTTGGTACCCGCTCGAATAACTCGACGATCAGCGGGACGGCAGGTGATGCAGGTCTAAAACATCTTCCTCTTCGTTGTCGTTTGGGTCAGATCTTCATCGATAGAGCACTGCTTGAAACACTTAATCTCTCAATCTCATCCTTTCGAAGGATACATTCGACCTTCAGCGGACATAAAAGAAGATAGATTCAGATGCTCAACCATAATCGATTTGAAGTTGATAACAGAAGACTCTTGCCTCAATCTTAACCGTGTGCAATTCTTTCACAAATATCATTACCTCAAAATTTTACTTTGGAAAACCTTACCAGATTCTTTACATCGGATTCAAGTTACAATCAAGAACATAAACAGCAGAGACCAAGTAAACTTAATCCTGGCGGGAATAGTCAATAGGTTTTTCATATGATTGATGTGGCAAGAGGATATCATAACCACTGCTTCTCTAAAAAAAACTCTGTTTCGATGTTTTCATCTCCCACAGAGCTGTGTTGATGAGAGTTAATTGTGCGCAGCTTACCGTTGGCGCGATGTGGATATTTATAATCGCTAGGAATGGAATTGTGTGAAGTGAGAATCGTTCGAATGAAAAATCTCACTCTTCCTGCCAACCTCCTTCCACCTCGAACATATAGGAAAATTGGTGACTATTCTCGCCAAAATTCAGTAGAAGTCGACATAAGATTCCCTTTACTCAACTGCGTTCAGCAAAGCAATTGGATCCAATCCGTTATGTGTTTTACCAGGTCAAACTGATAACAGTTGGCTCCTGATTGATCTATACCTTGTCTCGCAGGAAGCGTTATAGCACATCAGGAGCTTTCGTAAGTGCAGTGGCTTGTACGCGCCGTCGGAAAAGGTGAAATGAAGGTTTGTTCCTCTTACCTGATGCTTGAAGTTTCACATATCACTCAACAATTCATGTTCTTCATATCTTCATTGACCGTGTTCGCAGTGTTTTCCCGTTCTAAGGATTCCAGTATTTCTAGCATTCATTCGTTTTTCGTCGTACTTTGAACGCTGTAGAATACTAGTTGAGCTCGTCTTTTTGCAACCTTGAGGATAGCCTGATGTGGTGCTCTATTGGGGTTCGTTGTAGACTGTCAGAGAGTAATAGGAGCGTGCTATAGCAGCACCACGAGCACCGCAACGAACATCACAACCACTCAGCCACAACGCCACATTATTCAACATACACCTGTATCACCTGTCGTCCCGTTGAACGTCGACTGACTTGAAAGGGCACCAGCAACACTTTCATTTTTCCCTAAAGTGTGCAATAGTAGCCCAGTAGGTCTTCCTCGTTTCGCATCTTTCTTCTAGTCTTCTCGTGAAGAAATCGAATCATCAGGTCAGTGGTCTCCATGTAGAGCGCTTGATATGCCGAGAAATCCAATCAGTAACGCCTCTCGTCCATCGGTTAAAGCGCATCGTGTTCGGCCCATCTTATTTTCGATATCCTGGCGTGTAGAATAGCGTATCTGATTTTCGATCGTTGACGTAGATCGGAACTTCGGATCCTTTCTCCCATTTGCGAGATACAGGATACACCTAGCATCGATCTTTCGACTGCGCGTTCGATAGCACCAAATGATCTTTCATCCTGCTTACGTAGCGACCAGGGTTCTACTGCATGCGTTAGGGCAGGGATAATCGTCGAGTCAAAAGATTGGCACGGAGACGGATATCCTATGTCCTCTACTCTACATCCTCGATGCTCTGAATCGTTCCTCAAGCGGCTCGTTTCCTCCTGCTCAACTCTAGAGGGCGATCGTTCATAATGTTGATTTTACAACTTGAATAGACGTAAGTGCAGCATTCGCAAATGTTTGCTTCGTTGTGCGTGAATGGGGCATTCAAAACCCACACGTTGATCATGAACATGACTATCGCTAGATTTAGTTAAAGGCCAGTTTTTCCGCTATCAAAATGCTAGGAACACATCCAATATTATTGTATATATTATATATATATATATATATATATATATATATATGAATGTATATATATATATACATGTACGTATATATAATGCTAGGGATTGGTTGTTGACTGTTACTTCCCCATCATTCAATATTATCGTACATATATTGGAATCGGCTTTTGACGACTAGCGACTGCTACAGTGCATTGGCGTTAAAAAAGCGGATCGCGTCAGATGGCGGCAGTAAACAACATCAGTCTTGTATAAGAAGGCACCGCCGGATTGGATTTTTTTTGGACTATGTTACTTTCACTGGATTCGAGTCATTTCGACTGCTAACACCCACATCTGCGATAACGACGAGGTGTGAACCATTATGTTGGATGAGAGCGGCTCCAAAAATGCGGAAACATCGAAACGTTAGCCGAAAAAAAGTTCTTTCGATCAACGTCGTGTCAGCTCAATCATATGAAAAATCAATGCTTTAAGAGTCTTATTATCTGGACCAGTTTCATTGATTTTATAATTTACACAGGACTCTTAAAAATTGGATGAATTCGAGAATCTAATAACAAAAAGTACTACTTAAATTTATGAATTATGATGCAAACAGTTTCCGGCATTGGAATGAGTAGCACGATGAATATTGACAACTGCTGACTAGTTTTTTTTTGCTAGTGTTCTCAGCAAACATTTTGTAAAGGCTGTACTACCACGTACAGCAGAAATGTTTTCATTTAATCAGCTACTTTGTCGTGGAACTAGAATTCTTAGTACCCTTCCGTTGTCGGAACCCGGTTTTTTGCAGAAATTTTTCTGGCAAGACATCTACTTTCCAGTACATTTATGGTGATCAAGAGTCCAAATGTTGCGAATTTGAAATCGTACTAGTACTCTAAAAAAAAAGATCTTTTTTCATTACTAAATCAGTAAAAATGAAATTGCGTTGCACAAGCGGCGTGCTTTATCGCACGTATTTGTGTTAATTAACAGAGGAATTCTTCTTCTTTTGTAGAAAACTTGAAAGTTTTCTATATTTAAATTGTAAACGAAGCTTTGTTCTAAAAATGTGTTGGCTCAGGCTTTTCATTTCTTTTTGTACTGTCAAACAAACCCATGCTCTAGACTTAAGCAGCCTAAATCTATACACGAAAAGCTGTGAATTTATAGAGAAAATCTCAGCATATCTGAATTATAGACATATCTATAAAGAGGAAAAAAGACGCTATACTCAATGAAGTGATCAAGCCACCCTGAAACGAGATGACTCCGAGTGTAAAACGTGATTATCTAAACGTTCTCACGGAACTTTTATAAAAATTCTCTCAAAATGAGACTTAGTTCAAGAATTGTCGAAATTCCTGTAATCGAATGAAAACTGAAAATGAAAAAAGCTATCTACAACACTCTAGCCGTGAAAACAAAGCACTCTGAGCACCTCAAGTGTGAAACTCAATTGTATTTTCGCTGCTGTTGCACTCTGAGAAGGTTTTTTTTTTGAAAAAAAAGCGTAGTTCCGCAATTATTGTGATCGAATGATTAGTAAAAGTTTGACGAAAAATCGGAGGAAGCTTGCTCCTCACTGGGCCAAAAATTGGGTTTGTACAACAGGAATTAACCAGATTTTTTCCGTACATATTTCCTTGCAGTCATCTGCTCTTTTCAGTTGATAGAAAGGATTGTCATTTTGCTGTGCACAACAGCGACTGCTGGAATTGTTCTACTGTAGTCTCTGGTTTTGCGTGGAAATATTGAGTGAGCAAGAAGTTTACCGGAATTTTTTCCTTACTGATAATTCCGTGCATTTAAGTTTCTGTTTATACGATCGTTTGAAGGTTTTCTTGCTGTCACTCTCAAATATAACACTTATACACTTGTTTCAAGGTGGAATTGTCCCGAGAGCAATGGCGACTTTTCGATGCTACACGAGTGTCGTTTGGGTCCAAGTGCTGCATTGGCACACAACGATGATACTCGTGTAGCATCAACAATCGTTTTCCTCTCCAGACAATTCCATCTTTGCACAAATGTATAAGTGTTACATATCAAAATGATCACAGGAAGCTGCTCTAAAAGATAGTCGGGTCAAAAACTCAAATGCATGTAAAATAACCAACAAGAACGAAAAAGTCCGGGAAATTTCTTGCCAACCCAATTTCTTAGATTTCCTGTTAAGGCGATAAACTCCCGCTTCACATGGTGGTTATTGAAACAAGAAACACTTTACAATCCTAATAATCATTATGAGTATGGTGAACATAAAGTGCGCATCCGATAGTGCTTTCATTTTCAGCCCATAATACGAACGATGCCTTATCAATACAAGATCGAAAGGAATACTACGGGTGCTCTATTTGAACCCGATGAAAGACACACTGTTGAACAAGGAGCGAAAGTAGAGAGATAAGGGTGAGACCCAACATGAAGAGTAATGATTTTGAACAATCAACACGAAATTGGCTATGATGAATTGAAAGACGCTGAGCCGTTAGTGGAATTTATATTTTTTCCATGGAATTTTCCTTCTCCATTTTCAAGACCTTCTGTCAGCCTCGTAGCATGAGATTCATTGTAAAGAAAACAATATTGGTTAGTACGGAAATATTCATCGGACAAGCTTCATAAGACCAGAAAGGATTATTCAATCAGTGAATTCTATAGCACATTAGTGCTGTCTAAGAGGGATCACGAAAATGTCCCAGCAAAACTCAGTATTATTGCGGTTGTTGCTGTAAAAACTTTCAAACACGAATAAGCGGCGAAGGTCGAGTTGTTTCTCAGCATTACAATTATTGAGCTAAAGTTGTATTCAGCACCTCCTCTATGTGTAAACCAATGCGTGGAGGCAGTGGCAAGGTGAGCAAATTCTCCGCCGATTTTGGCAATCTATGATGACTAAAATTTAGCTCTGTAATACTATTTTCTTTAGTAGAGAGCGACTCTAGCGATTTGAACAATGCAGTTAGTGGACATCAAATTCAGTGTTCAGCTTAGGAATTTCTGAGGAAACAAACTGCTACATTATTGAAATGCTTTTATAGATGCATTTCAGATCAGCATTTCTTCACCAAAAAGCGAGAAAAGAAAGTTCGTATAGTGGACTAATTCAATCACTAACGCTGCTTGATTCATTTGCCATCTGTTAGGTGGCCGATACGACTGGATATGGATTTGTTGGTTAGTGCATGACATTGTTTTACCGATATAAATCTTTTTCAAAGAAATGTATAACATAAGGATTATGTGGGAAGATGGCGTTAATTGTAAAAATCAAATATGTAAAATAGTGGATAAGGTTAGATATCAGATATTGAATGAAAATATTGGATATAAAATATTAGATATCAATAGATTAGGATATACTAGTTGAAAGATAATATGAGGTAGAACATTAGGAACGATTTTTCGTACAATAGTTGCAAAATATTGGATTGGATCAGAATAGAAAATTGGCTAAGTATTTGACATTGGATTTGAAAATATTGAAATTGATGGAAATATTCGTTTATTGGATATTGGATATACACGAAGTAAGTGTAGTTAGAGGTAATTCAATATTGATAATTATGTAACTACAAGGCATAAACTAATTTTAAAGTGAAGTTTACTTTTCGCTCTTCATCTTCCTTGTGAAGATAATATTTGTACTTTTCAGCCTTTCGGGACAGCACCATTTCCATATTTTCCTTAGAATTTCAGCATTCATTCGATAGCTTAGATTTCAATTAAATCATTGCTGTATTCGGATTTTGAAAAAGTTTTCAGTACGCCGTAGCAGCGACAATAAGATTACCCTTAACTTCGTGCTCACATTTTCGTCCCTTTACAATTTGTGGCCTTCAACAAAGTTGCGTACTTATGTGATAGCTTGAAAAAAAAAGATAATTCTACAACTGAGTATGGTTCTTCAAAAATTCTCCATAGAGCAGCATTGATATTATGTTATTCCATGAGTTTTGGCACTACAGCAACAAACACCAAATGTATTAACAAGAAGTAATCAAAACTGTATGGTTTTGGCATCGCTCAAATGCGCATTTTTTGCGACATGTTGGTATAGAACTTGCCTCTACTTACTTAAAGATGGAGCGGCATGGGGACAAATTCACTTGCTACTTAAAAGCGATCGCGTAGAGGAAAATACTATTGTAGCGGTATACAAGATTAATGACGTTCCTATAGACGGCGCGAGCACAACTGATCCTTCAGAATGATCTCTCCAGTTTGAACTTCAAGCTCCACTCTTCCTAACCGCTCCTCCTGCAACCGTTTCATTACCCAAAGCTCCGATAATATTGCGCGCCGCTTCACTAACCTTTTCCCTAAAGAGGCATTTGTGCATGAATAGCTAGCAAATTTGTTCCTATGATAGCTACATCTTATAGCAAGTATGGGCAAGTTGCATACCAAAATGCTTGCAAGAAAATGCGCATCTGAACGAATTTGAATTTGGAGGAGATAGTCGAAATCGCTGCGTAGTGCCCAATTTGATAGAGCGCGATTTCCGTTACTTATTTAGATATTTTTCTGCTGCTATAAATCTCTAGATTTTTTGCATTGAGATTGTAGAAGAGGTTCTGTTCTGTGGTCCTATTTATACCAAATTTTACTTCGCTTCAAATTGCTGCTATAAACTTGTGAAGTTGTATTCGTGCCTGCCGATATACTACAGATCACGGTATAAAACTCGTGCCAGTGGCCATTCTCGATCAAACTACCTCCATGAACGACGATAGCGGGAAGACGAGACGAATGGAATGTGCTGGGTTCTGCACAATGCTTGAAGATGGACAGTCCAAATATTCAAGTAAAAGTAAACTTGTGAAGAATCCGCTATGACTTTCAAACGACGGCATACTACTCCGAGTGCACAAAGAAATCTTTCTTATGCTCTTACAGCGCACTATAGAAGCCCTTTCAAAAAGAAGTTTCAGCATCGTAATCGTCTAGATGCGAGCTATCAAATGACTGCTGAACATCTAACAGAAGGTCGTTCACGTGATAGCCAAGCGAAGGAAGCAAACCGAACGCGAAATTTAACCTCATGAAGTTTAATTTGAAGTTTAACTTATATGACACATTATGAAGGACTTTTCAAAAGCTAGGAACAGTGCTGACATAACTGGAATTTAGGCTTTCAAAGATTTGCTTGAATCCCAAAAAATCTCTATTTAGCGAGAAAGGCCTTCGAATAATCGTGCACTATTTTTGGTACACGCAGTCCCGAACTGTTTATTAGGTGCATAAGTATACACTAGCTTTAGTAACGTCAAATCCTATTCAACATTGAAGAGACTCATTTTTGATGATATCATGAATGAAACACTAGTGTACATTGGCTAGAGTTAGATTAATTCAACTTTTTTTTGATGTTTCATGTGAATATCTCGAATGTTTTATATAAAACCACGGAGTTGCTCACATAAAAACGAGATTGTGGTGATACAATTTGCATCACAACGTGAAGGGAAATGAGAAGGAAAAGCAAAAAAAAGGCAGGATTTCGGCAGATAGACATAAAAGTGAGGGTCTGACATTATCGATAATTTATGTTTAATGTATGACGAAGGGGAAGACATTTTACACCAATATTCTGATTTTTTATCAATAAAAAACTCACTGGGCTTGAATAGGGAGAGTAGTACGGGTACGTAGGATACTGGTAATCTGAAAATCATATGAGGCTAGAATATGAGGCGTTGTTATCATCGTTTTTCTTTTCACCACAAATTACTTGAATTTTGATCGGAAAGTATATGAACATGGATAGCTCTTTCATAATAATTTCGATTCTGCCTTTAGAATTTCAAACACCACTCACTCAAGGACTCAGTTAATTACCTCATATATTTGTTTGCGTATAACATATTTTAGAGCAAACTTCTTTCACCAACGAAAATGAAGAAGGTGAAATCGAGAAGGTTTTAACATTACTTCGAATTTGAAGCGAACTTGGAGCCAAGGAAACGCCTCACAATATCAACGTTGAATTTGGGAAAGCAAACCTTAACGATTTTAAAGCATTGCACTTGTTCTGTAACTTCCATAATGGTAATTAATATTTGAAGCTATTGGTTGTTGAGCAGTATCCCTCGCGATGTAGTTAGCATTTGTAGGAAATTCATGAACGTTCTAGGAAAAGTGTTCTTGGTGAAAATGAATCAAGACGATATTTTGGAGCACCTTCTTGGGTTTGAAAGTAAACAGAGGGCACGACAAAAAGGTGCAACAGCGACTGAATGAAAGTAAAAGATTACCGTGTGAAAACTTCGCGCTTCCTTTGTTTATTTGTCTGTTTCTTGGTGAGATCACAAAGTGAGACGACGTTCCACACTCGGTTGGAAAAGACGGAATATAGAAAATTTTCACAGGCCAAATTTGTACTAAGAGAAGCTCGTAAAGAATCTGATATCCATCAAGTGACACTATGCCCTTCTAGATGCGAGAATAAAACGAGTCGCCTGGTCAGCAAAGAATTCTATGAAAAGTAGCATGACCTTCTCAGTTAAGCGTTGTTCAGTTGAGAAGGAGCGAGTTTGTCAAACGAAAACGCTCATTTATCTTCTTAAGCTACGCCTTGTTCAGAATAAAATAAAATTTTTAACTAATGTTCTACAACTCTTTTAAGCTTTTTTTCCATCTACGGCTCAGAAAATCTTCAACACTCGAGCCGCTACAAGCCTTCAAATGCTTTTTGGCATGCAACCATAAAATCAGATTGACACGACTGAATTTCAGGCATATTCTGAAAAAGTTCCAATTCGTGTAAACTTTGATTTTGCAGGAAAGTTTGCTACTAAGGAATCTGTGCATCTGAATTCAAATGTTGGAATCGAAATTATTCTCCAGAAAACCAGTCATATACATTCGTATTAACCAAAATGAAATGTGAGATATGCCACACGTCCCTGCAGACGGAAGCAAATTAAAGATTTTTTCAACTCGTAATAATTGTAAGGTCTTCAGTGCATAATCAAATCATACTTACTGTAATAGATTACACGGCAATACACCGACGAAGACAACGCAAGAAGTAGTAATAAGCACATCTGAAAGCAGAAAAAGATTTTCATCAAAATTAGTTCATAATAATGTTACGTTGTCGTTATTCTCTTAGACGATATTGCATTTATTTCTACTATTGCAATGGCTAGAAGTTTCCTAAGAATATTGTTGGAAACAATGAGCTGAATTGCGCGGACGATGTGATAGAATTTCATTTCAAATTTTCCAGCGTTATAGAAAGTTTTTTTCAAAAATCCGATCGCCTACAGCTCTAGCTTGGGATGAGATTTAAGCCTTCGACTGATTATTAGCACTTTTAATGAAAACTTCTTGTCCAGCGTAGAGGATACGCTTGAATATCTGTGACTCATATGGAAAAGAACCCAAAACTTTTCTACCTATGATCGCTATCCTATTAAGCAATCACTTTCTGTTTGTGATCTTCAAGTCAAGGGGAAGTCGTACCGACTGTAGTGAGCTTGGAATGACTTATCAAAACTTATAATCCTATGCATCAAGCCTCTACTTACTTAGTCACATGTGAATTAGCCAGAGTTCATCAATGAAAATGTTACAGCTATATTTGAGCAGAAGCCTAGACGTATTGCTCCTAACCTTTGTCTATTGTGATAAGTAATCCTTCTATCGGATAAAAGAAAAATGACATGAAATACAGCTGCTTATTTCGTAAATCAATCACTAGTGATCAAAATTTCTATTCGTTATAGAAAACAAAAAAGGCATTACGATACCGTTATATTTTGCATACTGTATGCTGTGATGGAGAGCTGCGGTGAGCGATTAGTGATATCGTGCCTGAAGATAGCTAATAGACAGCGATTTAGTCAAATACGACATTATAACTCAACTAAGAAGAAGAAGGAAGTATTTGCTTCAGGGTCACTCCGGCGAATCAAGGTTGTCGAGCCTGAATAGTAGTAAATCAAAATTAAGGCAATTTTCTCAGGGTCATATCTACAAACAAACTAGCGCTAGATGAGATTATTTTAGTGGAATGAAGCCATCAAACTCCTTAGTGATTTATCCGAGGAAGTACAAAAAGAACCAGGAGTATGGCCGTGCTCTCAGTAGAAGACACGGGAACGAAGTGCGGTGGGTCATGCAAGGAATTGTAATAGCTGAGCTTTTAGTACTTTCAAATCAAGTGCTTCTTGAGACTACGCTCAAATTTGAAAAAAAACAGCACTCGAAACGAAGGTTATGATATTTTACATTTACCAACCACGAGCAATCGAGTGTTCAACGCTGTCCATTCGGTGATTTTATCACTTAACGATGTGTTAAAATGTTCGTTGTGGGTTACTTCATGAAAGGGTAGATCCCCAATGAACTGACTATACGGAAATGCACCGTGCAACTGACGAGGCTGAGGGGCCGAAACACGTGAACTGCGCTGTATGAGCTTTTAGTACATAGTAGAGTTAGCTTGGTTATTCATGTGTAAGTTGGAATGCCGCTCTTGATATCAAAATATAGCTTAAGTCAAGCACATTTTTCACATTATACTTTGCTGCTAATGACATAATACTTGCCACTTCATTTATACTCGAAATTCCTAGTATCCTAACTGTATTTATCGTGTGTTATGATGTTTCGTATATACCTGAGAGAGCTGAGTGGTGAGCACGAACACGGCCCCAGGCGAGAATCGCACCCGCGTTTTATCCATACCGGAGACGTCCCGGTTCCCGTCTAGCCGTGTTTTTGCTCACCACTCAATTCCCTTATTTGATATTTGTCTTGGACTATGGAAAGGATGCCAAATAAAAAGCAAATCAGAGGGGTTCTTTTGATCGAGTTTATAAAGGATCGTGAGGCACAGAGAGAACTCGCAACCAGACGCTCAGAGCAATTGTAATTTAAGAAATTTCTTGGAGACCAGAGCTCTGAAGATGAGGAACGTGTGGCCGTCGATGGGAAGTTGACAGTGACCACCTGAGAGCAATCATCAAAGGTTATCTCTTTTAAGACTAGACGAGATGTAGCAGAAAAATTCGATGTCGACCATTTCACGGTCGTTCGCCATTTGCGAAAAGTAAAGTGGAAGTAATTGCGCTTTTCAATCGCCAAAAGCCGCAATTACTTTATAGTAGCCTAACAGTTCAGTACTGATTTGGTGAAACAAAACATAAATGTTTGCTTCTCGAGATCAAGCTATGAGAGAATTAAGTTAATTGGAATAAAAACAATTTTGGTAGTGGTAATTTTCAGTCATGATAATAAAGAAATTTGAATCAGTTGAAGTTTGATGGTGAAGAACTAATTCAAATGATGTGTGTAATCGTCGCCATTACGTGGCATAGGTGGACGATGTGAGGTCATCACAATGTTTTCTATTTTCTCGGCAGGAGACTTAAAAATGCTCAATGTCATGAAAACCGGTCGTATTATGCCTAAGTAGTCAGAAAAAATCCGAACATGAATGTTCACGGAGGTACACTGAAAGAACGTCAAACTCTTACAGATGTAAAGCAAAGGCTTATTTTTTTGAAAATCACCACTGATTTCTTTCGTATGATCGAAATCATCACTTATGGTAATGTGATAAGATTCAATTTTTCATTTCCAAAGCTGTGAAGTCTTGGAATGTCATTGAAGTGGTTTTCGATAAGATTTTCGTTTTCCTTCTTTATAAAGACTATATGGTGTATGCTGCTCCGTTGGATTTTCGATAGGCGAAGATCAGTCGTGTGATTAAAGGATTATAGGATTTTCATGTGAGTAAAGGGAATTTTTTAATGAGGAAAAATTGTAGCAATTCTATAATCTTCTGTTTGTTGAAAATCGTCCCTAATCAGGTTCATAGGTAGAAAATGCTCGTAGTAAAAACAGACGAAGTGCTTATATGTATTAAAATCGTAACTCAAATATTTCTGACAGCCAGATAACGATTATTTTCCAGTCCCATATGGCCTTGCCGATAAATCAGGTAAATATAAATACTCAGTGCCTAGTTCCTACCAAAAACAGTTCATCAATCATTTGCCCAAATTCTCGAGATCGTATTATCCCAGAAAATCTTCTTGATAGAATACCATGATATACCACGAAAGAGGAGTGATTTTCTTTTTTTGCATGGTCCATCAGGCCACATACTCTGTGGATCACAACATTTCGTGTATTTGATGTGTTTCATTGCATTCGTCTTGCACAAAAATCTTCGAACATCTGGCGTTGTTTTGACTGCTGCTTAAGAATAACTTCTTCTATATCAATGACCCAGAATGTTGATGAAGAAGGTCTTCTTTAGATCTTAGAGGCCAGATAAGGCTTTCCCAGCTGACTGATCACAAGAAAGAGCGATCACAAGAAGAGCGCCTACATTGCATCTCTAAACATTGCACTACCCCGCCGTCTTGCCATTTACATTAAAAACGGATATTTTGCGATATGGTAGAAGCTGCGATGTTCTCGACCTTTCTATTTTAAGTGTGCAGGTCTCAAATTAATAGGAATAGCTTGATAGTTGACATTAGAATTGAACAGAGAGTAGAATTTACATTTAACTTTTCTCTAAGCGCCTTTTCGTTGCAGGAATTTTTTCCTAGGAGCTCTTCCAATGGTGGAGGTGATCAGAGATTTTATTTTTAGCCAGGTCATTCACCAAGTAGCGGCGGCCCTTCCCTTTTTTGCCAGTGAGTATGTAAGAAACAGTTCTAACGAGCATATGTAGGCAATATTACATTTTACTGGAGCAATTAGGAAACACAACAAAATTTCTTTGTGAGAGGAATTTTTTTCTGCCTGTGTTTTGCTGTAAATAGGCTACACGGTCGCTTGACTAACGTTAATCATGAACAGTTAAATCGATCTCCGTTGATCTTAATATTAGCTGCTAATTTTCAAATAATTTCTTCATGTCATAAAGTGGTTGCTGGAGAGAGAGGCACAAAGAACTCTGATGTACTAAGCTCTTCGTTCTTCGGTATCATTCAAGAGAGGGTTAGTGTACACCCCACGAGTGGAGGCTGTCATCTTACTGAACTGTGCTCATATGAGTACCACATGCCAGGAGATGTCTCTCTCTGACGTCTGGAAGTTCGACACACATCATAAGGAAAAATGATGTCTGTGTGGGAGATTAGAGAAAGAAAGGAGACAGACGGACGGATGATCGGCGATCTATTTTGACTACATGGGAGCAGGACGATGAATGTTCTCTTGCCCACGACACACTGAGGGGAGATGGGAGTGTCAGTATTTTATCGCGAAGCAGGAGGGTATATAGCTGACTGCTGGCTGCTCATCGTAAGTGTTGTGGTAGTGCGTGTTAATCCTGGAAGTGTTGGGGTAGGATAGGTACGCATTGCTTGGCGCTCGAGTATCACGTGCGCCTCATCTCAGATTAGAGCTAGATTATTCTACGCTCTGTGGTTCTCTTCCCTTTACCTATCGTCGGTCACATGAATGCTATGATGCCCTTGGGGCGCAGAAGAATATCAGATACAGGACTACCTAATTCTGTGGCACACTGATTCTAGAATCCGCACGGTATGTAGGGAAGTGAGACTCTGATAGAGAAAGAAGATACAAGAGAAAGCATCAGAGGGGAAGACTGGATAGCTAAGAAGCCTTACTAGCTATAGGGGAGAGGAAAGAAAAATGTGAGGATAGAGAAGGTGAAAGACTCGGCCTAGGATAGTCTTGAGCCGGAGAGGGAAAGATTGTGAGGACACTCGGTAGGGTCACAGAAAAAAAAATAAAAAATAGGGAATAGAGAGAAAGAGGAGGGAAAGGGGGGGGAGGAGGAGAGGGGAGCTATATAAGGAAAAGACAAGTACGAAGGGAAAAAAAAAGGAAAGGAGAAAGAAACGGGGATGAAAGGAGGGGGGGGGGGGAAAAGGAAAGGGGGGGAAAGAAAAGCGAAACAAAGAAGAGAGAGGAGTGGGAGAGGGAAGAAGAAGGGGGAGAATAGGAGAGGGGGGAGGGGGAAACAGGCAAGCAGAATGAAGAGAATGGCCGGCAGCCGGAGGGGATGTGGTAGAGGAGAAGTGATACTCAATTAAGCTCAGGTTTTGTATCTGAAAAGAAAAGAGCATGAAGGGGAGGGGTGGGAGGATGCAGGGTATGGAAAACGCAATACGGTCTCACTATGTTCAGGGAAGATGTGAGGAGAGACTACAAACAATCACAATCTATGTGGGTGTGTTATCAGGTTTTCAAAAAATGAAGAAAAAACCATGTGCCGTAGTCCAGTAATAAGTATTCACAAAAAAAACCTTCTAATTCAGTTTGAGTTTTCGACTTTTGCGAAACACTCAGCAATCTCAGTTAGGTGTATAGTTTCACAACATTGCCAATTACCGATTAGAAAAAAAAATCTTCAGCTATGTGTACTTTTATTTAACTACTGCATATGCCTAATAAATTCAGGTAACCTGAAAATTTTAGGCGAATATTTTGAACAAATGAATAGTTCATTTAAAGCTGCACTTCGATCATTCTGAACACTCTGCATCATAAGTCAAAATTGAAGCAAGAAAAATTCATCTAGGTGTGAAAACTGAGCTGTTTGAGCTCACACGAGGTTCATAGTTGTGATGATGTTGTTATCGTTGCTGACTGATCGCAGTATGAATAGTTAGCAAACGTTTTGGCGTCACCGCCTTTTAAGAGAGCCTGGACTTACACGACTCTGTAGAAGGCGGTGACGCTGAAGCGTCAGCTAACTACTCGTACTGCGATCAAACTCAACAGTGACATTATATCGCCACCACTACGAATCTCGCGCCATCTGAAACAGCTAAACTTTATTACTCAAATTAGTAATTAACTTTGATGCTGAGGTTAATAGGTTTCTTGAAAGTCAATCGCTCACAATGAAACAGTAAAGCATCGTTTTGGTGAGTGAGGCGCTTACTCTTCAAAATTTATGTAGAGTTAATGAAACGGTTACTAATTTCTTTATTGACAGTAGAGATTTGGTGTAGGTTTAACGTGTCTCGAGAGGAGTGTCCATTAACAGAGCAGATCATTTCTGGTCGCAGTATGACAGTTTCGTGACATCGCAATTATTTTTTGAGCCAACATGTCATGTGCCCTATCAAATGGGCTGACTTATAGAACCCGATACGCGTGCTTCGACCTTGACGGTCACATCAGTAGGGGCGGTATCCTTCGTTTTTAAACCAATCCTCTCGGGGCGCTCAGTCCCCTATACTATGAGACTAAGCGACGACGAACATTTTACACTGTATGTTAGATGAGATTATCACCGCACAGATAATGTTGTACACTCGATTGCTCTTGGCTGGTATCGTTAATATATCATACCTTTCGTTTCGAGTGTTTTCCTAAGACCGCGCCTCAAATTTCAATATATCTCGTAATTATTATTTGAGCCAACACCTCATGTGTTCTGTTAAATGGGTGACTTATAAAGCCAGATACACGTGCTCCGACCTTGAGGATCTCATCAGTTGGAGGTACCCCTCGTCTTTGAGTCTATAAGTCGTGTATAAGTCAGCCCATGTAACAGACCACATCACATGTTGGTTCAAATAATGATCACGAGATATGTTGAAATTTGAGCGTAGTCTTAAGAAAACAATCGGAGCGACAGTTTTGTGATCGTTGAAGGAAAACATCTAAAAATCAAGGTATCATTTTTCTTCTAACGTTTCGCTAGTATTTACGAGCTCTCAGTTTGTAAATAATGAAGCTCATATAGGGCATAGAGGACCAGGCTGCATTCATTAACTGGAGATCCTTCCTGAAATTTTGATGGATGATGTGTGTGTGTGGTGTAGCTTGATTTGAATACCATGTTTTGTGACGCACTTGGAACGAATGAGATAACCAGAATATAATATCTATATATCTCATATTTTATTCTCTGCCATTTTCAAACGCCAGTGTTCGTTATGAAACAATAAGATGTATGTTAAGATATGAGCAAAAGTCGAAATCTCGGTTGGGCATCAAGCCCGCCGTTGACTCTTTTCGAGGCTCGTACACTATACACTACACCAACCGAAGCGTTGCTTTACCTTCAACTGAACCATGCTTAAACAGCACAAAACTCACGTTAAAATGAGACAGTACAGCTAGAAGTAACAAAAGAAGTTTGAAAAAGATAGCTGAGGACAATAATAGCAAATACGGTGCCTGTAGGTCACGTTAAGAACTTGTGTTACGCACAAAACATATTAAGTAGCAAAGAAAACTTTCAGTATGAAAAGGCAACACTATTTGAACTACTTGAGTACGGTGGTCGATAGACGTGCGGTTTCTGAGGCATGCCTCGATTTTCAAGTTTCTGCTTGAGTGTGGCGAATTCCCTTGGTGCCATCTCGGAATATTCCTGTTCAGGTTGCATAGAGCTCGAATATTCGTTCTAAAATTGGTCACTTTTGTCAAGCTTTTTTCGAAGTCAACACAAGTCGCCTCCACGTATATTACTACTATATTGTCCATTGTAAAGATGAATTCTATCAAGGCATAGGTTGTACTAACGTGAAGCCTCTATGTATTCCCTTTCCCTTTCTTTGTATCTTGTGCATTCAAATGCTATTCTATTGACTTCAATTATCCACTTTAAATAATCAAGCAGAGTTCAGTTTATGTGACCGCCTATTGCGGTGTAGAGTGGTGTGCATAAATATTTGCGTCGGCTGAGATTCGAACCCGGATTTCAATTTTTCCTGGAGCACGTGCTGAGCCGTAGCGTAGAAAGAGTGTTGTGCAAAATAGAGCGTCGGTGATGCAACGGCTCAGCATACGCTCCCGGAAAGACTGAGATCTGGGTTCGAAACCCGGCTGACGAAAATGTTTTTGCACAGCACTCCATATTATTGGGTACATCGTAACATCATACCACCGCAATACGCGGTCAAATAAAATGAATTCTGATTGATTTTAGAAATTCTTTTCCGATTAACTGTATTCTCTACAATGAGATATGTTCAGGTAAACTTATTGCAATCAAGTTGTCATATCATATTGTGTGGCTCTATTGATTTGTGCACTTTCACTCTATGGTCAACAGAAAATAATTTTTACAAGAACGAAAGGATTTTTTGCTTATTGTCATCAACTGAGTAGCGTGTTATCACCTCGAAGACGATATGCCGCAAATGTTTCGAAGTGATCAAATTCATTCCTAGACTCACACACCTCTGTATAAGCTCCTAGTTTCTTCCGCCTTTGAAATCTGAGTCTTGCAAAAGAGCCTGCTTTTGGAACACCCTGAATCAAATCGTTAACTTTGTTTCATCAAGGATAAAGGTAAGATTGATATCTACGATAAAATTGAGCTAGAATGTTATAACTGAACCAAATAGAAAAACGCTGAAGATGCTAAGATTTTCACCCGTGGGAAGTAGAGGTACCGTGCAATAAATGCTGGGCTGAAAGATGGCGGCCACGGTTGGGTATAGGGGCGTGTTGGATGTCGACCAGCTGAAAATTGGGCAGATTCCTTCCTGCTTTTAATCTAGAAATCTACGTAGGTCTCTCTTTTAGCTAATCCAATGTTGTATTTTAGTGACGTTCTGCTTCATTCCTTAAAATTTAGAGTCACAGTAGATGAAATTTTGTCAGTCACAGCACATTGATGTAGAGTGATGTGCAAATTTCGCGCCAGGCAGGGCTAGAACCCGCACCTCACTCTATCCGGGAGCGCGTTCTCCATCCGTTACACTACTGACGCCCATTTTGCACACTAATATCTCTGCACTGCAGAGCATATATATCATTCAGCCGCCAGCCGTCAACGACCTGGCCAGGGTAGTTGGTCTCGACATTGAACCCAGTCACTGACATTTAGTGGGTATTAAAGATCAAATGTCGCGACCGACTACACAAGCAAGGACATTGACGGCTGGCGGCAGACGTAGAAAGAGTAGTGTTTGCGCTAACGTAGAAAGAGTGGTGTGCAAAATGGACGTCAGTAGTGTAACGGATAGAACACGCGCTCTCAGACGTAGTAAGGTACGGGTTCTAGGCCCGGCTGACGCGAACGTTTTGCATATCACTCTACATCACTGGGTATATTTGAAACATCATACCACCGCTAGAAGCGGTTAAATGGATTATTTAATCGCAACATATTAAGATATGAAAATACACCCCACATATACATAATGGCCGCGGAAACCTGTATATAAAAATTCAAAAAATTGGATCATTATGAGCACATCTTATTTTGCAATAAAAAAATCGAAAGCAAACATTAATATGAAATTATCATTATGAACAGTCCTCATCATCTACACTATTTCTGGCTAAGAGCATAAACATAGAGATGATATTAAACGTGAAATCATTACCATTTTGAGAGAGACCGCCAGCGATAACATTGCTAATGAGATATATAGCAGCCGTAGTACGATACATATGAAAGAAAGCCATTTATTCACTTTTAAAATTGCGTAGTCACTAGATAACATAGCTTGTCAAAACGGCAAAGATGAATAACGATTTTCTGAATACAGACGGTTTTCAATGCCGATTTCAATGAACAATTTCATTGACAGCTATAGCTTCGGAGCTTCGTAACACATAAGGAATTAAGAGAGAGATAAGTTGTAATTGGATAGTGCGACGCTCATGACTCTGTGATGAGCAAATTTTGTGAACATAATAAACTAGGAACGGTAATACTTCAAACATCAAACTAGTTTACTACTGGCATACTTGGAGTGAAACGATTCAAAGATGCCGTTTTCATGATGGCTAGAGACCAGTTTTCCACTCAAAGATAGATGAGATCATCAATCTTCTACAACTGGCATCTAATGCAACACGTCATACGTACAAGTTCCACTTAAGTAAGTATTAATGTCTTTTTCAATATCTACAGTGTTTCCTTCAAATCCCTATCACTAGTTTTTATTTGTCATCTGCATTAACCATTCTATCTTTCTTTCTGACTGAACGCGATTTTTATCCCGAGTAAAGAGTTCAAATCGTGCAGTGAGTTGAGTCTTGACTCGAAAACTAGTAAAAATGCGATATTCTTACGAGCTTATTCCATGATGGCAAGGGATAGCTTCGTCGTGACAATCTCGGATCTGATATCAAACATTCAGTGTCCACAAATGATATGCGCTTATTCTGACACCGTTACTGTTGAATTTCAAGAAAGAAATACTTTCCTTCAAGCAAAAAGCTACATCAGCAGCATGCGCACTGATCTTAACCTTCCACCACTTTGAAAAGAGAGAGGTGAGAAATTGAGCCGAGCTTTTGAATGCGAAGAACATGACGAATTGTGACCTTGACCAATGGTCAATAGAAAATAATGTTCGAAGTGTTTTGACTCTTTTCAGTCATAGAGGAAGTATTCTGTATGAATGATAAAGTTGAACACGCGAAAACATCGCCGTTAGCACAGGAACACTGCTAAAAACTTTCAGAAAACTAATTAACTTCTCAGCTTACATGAGATTTGTCATTTTTATTCGGGTGACGTTTCGACCTTCCTGTCTTCCACAGAGCCGCAAGATCAGAGTCAATGGTCCACAGTCGTTTCTCGTCGCTGTGGGCCTCCGTAGTCGATTCTGATCAAGCAGCTGTGAAAAAGACAAGGACGTCGAAACCTCAAATAAAAATCACTGCCAATTCTTGTGAGCTGGAATTTTTTCAGAGAAAACTGTATCGATTGCCCATGTTGAGGTTGAATAATGACCGTGTTATAAAACATAACCTCATAAGTCATGCATCTATTTATCCCTTACACGACCAACCAACAACAGAGTGGCTGGTTATCGCATTGAAGTCAATACTGATTTGAAGTCATTGATAATTAGCGTTCAAATGAACTTAAGAGGCTCTGAACAAGTTAAAAACACCGTGTCTACCCAGAACGGCGTGCACAGATGTCGGAGAAATATTGTACAGATAATAACATATTTACGTTAACCGAAACTGCAAAAGAAACCCCACACGTTATTTGCGAAGATCAATCTTGTCAAACATGATAGCAACAACAATAGCAACAGCAATAAACTTCCTAAACTCTCAAACAAGCTCTCGTAGGAGACGAAAAACTGTGTGACGAGTTGTGAACGGCTCCACCGTTTTTTGAAATGCCTTCAGCCACAAATGGTTTGGAAACAGGTTATACACATTGGTCACTAAGAGACGAAAAATTTTCGAGAGAATTGCGTTAAAATCAAATAATCACTGAGTGGCATTTGATTATTCTCTCTTTCATTTTCAAGTGTGATACTTGCGTCTTAAGTAGCTGCCGCAGGAAATGTGACAGTTTTTTCACAAGAGAAGACTACTCAAGCAAAAACTCAATAAAATCTATTGAGATCGAAAGCTCTGAATATTTCAAACATATCGATTCATATATACTATCCGAGACCCTAATAAAACCTAGCGGATATATATCTGATAACTATTTTTGAGCCAGTTATGTGGTCTTTCATGGGCAACTAATAGAGCCCGATGCACATGTTTCGACATTGACACCCTCGTCAGTCGGACAGTACCCTTCGTCTTAGCCAATCCTCTCGAGAGTGCTCCATCCCATTACATAGAGTAGGCGACGACGTACCTTTTACAAGATAACAAAATCACTAGATCGGCAATGTTTCACATTCGATTGCTCTTGACTGGTATTTACGATATACCATACCTTCCGTTTCGAGTGTTTCCTTGAAACCACGCTTAAATTACAATATATCTGGTTATCGGGCTCTATAAGTTGTCCAAAAAAGGCAACATGACATGTTGGCTCAAAAATAGTTCACGTTTTAGGGTATTGAAAAATTTTGCTTGTTTTCATAAATAATGCGAAGATTCGACCTTATTTGTGACAAACGTATTATCGAACACTATAGTTGACGAAAATGGGAGTAACAATGTCATGGTTTTCGTTTCAAGTGTTTTCTAAAGACCACGCTCAAAATTCAATATACGTGATAATCATTTTTTGAGCCATGCATGTGGTCTGTTATAGGGCAACTTATGGAGCACGATACACGTGTTTCGACCTTGACAGCTCATCAGCCGTGCGGTACCCTTCGTCCTTATTACAGATTTTATTTTTAGAAAAATATACAAATATTAGAAATAATCTAAAATGAGGGCGAGTGGTACCGCCCGACTGATGAGAACGTCAAGGTCCAAACACATGTATCGGGCTCTAAAAGTTGCCCTGTCACAGACCACATCCATGGCTCAGAAAGTGATTATCAGGAACATCACGGTCCCCACGTAATATTGGGAACTGTAGTTGACGAAATGGCCAACAATCATGGGTCTCCACTGTGCGCCTACTCACACACAATGTACTGATACCATCTATGAGAATTTCTATTTGAGCGCTATCTTAGGAGTGTTATAATGTCACAATCACATATTCAATGATGATGAGTAATGTGCAAAACATTCTACATCATGCGAGAGATGAACCAGCGTATCACGCATTCGAGCCAGCGTGGCACCACTACACCACCTAGGCCTCCATTCTGCTAGTACTCTCCCATCGACGTAATTAATCGCAACTGCCAGTGACCAACCTTTGATAAATTTGGCCTGATCTGTCAGTTTAACTAGATTGAATGCCATATGTGATTACTAGACCAAACTAATCAAAGTATGGCTGCTGATAGCTACGTTGAATCATATCGGAGAAAGTGAGGTGCATATCGGTTGCATCGGTAGTGTAGTGGAAATTCACTTTACCGGTAGGTGAAACCACGGGTTCAACTACTTCCTCGGGTGGAGTAAATGTTTTGCATCTCACTCAACATCACTGAATATATAAAAACGTAATGGGTTCATTGCATGCAAGGAGCTGTGGAAAGCTGGCACAAGACCTAGTATACAATAATTGGAAATTCCCCGAGAATGTGCAAGAAAATCTAATCTCTACCCGCTATCGCAGTCCTAATTACTCCGCTGTTCAAACTGCCAATGTTTATGAGCTCGCCGCGACCTTTTGCTTCGAAATGCTATAGTGATTCCCTTATACTTCATGAAAACACGCACTTTTTGTTATAATGGGATCGACTTGTAAGTTAAAAGCATTAGAGTTCAAAGCAACGTTACTGCACCCTTCATAGTAACTCGTACATCGCCACATAACTTCAACAATGGCGAGTCAATGCATTGATGCGCAATCACAAGTTTTCACATTGAGCAAAATTCGAATCGA
This sequence comes from Parelaphostrongylus tenuis, assembly GCA_019055375.1. Classification (NCBI taxonomy): domain Eukaryota; kingdom Metazoa; phylum Nematoda; class Chromadorea; order Rhabditida; family Metastrongylidae; genus Parelaphostrongylus; species Parelaphostrongylus tenuis. Next base: position 223,730 of record JAHQIW010001423.1, read on the forward strand.
CACGGGCAGAGCCCAACTGATGTCTAGTTGATCTTCTGAACCACTCGAAAATAGCTTCACAAGTTCACTCTTGAGTCTTTAATAATGGTGCGATCGGTTGAAAACGGCAAAATGTAGTGCAGGATCCGCAAAGCTCCGAAAAGAAATAGAATCGCTTTCACCCACTCGGCGTCGCTTTACAAGGTTGTCGAATGCGACTAAATACACTAATGAGTGGCCAAAACGTTCGCAGCGAGCAGGATTCGAACCTACGCGGGCAGAGCCCAATTGATTTCAAGTCAATCTCCTTAACCACTCGGACATCGCTGCATGCAAAGGATTTCTGGGACTGGGAACGCTGATGGTTAACCAAATGCTATGCAGCAATGAGGATTCAAACCTAAGCTGGTAAAACGCAATTGTTTCAAGTCAACCTCTCAACACATCGGGCACGACACGTCCACGGCGATAGCCCCTCCTCGCCGAACACGGCGAGGATTGCGTAGTGCCGAGTACTTAGTGATGCCGGTCGTCGGCAAAAGGTTGCTGGTTCGATCTCCCGCTAGCATCTTACATTTTTAGTGTCGATTAGTACTGAAAGTTTTTATAACGTGATTATTATAGTAGAATGAAACGCTCAGTTGTCTAAAATTTCACTGCATTTTGATACGAGACGTAGAACCATGGGGTAACAACGCATCCATTTTTTTGCGCTTCTTTCAACAACGTTGTAAAAATCGAATTCAATCATTTTGGTTTTTTTCTCTAAGGCGGTGACAAATAAATTTCCATTCCATTTGGTGTACAAGAACTTTTCAGAGTCGTGTTCAATATAATTCGAAGGCTTGAATGTCTGACTAGAGCCGTACGTGGCCGTTTTTCAAAAGGACCCTTCCTCAACACTTTAGTATAAAATAGATATATGTGTTTCACACCAGCCCCACGTCTTCATTTTTGCCACACGTTTAATTCTTTGAAACTATGAAAAACATAGAAAAGTGTAGAAAAAATCTTGTAGTCCGCCTCTAGCCCGTAGATTAGCCGATAAACAAGCCGGCGATTATGTGTATCTTGATCTAATTTTCTCTGTTATACTGCAGTGAGGCATTCTTTCTAGGAAATAATCATAGCGTTAGAATCACTGAAACTTACGCTATTGAATGATTACTAATAGTCTGAACAAAGCTCTGTTCGGTGAGGTGTAGAGCACAAATGTTTTTTTATTCCTACAGCACTCTTAAGTAAGCTTTCTAAAAAGCAAATACATTCTTGAGTTCTAAGAGACTTGTGCTATCGCAAGGGTACTTGCAGTCTAAAGGACGAGTTTTGTACAGCTAAATGCAAGCGAGATAAAGAGAAAAAAACGTGTGTAGTATGTAAAACATAATTCTATTCCGGATGCCACAGCGTTATGAAAAGACTTTTAAAAAACGGACACGTAGGACACTAGCCAGAGATTTAAGCTCTCGAATGACTGTTAACATTCCCATGGAGATATCTTGCTCAACGAATGAGATCGAATATTGAATGGATATATGAAAATCGAGAAAACTTGTCTTGATTACCTGATGCGAGGTTGATAAGTTAATCGTAGTAATTAGGTTAACGTTTCGGCGACCCTCCTTCTTCAGAGCCTGGGCGTATATATTATTAGACTATTTGAAGGATTTGGTGGATCTTAATTATACACCGCCTAGGTCAGGTTAAGAAACAAACGAAGAAAGGGAGCGAGATCTTGCGTGATGGTGACGCACTCGCCCTTCCGGTTTGGCGTTTATCCCAAATGCCTCAAGAGTTTTGCGCATTGATGTCTTGACTCCTGCGCTAAAATCGTGGTAGTCACATTAAGTCAATATTACAGTGTTTTGTGCTCTATGTAAGCCTAAAGGTTTGCTTTTATCGATTTCAGATTTCTTATCCAGATGTTATTTTATGCAGATGAAAAATGGTCTACCCGTTCTGTCTATTTCTTCCCGCATGGCTTACATGTAATCGAATAACTTGTACCCAATCTCATACACTCCTCCTGCTGTCCGTTTTAACAGAATATACAGTTTTTGGTGCTGCACAATCGATCGTAAAGTCTATTCTGGATCAGCTGATGGCGTAGGGTGGGAGTTGGAATTTCAATAGCTATTACGGAATTTTCAACACCGCATCCTTTTAGGCGCTATTTAACCGCGTTACTGATTTAGTTTGATATAAATGGCGTTTGGAAGGGGATTTTATTTAGGTGTGGAGTATTGCTCTTTTTGGGCCTAGTTCTATTTTTTGATTTTCTCGAGTTTCTGATGTTTTGTAGCCACAGGAAATGACTACTTCTCGTGCCAAGTTTAGCGATTCGTTCCTTTCCTGTTCTCCTGTGCGCACAATTTAAGCTGTTTGAAACATGTTTTTGATGAACGATTTTTCATGTGTGAAGGATGAAAGAAAAGGTGTAGGCTATAGTACTTTTATTACAGGTTTAAGGTAGCATTTTATACTACAGCCACTATCTAAAAGCTTTACTCGGATGTTTAAGAATAGGAGCCAGCTCCGTTTGGACTATCATCAATTTTATAAGCTCCGACTGTCCGTTCAAGACTTCAAAACATTTGTTTATCGCCTTCGACCAACTGCCATTTATATTAAATCAAATCAATAACGCGGTTAAATGGTGCCCAGATAGATGCGGTCTTGAAAATTCCGTAGTAGTTATCAAAATTCCAACTACCACCCTACCCATCAGCTGATCCACAATATAGTTTACGATCGATTGGTTCAACACCAAAAACTGTATAATCTGCCCTATGGGAAAGGAGGAGGATTGTATGAGATTGGGCACAATTTTTTCGATTACATGTAAGCCATGCGTGGAAGAAATAGATGAAACAGGTAGACCACGTTTCATCTGGATAAAAGAAAGATAGCTCTTTATTCGATAGAAGCAAACCTTTAGGTTTACATAGGGCACAAAAACACAACAACAAGGATTTTGATGTGACTGTCATAATCCTAGCGCAGGAATCAAAACATCCACGCGCAAAACTCTTGAGGCATTTTTGGTAAACGCCAAAAACCCCGAAATGAACCGGAAGGACGAATGCGTCACCATCACACGAGATCTCGCACCCTTTCTTCGTTTGGTCGCTTAACCTGACCTAGGCAGCATATTAATAAGATCCTCCGGATTATTCAAGTAGACTAATACTACATACGCCCAGGCTCTGAAGAAGGCGGGTCGTCGAAACGTCAGACGAGTTACTACGACTAATTTACCAACCTCGCGTCAGCTAATCAAAACTAGTTTCCTCGATTTTCACTATAACAAGTAATTATGCCGAGGTTTGTAGAAAGTCGAACTTTTGAAAATTTTACGCTCGCCGTCTAACAGAAAAGTACCTTATTTTTTTTCAGAGCATGGTGTGCTTGGCAGTGAACTATGTACTACTTTGATTTCTCACGTAACACGCAGCGCAGTCGCTCAGCAGGCGTGATGTTATGAGCGGCACGTTATTGAATTAATGGTGATAAATAAGTTATTCAATTGATCACTTGTTTGCGGTGTTACTACATGAGATAAGGTATGTTGGTGATTTGAGCGCATTTCATTGAATACAAGAAGATAACATGAAGAAAACTACCGCGGAGTGTCGAAGCAGGAGATCGAACCAGCACCTCTCGTTTCCTGATGGACGGCATCGCGTGGCACTCGTCGCTGCGGGCTGCCGTGCCCAATCTCTGTAAGCACACGGACATCGCGACACAAGTGCAATGTCGCTGACTGATTATACTGGCGTGTAACCAAAAGCTACGCAGCGAGCAGGATTCGAACCTACGCGGGCAGAGACCCAATTGATTTCAAGTCAATCCCCTTAACCACTCGGACATCGCTGCACAAAGTAAGGGACTTGCAGGCCGACAACTTTGGAGTGTAATCAGGAGCTTCACAGCGAGCACGATTCAAGCACATGTAGGCTGAAACCAGCTGAATCCAAATCAGTCTTTTCAACACGTTGACAACGATCTGAGCTATTATTAGCTCAGAATGTGCGGCGGCGCGGCGCGGCAGGGGTCTTTATTATTACGCCTTGCAATGGAAATTTGGGAATTAGTTTGGTTAACTGAGGTACTGAGGGGATGTTATCGTGATTTAGTGTTGGAAATATAGTAGAAAAGACTTTAATGAAAAGTTTTCAAGCTAAGAGAATGCCTATGTATAGAGAAATCATCTATGTTTCAACGAAAAAAACACATTATCGTGAAAGGGAACACATTTTCTAGCTGTTAAACTGTTTTTGTAGTCATTCGATAGCTTGAGAATGCCTATTCTCCCATTAAGTTTGCTTTGTGAAATGACTCTTATTTTACTTGTGCTAACGAGAAACGTTAACGTTTTGCAGCAGAGTCGTTATCAGACTTCTTTTTCGAGATCGTTAAGAGAAATATAGTCCATGTTTCTGCTACAGATAACTTTATCGATGTCTCTTCTTATCACATTTTACCACTCACTGTGGACGGAATTCCCCTTAGTGACGATAAAAATTCCACAATTTCTTTAGAAAACTGCCACAACGTCATTGTAGCCACCGAGTTCGCAGCGTGACGGCGCCGCATGCCGCGCAGGACTTCAACGTCGTTGTCAACGTGTTAACCACTCTGACAACGTAGCTCAAAAGTGATTATAGGCATAACGAAATTTGAGCGTGGTCAAAAAAGTCAAAGCGAATGATATGATATTTCACTCTGACATCGCTGTTCAGGCTCGATGACGGCGAGTCAACACGGTTCGGCGCAATCAAAACTTTCGCAGCGATCAGGATTCGAACCTGCGCGACAGAGCCCAATCGATTTCTAGTCAATCTCCTTAACCACTCGGACATCGCTGCTCGGCACGAGTTTCAGCCGTTGTGCTCTATTGTCCACCTGATTTACACATGTAGGAATGATCAAGTTTTCGTGATGGTACCATCGATGGAAACATGGAAACAACTTAATCTATTGCAGCATACGTGAAACTTAAGAGGAGAGTGGAATCGATCTTGATCACTCGCGCTTCGTTGCCAAATATCACGTCAGCGATTGAATGTAGCGGTGTTTAAACAAAAGGTTCGCAGCGAGCAGGATTCGAACCTACGCGGGCAAAGCCAAGTGATTTCAAGTCAATCTCCTTAACCACTCGGACATCGCTGCACGAAAGTGCGTGTTGCAGGCCGACAAAACTGGAGTGTAATCAAGAGCTTCACAGCGAGCACGATTCAAGCATATGTGGGCTAACCCAGCTGAATCCAAATCAGTCTTTTCAACACGTTGACAACGATCTGAGCTGTTATTAGCTCAGACTGTACGGCGGCGCGGCGCGGCGGGAGTCTTTATATTACGCCTTGCAATGGAAATTTGGAATCAGTTTGCTTACCTAAGGTACTGAGGAGATGTTATCGTGATTCAGTGCTGGAAATATAGTAGAAAAGACTTTTATAAAAAACTTTCATAGCCTAAGGGAATGCCAGTATAGAGATCTCTATATTCAAGAGAAAACACATATGTGACGAACATATTCTAGCTGTTATAGAATGTTTTATAGTCATTCGATAGCTTGAGAAATGCCTATTCTCCCACTCTTATTTTACTACAGTGCTAACGAAAAACCTAACGTTTTGCAAGCAGAGTTTGTGTTAGTCAGTATCTTCCTTTTCCCTCGAGATTCGAAATTTAGGAGAAAGCGTAGCCATTATTTCTGCTACACATAGCTTTATCGATGTCTCTTCTATCATACAAACTCCTGATTTCCTGACAATCCTATCAGTCAAACACCTCCATTAGTCCTTCAGAAAAAAATCACTAAACCATGATTTCAATCGCATTAAGCATAAAATCAGCTCTCAACATACTCACCTGCTTTCCATATGTGTTCCACTGACAGATTCAAGTGGAGACCATCGAAAGGAGATCACACAGGCTCGTAATGTACCTTACCCATCAAAACAACAGTCTCATGTACTGACTCAAATCACGAGTGATAACGAGGCATTCTTCCCTGCGGTTTATAGATGGATTGGTGGTATTAATCCAAAGTGCTCCAAAAATTTTTCGCGCTGATGTTTTTTGTTCCTGTGCAAGGATGGTGACTTTCATCTTAGAATCAACTCCATCGTGTTTCTGTTCTCTAAGCGTCCCTAGCGGGGTATTCCGTTTATTAAGATGTTTGTCAGCTAGGTGTTCTTCTATGCGGGCATAGAGCGGCCTACCGGTTTCGCCAAATCGCTGCACGCTTTGCAAGAGATTAGGTAGAGTGTACTCACGCTCATGCAGTCACCGCCTCTACCGATAGGACATATTTTACAATCTTCCCTTATACAGGGACGGTCATATAAGCGGCTGCGAAATAGTTGGCATCTTAGATTATTCGATGGTATTTCAATAATAACCACCGATTGCTTCAAAGCCGCTCTTTGCAAACAACGTTTTATAGCTGTACTAATCTCATTTGAAAAGAACGGGAGGATGAACGGGACTTTCCTTTCATTCGATTTTTCGTTTGAAGGCCACCTCACTCTCTACTTTCTGGCTCCTCCCCCGGTACACACATTGGCGGCTGTTCAAAATATGTTTTTTACTAACGCCTCTTTCGTATGTGAGGGATAGTAAACCAAGATGTTCATATTAATTGGCTTTCGGTACCACTTGTTATGTAGCCGTTCTCGGTTAAGTTTATTTTCGAGAGGGAGCCAATCATCTTTCGGTATCTCACGGGTGAATTTTATAAACTCTGACTGTTTATTCAACAATCTAAAGCAATTATCTAACTCCTCTTGAGTGGAACACATAACCAGACAATCATCTTCATACTCACAGTAAAGTAATAGCCGGAGATCCATCACTGGTCCTTCCACTTTTGACATTAAGGCAATCGCTAGGCTAGGTTCCAGTCGCTTTCCCATTGCCAGCCCTCTCATTTGAGCATGATTTTTCCTGGACCATCTGAAGGTTGAGCAGCTCAGGCACTCTTTTAAAAGGACCATGAACTGCTCTTCTATCATATTTTGCCATTCACTGCCAACGGAATTCTCTTTAGTGACGGTAAAAGTCCACATTCCTGTAGAAAACTACCACAGCGTCATTGTAGCCACCGAGTTCGCCGTGTGACGGCGCCGCATGCCGCGCAGGACTTCAATGTCGTTGTCAACGTGTTAACCACTCTGACATCGCAGCTCAAAAGTAATTATTAAGCATAACGAAATTTGAGCGTGGTCAAAAAAATGTCAAAGCAAATGGTATGATAATTCCTCTGACATCGTTGTTCAGGTTTGACGTCGGCGACTCAACACACTGGTGCGTAATCAAAATTGTCGCAGCGAGCAGGATTCGAACCTGCGCGGGCAGAGACCAATTGATTTCTAGTCAATCTCCTTAACCACTCGGACATCGCCGCTCGGCACGAGTTTTATAGCCGTTGTTATGTATTGTCACCTAGTTTACCACATGCAGGAATTATCAAATTTCCATGATGGACCATCGGTTGAAAATAACTAAATGTATTGCAGAATTCGTGAAACTCTAAAAGAGAATGGAATTCGATCTTGATCACTGGCGCTTCATTGCATAAATTTGACGTCGCCGACTGAATTTGGTGGTGTTTGGACAAAAGTTTCGCAGCGAGCAGGATTCGAACCTACGCGGGCAGAGCCCAATTGATTTCGAGTCAATCTCCTTAACCTCTCGGACATCGCTGCACGATTTGAGCGCTCCAGACTGAGAACATTGGAGTGTAATCAAAAGTTTCTCAGCGAAAAGGATTGAAACCTTCCCGAGCAGAGTTAAACTGACTTGAAGTCAATCTTTTGAAAACTTGGACATCATTACACATGTTCGACGATGGCGAATATACTCTAGTGTGTAATCAAAAATTTCACAGCGAACAGGATCCGATCCAACGTTGTCTGGGCCCTGATTTCGAGCCAATCCCTTTGACCACTCAGACCTCACTGCTTGATCTCGATGACATAGAGTAAATACAGTGTGTAATCGAAACTTTCGCAGCGCGCAGGTTTCGAGCCTGCGCAAACGAGGTCCGTAATCTTCTATTCGATCTCCTAACCAGTTTTAAGACGGCGTGTACCTAGGCTGGTACACGACTGCTTACAAATCTTCTTCGGTGGACCAAATTTCTCGTTCAAATTTTAGCTATTATTCAAGCTATGCGCTGTTTTTAGCATCTAGATATAACAAATATTTCCGAATACTTCAGTTACGTTCATCTAAGTCGCGAGTCAACATGATGAGCGACCTAGCTCTAAAGTTGAGAAGGAAGAAACGAGGGCCAGGGGAACGTTTAAGAGCATCGAGGATGTAGTGAAGAGGACAAAGAACATCCGACTCTGTGCTCACCTTTTCGATCCGACGATTATCGCTGCCCTGATGTTGGCAGCAGAAACCTGATCGCTACGTAAGCACGATGAAGGATCACTTGGCGTTATCGAACGCGCAGTCGAAAGGTCGATGCCTAGGACTATCCCGTATTTCGCAAATGAAAGAAAGGTTACGAAGTTGCGACCTACATCAACGATTGAAAATCAGTGACGCCGTTCTACACGCCGTGATATGGAAAACAAGGTGGGCAGGACACGTGACGCGCTTCAACGACAACGATAGTCGAGAGCCGTTAGCGGCTGGATTCCTCGGGGTATCAAGCGCTCTACAAGAATACCACCGACCCGATGGTTTGATTTCTTCACGAAAAACCTAGGAGAAAGATATGTTGGTCAACGAATCCCTAGAACGTAGAGGACCCACTGAGCTACTCTTGTACGCGATAGGAAAAAATGGAAGTGTTGCTGGTTCCCGCTTGAGTCACTAGACGATCAACGGGGCCACAAGTGACACAGATGATTCAAAAGCTTAAATTTCCAGAATTCTATACTTGGTTAGTTCCAAAAGACTTTCTTAAGGCCTTGCAGCAGCGAAAATGAAATTATGTTCCACGTTCGGTCATATTGTTTGCTTGACAAGAGTCTGTGAATGGTGAAATCGGCGAAAACTTTTCGCTCGTTGTAACCCAGAAAAGCCTCGAATTTTTTCGTCGTCGAGTCAACGGATGAGCCTTGCGCTGTGGACAAGTTAACCGCTTAGACATAGCTGCACACACGCGGAGGGGGAATCAACTCCTCATCGAGTTGCGATGAGCACCACTTACCACTCGGCCACGGGCTGCCCAAACACTTTGTCATCATGCTGATATTCAGTGCGCTTTTCTTAAAAAATATTGGCTTTTTCTGACTTCGTCTCATTTTTTAACTCGTTCAGGACGGTAATGTAAATCGTTGCGATGAACGCAAAGAGCAGAGTGGAGCGCGATTTTCGTTATTTACTTAGGGTTTTGCTCCGTTTTCATGCTAATCTTGGGTTTTTTTGTTTTCTTGGATATATGACATTCTGTTCTACATGGTCATATGTTTGGAGCATGTATGTCTCTTATGTATGAGGAACAATATCAAAGGATTATGGATAAAGCTCTCGGCGTCGTTCAATCCCTGAGAGATGCGCCATGCATTCGTCTTCAATTTTTGATTCGTTTTAGGTGATTGAATGCATAACTGGATAATTCGTGGTGACCTTTCGCTGTATCAAGTCAGTGCTACGTTACTAGTCTGAGACCACTCTGGTACCAAATCACCAACCTTAGAGGGATGAATGGTTCGGTGAGCCATAAGAGAGAGATCGAACCAGTCGAACCATCGACTTTGCTTGCGATACGGGTCACCTCTAACCACTAAGCCACATGCCACTCAATGTACAAAGGATAATGTGATATAAGTCTTGGTAAGTTTTATTACATACAATGCCCAAAAGTTTGTTAACAGCGATTGGATATTGGAAAAGAATAAATAGGTGTGAAAAATCATCATGCGGATGCCATACGCTAATATATGAAAATGGAGAAAACTTATCTTGATTAGCTGACGCGAGGTTGGTAAAGCAGTTGTAGAAATTCGGCCGACGTTTCGGCGACCCGCCTTCTTCAGAGCCTGGACGTATATAGTATTAGTCTATTTGAATGATTCGGATGGTCTTATTTATATGCTGCCTAGGTCAGGTTAGAAGATCAAACGAAGAAAGGGCGCGAGATCTCGCGTGATGGTGACGCACTCGTCCTTCCGATTCATTTCGGGGTTTTGGGCGTTTATCCAAAATGCCTCAAGAGTCTTGCGCGTGGACGTTTTTGATTCCTGCGCCAGGATTGTGACAGTCACATCAAAATCCTTGTTGTTGTGTTTTTGTGCCCTATGTAAACCTAAAGGTTTGGTTTTATCTATTTTAGATTTACTGTCTAGATGTTCTTTTATGCGGACGAAAAGTGGTCTTCCCGTTTCGCCTATATATTCTTCCCCGCATGTTTTACATGTTAGCAAATAAATTGTGCCTGATCTCATACAATCCCACTCTTTTCCGTTAGGGCAGATCATACAGTTGTTGGTGTTGCACAATCGATCATAGAGTCTATTGCGGAGCAGCTGATGGCGTAGGGTGGGAGGTGGGGTTTCGATAATTACCACGGAATTTTCAAGACCGCATCTTTTTAGGCACCTTTTAACCGCGCTACTAATCTCGTTTGATATAAATGGTAATTTGAAGGGGACTCTATTCAGGTGCGGAGTATTGTTCTTTTGTGACCTAATTCCACTTTTTGAATATTCCCTAGTGGCAAATGTTTTGTAGCCGTTGGAAATGGCGATCTTTCGTGCCAAGTCTAATGATTCGTTTCCTTTCCTCCTCTCCTGTGCACACACTTTTAGCTGTTCGAAACATGTTTTTAATTAGCGATTTTTTCATGTGTGAAGGATGAGAGGAGAGGTAATTGACCAAAATGTTCTTGTTACTTGGTTTTCGATACCACTTTGTACTATAGCCACTATCCAAAAGCTTTACCTGGGTGTTTAGGAATGGAAGCCAGCCCCCGTTTGGACTTTCTCGCGTAAATCTGATATGCTCTGACTGTCCGTTCAACACTTCAAAACATTTGTCCATTTCCTCTTGTGTAGAACAGACAATGAAACAGTCATCTATATACCGGCAGTAGAGCAATGGGCGGTGAACGAGAATTGGAGCTTCCACCTTACAAATAAAAGCGGATAGTGGACAGCTTTTTGGATAGTGGCTATAGTACAAAGTGGTATCGAAAACCAAGTAACAAGAACATTTTGGTCAATTACCTCTCCTCTCATCCTTCACACATGAAAAAATCGCTAATTAAAAACATGTTTCGAACAGCTAAAAGTGTGTGCACAGGAGAGGAGGAAAGGAACGAATCATTAGACTTGGCACGAAAGATCGCCATTTCCAACGGCTACAAAACATTTGCCACTAGGGAATATTCAAAAAGTGGAATTAGGTCACAAAAGAACAATACTCCGCACCTGAATAGAGTCCCCTTCAAATTACCATTTATATCAAACGAGATTAGTAGCGCGGTTAAAAGGTGCCTAAAAAGATGCGGTCTTGAAAATTCCGTGGTAATTATCGAAACCCCACCTCGCACCCTACGCCATCAACTGATCCGCAGTAGACTCTATGATCGATTGTGCAACACCAACAACTGTATAATCTGCCCCAACGGAAAAGAGGGAGATTGTATGAGGTCGGGCACAATTTATTTGCTAACATGTAAAACATGCGGGGAAGAATATATAGGCGAAACGGGAAGACCACTTTTCATCCGCATAAAAGAACATCTAGACAGTAAATCTAAAATAGATAAAACCAAACCTTTAGGTTTACATAGGGCACAAAAACACAACAACAAGGATTTTGATGTGACTGTCACAATCCTGGCGCAGGAATCAAAAACGTCCACGCGCAAGACTCTTGAGGCATTTTGGATAAACGCCCAAAACCCCGAAATGAATCGGAAGGACGAGTGCGTCACCATCACGCGAGATCTCGCGCCCTTTCTTCGTTTGATCTTCTAACCTGACCTAGGCAGCATATAAATAAGACCATCCGAATCATTCAAATAGACTAATACTATATACGTCCAGGCTCTGAAGAAGGCGGGTCGCCGAAACGTCTGCCGAATTTCTACAACTGCTTTACCAACCTCGCGTCAGCTAATCAAGATAAGTTTTCTCCATTTTCATATATCAATTGATTATGCCGAGGTTTATAGAAAGTCGAACTTTTGAATTGTTGCATACGCTGATAGTTCAGTTTTAATAATTTTCAACTTATCAATGTAGTTTAGGAGTTCGGACCTATATAGAAGTATAGAACCGACTTTCTTTTATCGTTCAACTGGTATTCGTTCTTTATATATTCACTTATACTTTACTGTAAGCAATCGCAACCTTGGCGTAGCAATCTACACCACTGGCTTTGCCTATAGTTTTGCAAATAGTAAATTTTTTCAAAATCGCCCTCAAGGCGATCCCTTATAGTTCCCTCGTATTCCATTCCTATTACAGTAACTTCTATGCAACCACGTGCAGGTGGTAGTGGCCATCCACAAGGGCGCTACATACTTGGTCCGCCCAACTGACGGAGAGCTTGTTGATTTCTACGACTTATTTATAGTTCACATTCACGAAGAGAAGTCAAATACTTTTGCACTACGAAAATCTCTGTGAGAAAAAATCCAGATATTTTCATAACAATTAATAAGTGTACCGTATATTTCTTGTTGTTCAGTGTTGTCACTCAGAGCTCATTGCCCTCGCAGCTGCGCCTACGGTTGACTGAGAAATTTGCATGTTAATGTGACCTTCCCAGGCCGTAAAGAAGTGAAAAGAAACCCTACCCAACATTATACTGCCTCGCAAACTCGGCAAGGGAAAACCAATGAAGAGATTATGGATGAGTGGTCATCGAAGGTATCGTCATCTAAAATCGTGCCCTGCTCTGTCGTGACGATGGGAGGTGTCCAAAGAAACCTGAGGCTCAGGTGCATGAGAGCGTCTGAGTTTTACAAACTATACATGCCCAATATTCGAGAATTGATCTGTGGAACAAGCATGTCCTGGGAATCGGACGAATAATCAGTAGGAAAACACTGTCCCACTCTCACAAGATAGGCGACAGAAGTGCGAAATAGGAGTTGAAAATTCGTCCCTTCTCACAGGATGTCGTTTTCATGTTAAATAATGTAGATAGTTGGGACGCATGGCGCTCTTCTTTCTATAATTGCCTTCAAGAAACTTCTGGGCACTACGCTAATTTTCGTCATGGAGAACTGATCGGACCACCTTAACTTTATGACTGCGAGCAAAACTTGCTGTGAAGTTCAAATAGCGTGCGAACTCCCCCTGAAGCAAAACAAATTTTTCTCCTCGTTGGTGACAGGACAGCTTTTTCACAAATCAAGCCAATTGCCAAAAAAATTTCCATTCCCCAAGTTATCGAATTACTACCAGTAGTTTAGTGAAAAGAAGGATGTACTACTTGTTGATTGTAAGAAGTACAAATTCAACAAAACAAGGGGAAATTGTTGACCGTTGCTGAGGTACGAGCAAGAATAATTTGTTGTTGATTGATACTGATTGTATAAGTCGTTGATTATTAAGTACTTCGAGTAAGAAAATCTAGAGCATCAACGAAAAGTTTCAAGAATTTAAGTGAAGAAAATGCACTCCTTTCGAAACGTACTTCACAAATTGATGAATATCGGCTCTATAGAGGCTTAACGGCTTCGGCGATACTAAGTCCCTTCGCATGAGTTTATTCTAAATGTCATACATGTAGAAAATGCATTTTAGATTAAATTCTCAAAAACTGGTCGAAAGAAATGTGAAGATATCCTAGAGTTGAGATTCTGTTGTTACCCCGAGGATGTAGCTTTATATTGATAAATTGAAATTTTCAAGATAAACAGATGTTATTCTTGCTAGAGATAAACCTGTAGAACTTCCTTCACTAACATTTCATCTTTTCGTAGCGATAAATTTTTCTTGGAATCAAAATCTTACTAAACAGCCAATAGAACCCGCTGTGACGTTCAAGCAACGGGATAATTACAGCGAAAGGAGAACATTATCTTCTTTTCGTTAGTATAGCACACAATTGAAGTTTCTCTACCGAGAAAAACGCTCAGTATTGAAAGCAGCGTTCTTCATGCCATTAAATTTCTGCTAAATCATGAAGAACTAAAAGAATGTTCAGTAATATTTGGCAATGTTCCTTAGAAATTGTTTTTCTCCTGTAAACACCGAGAATTTTTTGACACGTAGTTGCTCGTTTTACTTCAGTTGTCTTTATGATATTTTATCTTTTCCTAACGATAGAGTGTTTTTTATTACGTAAACCTTACTTAGAAGTATCCATAATCTCTGTGTGAAGTTTGACCGACGAGCTCACTACTTCAGAGGCGAAGCGTAATCTTCTTTTCGCTCTTACAGCGCTTTATAGATATCTTTTCGAAACCCATTCGAAATTCAAATGGTCGAGATTTGAGCTATTGAAAAGCCATTGAAAGCTTAGCGAAAAGCTGTCCACTCACCTCAGCCGAGCAAACAAAGTAAATCAAGTGTGAAACATAAATCATTTTTACTGCTACACGCGATGAAAAAGGCAAGCATTTCACTGAATTTGAAGAAATTTGGGTCTCAAATGATTACTGATAGTCTGAAAAAAATTATTCTTTCTAACGAAAAACGCCTTTAAATGATTTTGTACGATCACAGGTGTACACCGTCCCCATCGAGTTGACAGTACATGACTCTTTATTTTTTCTCACTCTGCTTGTTCACATCTGCCGCTTTTGATAGACTTCTTTTCAGAATAACATCTTCTTAATGCAATTTAGTTGCGCACTTATGGATGACCACATGTTGGTTTCAGATTTGGCCAGTCTTAGCAGTTCTTCCACTTTGCCTGAAGCAATATCAGCAAAATCGTTTATTTCTTTTTGAAAAACTGCTTAGAATTGAAGTTGATTCGGATTTTCAAAGTCTCATAGCGGCATGATTAGAAAATCTTGTTCTTAATTAAAAACTGTTTTGAAAAAATCATGGTTTTTGATCAACGAATCTAACTTAGCACCTAAAACTAACACACTAAGACCTTAAATGACAATGATTTGAGCAGATTAATGGACACTATAAATGGCATTCAAATCCGTTTTCTCAACTGTTTTCCAAATTTAGAAAATCAAATGGAATGTACTTTTCGTGCTTTATCCTCATGTCTTAAAACTTTTTCTACCTAATGGATGAATATTTCGTGTTTAAAGATGCTGTACACAAATCTGATGCTCTGACGTAAAATTGTTTGAAAAAAAGAAAAAAATCAGCGTCTTGTAACAACTGCCATGTGTCTAGAAAACATAGAAATTTATCCTATTTCAAAAATTACATCTCTGTTTGCTTTACCCATTCGAACGTCTTATCATAGCGTTGCTGGCCATCGCATTAAGCCACCGCTAATGTAGTAATCAGTAATCGGTTTTGCAGTGGCGAACTAATCTATCAAGATAGTCCTTTTATTTTTCAATAAAGTGAGAATAGTGCCTAAAATGCCTATGTAGTATTGCGCAAATAATTTCATAGAGCCAATTCAAAGAGCCATGTCTATGGAAGATTATGAACACCGGCTAATATGGGTTAAAAATCGAGTTATTGTAAATTCATGTGCCTTTTGTTCGATTGAAATATCGATCAAAAACTCAAAAAAGCTGGCTATTTGTTCCTGAAATTCAGTCTGTAATCATAGGTCATATGTGGAGACTCTTCCCGATATGTAACTTATAAAGTTGTTCCTGAGATTCAGTCTGTAATCATAGGCTATACGTGAAGACTCTTCTCAATATGTATGTATGCAATGTGCGTCATACTCTCACGTTTTAACTTGAATTTATTATTTCTAAGCGCTTGCTTATGGATTTTGTCAGCAACTACTGCTGTGATTCGCTCACAACTGTTCACACACCCTCCATTCATATGAGACGAAGTTCCAGCATTTTGGAAAGAAAAACAACACGAATAAAGTTTAAACGCGAGACGGCAATGGTGCTTTTTCTATTTACGAGACGCTTGAGAGCTCGAGAATCATAAGTCACTGGCTAATTCAGCCATGTCACTTCACCGAGTTATATCGATTTTTGCACAGCTATGGATTATCTCCCTGAGTACTCAAAGTTCTCTAAATGAAACTGTGTTATGGATTTGTTTAGCTGTCAAAATCCGTCTGTATTTATTTAGGCGTTACATTTGAAGCTCTCAGTTCATCAGAGTTCTTCCCTTTCACCTTAGGAGAAGAAAAGTTCTTTAGAACCTACATATATCAGAAACTGCATAGCTACTACCTTATATGGGGACGAGAGATGACGTAAATTAAGCGTAAAAAGGTAAATATTTGAGAAGAAAATTGGACGAGAAAACAGCACTTCGGGAAATTGCCGAAAATGTTTCAACAGTACTGAATTCGTCAAAAATCCACCTTTTGTGGATGTAAAATCTCGAAATCACTGGTCATTCAGGATTGGAGGCCTGTTCGATTTCTTCTTGAATAGAATAGCTTTTCAGATTCGCCTATCTCTTCCAGATACACCTGTCAAAAATTCAGCCATTCCATCAGCTGAAGTGAACTTCCTTCCACGCAAGTGAAAAATTTTGCCATCGTTCACTGCAATAAACCCCGCCAAATTTTCAAGGAACCACTTCAGTGTGAAGTAGTAAACATAAGAAAGCTAATGCAATTTATATGAATAGTAAGGAAATTTGATAGGCGACATGTGATGTTTTCAACAATCCCAAGAGAAACAAGAAATGTGGACTTGCTCGGATGAAAAACAATGTCGCGCACCAGCCGTATGATTGACGCACGATGAAGCAAACTACTCCGATGTAAGAGGTTTTGAAGTTGAGAATCGCCGACGTCTCTGGGCTCTCTAACTGCCTCATACCCGATGCCGGACGGGAGAGAGCTAGTCTCACTTGGCTAATATCGCCGTTTGTTCCCTCAAAATCACGCTCAGCTCGTCTCACTCGAATCCAACGTTATTGTTGTGATTATTAACAACCACATAAACGAGGACACTTCTGCTCGGAACATCTCATCCTGATCAAGTCATTTTTTGGATGCCGTTGAATACGTTCCGCAAGTTTCTGCCTCGTCGAATTATTCGTGACCAATATTCTTTTGAATTGCTGCGCAGCAACTCAGCGCTGGAGATGGTACCTTCGTCGTCGCACACCAATGTACCCAGATGCTACTCAAACTACGATCACGTCGCTCTCCAGTCACCTCCGTTGTCGACAAAGGTTTGCGAATAATTCATCTCCAGTTATGCACTAAATGGGTGTTATTAAGTAGACAAGCGTTAACATTCAATTGGTGTCATTATTCAAAGGATTTATTTTCCTATTAACAAGTTGTTCGCTTACGAGCGGAAGCAATTGCTCTCCACGTGGAGAGTAATCTGAGTTGTTTGTGAGCTTTAGCATAACACTGCTAATTAAGTGTGCGACGTGGAGCAGTAATAGCCAATGATGCGGAAACGAATAAAACCTGCGTGCCGACCACCCTCACTTCGTTTCATTTCCTCTCAAAACTGATCCCTGCCATTTTGCTCATCTCATTCTAAATGCTGACTTCTGAATTGCTTACTTTTACAACTTCCAAAGTTTCCATTCTAGCATTTCCATCAAAGAATTTTACATAATTTTTTCTTCATGAATATGTTCAATCGAAAACGTTGATTGGAGCAACGATTTAAAAAATCAGAAATAAAATCGTGACATTTCAAGTGGTCAGTCATCTACTATCTCTCTATGTTTTTAGATTCCAAGTATTTTCCATGTAGAAATTTTTATAGTAATGATTTGAGGACCCTAAAAACAGTGATAACATCTGATATGGTGGCATAGCTCAATTTTCCCAGTGATACGGTGGAAGTTGCACAACTTAATCGAGATAACTTACTAAGGATTCATGAGTTTCAATTTACTGTATCATCGAGTAGATAGTGGTTTTGGCTGTCCTAAGCCGTGTTTATCAGTTCCGTGCTCTTACACCGTGAAGTGGGATGGTAAGCGCTTCTGGTCACTAAGGGACTTGTTTTCCTTTCGAAGACAAATGCGTTAGTATTGATTCTGGCCAGCATTGTTTGTTTTCCGGAAGCAGAGTCTTACGAGAGACTCGACTCGTCATAAGTTGTCTTCTGACCGTTCTTATCAAGCAACTCGTATAATTCGGACCAAGGAGTGCTGTGACCTTTGAAATCGTATTACGCCTCGTCGTCACTCACGTTCTTCTCTGGCGAGCACCATTACTTTCACTGTTTCCTAACACCCATTTTCCAAAAAATTCGGAATAGTGGGCTTTAACAGGTTCTCTGGGAGAGATTTGTTTGAAAACGATTTCCACAGTCATATAGCAGTTGTAGTAAGCCATACACGTGCACCTGGCAGTTTGTCGTGACACAGCTCTACTTTGCAAAGGTTTCTTTGACCGTAGTTTTCCGTATTTTATGGATTAGGTGCCAAGCCCAAGTCCAGTGTCAGGAGGGCTGGTAGGAAATTGTTCTCTGCGCTTGAGAATTATAAAAAAACACCTCTTTGAACGAGATCATTTCCTGGTAAGAAACCATTGGACTACTGGCCATCGAGTGTGAAGCATTTACGATGTAGCCAGTAAAGAGGAGCAGACATGACCTTTCTTGAACGGTGACATTTCACACTTGTTGAAAGCTCTTTTTTATGAAAAAATGATGGTAAGACTATCGAGCCGATCTCTCGAAGTCTCTGGACGCTGGCATGATTCCATCACTGTCTATTTTTTGGAACAGCAATCATGTCATTTTTTTAATTTTGCAATTATCTCACAACGCACAACTCACAATTTATGCATAAACATCATGTATCAATATATATATATATATATATATATATATATATGTATATATATATATAAACACGCATATACACATTAGCACATATATATGTTTATACGTATATATACATATATATATATATATGTACATATATTATACTTAGAACAACAACAGCAATTATGTCTTGTTATAGCGTAGAATCAAAATCGGGTGGACGCATTCAGTTTGCGGTCATTCAATTTACACAAGCGCGGAAACAATCATAGTTTTCAAGAAGAATATCGCTGTTCACAGTACACCTTGTCCTTCAAAATAAAATTTAGAATTAGAGATCCCCTTCCCCCTTAAACAGAGGAAAGCTTTCTTATTCGTTCTTTATAATTTTTTTTAGCTTTATGAGTAGTGAACATAGAGTGGGAAGTTTTGTCTTAGAATTATTACTACTTTTTAATGACAGGTGAAGTTCTTCTATACAGACATATGATATTATGAACTTCGTACGTCTGTTCGTTGCCGGAAATTGTGAGGAGTAAATCGAAAACAAGCATCGTCACTAAAGTTCACTTCATCGCCCGTAATTTACTGCTTGGTGATTTTCAATTGTTATGATGGATTATGATTGTCGTTTGGAACAGTTGTTCACAGGCATTGCCAATACACATCAAACTCAAATAGTAAAATCCTCTAAATCATTACAGTTATCAAGCCTTTTAATTCTTACAGTATTTCATCCTTCAAATTCTTACAACAGGTTTGGTAGGTGAACTATAGTAAAATGTATGTTTTATTAGGAGCGTTCCATCTTTATATAAATCAAAAAAGGTGCTTTTATAACACTCTAATGTTCCCATTCCATAGGTCCTCAAACTCTCAAAAATTTATTGCTTATTGTTGAAAGATCAGTATTTGTCGCATCGAAGTCGTGGACGAGTCTACTATTGTTCTGGCCGCCTCAAAAAGTCTACTTGTGAATGTGTTGGCATAATTTCCTATATCATAGAAGCTACGTCACATCATATCTACTTGTTCGTTTTTTCCTACTCGAGTATCATCTAATATGCTTCTGAATTATTGAGAATCTACGCCTAAATGTTTGTTCACTTTGATATTCATTGTATTTTGAAACTCTGGACCTCCAGCCTGATTCTAATAGATTGTTATTTTGAAAACTTGGTCTCCGTGTAATCTCTCTTAAAACGGAACGAGCGTTAGGCATAGCGGCAGTTTGTTTTTCCCGTTGTTTACTTTCTCTCTCTTCATATGTTTTTCTGTCTTGCCATGGAAGGCTATCTATTTTCCAAACATATGATAGCTCAGTACTTTTTTTCTAACGGGAAATTATTCTTATTGAATTCGTCACGAAAATCTCACAGCCATTGCTCGTTTTGACACAACAAGGACATACTAAACTTCTCTGATATGTCGAAGATCTGGTTACATCATGTTTCTATTCTAGTCGTCGGCTACAGCACGTGCTTATAGTAGGTTTTGAAAAAAAAACTAGGAAATGATATTTGTCAAAGCCAGTTAACACTTTCACTGCACTTTATAGATACTCATGGGGCGTGTCGCTGCTTCACAGCTTCAGGCCAACTACTAGTGGATGCTTTAGAGGGGACACTAGGCTGAAGCCATTAATTTAATTACAGCATCGTCTCTGCCTTCCTAACAAATTACTAACTATCTTTCAAATCCCTTTCTCATCAACAAAGACACCTGTGATGCTCATTTTTCACCTCCTTATTAGTGAATCTCCTTTCAAATCTCGATCCAAAAAACTAGTAAATTAAGAGGGTGTAAGCTTTTAATCTCCCACGATAAACTGCAGTCTAGTTATGACTAATGCACTGGACTACATTCATAGAGTAGTACGGAAATAAAAAGAGACAGGAATCTTTTCTGTTAATCCGCGGCGTCGATCGTATGTCTAGCTGTTTAGCAAACTCACTGACGTCACTTTTTCTTATTCGAAACTGGCTGGAATTTGACACCAAACAGCTGACAAACGAAATGTGTTAGTAAAATGATAGATGATGTTAGTACATTACAAAATCTCATCTGGCAAAATAATTTGAGAGCCGCTTGCGAAATGCCGAATCACTCAAACAAACGGCATTTCTTACAATCTCGACGTCGATTTCGTCTACGTCTACATGAAAGCGTGATGTCAGTACGTATTGAAAAACGCTTTGAAGACATAAGTTGTCTCTCAGTTGCCAAAAAGTCAAGAAAAATTCCACGAAATTCCTGCGTGTGTGCGGGAATAATTATCTTTCAAAAATTCCAAATTGTTCTAACTCAGGCATGTTTGGATAGAAGGTAGAGTGCTAGGTTGAACCTTCAGCAATTTTACACATGGTTTTGGAGCGACATGGATTAACAATATCTGGAGTGTTTGTGAAATTGAAAGGTTAGGTCACCTATGGAACAATGAGCTCAATCTTTGTTAGGGTACATGAATTTTCTCCAAACTAGTATTGATTTGAGCTTTTTCAAAGTTTGCATCTGCAAAAGCTCTACTAAAGCTCATCGACCGCCTAATTAGGTGGTAGATTCAGTGATACTGCAGTATTTTGTTTAATTTTATGTGATCGATATCGCAATTTTTTACGGTGGAATACTTACAGTACTTCTAGCATTCAATTCGTTTTTCGTCTTCTTCATGACGTCGTGGGACATGAACGTGTCATTGAGGATAGCCAGGCTGAAGCGTTCCGTAGAATGGACTTACTGATTGCTGGAAAGGGTTGTGAGACCGCGAGAACAATTTCGTGTCCAGCTACACTGAGCATCACAGCCACACGGCCAAAGCCTTCCCTCGCTGGTTTCTCCTCACTGTAGTATTATGTCAGACAAGTTTCGCTTTTTCGTTCAAAGATTTCTTTCAACGAATCACGAAAAAATCAAACTGCTTGTGGTATAGTAAAAGTTAGGCCTATCATCATAAAAGTAAATCAATTGAGTAAAAGGAATTTGTACCTGTCGATAAGGATAGTTGGAGTCCAAGATTATCGTTTAGACCGGCTAAGTTTGTCATGAGATTCACTACATTCAATCTCGCATTGAAGCGCTAATCAAATTTTACCTATGAATGAATTATGTAGGATTCTACGACCACGCACATGTGGTATGTTTATAGCTCTGAGAATGGCATTAGGAATGGAATTGAAGTGAGCTGCGTCAGCGGATGAAAGCAACCAGAAAGCGGATATGACGACAAACTGCAGTACGCATTTTCTCTTGTTTATCAAACTGCCCCATTGTTTTTGCAATAGACCGAATTAGCACATGTAGAAAGACGGATTGGTGTTTGTTGTATCATGAGCATTGCAGTCTTCTGAGAGTTAAGCTTCAATCAATGAGGTTCGACTGCCGCATATTTCCTTATCACGCTGAGCATCACGCGAGTTTGTGACAAGCTGAGCGGGTTTCGTTTCGTTCATTTAAGATCTAACGATAGCTATTTCGTCATAATAAGTCATGCGCGAAAGTGCTTAACGTGTACGCTGCCGGCCAGGTGAACGACGCAGTTAATTCCTTATGATATTTGTTGCTCTGGGATATGATTTCATAGTCAGTGTGGATGTTTTCACTAGCCTTTTCATCGTTCAACACCTATTTTCTTTCCACTGAAGTTTCTTGTATTCTGCTTCAAACTTAAAATTCAACTTGTTCGTTTATGGCCCGACGCATATCCACTTCTTCATCGACTTTTATGATAGACATCATGAAGCAAATTATTCAGCGACGCTTTGAAGTTCCCCATTCTCGACCACTACAAAGAGCTACTAAAAATGGCTGTGCAGTAGTGGCCCCATTTGTTACCCTGCTACTTCCACTAGTTTTCTGAACAGGATGGAAATGTCTCGTTTATTCGCTACAAATTAATTTTATCAGTCGAAATATTGTCATTTTTGGTCAGGCCACTCCAATGCTCACTCCAATGTATGCTGTTTTCCTCTTAGGAAAGTATTTATTTCAGATGCGGTGATGATCGGTTGTAGAAAATTGAAAGTATAACCTTCTGTTTTGACTAATCTGAATGACGCATCGCGAATTTGGCACAATTGGACACGTCCAAGGGGTGATTGACTACACTTTTTCCCATATAATTACTTTGAACGGTCTATGACATGTTAAGTAAGTGCTTCTTGTCTTTCCTAACTGATTCGAGACTACCTTCGGTCTGTAAAATACTCATCATTCGTCCAGGCCTCAGAATCGAGGGGCCAGATGTGGGTTTCTGAGCAGCTTTAAACGATGAGCTGAATACCCTCGCATTGATATGATGGGTTTGGAATGTCCGTTCATGCAAGTGTTAGTCTGATGTAGAGCTGTCCACTCATTTGCTTGAGCCAACACCGCGATGGATTTGGCTCGAGCATTTTGACATGATCGTATTAATACCGAGCGTCTTTGCAGAATTTTCACGTCAACACAGAATATACCAATTGCTTATTTCTTCAGTGGAAATCAGAAAATTTCTTCTCTAAGTGATTGAAAAGCAGTGATAGATGGCTCGTCTGCGTTGAATTTCATCTGCTTTAATGAGACCCTTTGGAAATTTCGATGACTTTCATGCTGAAATTATTCTTGACTTTAAGTGCCCGTACGTGGTAACAAGCATGCATACGCAATTGAATGAACTTATTCACAAATTTTAATGCATACTCTCTTCCCATCTACTGCTTAATTTGTTCTTTTTATTCCCCTCGCTAGTTTGCCTAATTCTTTGCTTAATTTTTCGCACTTGTTTGCTGGATTCAACTCAAACGTCACATCAGATGTTCACCATAGAAAATCGTTCTCCACTGCCAATAATTTATAAAGAAGGCTCCTTTGAGCGGTTTTTTTTTCAATTCCTCTTGCATGCCAGTAGGCACTAAGCTTAGACTTAAGCTGTTGCCAGGCGTGGTCGACTACGTATTGATCACGATCTCAAATCGTCCAGCATGGCAAATTCACCAAAAGGGCATTTCCGGTGGTACAGAAAGTGGTGAATGGGTGACGCTTTTCAACCTATAGTGCGTCATTGTCAACCTTCGAAGTCCACTTGAGCAGTCTTTAACCAATGCCGCTTTTGCCCAAGGTTCTATCTATGTTTTTAGTTTAAGTATAAAGTAATCTGATTGTCGCCAGTTTTAAGAGCACGTGATTGTTCATTTTTCAATATCGTAGTGCTTAAGACTTCATAAAAAACTAGGCGCAAGTAGCAAGTTTGAGTTTTCGATAAGGTCGATGTAGATTGCTGATGATTTATGAAGCCTCCAGAAAATCTGCATGGCTCTAATCCTATGAAAACGGCCTTGAGCAAAAGCTATTCAAGCACAATTCCTCCCCTTTGCATCAAGTTTCTATCGAATTTCCACTTGTATTCTTCATTCCATTATCAAAGGATGCGAGAAGACAACCTGGCATTTGTGAGTGCATATGTACTCGCTTTGTAATCAGACGGATTGAAAGTACTTTGGCAAAACTATGAATTTCTTTGTGCATTACGCGCAGCCGTTTTAAGTCATGCATATCGACTACTTACACTTTCTCGCGTTTTACTCTTCCACTTCTCATCCAGCTGGGTATAAATGACGAATAACAAGCTTATTTGTAGAGACTCCGTCCATTTGGCTTGCTCCCACAGATACGAAAAGGAAGAAAAGGAAGGACGTCCAAATTACTTTTTCGCTTACCTTCTGCTAGGAGAATCTACGATTACTGTATTGTATCCCTTCATATTTGAGTACTATTATAGAAATCTAGGCACAAGGTGATTATCATAATCAAGCTTTCAACCTATAGGGACAATGCATTTATCGCTTTTTTGGGCTTTAAGTAATTACTCGATAGACTGGGTCTTGCAGGTTTCAAAAGTGCACATGGTTTCTAAAAAACTTTCCCTGATGCAGTGCAGCAGTGAAAATAATATTAAGTTCAAGACTAGACGCATTTTTTGCCGTATTTCCCTTTTCCCTTAGGCTTTCACTAATCAGTCGGCAGCTTAAATCTGAACATTTCCGTTACTGCGCGTGTTTTTGTAAAGACCTTCATAGTTCGTTGTAGCACTGAAAATAGTATTGAGTTCCACACATGGTGTGCAGTTTTTGCTTGGAGAAGGTGTGTGAACGGGATATGGCAACATTCGCAACAAACGGCACCAAAGCGGCTATAGGGTTTGTGCACGGTCCTTAAAAAATTTTAGTAGTAATTAATAGCACCTTCAGGTGATTGTGAAGCCAAGTTTGCTTTTTGAGATCTTTTTCATGGAGCGCTGGAGGGGCTAAAAAAGTATGCGTTTCGTACTCATAGAACTAAGTTGCTTAGGTTTAGGCTTAGTAGAGGGTCTACATGGCAATGTAGTAAAATAATAAAAGGCTAAGCTGACGTAACGATAGAAAAACTTCTTCAGCAATATCATTACAGAAAGCCTAGAAATCCTACGAAATAGAGCAAGAATTTTTAAATAAATAACGAAAATATTCGCGATAATACGCACCGAGTGCGAAACTCAGCTTTTTTCCTGTTGCAAAGCAGTAAGAGGGTGTTTTCAGAAAACAAGCAAGGTATTGGAATTATCGAAGTTGGAGCTATCGAATTATTACTTATGGTTTGAGGAAAAAACGAAAAATTCCCTCTTCTCCAAGCGGTTGAAAATAGACTGAAGTAACAGACTTGTACCAAAAGTTGTATTTCCATAACAAAATGCACCTGAGTAGTCGACAACATGTGACTTTATGATTTGTTACATTTGAAACTCTTTGCCTTCCATGTAGAAAAGTTCAGGATTTTTTATATGAAAATACTGTGAGCGATAGCAATCGGATTAGGTTATTACTACTGCACATACACAGAAAACCGTGTTTGAAATCAGTGGAAAGCTTACAAAAATTTTTTAGAGCAAAAACTTTCGACAAAAAAATTGAGACTAAAATGATTAATCGCTTCGCCCGTCAGACTAAGCATGTAACTACTTGTTAGTGTTTAGAAAGAATTAAAAATGAGTTGTAACAGAGTGGTTTCTATGGTTTCCATGTTTTCCTCGCTTCTCGGCCGCATTAAGTCACCTGTTGTCGATTGAGTGCTATGGAATTGCAATCAGATTCTTCACGCTAGGCCTAACCTTTTTAGTCGTTCTCTCTACTCATCCGGTTCGCTCTCATCCGAAGCGATTAATGACGGCTCCACCTCCACATTCACTAGAGTGTCTCTTCATTTTGTCACTTCTAAGCCGTCCGACTTCACCTTGGAGAGTCAGAAGATGTTAATGCGACAACATCTCACTTCCTGTTAATATCCTCCTTTCGATCGAAACCAGTTAGAACTGGATTTCGAAGTTAAAATATTTCGGCGACTGAATCTTCTTCTCATCACCGTAATGTCATCAGCATAACAGAAAATCATGGTTTTTTTTTTGAAATCAAAAATTCGATAGTATCTGGTCTTCTAAAAATCGCCGATATAAATGTTGAGATATTGGAAGGATTACATTAGCTTGCTACTTTTCATAGTTAAGGATTTTCTATCGTACTCCAACATTCGGTGATATTCTCACTGCATTAGTTTCGTACAAAGGATTTAAGATATCAAAACAAAGAGTTCGATTATCTGAATGGAATATTTAGGAGTTTCTTTTTTATTGCAAGCAATGACATGTATTTGATGCTCATTCAATTCGTTCACGTGGGCGAAATGTAAATGTCATGCCAAAAGTGCTTTTCAGAAGTTTCAAAAAGAATTGAATCTCCTAAATTATTTTCAAGTTTTCTCAATAAAGAATTGCGATAAGAAAAAGCTACAGACGTTTAATCGGTGATGTGTAGTTACGAAAACAAATATTAGAATTTCATACATTTGCACCCGTCTTGTCTATTCTCTCAAAAATCATTTCATAGATCATATAAAATAGATTAAATTAGCCTGGTACCTAAAAAGCTTCAAGAGCCTTTGACTATCCAGTTCTATACTAGAATGGGACCGATCTATGAAAAAATACTTCTCGAACTGAAACTTTGACGAGGTCGGTATTTTGAGAGGAGAAGATTTTCCGAATTTTCCTAATTGTGAATGAAAATTCAGTAGGTACATTGAACACGCTACAAAAGAAACATATAGCGAAAAACCCTAACAATACAAGGAGAAAACGATCGCTAATCATCAGTTTTCATTAAAAAACCTCTAAATTAAATTAGTATTGTCGTGCAACGGAAAGATCATCCACAAGAACAAGCAGCTTTGAAAGTCTCTCGATTCATGGCCATAGAATCTTTTTCCGGTACTCATACGTTAAGCCACGATAAATTTAATATTGAACTTCATTCGGTGATTAGCTGGGAAAGAATTTTTCATAGGGGTGTTAGTAATCATTTGAAAGCATAAATCTCTGGCTAGAGTCATACTTTGTCGTTTCTTAAAACACCCTTATATAACGCCGGTAAATTCAAAATAAAGGTTTATTTCACACGATCACGCGTTTTTTTTTTCTCACCTCGAGTATATTTCGCTGGACAAAACTTCTTTCTTATTCGATAGCGCATGTTTCGAGAAACTCAAAAATCTGTTTGCTTTTGGAAAGGCTTTATCAATAGCGCTGTATGAGAAAGAAAATATTTGTGTTTTACACCTCGTCAGACAGACGTCTTTCTTTAAATTATTAGTAGTTTTTCGATGGCTTAAGTTTGAGTGATTCCAATGACGTGCTTATTTTCTGGAAACATCGTTTCAGTGTAGCGTAAGGGAAAATAAGATCGAGTTTCGCTTCTTCGGCAAGCTTGTTTGCCGGCTAACCCACAGACTTGGGGGCGAGGTGACCGATCGATCCCTTGAACACATTAGACAAGTGGGGTGCAACTTGCTTTCAACTGAAGCTTTTTCTCCGTTTTGAAAGAAACTCTATATTGAATGATTAACTTAAATACTACGATATTTTCTGTGCACGCTTATCTGCTTTTCGTGCTTCCCACGGATTGCACGCGTGAGAAAAATGAAACGCGCTCCGGGGTTTTAAAACATATTTTAAATACCACAGCGTCATAAAAAGGCTTTTCTGAAAGACGGCCACTCACGGCTCTAGCAGAGATTAAGGCTTTCGAATGATTACTAACACTCCTATGAAAAATTCTTGTCCGTGAATGAGATAGAATTATCATTTATTGCCGTTTAACATATAAGTGCCTTTTTTCTTACGGCCCGAACACAATTTAGAAAAGCTTTATCGTAATTAACTCTATTGTTCTCTTTTTAATCTAAAGTGAGTTCTCTATTCATATCAAATAACATGCGTTATCCTGAGACATCTCGTCGAGTGGGCGTTTAGCCTAATTTTATGAAAGAGGGCAAGCAGCATAAATGCCGAAATATTCAACCGTTATTTATGGTCATATCGATGCCTTGTTCAAAAAAAGCCACAACTTGATTCTTCGAATGGTTTGGAAATTGGAGGGCTTGTGGCCGAATGGCTAACGATGCTCGGCGTGGCCCTCCGGGTTGATCTCTCAGCCCCTACCACTGTCCGGAAATCAGCAATAAACGCCTTGCGAAACGCCTCAGTCCGATTTACCTCGTGAACTGTAAGGAGATGTGCTCAGCCAGTGTGCTGTGGCGCTCATGATGAAGGCATACTCAATCAAGCAACGAACGCAGAAGTTTAACTGAATGCTTGAAGTCCTCGGACTCGCCCCATGGTAAAAAATTCAAAACAAGTCAAATAAAATGATTGAGTGAAATATTGGAAAATAGGGAACGGTAGGTTGAGAGCAAGTGGATGCTTCAAGGGTGTGCTAGGGCGCTAGTTTAATTTTCGTCCCTACGGTGTTGTCAGTCCCCATTTTTGTGACGGAATGGTCTCAATTTACAAAATAAAATGCAAACTTGGTCACTTACCTCTTCGAATGCCACCATTCAAAGCAGTTCTGTGATTCATGCTTCGAATAATTAACTAAAATGCTTATGTTGATGCATGTATTCTGGCAAGTTTGATTTGAACCTTTCTTGACTACTGCTTATTTTCCCTCTAATTATCTACGATTCTAAGGTTTTAGGTATTTTTCTCTTAGAGCGTTTTTTCTCAAATGGCACTATCGAATGCTATTCAGTAATCTTTAATAAAGTCATCATGATATAAAAAGTCATCTCAAAGTTTTTTTAAAAATTACATTGTCATACGTAATGAAGCAGTCAGGCGACGTCGTCCTTAGTACGCCTCCTTCCCTACCGTAACTGGCGCGTGGTACGACGTAGACAATCAACCTCCTTTAAAAGAACAAGACAACTCCCTGAGGATCAGCATGCTACTATTGCTCTTACGCCCCCGAACTAATCGGGTTTTTACGAAACACCACAAAAACAAATTCGAGCCGGAACTAAACCGAAACACGTGACGTCTTCGGAAACAATTCATTGTTCAATTTTTGAAACACAAAAACAGATTAATTTAACTAATGTGCCAAGTAACTTCTGTTCTTTCCAAAAAGCCAGCCAAGTAAGAGATTGAAAACAGAATGAAATTTTGCACATCCTTTCAGATATGAGCGCTTTATTTGCAGATTAATAGGTTTTCTAATGAATAGTTTTTTATTTAATTATAATATTAGGACGAGCACAATCTACTTTTTGATCTCTTTGGAGTTTTATCGCTGTGTTCGCCTTCACCACCTAGTGGTCAATCTAAGATTACCCACAGGCAATCCAGAATGCTAAAATGTTAGAAGGCTGTTAGCTGAGTCTTTTTTGTATCATTACAATCAATAGAGCTCCAATTGATGACTTATCATTAGAGAATCAAACTTACTCTCAAATGCTCCTTTTTCTCATCAAAATGCTTTCTCTTTACACTACTCCACTGCAGCAATTGAACAGAAAATATCGGTGAGAACGAGTGGAACGCTCGAGGGAAACGATAGCTGATTTTGATACAATTTACTCGTATCAAGCTAGTTTCTTGAATTTTATTTACACGATAATCACTTATGTAAACCCTTCAATTCTGGTGCTTGGTTCGGCTGCTGCTTAAAGGCGATCGTCTTCTCCATTAATGCCTTTGAATTCCAGTTAAGTCAATTTATTCCGACATGCAGATATACCAGGTATAGAATCTCCCCACTTGGACCACAGGTGGTGAAATATTCCAGGCAAGTCGGATACCTATTTTCCGATCCCGGAGGGATGGGAGGTTCCTCGAACTTGATGCCGGGTCATGCCGGCGGGTCGTGATGAAGATCATCATACTACCGCTGCACTTCTCGCCCTCACCTGAAGCTCTACTTAATTAAATCCTAGCGGGTGTTTTTTCCTTTCTTTTCATACTCTAATAATTGAGTTCTGTTGAGCAAAAAATATTCCGACTCATTCTGCTGCAATTAAATTTGATTGTGAGGTATAAAGTACATTCTAAGAACGGTATGCAAACACATTTTATAAAAAAAGAAACAGCTGTTCGTGCTCTATGAAAGGTCCACTGATTGCAGCGATGTCATAAGCTTTTTTTTCGAAACGACATTTCAAAAATAGATTGACATCATTATTTCCAAGAAAGTAATTTTTGAGCTTTCTGTTCAGTAATCGTTCAGTCCGTTTGACAGATTTAGAAATCACTGTGTTTTGTACATTTCTACATATACATTATCTTTCCTTGCGATGCACATCTTTATGTATCTAGCTGTCTCCTTTCATTGGCAATAAAACCATTTAGCATTCTTATTATGCTTTGAAAATTTTATTACATTGCAGGCAACCGAAGAAGTGGTTGATTCTGCTTGTGGTGTTGAAGAGGCGATGTCGGAAACATTAGCTCTGATTGGCTTCGTCGCCATCGATAATCCAAAGGGCAGCTACAGGTTTGTTGAAATTTTGCTTTTCAATGGATGTCTCGATGCTATTTCTTCTCAAATGCAACTAGTTCATAAAACCTCGTAATAAAGATTCAATAGTGTTAAAGAGAACGTTCGAACCATTTCTAAGTTGGCGCACTAGTTGTCTTACGTACGCCATTTTACACGTTTGATTCTGACATTCACTGTGCGATCACAGCTTTTGTTGCACTTATATCGTTCGCTCGCATCCATTCATCATTCATGAATGCTTCGGTGTGTGTGTGTTCGCCTGCTGCTTCATGATTATTCCATTGTTTGCGGATGTAGTTGAGCACTGCTTGAATGAACTCTTCCTGGGTTCTTGAATAACCAGATTAGAGCTTTTTCTCTCAGAGTGCAGAAAAAAAAATATTTTCAAGCAATCTTAGTTTGAATTTCCTTATTCAGAGGAGATAAGAAGCTTAGTGAAATCGAACTGAGTCGCGGTTTAACAGAATTCAACCCTAGCATTCACTAGTTTTATCGCTGAACCTGTGTGCGGTATTTCAATTTACAGTACATCCTATCGCCTAGCGTAGTAATTCAAGTTCAGTGCGAGGTTAACATAGCCAGATAATATCTCCAAGAGCGAACCAATGGGAAGAATCGCCGCTATCCTGGATGAAATTCAGCGGTGTATGATCGCCCTCGATTCTAGTTAGGAAGACGGCCTACACTGATAGCCTGCGAAAGTCCTGAAATTCGTTTCTCCTTTGTCATTGAAATAATATTGTCAAAACAGCAGTATGCCAGTGTAGTGGGTATTCTGTTTGAGCAGCCGCGAATCCTCGTAATGGCCATGCAGATGTGCAGTTCAAAGTAACTATTGTCTTTGTTCCGGAGTGTTAAGGGCCAGTAATAATCACTAGCGTTTAATAACTGCATAACATCAAACATTGTTGTTTGTGCATCTAGGATTTTGTTTAGAATTTGCTCCTTTTTTGCTAATTTGAATTACATAATACTCATGGAGCCAGAAACTTCTAATCGATTTATCTCTTTCCATATATTGATAATTAAATACAGACCTATAGAAGCAAATTGATCCTATAAAGTTTCACGAACAACACTTCACTCTGGAATTCTTTTACTTGTTTTTTCAATCGAAGATCATGAAGGTCAATATAAACTTGCAATGGGGATGCACAAAAATTTTGAAAATGTGTTACACTTTATTATCTGTGCATTTGGTTGTCTTCATTCCGAATATTAGTATATATTTTAATATTCGAAGGCATCCAGAAACATGAATAGTCAACTTGCAAAATCTCCATTATGCCTCGCTTGTGCATTTGCCAAAGTTTGCTGAAAATCCTCGGTGTAGAGGGATAAAGGATAGAGCTTTCGGTGTTGACCAGTCCCGTGAGGGATGTGCCATGCGTTCATCCACAAATTTTGCTTCCTTTGAGGTGATCAAATGTATATCTGGCCTTTATGAGGACTCGCGGTGGTCTACGGAAATATCAAGTCAGTGCTGTTTATCCTCCTAGGGAGGTCTGGCACCAATTTACCAATCCCGTAAGGATGGAAGGTTTTGTGAAGTATGAGCGTGACATCGAACTATCGACCTTTTGCGCGGCGCAGAGCACCTGAAATCTTTTTTATTTACTTAAGCACTTTATTTGATTCGTCATCACAGTGTTTTTTTTTCACTCTGCGGATCCGGTACTTCTAGCATTCAAATCGTTTTTCGTCTTCTTCTTGAACGGCACAGAATACTGCTAGAGCGACTATCCTTGTAATCTTGAGAATTTTCTTGCTGCTGCATTTCATGGGACGTTGTTGTTGGCTGCCGGAGAGAAGTGCGGGTGGAGCTCGACTCCACGCACGCCGTAACCAAGATCACAATCACGCGGCCAGCACCTGGAATCACTACACCAAATGCGTTCTTCATGCTCAGTATCACCTGTATCACCTGTCGTCCCGTTGATCGTCGAGTGACTCGAGCGGGTACCAGCAACTCTTCCATTTTTCCCTATCGCGTGCAAGAGTAGCCCAATGGGACCTCCTTGCTCTAGGAATTCGCTGAGCATCATATCTTTCTTCCATCGCTTTCGTGAAGAAATCGGACCAACGGGTCAGTGGTCTTCCTTTAGAGCGCTTGATGTCCCGAAGAATCCAGTCGGTAACGGCTCTCGTCCATCGGTTGTCGTTGAAGCGCATCACGTGTCCGGCCCACCTTATTTTCGATATCCTGGCGTGTAGAACGGCGTCTCTGATTTTCGATCGTTGACGTAGGTCGGAAGTTCGGATCCTTTGTCTCATTTGCGAAATACGAGATACTCCTAGCATCGACCTTTCGACTGCGCGTTCGATAACGGCAAGTGATCTTTCATCCTGCTTACGTAGCGACCAGGTTTCTGCTGCATACGTTAGGGCAGGGATAATTGTCGAGTCGAAAAGGTGGGCACGGAGTCGGATGTTCTTTGTCCTCTTCACTACATCTTCGATGCTCTTAAACGTTCCCCAAGCCGCTCGTTTCCTCCTGCTCAACTCTGGGGCTAGGTCGTTCATCATGTTGATTTCACGACCTAGATAGATGTAACTGAAGCATTCGGAAATTGTCGTTCCGTTGAGCGTGAATGGGGCATTAGAAAACCCATCCTCATGCTCAGTATATACGGTGGTAATAACCGGTTCACTCAGCGGACACAGCGAATTATCACAACTATGTAGTAAATGTAACTGCACTAGAAAGACGCAAATAATTCGTCTCAAATAGTGGAATCATTTTCTCTCTATATGAAGAAGGACGATTTAGCCGTTGTAAGAGAGTCTCTACGAAATAAGAGAGTGTTTATTGCAGATTTGCAACCGAGGATCCTGCCTATGAGAAAGCGATCGCCGAGTGCTGCGTGATCAAGGAGAGCACGTCGTTCAGCAACGGAATCCTTCTGAAATGCGTGGATAAACAACGTAAACCACTTTATCATTTAGAGGATCTTATCCGCTTATTTGTATTGACAATAATGTTCCATTCATGTTAGTCAGTTTTTATCGAATTATATCAGTTTTGGCATGAGAAGTCGTCTAATGGCATCATTTTTGCTCTACCTGTCTTTATTCAGTCTTAGTCCTATGCTAAATGTACATCAGTTCCAGTAAGTACGGTATGTCTTGCTAATTTAAAAAGTAGAAAACTTACTTTCGTGATCATCAAGGGCACATGTAGACGCAGTTGAACGGACATGCAGACAAACCATTCGCTTGAAGTACATCGTTTCCTGTGAGAAAAAGGAAAAAAATAGTTTTCGTTCCACAATAATACTCATTGAGATAAAGAAGAAGCAAAACTATTCACTTGAGATCCTATTTCCGGATACCTACGCATTAGACTTTTTTACAGACCTCACATAGAGCAATAAATAATCTAAATACAAATCTTGATCCTATCATGATGTCTGATATGGTAGTTATACAGTGCTATCCACGTGTCACATTACGGCCTCATCATTAGCACGATGCATTTTGGGTTAGGCAATTCCTTGCGGTGGATATACCCCTACATATCAAGAAACTGACGCCGAATAAACAAATCACCACATGTCAGGTGATAAAGTCCCCCGACATTGCAGTGACCACCAGTCGGCAGGTCATGGCTGGTAAAATGTATATTCCATGTAAAAAAATTATCACCTAACATGCGTTGATTTGAAATGATTCGGCGTCGATTACTTTCTATGTGGGAATATAGTCCCCTGTAAGGGATAGGCTGAACTGAAA
This sequence comes from Parelaphostrongylus tenuis, assembly GCA_019055375.1. Classification (NCBI taxonomy): domain Eukaryota; kingdom Metazoa; phylum Nematoda; class Chromadorea; order Rhabditida; family Metastrongylidae; genus Parelaphostrongylus; species Parelaphostrongylus tenuis. The sequence continues at coordinate 258,068 of JAHQIW010001423.1, forward strand.
GGCACCGTGCTACTAATGAGGCCGAAACACGTGTCTAGCACTGTATAAGTGCCATATCAGACTTTATGATGGGCGCACGACATGTATGTTATCAAATTATATATCGTTTTCAATTAGATGGTGAACAAGGTTTCACGTCAAATTTATGCGCTCTCCTTTTGAGAACAATATGGTGTACATTTTTGAAACGTAAAGATTGCGGGTAGGGTTTTCCTTGAAATAACACAAGTGATTATCGTTTGAGCTTTGCAAGTGAAATTATATAGATATTACGGAACTCATTGAGGAATCTGTTGAATTTCCTTTTATCTTTCTGCGTAACTGCGAGCAGAAACCAGAGGTGACAGGAAACGGAATCGGGTTTTTGCATGTCGCAGTTTTGCATAGAACTTGGAAATCAGATTCGAGCTTTTTTCTTACAATCGTGAGTGAAAGGATATGAATTCACTATCTGTTGCTTTATCGTATTTTATTCCTTAGTGGTCAAAACTCAAAAAGAATCGTGAATGTTCCAGCACTTTTCCCATCTTACTGCTTTCCTAGTTCTTCAAGGAAACTTACTTGCAGTGTTCTCACAAGTGCTATACAACAGGAGTTCCCAATTTTTATTTCACTTGCACATAAATGGTCTCTAAAACAGTGATAATTCATGCCAGAGTTTAATTTCCGCTGAACCCCAGATGAAAATATTAACCTTTTTCTCAGCTTGGGAGTCTCACTTTTTAGTGAAATTCTTTCCGCTGAACATTACAGTGATCTGGAAGCATGTCCACTCACAATATGGATATTAACTATCAAGAGAACTATTATACCTTGCATTTCAAGTGTTTCCTGAGGTCGCGCTCACGTTTCAATTTACCTGACACTTTTTTGTGTGCCATGCTTGTAGTCTATATGGGCACTTACCCAGTGCAACCACACGTGTTTCGGCCTTGCAGCCTCGTCAATTGCACGGTGCCTTTTCGTTCAATCAGTTCCTCGAGGATCTAACCTTTACATAGAGGAGTCGACGACGAACGTGGTTTTAAGAAACACTCGAAACGAAAGGTATGATATTTTAAGACTTTAGCCATGAGCAATCGAGTGTACAACATTGTTCGTTCGATGATTTTATCACTTATCGGTGCGTGTTAGACGTTCGTCGTCAACACCTCTATGTAAGGAATAGATACCTAGAGAACAGATTGGGCGAAAGGTCATCATGTAAGTGAAGAGGCTGCAAGGCCGAAACACGTGTATTACACTGTATAAGTGCCTAGAACAGAACACGCGCAAGGAAAAAAAATTACTATCAGACCTATAAAGAACTGTTTGAAATCGGTCTCAAAGCTAATTTATAAGGAAAGAAATTGGCTTCCTTTGCTCTATACCACTTAATGCGTTCGTCCGAAAGATAATGAAACTACTAAGCGATTTTGTTTAGTTCTCTAGATGTAAATTCTTCAAAAACAAACTATGTTGAATAAAAATGGCTTACTCATAATAAGTTTCGATTTGATCTCATTAACACATATATTTGCGCGTTTTTGAAGCCTTTCCTGTAAATTAACAAGTTTTTGTGACGGTACTCTTTCAGCGTTATTCCCCTATCTCCACTTTTCTCAATTTCAATCGTCCGATCGGTTCAAAGGTCTGCACGAAATCGAAGAATTGATCAAGGCATGTCACGTAAATACAAGCAGCCTATTCGGTATGTCTATTTTTCAGTGAATAACAAAAGATAGGGAATAATCCTTATCAGATACAGAATGTGCCACCCGTTCCATAGTAACTGGTACGGTGAATATAATGTATGATTTTTGAAAAACATAATCAAAGTTCGTCAATTATCAGCAGTACAGCTTTGCATAGTTTGCGACTCGTATGAGAAAGTATTCTTGAAAAGCCTCATAATTTGGAATATCGGCAGAATTTCTTTTCAATTGAAAAATGATGTCTTTTCAAACGTTCTTCAAACACCTTTTCGCAGAATTTCTTGTCTTTGTGAAAAACAGCAACTTTTTTTTGAATGCAAGATCTTCTTTAGGCGAATTAATAATTTTTTAACAACCCCGTTTCTCCTTATCAAGAAAACGCAAACACGTTGATAAGTGACGAGGTTAATATGCGCAAATTTCTCGATATCAAAGGCCGCTGTCATAACATGGAAACTGCACATGAAAAATCTGCGACTTTGAGCATGGATATATCTATCGGTCATTACGTATTTCAAATGACAATTATGCATAAAATGGGTCTTAGATAACAAAGTTTAATTTTCTTTTCGGTGTTACAAGTTCTGTACAGAACTAAAGATAAGGGTAGAGCTTTCGATGTTGAACAATTATTGTGGAATGCGATACGCATTTGTCTTTAACTTTTAGCTTCGTTTGAGATGATTGAGCAAATATCTGGCCTTTACAATGACTCGCCGTGACCTACCGATTTCGTAACTCAGTGCTGCTAACATTCCGAGCAAGTCTGGTATCATTCATCTACTTTAGAGGGATTGAAGACTTGTGAGCCTGGAATGCGGAATCGAACCAGCAAACATCGTTGGATCGCACACCATGCCGCAGAGCATTTCTATCAATCACGCTGCACTCCCTCCTTGGCAACATAGAGTGCTCTTTAACCCGTTACGTATCGTCAAATTAGAGCGCTGCATCGAAATCAGTATATTCACTTACTCGCATACCTAGACGATCCGTGTACTCAAATTGTACTGACCTCAGCACATTTGCCATTCCTTCTTTCCTCGTAACCGTCTTCCATGGTGGTGGCATGATTAGAACATAACGTTGCTGGTCTTAATACGAAGAATCCTTCGGTCAATCTTTCTGACTCTTTCCGAGCATGATAACTGTGCTTTACGTTCTCCGTTGGCCTGAGATTTTGTTTTTTCAAAGATAGCCATCCGTTGTACATCGCTGTTTTACATCCGGAACAGTCCCATCCTCAATGGAGAATAGTGGCACTATTGCAGGAATAGTAAAATTATTGTGTAGATGATTATTATCATACTTACTTGGATATTTGAACGATCCATCTTCATCAACTGTGCGGACTCCAGAATCTTCCATTCGTCTGGTCTCCTCGCGATTGTTGTCCCTAGTGGTTGCCTGATTCGAGCATAGCGGCTGGTCCTAGTTCAATACCGTGATCTGTGAAATATCGGCTGGTGAGAACACAACTGATGCGAATACAGATATGAATATAGCTGATTAATCTTTCCCAAGAACACGTCCGCTCAACGTATAGGTGATCGTCTTCGGGGACGGGTGTATTCTCGTTGCGTCCACTCTACAGTTAGTTTCGTCCATCTGTCTTCTAATCTTCTTACTACATGACCGGCCTATCTGTGCTTCGCTATCAATATGAGTTCTTCTGAATCGCGAAGATGAGATAAATCCCTGAGCTGCGCAGGCTGGCTAGGTGTTGTGAGTGCCGACTGATTTTCAGAAGACATCGATCAAGCGCTCCGTGAATTGTTCGCAGTAGCCTTGACGTGGTCGAAGCGTCAACCCACGTCTCCCCTGCATAGCAGAGTGCTGGGAGGACTGTTGAATCAAAAAAGTTAGCGCGTAAATTGGGGCCCGTCATTTGGTAGGTGGCTTCATCGATAGGCCCAGATGCGACCCACGCTGCTTTCCTTCTTCTATCCAGTTCCTTCTTCATTTTGTATGAAGGAGAAAGGAGAATTATTATTAGTCATCTCAATGCACCATAACTTACATGATAAGTATTTTGCATTTAAAATTTGTACATTGTTTTGAGCAGCAGGTCTTCTGCTAACAAGATTAATTAGTTTAAACATAGACAGTTTTAAGGGTGGACTAATTGATACATAAAAAATTCAGTGAGACATCTTCAAGAATTATTCACAAACTTGCAATTGATTGTGACGTTTTTTTTCTTGAAGTGTTTGGCTCATGCGCATTCAGATGATGGCATAAAATGAAATAGTCGGCAATTATTACAACTGAAAATGTCGTGATGCAACAGTGTCCTCGATAAAATCGTTGCCTTTATGCAGGTACGTACGAAGAGATCTACTCCATCCAAAAGGCAACCAGTAATAATGCCGACTCACGTCTACCGTCAAATCGACATTCTGGATACATCGTCATTGGCTTCAAACTTCTCGACGACTCATCCAAGGTCTCATTACACTTATTCTTGCAGTTGTTTCTCCAGATCTCGTTATTTTACTTAGGGTAATTAAATACTATTTTTCTTCAAGTTCACTCTCAAGCATCGTTTGTTTAATTTCCCAAGAGTTCCCTTATTTGTGATCATATTTTGTTATATCTTTATTTCAAGTATTCTAATAAGACCACGCTCAAGTTTCAATAGAACTCTTCATTATTATCTGAGCCAACATGTTATATTGTCTGGCAAATGGGCTCTTGTAGAGCCCGATACACATGTTTCGACCTTACAGTCTCGTCAATCCCCACACTAAGAGGTATCGAAGACGAACGCTTTACTTTGTAAGTCAACCGAAAATATCATCGAACCCCTAGTGTTGTACACTTGATTGCTCTACGGCCGGAATTTTATCATATGAAACCTTTATTTCGAGTGTTTTATTAAGACCACGCTCAAATTTCAATAGATCTCTTCATTATCATTTGGAGAGAAACTTGAGCGTGGTCTTGACCCGAAATATAGGTATACTATGATAAAAAATAGCGGCCAAAGAGCACTCGAGTGTGCAACACTATGGGTTCGATGATATTTTCATTTGAGTTACAATGTAAAGCGTTCGTCTTCAATACCTCTTAATGCGAGGAGTGGAGCCTTCACAGAGAATTTGCTAAAAAGAATGAAAGACGAGGGGTTCTGTTCGACTGACGAGACTGTAAGTTCAAAACACGTGTATCGGGCTGTACTAGAGTCCAATTACCAGACCACATGACATGTTGGCCCAAGCAATAATAAAACGATTATATTTAGTAACATAATTTGCGGCTCGCTCTTTTTTATTACCATGAATTTCCGATGTGCTGAGACGTAAAGCGCAATAAATGGTTGATATGAACAACATATTAAATATTATAATTTTTTCATTTCCATGCATTAAATTCGTAATCACTCCATTCTAGAACGAATAAATGATCGGCAGTAAAAAGCTTGTGAGTAAAGGGAGCTATCTATTTACCAAAATTTTATGAAACCACATTTTCACATAAATTGAATAGGCATGAGTCCAGATTACAGTAGAAATTAAGTAGAGCTTTGTTTTTATTTTTTTCGCTCCCTTCACATGACGTGATCTCATAAATTCATGGCATTATGGTGGAATTTCGTGACCATAACACGCTTTTTTACCAGACTGGCTAGCGACATTCAGATTTTTGATAAATCCATTTGATGCATACTATAAGAACAGGAAGTACACGCTACATAACTCGTCCACGTTTATTTAACACTTTTAGTTGTAACCGTCGAATTTTTATCAATGAAGATTTCGATCGCAGGATGCTATCTTTCATAATTCAGCAGCAGACACTCGAAAAATCATGGTTATCGTGGTCTGGAGCTCGAGAGATCTACAAGTACTCTCCGAGAACGTGGAGCCTTCGACGGATTGCTCTTCGAAAACTCGCGCCGGCGTGAGTTCATCCATGCTGTTTATACTTCTCATCATGACATGCCATTTTGGTATGAAAACTGTTCTTGCATAGTTAACTATCCGTCAGACTGAAAAACACATTGCTCTGTCTGTTTTTTACCGTGTACGTGCTCATAGCAATGCGGGTCGCACCTTACGAGTATTACGAACCTGCACCTTTCCTACTCACTTCTTTGCGTTGCGATCGTTGCTCTTGTGGAGGACTAGTTCGTGTTTGTTAAATGAGGCGAATATGATCATTTGCTTCATTTGTACTTTTCAGCTGCTAATTCAGCTAAGCGAATGCATGTGACGTAGTGGTTAGAGGTGCTCTACATCGTACACAAAATCGATGAATCATTCTGGCACTCATAGCTCACCGAGCTTTCCATCCACCGCTCTCGGTGAAATGACACCAAACCAGTCTGGGAGGTTAAGCAGCACTGACTGGATACATCAGTAGACCACCACCAGTCATTGTGAAAGCCAAATATGTATTCAGTCATTTCAAACGAAGCTAAAATAATTGGAGGCGAATGCATGGCTCAGCTTTTAGGGACAAATCAACGTCGAGAGCTTCAGCTTTATCCTTGATTCAACTAAGTTGCCTTTGCTACGAAAACATTTTCCAGTCTTTGAGTGTCTGTCTAAGCTGACGCCGCATGCAATTCTAGTACATTCTGCTCTTCTTTTCCTTCATCTATTCGGTTTTCTCACATTAAACTGGCATATTTTCAGTTCACTGTCGACTTTATGGAGTATAATGGATCTTGAAATGGGAAGCGTTTTCAGTTCTGAATTGCTGAATTTGTTTCAGCTAGTAATATCTACCACACTTAAGGAAACGTCGTTCAATCCTTTCGGTACCGTGTGTGCCATTATTGGGACACCGATTGCCGCACCGCATACTGGGGAATTGTATTGACAGCAACCCAATGGAAATGTGGCATCTATATGGTAATTTAGGTTTCAAAGTGACATTCACCTGTATCACCTGTATCATCTGTTGTCCCGTTGATCGTCGAGTGACTCGAGCAGTTACCAGCAACACTTCCATTTTTCCCTATCGCGTGCAAAATTAGCCCAGTGAGTGCTCCTCGCTCTAGGGATTCGCTGAGCATTATATTTTATTTGCAATTTCACTGAAAAGGCTTCTGTAAGGATAATTTTAGTAAAGGATCGCCCATGAGTGGAGAAATTTCATGCATTTTCATGATAAAGTTAGATACTTGCGGAAAGGAGCATATCTCAACTGTTGAATTTAAATCCTTATTCGTCTATGTTTTTGTAGTCATTCGATAGTTTTAGTAATGCTGACTTCACTATAGAGCTTGAAACGCTCATTTGCTTTGAAAGTCCTTCCTTTTCATTACAAAAGCCACATCTTTAGAAACGCAGCGCATTTCTAACATTCTTTGCACATCTTTTCGACGTTAATGCAAAAGTATAATTCGATTACACAATTTCCGCAATGTACGACTCTTAGAGGAAGCTCGTATGAAAGGTTTCTTAGTACGTAGTCTCAGTAAGCCTTGATAGGATTCGCATTCATCATTTTTTGAAGTACTCATTCATATTGCATATGTCTGATGACCCTGACCTATCAACAACTTATAGAATCAGCATCGGTCAGCAGAAATATCCCTCTATCCATAGGTTGCCACTGCTCGACAATTCACTCTTAGTACGTAGAATTTTTTCTCTTACAGTCAGCAATCAGTACTTCCTACCTTTCAGTAGACCATTAGCAGTCATTCTGTAGCTTGAGAATTAGAGAGTTTGGTACCAAGTTGAAGTCTGAAAAGAGTCTTCTTGATGCATGGTAGCGCCGAAGATGATAAAAATCGCTTCGCTTTTGGGGAAGTTAGCCCGTTGTTTCAACTCTTCAGCTTTTCCAACAACCGAATCTATTTGTCAGCCTCACTAGAAGCAAGACTTATCACACACTCGTCGCTTTTTACGAGTCTTTTACTGACTTGTCCACGTGGAGACCATCCGTGCACTGCTCTAATCGGATGTCAATGCACTTCTCGCAACAGAAGATGAGTCTCACACACTGTGCTAAATTATGCATAATAACAAAGCATTCCGCCTAGTGGTCTATGTTTGAGTTATTGGAATTTATCAGAATGCTTGGAGAATATTACACGTTGAGGTTTCATATTCTTGTACGAGGATGGTGATTTCTACTTCAAAGTCTTGTCCGTTATGTTTATATACTAATCTGCGCCCAATGTTGTATTTGGTATAGTTTTAAGGGATCTTTTCCATCATCGGCAGGCGATTTTTTGAAGGAGATTTCCTCTGAACAAGGACTAGCCAATAAAGTGTTAGTAATCGGTCGAAAGCTTAGATAGTGAAGAATTCAATTCAAATCTGTTTAGAAAAAGTCTTCTTTCATCGTTTTAGCATAGTTTAAAACTATATCATATACGTCGCGCATCTAGCGCGGATTTTCGTGCTTTCATCTTGCAAGACAAAGCCCTCTCCATGAATTTAGAAGAAATTCGATAGCATAAATCTACCAAATATTGAAATTTTTATTATCTACCAAAAAGACCATTTTACAGTGGTGTAATTGAGAAAATAGATTTGTGTTTCACACACGCGTATTCCTCGCACAATAGAGCTTTTTCTTAGATTATTAGTAGCCAATCGATCGCATGATTTTCGACGATACCAGCCCTACGCTCGCTTTTGGAAAAGGCCGCTTTGGTGCGCTGTAGCAGCGAAAAACTTACCGAGGTAGAGCTACTCCGCGGCGCGATTCTGAAGCGACATTTTCTCCATTGAACTTAGAATATTTCTCCGCTTTGAAAAAAAAGCTCGATAAAACATATGAGTCTGGCGCTTGAAAATTTCTTCTACACATTCAAACACTCTTTGTGTTTAAGCTCAGACCTCCCACGATTGGATTTAGGCTTAGAATTAGTAGTGGGCTTACTTGGCAATATATAATAAAAAATAGAAAGCTAGAACGTAAAGCCAAGTCTAATCTAAAATATAAGTCAAAATTTTAGAAATTTTTACGAAACGAAGAAGCGATTTTCAAATAAATAACAAAAATCCTTGCGAATGCGCGTGACGTGTGTAAAGCACAGTTTATTTTCAATGCTACAGAGCTAAAAGAGCCTTTTCCTTCTTACCGAGAAATTTGGATCGTCCTCTCTAATTACCACATAAAAGGATGGAGGTATCGTTAGAAGTTAACAAAAACTGATGTCTCTGCTTTGAAAATATATCTTAAATTCTGAATTTTGGAAGGATATTGGTGCTTTAAGTCCTAATTTCCACGAATTTTTTTCACGAAGGGCTGCGGTCTTAGGCCAACGAAGTTTCCTGTCTCCCATGGACTGGAGATTTAGTGCCAAGCCTATCTGCAGTCAGCTTGCTTCCTAGTAGCGCTGAAGGTGGCAGTGGCTTGTGATGAAGATCCGGGACGCCCTTACGTTGTAACTTCACAACCCAGCGTCGATGGAGTTGACTAGCATTCATTGACATTTGTAGAAAAGACTAAAATCCTCATGTAACGGCCGAGGCTGCTTGCATGTCAAACCGTTCTCGTTAAAGATAGAAGCGAAAAACGACTCGACGGGAAAAATGCTGAGCCTGCGAAATTATGTGACGTTGGTCTATGTCTAACAGCTTGGTGAAAACTGTCGTAAGTCTTGGGATAGAGAAGAAGCCATCGGCTGCTGATACATAATTGTCACCATAATTGTCACTCGAAAACAGACAATTTCGACGATCTTGCTATTATCAAGAAAAGAAATCAACTGTAATATTTATAACGTTTTTGATCAAATGAATTTCTGCATTTGAAATTCTAATGAAATTTGTCTAATCAATGAAGAAGCGGAGCTCAAGCCACGGGAAAAGATAGTGATTGCATTTTCATAAATTTTCTGGAGTAGATCAGTACAGACTAATTAAATACGTTTCCTAGTCTAATGTTAACACAATGGCGACTGTAGGATGTCCACAATTTCTACACTGTTCACACAGCATATGTACGGATTTCGCTACGCACTGCCTTCATTTCGACCCTTTGAAACTATTTTGAGGCTGCTGAAGCTCTCTTTGAGTTCCTTACCCACTTTAACGAAGCCTCGCAAAAAGCACGCTATAAAATTTGGCCACCTACACGAAACTGGCTGCGGTCGCAAATGCATCAAAGTGTTCTTTTTGAAAAATGAAAATATTAGCCTCATTGGTTGCTTAGTTAAGGAGATACTAATATTGCAATCGGAATGTCGTCATTTATAATCGACAGTTCTAGTGCTCAAACGTCGTCTGGTCCGTTCGCCTACATTTTGCTGTGTGAATTTGGTTCTATACTTCATCCAACAAATACCATACAAGCGTTGGATATGTGCGAGAGGTTACGCGTTCGAAACTGCGGTCACATCGGTCTTTATCAGGTACGATGATTTAGTTAGAGTTGACGTGCATTCCGGTTTCAAAGTGAATTCAGATGAATGCTCAAATGAAATCGAATTTCATTCCAGGTGAATTTTTCCAACACGTCAATACACTTAATATAGCTGATAAGTATGCTAGAAAAAACAGAGAGCCTTTCCCCACCTCCTCCTCCTCCTGCTTGCTCACTCACTCAATCACTCACTCACTCAAAGGAATTTTGGAAGGCCCACATGCGGATGCTATGGCCTGGCTATCTACAAAATACTGAGGAGTATCGTCTCAACCAGCATTTTACAAATTTCGCCAAGGAAACGAAGCCCTCAAGCAGCATTCACAATAGCACGTGAAATATTCGACGATCGTTGTGAAGGATGGATGCGAGGAAACGATTTGATTGCAATAAGTGCTCATAGTATACGGATGACAGGTCATGAATAAATGTAAATGGTGGATCATGTCAAAGTTGATGTTTGTTTGAAGATGCGACGCTATGGAAAGTATTGTTATTTGTAAACGAGGATGAGATTATGCTTTTTAAAACTATAATCTGACAACTTTTTTGAGCCTTCTATGAAGTCTTTTCCGACACTTCTACAGTGCAAGGCACGTGATACGGCATAACACCCTCGTCAATTGCACGGTGCCTTTTGGTTCAGGAAAACCTACCTAGAGTTATCACCTGATAGAGGAACCGACGCCTTGAAATTTTTACAGCTGCCGCTAGGTGAACAAACCACCAAACGGGCGGTGTTGTACATTTGACTGCTCTTGTTAGCAAAACCTAATAATTATACCTTTCGTTTCGAGTGTTTTTGAGACATCACTCAAAACAATATAGTCTTATAACATATTTTAAGCCCTTCATGAGCCCCTTTATGGCATGCATGTCTTGCACCGTATAAGTTTCATAGAAGACCTCATGAAAGGCTCAAAATATGTTATCAAATCAGAATGTTTTGAGCGAAGTCTCAAAAACACTCGAAGCCGAGGGCATAACATTTTAAAAAATGTTCATATAAATGCATAAGAATTTCTTCTTATTCACACGCTGCACAGTATGGAGACTACCGATACTTTAATTCCATCTTCCTGCATCAAGTTCTGCTATAGCTCTCATCTCACTTCCTTATAGGTTCATACGACGTATAGTGCTGAAACATCAAGCGCCAGAGGGGTCACGAGTCCATTAGCCGCAACAAAACGGCAAGCAATGATGAGAGGATTCAGTCACGACGTGGAGTCTGTTCAGCCAGAATCCACGGCAGACAGGCGAAGCCGAATGAAATCTATCCGTGACCACAGTTTTCAGTATTCTGATGGTCATTTCAGTACTTATCAGTACTGACTCGCTAAGTCATGGTAGCTACTTTTCATTACATTATCGAAGAAATGCTCGTTCGACAGTAACTTATCCGTAGTAGACACTGCCAATACCATTAAACAGGCATTCGGTCAGTTCTTATCACCTTGGATCATTCACTAGTTCTTCTCTAGCCGACGATGATTTTGATGACATATCGAACAGGTATCTTAAAACAGTATGTAGTTGTGATCGTTCTGTTTGCCTAAAACAAGACAAAAAAGCTACAAGCTGGAAATTTTTCGAATTTCTGATGACAGGTTCAGCAAAAAAGTGAATCTTAGAGGAAAGTGCTCTAAGGTCTACTTTCAATGCGGTGATTTTTTCATTGTTTCCCTACTATTACTACATCGCAAACCACCAAAAGACAGCTATCGTTCGATGTATATATCAGATTTACCATAAATTTCATGTTTTCATTGCGAATCTGAGATGAAATCTGACTATATTGTCAGCTTGCAAGATCTGATTGAACCTCATCGCTTCAAGATAGCAAAAAAGTATACTATTTCAATTTCTGATCACAATTCGTTTTACTCGATGAACACTAACTGAGCCTAAATCTTGTCATATCTTCAAAGTATATGATTTCTCTATACAAGTATTTGCGTGGATTTAGTAAATACTTGATTGTTCTCTACGAAAACCTAGAAAAAATGACCTCATGACTCATGTAACCTCTGAAACCTTCCAAAAATTTTGGTTCGAAAATATTATAATTAATGATCATTTTTAGCTGAGTAATTCCCATTCATTATATTTACCTCTGATTTCTGACACACACTCATTCGTGACTATATTCGTGTATATATCATTATTATTGTGTCTGTGATCTGCAATAAAATTTTGGTTTTTGTCAGTAACCAACTATTCTTCCTCACCTTTCTGTAACATTTTGACCTAGCTCATTAACTGTTGAGGACTCGAATCTCCGCAGTTAAATGCTTTCTAACGAAAGCCTATTTACTCAATCAAGTAGGCAACCACTCCTCATTCTTAAATGTTTCGCCAAAACGTCAGCCACTGGAATGCTACTAGTGTCACTGCTACTACTACCACTAACAACCTCGAGTCGTCTAATTGAAATAATTCCTTTCAATTTACATATAATGTCTATTAATGTCGAGAAAACCACTCTTTTGAATTCTTTCAGCAGTTCTTTCAGCGCTCGAATAAAGTAACCTCATTCGAAAGTGGCTTTCATATAAGACCGCAGCTAATTGATTGTCAATTGATGAAAGTTTCTTCTCATAAAGTACTCGTCTCGCAGCGGTAGATATTATGTGAGCTCGTACACGATGATATTGCTTTCAAAAAGCCGACTTTAATTTAGTTTCGTCATGAATACTCATAACATTCTCGGATTACTAAGCTTAGCTAGGTATATGTTGTAATCTCGTGTGAGTTTAATGATCTGAGCAAATATGAATTACACAATAGAAGCAAACGTTCAATAAAAATATGACTTCTTAGCATAGAGCACCACTCAGTCTGGTTGGTATAAGAGATTCAAGGGCGCGAAAGCTACATGCATTTGCACACTGCAATGGAAAAAGGAAAGCCGATTTCTTTCACAAAAATAAGTTGAATATTACCAAGGATGGAGCAGACTCGGAATGGTTGTATCTAATAGAAAGGGTACTTTTCCGTTAACTGTACCCTGTTTCGGCCCCTTAGGAAAAAAGTGTTTTTTGGTTGTTTTCGAAGGTTATATGATCGCTCAATAGCTTAAATCAAAAGAACTTCAACGATTTGTTTAGTTTTCAAAAAGGCTCCATTATTGAGCTAGAGCAACAAAAACAAAATCCTGTTAATCATTGAGAAAAATCTCGCTGAACAAAGCTATTTCTTTAGAATTTTAGCAATCAGTGTATTAATCAAATCTCAAGGATTCCAATGATGAGATTGGTTATTGAAATGTACTTTTTATTGCACTGTAACAGCTTAAACAACGTTGAGTTTCGCACCAGGTACGCAAGGTGTCAACCGGAAAGGGTTTTCAAAACACATAAAAGCATAAATTAAAAAATAAACAGGCATTGCTCCCTCAACGGATTATTTTAGCCAAACAAACTTTTTTGTAATTCCCAATACCGACTGTCTATTAACCTCGGCATGCTTCAATATAATTCCTGATTTTCTTCTCCAAGCAAAACACGAGGTGTTACTTTAAACTTTATTTCACAGCTGATGTTTCGGCAGTTAGCTTTCTTCAGATTCTGGAAAGGTCAAATAGTCCGTAATCCAATCACTCAACACCTCCACTACTCCTTTGGAAAAACTCACCAGATCTAGATTTCAATCGCCTCGAACACAAAACCAACTCTCAACATACTCACCGCTTTTTTATATGTGTTCCACTGAAAGATCCAAGTTGAGATCACCGGAAGGAGATCACATAGGCTCGTAATGCACCCTGCCCCATCAAAACAACAGTCTTATATACTTTGTAAACTTTGTAGACTTTTAACTTTCAAATTTTCACTTTTAAGCATTTTTGTTGAAATAATTTATTATATTTGAAATGTTGACAGGCCAACAATCCAACAGAGATCACCTTAAAGACACACGTGGCCAAAAATCTCTGGTTGCTTCCAAGAGCGACTTGTAACCGCTGCCGTACTGCACAAAACTCAACATTCTTTTGGTTGTTACAGCGCAGTACAAAGTCTTTTTTAAAAACCAAGAGCGTTATTAGAATCGACGTGATTTAAGCTCTCGGATAGTTGCTTGAAGTGAAAAGGAAAGGCTTTAATCAGGTAGAAATATTGTTGTGAAAAACTAATGTTATTTTCACAGTTACACGCAATAGTAAATCCATATTGAAAACAATGCACACCATTGAAATCTTTGAGATTTGTTCTGAAAGATATGGATTGAAACTTGAGAAAGATGCAAAAAGCGCGTTTTTCTCGAGGAGCCGATCAAGGGCGCGGTTAATAAAAATGATCCAGCTTCGGTAAATCCAATCTTCTTTCGGATTTTACAACGCATTAAGAATTCCGTTTCAAAAAACCGGATAAATTATTGGGATTTTGTGATTTTATCTATCGCCTAGCCATTAAAAATTTGTAGCAATAGCTCTTTCAGCTAGAAGTGTTTAAATGAGAAACAAAATTTTATTCCTGCCGTTTCATCATAATAATGGAGTCTTTTTGAAAATAAAATGCACCATTCAAATTCTTTTGAATTAAGCTATCGAATCGATACTAAAACTTCAGGAAAGCTTAAGAATTGAGGTTTTCCTGAGGAGTCAAAAAAGTCAAAACAAGGAACGGATATTGGAAAAGTATTTAAAAAGTTGCGATTATGAAAAAAAGCTATTCACAAACCACCGATGTAGCAAGGACCGCGATGCGAACCACTAGAAGTGGTGCATGAGGTCCTCACGATTGTTAAGACCTACACCCTACGCCACATTTTCACCAAAATAGAATGAAAAGTCGGGCCTAACCACTAAATTGGCCAAAATTGCACTTATTTTGTCACACATGATACGGTATATGTTGAACAAAGGGAAGCAGATTCCCTGTTCCTTCAAAATAAGTGTGCACAAACTCTAGCCGAGCAAAAAAGAAAAGTTCGCCCTGTGTTAAACGTGGTTTTCTTTGAGCCATTCTCAAAGATCAAACGAAAGGTCTTTTCAGAAAATTGAGACCAATATTAGAACAGCCATGTTTTATGCTATCGAATGAGCACTAAAATTCCGATGAGAAACCAAGCAAGCACGAGTACAAAACACACTGCGTACTCCGGAGGTGCAACATCATTTCCCTTACGTGCACCTCAAAGAAACACTTTGGGAAACTAATCTCATTGTTAGAATCAAGATTTTTCCAGCTATCGAACAGCTACCAAAAGTTTAGTGAGAAATCTGTTCCCGACGAGAAAACCGCGAAAAAGTCAGGGTACCACTTCTGGTACATTTGGTCTGCAAAGGCTCAAAAATGAACTAAGCAGTGTGTAGCTGTTCGCCTCATAACTTCAACCATGGTTTTAGCATAACTGGAGTCCAATCCTAGTTTCATCCTCGGATCAATCCGTTGACGGATGACTGTTGATAGAAACCGATGTAGGTAAAACACGGTTGTGAGAAAGAGATACAGTCCACGGTTTCTTCGGAGTCGATGATGGAATAATTCCGCTAGAGACGTAGAGCTAGAGAAAATTAGCAAAAGCAAAAGCAGAGGTGTAGCATCCTTAGAAAGAGGCTCTTCATGTAGTTTCTGAGGTCAACACCTGGAGACTCCGAATCAATTCTATTCCACCATTTCCATCAAGCAGTCTTTGGGTATGTACTATCTGACATGTGCTGAGAGGTCTATGAGCATTGTAATAGGACACCGCGAAAGCTATATTAGGTGAGTTACGTGCTATTTTTTTAGCTGAATGCTTTCAAAACCACTTTCCATACCTCGTTCACTTTCCATTTCTCCTTGAAGACGAACTTTAATGTCATCATGTCCATATTGTTTTTGGGGGTCTCCTCACCCACTATCTGCTCTCAACGTATGTTTTCTACATCCATATCGCTCTGAGTACAATCGCTACATGGCCTGTCTTTCTCTTCTCAATATCATGTCTTAGCACCAAAATTGGTCTCTAAATCGGGCACCACACAAAGCGCGAAAACTGACATTAGACGCAGTTAATGCTACAAATATTTCTGCTTTTGATGGATTCAATAATACTCACATGTAGTGAAAGTGTGGATTATTTCAATGCAAGTTAGATATGAGGTGAACGCTGTCGTTTGAACGATGTCTTCTGAAATCTAGTTGGCGCACACAACATCTGACCGGTTTGCATAGCTCAGATCTTCGGATTCTCTCCATATTCATGATGTATTAATAGTATGAACAGCCATTTCATGAAGACCTCATGGTGCAATGGTGGTCAAGTCGAAATGAATGGTTCTCCGACTGCAGAAAGTACCCTGTATGTGTATCTCGGGCGTTCATTGAACATGGGAAACAACATGAAGGAGGAAGTAGATGGAAGGAGGAGATTAGCATGGGTCGCTTACCCAAAACTCCGTACTCACCTTTTCGACTCAAAGGGTCCTCCAGCGCTCTACTATGCAACTGAGACGTGGGCTAATAGTTCGATCACGTCAAGACTACTGCGAACAACTCACAGGGCGCTTGAACGATGCTTTTTGAAAATTAATCGGCACTCACAACACCTAACCAGCCTGCGCAGCTCAGATCTCAGAAATCCATCTCGTCTTCGCAATCCAGAAGAACTCATATCGACAGCGAAGCACTGATGGCCTGTCATATACTGAGAAGAAGAGAGAACAGGTGGACGAGAAGAACTGTGGAGTGGATTCCACGACCATGTACGCGTCCTCGACGACGACCACCTACACGGTGGGCGGACGTGTTCGTTAGAGAATTATGGAGCTGTACTCGCTGCTGCCAAAAATTTTCAGATCACGGTATAACACTATAACACTCGCAGCAGCCGCCATGCTCAAATTAGACCATCGTCGTGGATGACTGTCGCGCAGTAGAGGGACGAATGGAATATGTACTGGGACCCACACAACTAGTGAAGATCGACCTTTCAAGTATCCAAGTATCCAAGTAAGTAAACCATATGTGAAAACTGTAATTGCAATTATTGACTGGTGCACAGATTGTTAATAATGTTCTAGTCGAATTTGTTGATTGAGAGCACGGAACAGAAAAATTGACAATTGTGAATAGCTTTCTTCAAAGCAATATGTGTGTAAGAGCATATATACAAATGTCTGACCATTATCCCAGTTTTTTCTGTTGCGTGGGTCCCACTACTTCTACGATTCGCCTCCTCGCTTGCTTGAGAAATTCCATCTAGTCCACGAACGTCATAGAATACTGGTCGGGAAAGTCTTCTTGCAGCCTAGAGGATAGCCTAGCTAGAGCAATTCCATGGTGCGTTCGTTACTGGTTGCTGGAGAGTGTTGAAAAGCTGTGGAGTCAATTGCGCATCGAACCGCGCACCCCTCGGCTAGAACCCTCTTGTACATGCATATATACATGTACATATCAGCACATATACACGTTTACATACATATGCAAGTGCACAAAAGTATACAAACATATATGCATGAATTTTCTGACACAACAGTCATGGTTGTTGTGAAAAGGATTTCCAGTTATATAGACACTCTGATAAAGTGTGATACTCTGCAATCATCTAGTCGCTTTGGTTAAGTATTCTTGACATTTTATCGTCTTATCCAAGCAAAGACTCCTCCCCAAGCGTGAGAATGAAGTCTTCTAAAACAGCGATTCTCATACGCTTAATTTAAATTATTCCTACTTCATAAAATCGTTCTCATCTCTGATGCTGTCTCATGCGGTTACATAATAGAACCTAGAAAGAATATCGACCAAAAAAGATTTTGAAAAAGTGCGGGAAATAAGTTGAAAAATAAAAAGTCCGCGGTTTTAAAGTGGTTTTCCACTTAGTATGACGCTCTTGCTTTGTTCGAAATAAGTGTTGTGTATCACATGCTACTCGAACGATTGAAACGCTCAGCAGATTCAAGAAATATTTTGAGGAAATTGAAGGACCATCAACTCAACAATTATATGAACTATTTATTCCCCACGTACGAAGAAAGACCATCTGTTGAAATTCCATTACTACTGATAATTTTTACTCTTCAGCTTAAATTGACTCTCAAATTTTAATAAATTATGAGACTAGAAAACTCTGAAGCCGAATATGGCCTTGAGCTGATTCATAATTGTGTGCCAAATTTCTTTTGTAAGCTCATGTTTTGATGAGAACTTGTGGAGGATCCGATGAATGACTCCGTCGCCGCTTTTTACAGTCGAGCAAGTAAGATGTTCTGATGCTACCGTGGTCCCGAGACCTGGTACTGAGAATAGTTTGCCCAGTACAGAATGTTGAATCCAATAAAGCACAACGGAAACAGAGCTCCTGAAAAATGGCGTACTATGGTAAGACCAGCATCAGATAATTGAAAAAATATGCTGTAATACAAAAAACAGCGACTTCCAGAAAATACTTCAAAAATCGTTTTTACAGAAGAAACGCGCAGATAAAAAGAATTAAACAGCATCAAAGTAATTGAGAAGAAAGCATAGTGAACATTCTCAAGATTTAGTGAATTCTGTACAGTTCGAAGTAACCAGTTTTTCTATTGAGAACGTATCAGGACCACTCGGTTTCTAGAACGAAGAAAGTCCGTGGTAAAGAAAAATATTACTTACTGGATATAAGATCGGCTCTTTTGGCATTATCAACTGCTGCAAGTCGCTGTCTGATCCACACCACTACACAACAATTCCTTCCCCATCGTCGCATTGTACCAATTCTGCAAACAGACAAATGCACTAAAATAGTCTTTCAAAGTATATGAGTCCCTCTTTCGAAAATCTGTTTGCTCTATCATATCATCAACTTTGTATCTCTACATGCAACTGCTTTACAGTCCTCGCTCAAAGCGATATAGAATGTGATAACATATTTCGGGTCCATCAAGAGGTTTGCTATGGCCCTTATACAGTGCTATACACATGTTTCGGCATTACAGTCTCGTTAGTAGCACGATGACTTTCGGTTCAGTCAGTCCCTTGCAGGGAGATGAAACCTTTCGTCTAGAGGAATCGAAGCCGAATCAATAAATTACCGCATGTTAGATGATAAAATCTCCCGACATTCCAGTGACCATTCAGTGGATCGCTCAAGGATGATAGAATGAATTGCGATAAGCTCAAGATCTGTTTTAGGATAATACATTGTTTTGACTGGATCTAAGCAGTAGAATGTAAAGTATGATTCGTGTACATGTTGGCTCAATTAGTTATCAGATATACTGAAACTTGAGCGTGATCTTAAGAAAAAACTCGCAACGAATGGTATAATATTTCAGAAATACCGCCCAAGAGTAAAACACTGTCGATCTGGTGATTTATTTAACATGACGGCACGTGTAAATCGTACGTCGTCGCCCACTCTCCATGAGGGAATGGGGCGACCCTGAGAGGATTAGCTAAAGACGAAGGACCTGCCCGAGACGAGGCTCCCAAGGGCTCAACACGTGTATCGAGCTGTACAAGAGCCCGTAAACAGACTACATGACATGTTGGGTCAAATAATAGTTATCAAATATATTGAAATTTGAGCGAGTCCTAAGAAAACACTTAAAACGAAGGGTGTAATATTTTAAAAAAATCTGTGCTAAGAACTTTAGACGAAAAATTCCACGAGGTCAGAACAGCCTAACTTCAATGGAAGATTCTTTTTGTTATTCCATAGATGAGCTATGACCAGAAATTCAATGAATTCGTTACGTCCAGGACATCAAAACCCGGACAGCATTGAATCGATTTCTTTTGATCACAAGTGGTCACTTCATATGACTCTTGCATAAATGCTAACCGATTTTTCGAACGTGGTGAAAGCACCAGCAGTTCAGCAACATCATCAAGATGCGTCTGTTTCACCCATATATCGCTGCTTATATTCGATCCATAATCCATCTAGAAGGGAAAATTTTTATGAGGAGTCAGATACTAAAAACACAAAAGAAGAAGCTTGGGAAAATATTACAGGTAAAGGATAAAAATTAGAATTACTGACCCTGGTATGCGGAAGTATAACCTGTTGATTAGAAAGGATCAGTGAACCGGCACGTGGATTTGCTCGACTTGCTGTAAACTGCTCATATTAATAATATGAAAGTTTTGAGGATAAAGCGCTCAGGGTTCTTTTTGGTTAGACGAAGGCAAAGAAAGAAACAACCTCTTTTGGTGCACAAAAACTTCTCATAAGAGTGTTAATAATCATGCAAAAGCATAAATTTCCGACGTTTTGCGATAAAGCCTTATTACAGCACTGTAGCAAAAAGAAAATATTTGTGCAGACATCCATATTTCTCACAAGGCACAAATCTTTCCTCAATCCATTAATAACCATTCGATAGCGCAAGTTTAACCAATTTCAATGCTGTGCTCATTCTTTGAAAAGACTATTTTACTACATTGTTGCAGGGAAAATAACATTGAGTTTCACATACGCTGCGCAATGCTTGTCAAATATGGTGTACGGTGTCGCTCGTGGATCGATACGCGACCAATCGATCACGCTGGCTCGGCTCACATTTGCAATGCAAATTTTGTTGCTGAATTTATGATTTTTCTCCGTTCTAAAAGATACTCCAAACAAAACGTATGAGTGCGATACCACAAGATTTCCTCTACACTTTCACATGCTTTCCGTGTTTCCAGCGAGGTAACAGTAAAAGAGCGAGGTGACTGTGAGAAATTAGTTTTGCTTTGGAAGTTACAGAGCTACAGAGAATTTTTTAAAGAACCAGGATGTGACGCTGTCGTCGGAGATTGAAGCTTTCGAATGATTGCTAACACTTTCATGAAAAGTTCTTGTCCAGCGACAAAAGAGTCGTTTTTTTATTTATTCCCATCTGAGAGAAAAGGGTGCTGACTAATCCCTGAGGAATGTGACGTGCATTCGGTTTATCAGTACACTCGCAACGACGTGATCTCTGTAGAATAGATTGGATGTGAAAATCTTGGTAGGCTTCAACTAGAAAACTACACATTCAAGCTCACAGCGAATTGTATTAATTGCAACAAGAACTATTGGAAACTGCAAATCCTTCCACTATACATAATAGAAGTATTTTTAGTCCATTACAATGATATCTTCACGGAACCCGTGAGACCTATTTTTCCCACATTATCGCTTCAAAGCCCATACTTCAAACATAACATGGAAATAAGTGCTCAGTCACAAATTCATCCAATAGGACAAGGAGATGCTTTGTTTTTGATTATGTTTGTTAGTACCTTTAGTGTTGAAGCTTCTAGGACTTTTAAATTTCAAATCCATTTTCTTGGAATTTTGACTTCTAAATATGTTAAGATTCAGGGTGTGATGCGCAAAGCTTGTACATGAAATTACTGCGATAGAGCAAAGTCTCTTCTCTGGGTTTCAAAAATGTACTCGCGAAATACTCTAATTTCGAAAAAATATCATGTTGAAAACCGGATGTTTCACGGATGAGTTGAGTATTGTAAGAGTATTTTTAGTTGTTCATGACTTATTCAGTCCCTTTCAGTGGCTTGCCGCTGTATCAAGTCAACGTGTTTCATCATCTCAAATTGGTTCGGTGGCAATTTTCTGACCCCGGGAGCGTGGGAGACTTGTAGCGCCTGAGACATGTGGTTGGCTCATCGACTGCCTGTGTATTCCAATCCTTATTGTAATCCTTGAAAATTATTAGACTTTAGTTGTTATTGAGCCTCTTTTTAGCACTGCCCTGCTGATCTAAAAGCGTACAAACGTTAGGAAGCTTCTCATAGAATGATACTATTCAGACAAACCGTCAAACCAACTACGCATCGTCCTGGGATCTGAGATATTGATTCAGATAATTACTTCATCATTTTCTTTAATACGGCAAATCTTTCCCCTTTTTCCTTGGCGACTCTTTCTCCTACCATACGAGTAAACACCGATAATTATAAACGGACGCTGTGCCTTAACGAAGGCGAGAAGTCTTAATTCTCACTTAATTTTGTCCATAGAAGAAAACCTGACTTGTGCTGATCTAAAATGATTTAAAAAGTGTTGACTCGATGCATCGGTAGGCCACCACAAGTTATTGAAATCACATGCACTCAACTATATCTAAAATGTCGATGGAGTCGAATACTTTTCTAAAACAGACTTTTCATCCTTTACTATCTTTGGTGAAATACATAGTGAAAACGGAATTTTGTTCTAAAATTGGAATAGCCATGATAACTCCCTGACTGTATCGTGAATGACACGGTTTCAATTAAGTCAGTGGAAAAGTAATTTCGGTTTGTGCGTTCTTAAAAAGGCCGCCTGATAATGGTATAGATCCTCAATAGACGAGATTTCGTTATACATCTTTTTTTACGTACACTTCTCGCTTTATGTTTTCCATTTAATGGCGCGTCATCGGTTGTTTGTTATGTTGTATATATATATATATATATATATATATAGTATATATATATATATATATATATATATATATATATTATATATTATATATGTCAAACTATGAAAAGGATGACAGTTGGTGCAATGATAATTGCGGATTGCAGCGTGAATTCAAAAAGGATCGTAAGCTAATAGAGACATCTCACAGCATCAACAGCGAAGTATTTGGCTTAGAAACTGCTAACGAACGGCAGCGCAGTGGTGAATCAAGAAGTTCCGTAATGGAGTCTCATTTCAACGATGCACAAAACGCATTAGTTATGCATCAACAGCTTATGCGAAATGTAACGGAAGGAGTCAACGTCGATCGTGCTAACATTCTCGTCACTTGAAGGAAAATACAAAAGTCATTGGGATTTTAGCATAGCCTGAAACCGCATTTACTTCTCATCAGCCTAATATCTGACGAAAAAAGCTATTTTACTAACCACACATCGATCACTTCTCTTTGTTGATCAATATTTGTGCGGCAGAGAAAAATGGTGGATGCGATTAATTATGAGATCGCGCCCAATTTCCTAAGACATTTATCACAGTCATGAAGATGGCCTATTCCCTGATGTCTCCCGCGCTTTCCTACCATTTGTTTTCCACAGTCGACTGAAATACTCATCACATCAACATTTGCAAAGCTGCTACCAAACATTTGAACTAATAAAACTGCGTGATCGAAGATCACTTTAACCTTGTTATCGGTGCCAAAAATTTATAATTTGCTTGCTAGCTTAAAGCACTATAACAGCGACGATATGCGTAAGTGAAATACTATTGAGATTTTGGCTTTCATTTCTATCATTTCACAGTAATGCATTAATATATGAGGTCGCTTAAATAGCTCCAAAGAGACGGCATTTGTGCTGAAGTCGGAAAATTATCTGGTTCTTTTGAAGAATGATCGCAACCTGCCTTTGTGGAATGCTCTTGAAGAGATGTACGTTACCCAGGCAAATTCTAGTAACGCGCCGAAGATGAACGTGAGACAGGCACCGATCCATACATCGATCGCCTTTGTGTATGACACTGGCGGCAATTTGGCATTGATACCGGAAGCCTGTATATGAAACAAAATTCACACAAAGAAACGCCCTAGCTCACAACAACATTCACCAATTTAGTCAAAAACAGCTTAGAAATTGAAAGCTCAACAGCAGAGATTTCATTCAATAGTAAGAGCAAGGTGCCTGGTTCAACTCCTTCCTGAATTCTCCCAGTCACCTGAGATTGGGAAATCGTCGTTAAACATGTTTGAGAGGCTTTCCTATTAACACATACTGATAAGTACCATTGGTGAAGGCCTGCGAGGGCCTTTCTATGGCTCTGCCATAGGGCACCGATGTGGATCGGCTGGACCAGCATTCAACGACATTCATGGCAAGGGCGAAAAATTTTTAGCGCACGTCAAAGTAAAAAGCAACAAATTCGAAAGCCTTTTTGAACGGTAAATGTGAGAGAACGCTGAATGCAGGCAGTGTTGGGCTTGAGGGATATCAGAAAATCACCATACCTGAGTTGTCATGGTAAGAAGCGTGGTGACACCGAGAGTGACACGAGCTGGCACCGCCGTTCTATCCAACCAGAACGATACCCAAGACACGATTACTAACATTGTAGAAGGTATGTAGAGTTGTAGCAAATAATAGCTAAAAAAAACCGGTATTCAGAAGTCGGAAAAAGCATAATCGATTAGTGTTCAGTGGTCCACCCAATCAGCAACTAGACCTGAACTGCCTCCTCAGTTCCAGAACTGTTCGCAAGCATGAATATGTACCCGTATTTGTCTTACTTGTGCAGTAAGTGGTCGACACCTAAATTCTAGTGTTTGATCATATGAACTGGTAAGGAGCAGATACAATTCACATTGTTCAGTTGAAAACTTGGCAACGAAGAGTTTAGCCCATCCTTAAGTTGAACTGGATCCGTTTCCTTCCATCGATATTCTGCAAAATGTTCGTAACACTATGCCACGCAAGACGACAGAGATACGAAACAAATAGTAGAAACATAGAGAATAACTAAGTCATATTCTCTCTTATGAATGGTTGGTAAAGAGAATTGAGTGGTGAGCAAAAATACGACCTCAGACGGGAGTAGAACTCGCGTTTTACCCGTACCCGGGACGTGCTTTCACTACAACGCCGAGGTACATGTGCACCACCACTTATTCTTCAATATCTCTATGGCAGCCGTAACATTTGCACTATCACTCATTCTTCAATATATCTACGATAGCATATTAGCCACTAACTTTTAACAGGTTTGGTGTGATATGCTATTTTACTCTATAAACCCAGTTGAGCTGACAGCTATGTGATACTTAATACTCATGAAATACAGTATTTTACTGCTTTTTTCCGCAGTGTTACGATTCTTCATATAAAGCGAAGAGTATCCCCTGAATGGATGAAGCGCGGGTTCGACTTCTGTCTGAGGTCTTGCTTTTGCTCACCACTTAATTCTTTTCGGTCTATATGAAAAATCGTAACATTGCGGAAAAAAGCAATAAAACACTATATTTCACGGGTTGGCAAAGAATTTTTCATCATGGAGTACCGAGAAAACTGTACTAAAGCAACAACTCAAAAGTCCGACCACCTCTAAACCGCGGCATGATTGAGGAAATGCGAAATTCCTCACAAAATGTCCTTTTCTTTATTTAAGACTTGCATGAGGTTGGTATTCTCCGTCTTTTTTAAAACTCGATGGCCAACGTTTTGGCGCCAACGCGTTCGTACTAGAGCTTAGTCGCAACCTGTATTTGGGCAATTATTTGCAAAATTTTAAGAATAATGTAACAGCATGGCTTTCTACGTATTCTTCAACATATCACTAAAATAACTGCAGGGATCACTATGTTTCACCGTATAAATTTATTTGATCCGTCTCGTACTGCCTTTTCCCACTTTGAGGACCCCAGTACTTCTAGCACTCAATCCGTTTTTCGTCTTCTTCTTGAATGTCGTAGAATAGTGCTCGAGCTCGTCTTCTTGCACTTTTGGGGATAAGTGGCCGTGGCGTTCTAAAGAGCGTTTGTTCTTGACTGCCGAAAATGTTGGGGTGGTGATCAGCTCCACACCGCAACGAGCATCACAATCACTCAGCTACGGCCTACTCACTATTTTTCAGCCCAGAAAACTTTTCATCGATTCACAAATGTCGGCATGTGAGTGTGGTGATGATGTGAAAAAGTCCTGACACTACTATCCGAGAATTTCGTGAGAAGTCACATATGGTTAACATCATCCTTCCGAATTGTTGACGAAGAGGGAAGGAAACAAATTTGCATGGGTTTACCATATATGAAACCGTCCATTATAGAGGACGCTTGCAAAATCTATGACAATTAAGCACTAGTATCGGGCGTGTGAAGTGACTCAAAATTATAGATAACTCAATTTCCGACTAACGAGTGAAAAAAATCTGATTAGCGAGAAGAATGCAGCCGAAATTTTTTTTTCCTCACTTCCCCTCACATATGTCCTATATTTCCGGCGCAATAGAATTCTTACATCTTGAAATTTGATTTAATCAGAGTTCGGGTGTATTTTTGAAACATACTCAAAAGTTGCCTGCCATTTTAAGTGTTCTAAACTATTTATATACATATCTTTCGCTCCGAGTGTTTTCCTAAGATTACTGCTCAAATTTCAATATGCCTGATAATCATAATTTGAGCCACCGCAAGTCAGTGGACTGTCAATGAGGGCTGACTTATAGAGCCCGATACACGTGTTTCAATCTTGCGATCTCGTCAGTCGCGCAGTTACCCTTTATCGTCTTTTGCTAATCTCTGTGGGTGCTATGGACCATGCTGTGGAGCACCCACAAAGATTAGCAAAAGACGAGAAAGGTTAACTGCGCGACTGACGAGATCGCAAGATCGAAACACGTGTATCGAACTCTATAAGTCAGCCCTCATTGACAGACCACTGAGTGGCTCAAATAATGATTATTAGGCATAATTAGAAAACACATCATTTTGTATCATCACTCTATATTCATTCGATGAAATTGCGTGGTCGCTTATTCTAGAAACAGAGGGCGGTCAACTTAAAGGCTGAAATATCAACAGGGAAGTAGTGAAGTAGAAAGCAGTAGCAAAGAAAAAGGGCTCCCCTTTGTGAACTTTTTTGTGATCCCATACAGCGCAAGTGATAAATGATAGATATCCAGATATTCATCTAAAAAACACTATGTAATTTTGAATAGAGTTAAAGGCGTAGTGAATCTCTCAACGACTGACCATCATTAAGAGCTCCCTCCTTTTTTATCTTAGTACTAAGACAAGTAAAGATAAAATATTTACTATTGATTATCATCGTTTTCACAAACTCTTCCAGGACTATCTAATAACGATGTGTATACTGTAGAGACCTTGACGTATCAGAGGATCCTGTGAGCAGACATAATGCGCCGCTACAATTTGAAGTACTAAACTTAGTGCATCCACAAAATTGTTAAGCAACAAACTTTCATATCTTTTTGAAAGCTTCTTGACAGTTTGATTTGATATTATAAAGACAAGTAGTGCGTAGAGAGATAGCAATCATAATCCATGAAATTCTTTATTTTACTGTTTCTATAGCAGTGTTAGAGCGCATGTGGCACAGTGGTTAGAGGTGTTCTGCGCCACACACAAGGTCGATGGCTCGATCTTGCCCTCATTGTTCACCAAGTCGTCCATCCCTTCGGGGTCTGTAAATTGGCACAAGACTGGTCTCAGACGCGCCTGAGGGGATAAGCACCAGTGACGGGATGTAGCGGGGACCACCGCGAGCCATTCTAAAGGCCAGATATGCATTTAATTAACCTCAGTGAAGGAGTAATTTGAAGGAGACGAATGCATGGCGCATCTCTCAGGGATTGATCAACGCCAAGAGTTTCGTTCTTTTTATTTCATAGCAATGTGTTGCTGCTATAATTATATATTCCAGAATGCTGAGTGGTATGCAAATCTTGAAGCCTCATGCTACCACTACACCACTCAAGGTTTCACTTTGCTATCACTCTTTCTCCGATAGAAAAGGTCGAAACTATCAGCAACCAGCCGTGAACGGCTTTGGTCTAATGAACACATATCGGCATCATATATCGGGAAAAGAGTATTCATAGCAAGGCCCTCGGTGATGTAGTGGTAGCACGCGTCCCAGCATGGGTAAATTAGCAAGCAATCAATCAAAAACTAACCAATGTCGTTGTCAGTGTACGCATATGAGGCCAAGTCAATCAGACATGTTTGCACATCCATTGGATAGTACTGCAATAGACATAATATGCAAAGTTCTAAAGATTTATACAGCTTAATGCCTCAATTAATGCCACAAGTGAGTCGACAACGGAAAAAAGAAGACAGTGGTGCGAAAGAGAAACTGAATTTGCAATTGTTTTCCACCTTTCTGCTTCTCTTTATCTACGGCAAATACAATTTCGTGAACCACCGAGTAGCTCAAGAGGATACCAGTAAAAAGTTTTCACTTATACCACTCTCAAAGGCTAAAACTGTTTAGGTAGGGCACAAGAGAGCAAAAACACCGAAGTTTGGTTTGATGCTCGTTTCCGTTGATTGAGGAAAAAAGGTAGTTATGGATGGTCCATTAGATTCTGCTGTGGTATAGGCTTATCCTTAATTGGCGTAAGATCCGTAACACTATCGAAAATTCAGATTCGATCACCAAGAAAGTCGTACATACTGATGACACCTGAGGATCTATGTCTATTCAATTTGGCTTTCTTTTTGATTCTGACTTCTACTGCAATTAAGGTGTTCCAGCCTGCTACTAATACCGCTCAAAACGAACATAGCACTGTCATTTCATAGATAAGATCGTATTAAGAACAAGTGGGAAGGCCGGTGTGAAGCAGTGGTTGATTGTGCCCTCCAATACTGATACACATGGACGTTGGTTGGATCTCGCATCCTTTGTTCACAAGCCTTTCGTTCCTCCATTATTTGGAAATTAGTACCAGACTTGTCTGGAAAGGCAGCAGAGTTGATTTGTTGCTCTGATAAATCACTGTATTGGTCACATCATTCAGTCAACTCTACCATTCTTGGTGATAATGAATCCACCGCACATATGTCGGAAAGTGATAAACGCTGAGATTCTCAGCTGCTAGTGGAACTTCAACTCGGCTGTGCTGCTGCAGAGAAAAGATTAATAATCAATTGAATCTAAAAAAATAATAAGGCACATACAGTAGATGCGGTCACCCAAATCATGCAGTGATTTGACGTTTCCAACTGGGACTACAGCAGAAAGTGTTTTATAATAGTAATTTCTACTAAACTCAAATTTTCGCTCATGTCGAATTTCATGGTGAAGATATTATTGCACTCGATAATGTGGCGCCACCACATCAAATTACCATAGCTGTAAGTTGAGCGGACGGACTTGAAAGCTATCTTTGCACCTCTCATCTCGCATTTTTAGTGCCCTTTGTATTCATAGACATGGTACTTTTACATATAGAAGACGTTTTAAAGTTCCTATTTACATTGTCAAGATCAAGTAAATACCTGAAGATGCATTGGACATGACAAGACAAGAGAGATCCGTACGGAATAGAGAATCTGACCGTCTTTGTGCACACGAATAAGCACATTCGGCTTGTCGATCATGTGTTTTTGAGCCTGCTTCTCATTCTAAAAAACACCTATTAGTTCTAAGATTCAGCGACCAGCAAGTTGACAAAACGTGTCGTTCAAACTAAAGCAACTCGAGAAAGTTGGATTACAAGCAAGACTTCCAGCCTCATATGTGTGTAATGGACCCGAACCACATCTATACCTTTCTGAGACACGTGCGTTCGCACTAGATCCTTGAAGCCTTTGTTCTGCTTTACCTCCGACTGTGTTTTAACTGTATCGGCTGCTATTACAAGTCATTCTTCATCGGGATCAGTCAGTAGAAATCTGTATCTATCTGGATAACCCGATAACTGGTATTCGGCTTGGCGATTTGCTACATTTGCTACAGTAGACACTTAGGTAAGAAGTAAGATGAATAATTCTTCTTATGCAATGCTCACATCGAGGTTCAATCATTCATTTCGCTAGTAATAAATCGTTTCAATTTCCTATGTAAAAAATGTAGCCGAAGATCATTATCCATGTCATCACAACGACATTCCTAACATATTTAGGTCTCAAGTAAATAGATGGATCTAGTGTCCGGCTTAGACCAGTTCCGGAGAAGTAAGTCATATATTCGATTTCATTCAATATTGCACTAGTAACTGAATGCATATCTGGCTTATACAATGGCTTACGGTGACTTACCGACGTATCAAGCTTATCTACTTTTGCGGACAAAAGAAAAAAAAGCAACTATCGTATGTGATCGTGTTAAATTCGATCAATTCGAGTGGACACTGGTAGTGGCTTCGTTCTTTCCTGACGACTACCAATGCTTCACAGTGAGCACTGTTCTCCAAATGAAGATGATAAGAGCGACACGTAGTGGCAAGAAACACTTATTCATTGGGTCAATCTGGTTATGGCCATTGCACTGAAAACTTTCATGGCAACGGTTCAATGATGCTTGGCCTTACGGATCTCAAGTACCACAGCTCTTTCAGCAACACTAGCGACCTTGATGGAGAACAAATCGTTTTGAAAGCCAGAAAAGTTGTTCAAGTTGCGATATTTCATTAGTAATTATATCCAAAAAAGTTACATTAAGCCCTTCAAAAATTAAAGTTGGACTCGCAGCTTTACGCTCTTGTAGGTACTCCTAGCAGTAGCTTTATTCGATTGCTGCACTTTATTGAAAAGTTCATTTTTTACACTCTGCATCTCCTGCCCTTCAACTCAACCATAACATATATTTTGATGGATTTCAATGCGAAAACTTGAGAATTCAAGCGGCTATCTTGACAAACTTACTTCGACGGATCAAGTTGAAGTATGATGTAGCAAAAATAACTCAAATATCAATGCAACGTAGAACCAAAGATGTGTAATGAGCGCACATTGGAAGGTTGATTTCAAAAGCTTCGTCTTAGCGAATATGATCCTAATATGACCCTTATGCTAAAAAAGGTCGCGGGTGTTCTTCTGCTATTGACAACGTGAGTTAATCGGCTTGATGGAAACAAATGTAAGGATGACTGTTGAAGTACTTGCAAAACAAACGCATAAACTACTTCGGGGCATTCAATGAAAATGAGGAAGCTGACGGTGCTCGACATTCAGTCAAAGCAATAACGATTTCAAGGTATTGTCAACGTTTCTTTCGAAGAACCTGGACGACCCATTTCAGGACCTTATTATGACATGCGTTGAGAAATCGGTCTTTATGATAATCAGCGAAGATCCATTTATTCTGTGATTGGACCGCAATGAAGGGCCGAAGCGTTGTCAAATCTGAAAGACACAGTGCGAATGTTCATACCGAGCGACTAATGGCGCTCAGCGGCTTGTTGCAATGCAGCTTTCTGAATCCTCATGAACGACTGCGACCAAAAAGTACGTTTGAGGAAACAACGAATTGCACCTGAAGCATAGCAGCTCGGTCTATAGAAAAGAGCTGATTTTTCCTTAGGATAACACCGCCACGCCTCGTACGCGACGCTGAAGAGGTTGAGGGACGTGCGTTGCGAAATCCTGCTTTATTTATTATGGTCGTCATATTCCTCGCTTACCTACCAGTACTTCGTCGAACATCTTAACATACTCCCTTGCGAATAACCTTCATAAGCCAACCTGAAGCGGGAACTCTCTTCAGCAGCTCTGTCGCCTGTAGAACGTCAAAATCTACGCAACTAAGATAATCAAGCTTGTTCCTCGTTGGTCATAAGATGTAAACTGCAATTGTTTCCGCTTTGTTTATTCTGAGATTTGTGAGTCTGACAGACTGGGAGCGACCATATATTTTCCAACAACCTAATAATTTACTTATCGAATTGCGAAAAACAATAACAGTTCCCACTACACGACAGTGAGTGGATCAGTAATTAAGGCATTAGAAGTGTATGAAAAACATGTTAACGCTTGTTAACGCTCCATTAGTTTGAACATCAGTACATCCATAGTATAAAATTACTGAGCACATTCGAAAAAGGAAAGTGCAACACCCAATGAAAAAATTTTTACTCTTTTGTTCCACTTTTTTCTCACTAAATGGATGAAATAATAATGATTCGCAAGATTTTTGATTTTTTTCTAGGTCCCACATGAAGATCATAGCATATAGAATGCTTTCTTTGAGGAACTGAGCTCATTGAATTGAAATAAATTATTTTGTTGGCACATGCCGAAAAAAATTAAAAAATTTCACTGTAAATTGTAAACCGACTTTCCTTAATCTCGGCGTAACGAGCAATCAATGAAAAGATTACTTGTCAGAAGCCACAAGTAACAAACTCCTTGATACTTTTCGCAGTCAATATCTCACCTGGAAAAAACTGTCGGGCATCCAAATCTGCTGCCCTGCGGTGAGAATGAGGAAGTCCGGCTTGTTGTCGCCTGGTAGACCATAGGCTAAACGACCGTCTACCCAAGATTCACGAAATGTTAACTGAACACTGTACTCCATGTTCACGTCATCGATTTTCGAAATACTAAAAATACAAAGAAGATACACTTTCATTTACATGATATCCGTAGAGATTTATGCACAAGGCTCTAACTAATGGCACATTTTGTTTTGCACTTATTAATGAGGTGAGACTAAGTGATAGCTCTATACTAAGAAGTTATTGTATAAAAAAGGACATAAGGAAAAGTGCTCAGTGTCCCAGAATGACTAATAATTTATACAGAAGACTTTCGCAGCGCGTTAAAGTGCCATTACTACGGTCATTGATGGGCGATGAAGAAATCTTTGTGATCCTCCATTTACAACGAGTCAACAAAAGGATCAGCAATTCCATTTTGTTATGCCAACGTAAACAAGATTTGGTCAGTTATAATCCTCTATGCAAACTAATATTTTTCCCTAGAGCAAAGACCCTCTAAGAAGGCGATATCGAAACTATTAATGTAATATTTTCTTGAAAAAGCGTTAACGATGCTCTGTTATAATAGTTTTCTTGATTCTGCCGTGATATTTGAATGCTTAGTTTTCTTGTTTATTTGAAGTTTTCCCATCAATATTATCGACATTTGACCTAGCTTACAGATCAATGAAGCCCATGAACATAACATGAAACTACTTTGAACCCAAGCAGCGCGTGAAGAAATGCCAGAGGCTATCCTGCGAAAATGGTAACCTTATCGCCAAAAAATGGTGCCTATACTCATCAGAATGATTTCCAAATAGATCTTTAACAGAAAATAGAAACCATCAGCGATGCTTCACAGGCAACTTCGACGACATCAGAGACTAATGATTGTGAGAAGTGTCAAATGTTTCGAAATTGGCGTATCTGGGCAGATCTACATTGGTTTAAAGACTTAATTTTATATGGTATTCTTTACGTGAAGTTAGTCTGCGCTATCATCCTAATGTTGGATGGTCAGGAAAGCTTCGTTAGTTTGTTCGTCGTCAGTACGTTCGGCTTCTACGTTAATTATGATGCCCAATTACTGTCCTATTCTCGTATTCCATCGTGTTCAAATTACGATAAAACTATAATATGGAAAAATCGGAGAACTCAAAGGGGATATTGAACTTTGTGCAAAACTACTTCGAGCCGTGAACTACTCAGTGCAATATACTTTTGCCGGTTCCAAATGAGAACGAGATTATTTTTTTCTACAATAAGAGAATTCAGAAGAGAACACATTTTTTATATATTCTGCATTACCATGCTTATAATCAGAAGATTCGTTCACTTCGTATTCATCCTCCATAAGGGACTTCGAATAATTCATGCGTTGCTTCAGCTGCTTCTTGTGGAAAACGTCTTCTTCAAAAAAATCGAAAATTTTTGGTTGAAACGATTCTCATTGCAATCTTGGAGGTTGCCGAGCTAATGTGCTCCCAACTAACTGATTTGAAAGAGAGTGGTTGTGGAAGGGATCGAACCAGTACTTTGCTTTTCACTCTGTTTTGTGATACACTGCATCATTATCCATTGCGCTATCCCTTCCTCGTCCTTGAACCAGTGTGGTAAAATTATGAAAAAGTGCCTAGTGGAATTCTGCGAAATACACATCAAAAATTCTGTTTCGAAGCAAAAAAGCATCTAATCAACTCTCCTTACCCATATTTTTGCTATTGAAATAGTCCTATAAAAATGTGAATATTGAACGAGAGATAGACTTAAGAGAGAGAAGTGGCGGATTTCCGGAGGAAATCAGAGTCATACAACCATCTCATGTGTTCGTGGAAAACGCTAGCACATCCAACATCGCACAACTCGGATTACTTGGTTTCCTATTTTTGTTGGAAAAAAGACTAAATTGCGCTTTACTCCAACTAGCTGCCAAATCAGAGATTCAAAATTTGCATTCAAAGTGAAAGATCAAATTGAAATTGCATAAGAATTGCTTTCTATTAAAAAATATCAGTTTTCAAAAGAAAGAAACGGATATAGTATTATAAATGACAGTTGGAAAATACATGAAAAATCGCAGAATATTCCACTATCTGACTAAATGGTCTTGTTTAGCGCTGATTTTCCATAAAAGGTGTAGTGACGGTGACGTAATATTCTTGAAATTTTCCTAGTAGAGCAAAATAAATAGCACGAACCTTCGTATAAGCATATTGACACTGACGACAACCGGACCATGACTACCTGAAAATATGGAATTTTCCGATAAAAAGGTTGAAAGCAAAAGTCATTTTTTCCCAACATTCATGAATTTTAAGAATTTTCGCCATGAGTGTCTTTCAATGTGTCAAAAAATTATAATATTGAGCTATATATTGCAATACAATCGTGAACACAGTATTTTTCGAGCTGTAATATAATCAAAATAATTCTCATTCAATAAAAGAAACGGCTTTACTCTATGACAAAAGATAAAAAAGAACAACCTTTCACTGTCAGATTTATTCCTGGAGGTCGAACGCGCCAATCGTAGCCTTTGTTCAGTAGTTTTTTTGATGATTTCCGTATCCGATGATGCATTTGTTTCACTTTAAAGCATTTTTTGTAGGTAAATTAAAATAATCGTAATTTAGCTCAACTGAGAAAAAAGTAAAAGAAAATCGAAAAATCTGACAACTCTTAGTGAGTGGCTTTGTTGATCAATATATATTTTGAGCTCACTTTCAGGAATTCTTATCTTATTAGCCATTTTTTGATTACTTTTGAGTCGCTAATCAAAAATGTGTCTAAAGATGCTATGAAGCTCTTTGAGATTTTCTACCAAATATTTACCAAATGAAAGTGTGACAGCACTTGAAATATTTTATACAAGCTTGTTTACTGGTCACAACGGCTTGACAACAACGAACTGTTTATGCATCATTTATAAAAAGGAAAACTACGTTACTGTATGCTTTGTATCGCTTCTCCAAACTGTCTGATTAGATGGGAATTTTATTTTACTAGCAGTCAAGTAGCTTTTCTTCGAACGATCTCACCGTGATAGAAAAGGCTGCATGCTTAGAAGTGTCCAAATAAAGGCGGTGTAACTCAGAATTCGATATCCGAAATTGAACGATATTACGTGGATCAGCATTCTGGAAGTGAATAGCGATAGCTCTGTGACGGCTCTACTCTCCGAAGAGGCGGCTAACGCTACTGGATGAAAACCGCGCCCATCGATGAGACTCGTTGGTGAGGACGAGTGGAGTAACTGATTCGTTCCTGCTTCTGACACACCAAAAATACAGATCTCATAGAGGAACTATTTCAAAGTTGCTGGGATTTCTAAACAGAACATTTTGATGAACAAAGTACACGGAATAATAATATTTGCAGATTTTGACCAAATTCATGGCTATCAGATAGGTTTGAAGAAATCTTAGTATTTAGGCATGAAGCACTTCCAATGCTGTTGTGATGTATCAACTGAAACCTGAAAACATCTCAGAAATCGCTCAGTAGAAAAATTTTGAAAATAATTAATCTTTTCTGAATGTGTTGAATTCCAGAAAGAGAAAGAGAGAGAGAGAGAGAGAGTGATAGATTTCGGTTTGCTTGAATCGTTTGTTCTATAAGTATGTTAAATCCTCAACTTCTCAAGTGAGACTGCTTCAGCTCACGAAAAATTACCACCAGTTATCGGCAAGCCACCAACATCACGAATATGTTACGGAAAAAAGACAATTTCATTGTCGCCACTTCCAGTAAAGAAGAAAAGCTTGACAGTTCAAAGAGAACGATAGTGCTTCGATTTATTTTATCCAGAATAGTTGGGACGTTTTCGTTTATTCAAAAGGACAAGAACTGCTTATTCCAAACTCGTCTCACTCCGCTATCAGTGGAACTTTAGCCCAGAGTTGATTGATTTTATAAAACGTACCACCGTCTGGAGAAAGCTTTATGTCAATAATTTATAAGGAAAAGCATTTAGAAGCGAAAATGCTCAACAGAGATTGCTAAAATCTTGTGTGGCATTGAAGTAAAATAAGTATCAACAAGTATTTTCATCTGTTAAAAGCTAAAATCACAGAAAGTACAGGGGAACTGAAAGAAAAAAAAAACAGAAAAAGGTTGATAAAGGGAAAAGAGTCATCCAAAAGGCTAATAAATAAGGAAACTAAGAGTAAGTAATTTTAGAGTAAGTAAATCTGGAATGTATTTTCATCTAACGGATGAAAATACATTCCAAAATCCACAAAAAGCGATTAGTTTTTTAAAGGAAAACATGAGAAAGCTAGACGGTTTGCCTCTTAAAAAAAATGATCAAATGTCGCGTTTTGAAGGGGACAACTCATTGAGTACACGAGACAGCATTGATGGAGCTGAGAAAAACTGAAGAGGGATGAGAGCCAAAAGATGATGCACTCAAATACTCTCTCATTTGAAGTAGCACACACTTTCAAACTGGAAAATATGGCTTTCTAGTTATTCATCGTGATTATTAATTGCTAAGATCAGCGATGTGTGAACGTCGAAAATGCAGCTATGCTTAGCTTCCTATGCAGCTCCTCTTGAAATATCTGAAAATCAGTCCAAATGTCAAAAACATGATAAACACAAGGAATCGATCGACTGCGCTCAGTGACTACTTAAATAATCACAGCACAACATCAAAGTGATATCACTATCACCTATATCACGTTAATAAAAAAAAGCATCTAGGTTGACTCCATGAATGAGGTGAATTGCTCTATGTCGCGTGGCAGCGCTGCTCATGGAATTCACTTGCACAACGGATGAAAAGAGAAATTCACAATTCCCGTGCTGCTTTTTACTTTTCATTGTTATCAGTGACAGAGCACCTAATGCTTTCTGGCTATCATCTGTGAGCTCGGTGCTCAGAGGTTATACGTAAAAGTTTCTCAAGCCTCCAAAAGTAGACTCAAGTAGACCGGATAACTTATGTATGATAGCAAAGCATTTTTTTGTTCTGTAACTGGATTGCAGCACTTTAATTGAATTGGCTAACAAGATACAACTGTGTACATGAAAACCACAAAATCGCATATCAACCGTGTGAATATGGAGGTTGAAAGTTAATTCTACTCAACAGAGAGGAGAAACCTATTGATGAGTTCGCCTGATTGTCTTGAAAAGAATAGGCAAAAACTTAAGTGAATTGATTGCATAAGAGATGAGAGACCCATCTTTGAGTCCACCTGCATATTCCAAGAAGGATAAACCAATAGTCGGATTTTGTCCGTCTCCACACTGACAAATATCCATGAATGCCACATCTAGCTCCAGAGTGGTCGAGCCGATATTCTTTGCAAAAAAAACTCTTGAGACGTGCACAAGAACAGTCGCGTACTATTGGATTGGCGCTGTCTACGAGAATTTCACGTACAAAGAAACATCTGCCGAAGAGCATTTTACGGCGAGATACCGGCTGAATAATGAAATTGGCCAACACAACAATACCTCCCTTTACAATAGCTTTCAATTTTCTTTGAGGTCTCGATTAAAGTTCTGTATTGTTTGACTGCATTTTCTGTGTTTCATGAGGGTTAATATAGCACTTATGCAGTATATGCCATTCGGCTGATCGTCGCTACTATTATTATGATTCTCGCCGAAGATGTATCACTGTACGTCAAGTGAAAAGATCATTCAAAATGGCGCGCGTTCAATGACTAATTGTCGACTGCATGGCGCACGGGTATTACGTGCGCATATGTAACGACATCTTATCGAACTATACCGTACTTATCAGCCAAAACTATAATGTTAGAAGCAATTTCTACAGCAGTCCCGTCGTTACGTAAAATTTGTTTTATCAGTCAGTGCTTGATACATTAGCCTGGCTCAATTTTTATCAACAGCAAATGCATGTTGACGTAAGCTTAACTGATGAGATGCATACATCCTCTGCGATGGAATCCTCATTAGTCTTTCCCTACTACCAACTCAGTTAGGAAAAGAATACTGATCTCTGCAGCCCTAATAGGAAGCAATGCGTCAATGAGATTGCTCCCGTGAAAATAAAAAACAATATAAGTTCTAAGAAATTGGACACAGCGTAGTTCTTTATTGGAAGCAGTCAGAGGAACAGAGTACACATCATTAGTACGCACATAATATTCAATATTTCGCTGCAGGGCTGTCACCATAGAAAATAATGGAAGTTGCCTTTTCAAAGTATTTGCATTGTTTTTGGATAGTGAACGTCTGTGAGCAATCGACTCGATTCATCTGCTTTGGAGAAGGCGAAGACGTTGAAACATTGACTGAGTGAAGCTCATTTATTAACCTCGTGATAATAGCTAATTTATAAAAAGAAATACTTTTGCTACAGTTGCATGGCGAGTGACGGAAAGTAATAATTAGGAATAAACGAAGAGTTCTTGTTGTCGACTAATTCCTGAGCAATGCGCCAACACACTTGTCGACCGTTTATAGACTTCTCAACGATGTAAACATGGAATCGGATGAAACAATTACTTGCGAAAGCAGCCACTTGAGGGAGTAAATGTTTCATTCTTCAAAAGCGAGTACACTGGAAATTGGCCTATTCCAGACGGACTCACTCAACGTACTAGTCCACTTAATTCCGAAACGAAGATCGTTTACTCACAAGCGCAGCCTCTTTGCGATATTGGATCTTTTTTTCGTAATTAAGAGCAGATATCTTGTGAGAGATTACTCACAGAGACTAATTCTAACAGAAACTATTGGATAGCTTTCGGACTAATCAATGAAGTAAATCTAGCAATAATAGGCAACAGAAATAGGCGTCGAAGTGAAAAAAATCCCCTCTAAAAAGTGAACATCGACGTTCAATAAAAAGAACTTTTTGTAAGAGATATATAGTGAGGCTGAAGTATTCAATGAAGTAAAAGCAGGTATAATGACTGAAGCGGAAATGTTCTATGTAATGACATCATAAGGAGAATTCGAGAGGAAAAAAGAATGCGGTGTACTTCCGATGATTCGTTGTCTTCCAGCAAAAGCTAGTAAGATGAGATAACCAGCACTCAAAACCTCTTTGCAATTTGTTCGAAAGCTCTTGAATTTGTATTTTTTCAGCGTTCACATGCACGAAGCAAGCACCATCAGTTAAATTTCCTTCTTTAAAGAACCAAATATAACTAAGTGTTTTTGTTTTGAATACCCAAGTCACAAAAATCTGCGACGAAGTCAAGAGATGGCAGATAGGAGTCGACCAGCATTTGACAGTTTGATTGCTTGAAGTGAAAAGCCACAGGACGAAAGCGCAAACAGTTTCAGTGACTAGAGCTCGCCCAGCCGCAAGGCAGTTTTCTATGAACCGAAAAATCGCACAGTCAGAATTTCACCAAAAGTGAAGTGAATCAAAAACAGTGCCAAGCTAAATTTTGCAGATAAAGTAATAATTCTTAAGTTTTGTATTCGTGCACAACGTTTTTTGCATAAATATAGGCGCTGGAGAATTGTACAAACTGCAAATGACGCCATATTGTCGTTTAGCTGATGGAATTTGTACGAAAAGAAAGTATGGTATAATTTTCTTAGTAGTTAGTTTGACGGCGTTACAACAGTTTTTTATTAAATATTCTAGGCTAAAATCTCCCAATAAATGAATAAATTGTTCAATAAAGCATAGAAATTTACAAAATATGTTTTGTGCCGAGCTGAAGAAATAATTCGTCCATGAAACTAGCACCGTTAAAAATTGGATTGGAAACTCTGTATTGAGATAATTGGACCGGGAAATGAAATAACTGAAGTGGACGTTGAGTGAATGAATGTTGATTAATGAAGCTTCCATTGTGAAGAGCAAAAATGACGTATATGATAGCGAGATCTAAGCATTGAAGTACAATCGTAATCAAAGAATACAACACAAGCAACTAACGAAATACAAAATCTTGAGAAAATAAGCTTAAAAAGTGAAGAATTTCAAAATGTTCTGTTTCTCTGGGAAATTTCTCTACACTCCTCCTTCGCAATGTCTATACACGAAAAGATTAGATTTAAGTTAGAAACTAAAATTACTAGACGCATTGTCGTCAAACGCTCTTAGGACGCCGATGTGCTTGTCGCAGATCCCCAGCTAAATCCACCGTGAGAAAGACTTATTCATAAGATGTTATTGTTACAAGAATGTCATATGCTTAAAAAATCGAAGAAGCAGCAAATTCTAATAAGAAAGAACATTTTTCAAACTTTCGTCGAAATTAGGTCTGGCCAGGAAAAACGGTGAGGCTGTGGTACAAAGGGAAAAGAGAAAGACTGAGGTAAGCCTCTAACCCTTCAACGTCGATCAATCACACCGTAGTTGGTCATCACATCGAACAAATTCAGCATTTATTCCTTAAGCTATCTCCAGTAGACGAGAGATCAATATCTTGAAATCGCCGTTCTATTTTTCGTTTCGCTGGCGAAATTGGACAGTGGTTAGTGAAGCAATGTTTCAAGAAGCGAGGCAATGTGCAAAACTCTGATTAGATCCCACCTTCAACATTCTCTGGCTATCAGTTGACTGGGGTCGTCTTGGGTCAACCATCTAGAAAACTCCAAGGAAAATTCTCCGGCTAGGATTGTGAATACCATACTTACAAAGAAGACGAAATCTTCAAACAGCAGCCGCAGCAGCATGTGAAATAGTCGAAGATATTTGTGGAAAAAAGAACGCGATGTGCGGCTCGAATGCACGAAGTACTGGGATCTGCACAGCAAACTGTAATTACGAGTTCTGCAGAAAGTTTTGCGTTTCACAAAATGAAAAGGGGCTCAAAAATGGTCTTGGACGGAACTAAAGCGCAGCGTGTGTAGTAATCTGAACCCACGGTCGCCAAAGTGGTGAAGCTATAAGGATACGGAAGAAATTGAAAATTCTATGCATACTTTACATAACTAATCACTATAAAGTTAAGAAGGCGAGAAGTAAGAAATTTTTGAAGTAGTCAAAAAGCTCGCTGACTTCTACACGTCGTAAAGACTAAGGCGAAATGAGCAGTAACTACTTTGACTACTTTAAAGTTAGTCATGGAATTAGGCTTTTCCGCACAACGAAGCTTTACAGCTGTTTCTGTTGGAAGAAGGCAAATTCAATAACGAACATTTCGAGCAATTTTTTGGAACATATTTCATTATTAGTGCCATCTTTCCACTTCATATACTTTTCCTGCGCTTTTTCTCCCCTGGGCCAACATCTCTTTGAGTTCTTCACAAAGAATCTTTTATTTAAAACGGTATTTCTGCAATTGAGTAAATCTTCAGTCAAAAATTTTACAAGAAAGCTCGCATCTTTGAAGTTTTCATAGATATACTGGAAAAGATTAGAAATTATCTATTGAGAGAAAAGTTTTGTTAGGTAGTATGGCTTTGTTACAAGATTAGGGAGATATACTGGAAAAGATTAGAAATTATCTATTAAGAGACAAGTTTTGTTAGGTAGTATGGCTTTGTTACAAGATTAGGGAATGCTTACATTGAAGTAGAACTGTCAGAAAACTACTAAAAGCTGTTGTGGTAAACTAACTGTAGGTCAAAGAAATATAGGCTTACAACATAATTAAACACAAGAAAAGCAATTTAAATTCTTTACATGGTGTTCTACTGCCATAAAATAAATACATGCTAGGCGGCGCTGTCATAACGGCAGAATGTGTGAAAGTGTTGTTAGCAAATCGCTTTCCAATGAATAGATACGATAAGTTCACGAAACCGTAGTACTTCAAAAAGTCCAAATCTTCAGATATCACTGTTTCAGCTTACTTTACAAAAAATTTCCTGAGAACTGTTGTCGCAACAACGGTTTACTTCATGTAAAGTCTGATGTGAAACCAATCCTGAGAGTTCTATTCCCTAAAAACTACGGAAGGATCTACTGAACAAACACTAGAGAACAGCGAAAATATACATCCACAGTTATGTTATATTTAGGCCATGCAGTTTGTTGTTGACAGTAATCCTTACTACATTATTTGTATCGGATAAAGATTGTAGAGTAATCGTGTCATACTACGAGCTCATTTTGACGGCCATGAGATGAAAAACGTTCTTTTTCTCTTGCGACACTACGACTTTGAGCAGCGGTACTGAGTAACGGAGCTTTCTATTCGATAAAACTCCTCTTATGAAAAATCTGGCTGTTATAATTGGTTTATTAACAAAGAAAGGTAATACTCTGAGTCTACATACACATCACAGTGAATCTTTTAGTGTTGAAGGATTTGAGGAAATTATTGAGGTTATTTTTCAAACAACGCTAACTACTAAGTCAAAACTTTGGCCTTAACTTTCAAATCAACTATTCTCTCACATGACCCGCTAAAGCATATACTGATTAATCTCAGCTCCTACGCTATGAGATTCGTTCCCTCAAATTCACCTCCACAAAGGTCTTCGAAGAACTCGTGTGACGGTTCAGCTGCTGCTTGAGGATTTTGTCTTTTTCATGAAAGTAGTAGAATGCCGATCGAGGCGATTCTCCTTGAAATCTTGGTGTTGGAAGAGCCAAAATGGCCCATGTGGGATTGTGGAAGAACGCCAGGAAGATGGGATCGAACCCTGATTTTGATGGCGTACATCACTGTCCACTGCGCAGTTCGCTCCCTATTTATGATCTGATCAACTTCAGCCTCTATTAGGTCAATTGGATGGCCCATGGTCACGATTCATACGGGCCGCGAATATTTTTATTTTGTTATGGCAGCAATGATGATGATGACCTATTCCTCGTGATGACTAGAATGAGTGCCAATCTATCATCCATAGGTTGTTAGCTAATAAGCCAGTTTTGAATGACAAACGGATGCCACCATTCTGTAGTAATCTGAGATGTTTTCATGAAAGTAAACCTCATCAACTGACGAGAACACACATCGGAATACTGTCTGACTGCAGATAATCAACTGAAATCATTGCGGTTCTGAAGAAAGGGAGAACACCTAACACAGCCACAATGAAATTTCAAAATAGCTTTGAGTGGACTCAGTAATTTAGAAAATGCGTTGTTGAGATAGTTGCTTAACAAAACGTCTCTAATTTCGAATGTTCACATTGCTGCTCTTCTCATCTGTCTGCCTTCAACTCCTCTTACGACGTTAGCATCCAGCCTGCGTGTTGCTTTCAATTTACTTATTCATACTCGAAAATCGTGTATTGTTACAAGTTTAAAACAAACGGAACAATTTAATATTGCACGTATCAGTGATATTTTCAAGGACACCATTCTGGCGCACTGTGAGTGGAGTGTGTATTTCTATTCTATTGCTTCCGCGCTACTCACTAGTTTTTTCTCTCTCTTGATCTCAATTGAAGTCTAACTGATCTTCTCAGCTATTTCTCTCCACGACTCATACATTTCCAGAATATCCTTTCTATATAAAAAATAGGTTCGAAGGGATCATCTTTTTTCTATTAGACTAACTTCATTAAATCAATACGTCCTCGAGCAACTTAGGCAAAATGGTCTTGCCTGCAGATTATTTCTCCTGTAATAATCACATAGCGCAAATTTTTTAAATATTCGAAGAGATGTGACTTCTATAGGTGTCATTTAAAGCGAAAATGGCGTCCGATTTTCAATGTCAAATCGGCACATCTGAGCTTATAATGAGTTTCATCAATTCCAATAAAAACAGTTAGAACCTACAAATCTATACCGACAAAAAGGTCATTCTGCTTTACTAAAAAGGAATTCGCGTTTTCTTGTAACCATCAAAGCTAATTCTCTTGTTTCTTTGCTTCAAAGCTCATAATCTGAGCGCGAATACAAATGAGCAACCGAAATCCATTTGCCAGAAGTAATTGATGTTTATGTTTACAGGTGCGTTTTTCCATTACAAACGAAAATTATAAT
This sequence comes from Parelaphostrongylus tenuis, assembly GCA_019055375.1. Lineage (NCBI taxonomy): Eukaryota > Metazoa > Nematoda > Chromadorea > Rhabditida > Metastrongylidae > Parelaphostrongylus > Parelaphostrongylus tenuis. The sequence goes on from JAHQIW010001423.1 coordinate 301,727, forward strand.
CCATTCTTCAACTTTTTAGATTTCTGAGTTTCACACTAAACCAAATAGAGCGCTTGGTAATGGTATTGATGTGATTAATGCCATGGAACAATTCTTATGAAAGTCTTTCGACCTGAACTCAAGAAGCACTATAGTAATTAAGAATTTGCGTTCACTTCTCAAAAAACCAGCCTCGTCGAGTACATGCTAATAAACCAACTCTGCTATAGTAAATGAGCTCTATCCAAAGTTTTTTTTTTGTTTCTATGAAGAGCCGAATGGATTTCGCGTTCAGCTTGTAGAATACACTCAAGAAACAACCTGAGCGACATATACGAGAATCCTTCCTTTCTATTTTCAGGCAGAGTCGATTCTGTGCCGATTTTCCCACTCCATTGGTTCATCATGTTTTTTTGAGACAGAAGCTGTGTGAATTGTAGAAGAGCGCGTAGCTGGACATTCTGTCTTGAAGTACTCTGATTGCGGTGTTATCCCATTCGCTTAGTCTTCAAGTTGTCATGCTTTGCCTACCCATGTACTAAACCAGTGCAGTCACAGTCCCATACGTGTTTGATATCAGTTTGTCAACTCTTGAGGAGAAAAGGGCTTATTTGTTTTAGGAAATAAATCAGATCAAAAGCCATGTGTGCATCACAAGGCACTTCTAATCGCAGCGCTTGCTAAAAGCGTCCATCAAATGACGACAATTATTGTAAGGCGGAATAGCTTCTAAACCTCTATCATGGTAGAGTCGCTTTCATAGAGGAGATTATGGGTTTTCAAGGCAGCCTCTAGGCTGAAGCTATGCCTTTGGTAATCGTGTAGATGCTGATTATCTTTTATAGAACCACAAAAAAATGCTGAGATACGAGTAAAACTTGAAATCTTGCACGGAGTGGCATCAAGTCGTGATTGAGTCCGGGACATATTTGCTACTCATAGAACTACTAAAGCTTTCGCCCTGCAACTCTCTCAGCCATGTTTAAACAGTATCAATTGCTGTCTCACATCGCATCCTACAATGAGAAAACAATAATCGGCATGCCAAATGGGAATGAAGATTGGTGCTACCAAAAGTACGTTCAACTTAATTAATAATCGAAACGTGAGAGGAATCAATCATATAGAGGTTTTCTGTGGATCTCCTTTGCAAAGAACATCTCTAAATGTGATATCTCTACTAAAATAATACTAAAGATAAGCACACTAAAATGTTTTTTTGACTAAGTCAGTAGCGCGAGATTGATGAAAAATCATTATCCAGCTAATCATTGACCTCTTCATTTCTAAAACCGATGATTAAAGTCGATTGTCCACAATCGTTCATGTCGACTTCGGTCATTGACTGTGAGAAAGACTAAAACATCGAAACGTTAGCGAACAAAGTTATTCAATTGCCATGATACTATTGGCTTAATCACCGGAGAAATATGAAATATTGGCATTGCAGAGGTCAAACGAAGATCGAGAACTACTTCAGTAAGCTCCTGAATTTAAGGGAATTGAGAAAGAACGTGCAATCAAACATAAATTGATCCTTTCGATGAAGATTTCAGACATTTACTTAAGAACAAGAACGAATCTACGATATGTTTAAGGCAGTGCTTCTTTCGAGGAATAATACTATTTAACTTGCACTCCATAAAATTTTGATGAAGCACTCACTTAACACTTATGGGACGGCGCCTAATTTTCCTCGGCTGCTTCAAGGACTATATCTAATTTCATACTGTTAAGATTTTCCAATAAAGACAGCAATACCCAGTACCCAGGATTTCGTTTGTTTTTTACTGCTCTTTCGCAGTGCTATGATGTTTCAAATATGCCTAAAAGAATTGAGTAGTGAGTTAAAACTCGACCTTAGGAGGGAATTAAACCCGCGTTTCACCCATACCAAGGGCGAGTGCTACCACTACATCACTGAGGCACAAGAATTCTTACGTATTACGTAACACAATGGCTGTCAGCTTAACTATGTTTATAAAACGATATTGCTTACACGACCATACCTATCATATGAGGTGGCTGATAGCTACGTAGAGAGATTGAAAAATGAGTAATAGCGAAGTTGTGCTTATGTGGTGTAGTGGCATCACACATCTTCGGTATGGGTGAGCCGCGAGCTCAGCTCTCGCCTGAGGTCAAGTCTTTGCTTATCACTCAGTTCTCTTAGGTATATTTGAAAGACAAAGATATTTCGATAATTAGAAGACTTGAAGAAAGACGAGAGGATGCTTTTACAATATGTTACTATAGCATATCATAAGACGCATTGCTCCCAGATTTTATGAGTGTTAGCTAGGTCGCATTTTGTACCTACACAGCTCAGTCACTACAATGTTTTCACAGTGATCAGAATTACAGTGGCAGTCAATCACTAGTCGACTATTGAATAATAGAGTTGCTCAAGAAAAGCTTCCCCTTTTCAATGACCCTGGACAACGACAAATACATTGGATAAGTCATCGACTTATTTCAAGAGTTGCGAGAAGAGGATTCATTACGCTGAAATAAATTATCAGAAAGGAAATCATCTTCACTTAAGTAGTACTGGCCACATTGTATCGTCATAAGTGGCTCATAAAGATCACGTCATCGTGTAAATGCTGAGATGCAAGTGAGATCGTAATTGAACGATTAAGATAGAGGTTTTGCCATTATGACAAACATATTAATGCGCGAATGACACATTTCACCTTTTTTCTTACCTTGGATTGAGAGAGAGGGAGAGAGAAAGAGAGAAGATAAAAGATTAAGGGCACACCGTTCTAGGATATTCCTTATATTCGACTTCATCAACCATTGCAGGAGTGATTGAATGCATATTTTTCTTATGCGACCCTTTTCACAATTTATTGGACAGGTCCCAAGTCCTCTTGCATTCGATTTCTTTCCTCACATGCACACTTCACAAAATTTTTTTTCAAATATCACATATAACTTGACTGCTGCTTGAAAATTCGTGTTCTTTATGGATGTTGCAGAATGCTGGATGAGACGATTGTTCTTGCAATTTCGGAGAACACCCAGCTGAGGCGTTACCAGTAAGGGAGGGTGTTAAACTAAGGCATCGCTGGTCACCTCGCTTTGTGGTACTCTTTCTCCTGCAATATTTGGCCTACGAAATGATTTTTGGTAGCTTAACGGCTTACTAAACGAGCTAAGTTGGTGTTGGTACCTTCCCGGATAAGTTTGGCAGCAACTCGCTTCCCGGAACGAGGGGAGGCTCGGAAAGGCAGGGTATAGAATCGAAAAAGACCCCTTTGTTCGTTTGTTAATTATAAGCTGTAATCGAGACTTGAAAGCAGTAACATTTTGCAAGCTGAGGCCCACCACAGTTTCAATGTTCACTGGTATATACTAACCACTGACGCTATTATAGTGCCCGTGCAATTAGCTTTGTTGGAAAGCCTGAAAAAGAACCAGACTCAATTAAAAAAACAGTACTCGAAAGGGGCGACAGATTCTCAGAAAGTAAAAAAACTAATAGAGTGATTGCCTAAATCATAGAACTACCAATAAAGAAATTCCCTCTTCAAAATTTGCTTCAAAATTTTTCCGTGCAGCAAAGAAATCAGTTCATTTTGATGATTTAACCTAAAGCGAGTAGGAGTTTAGAAACATCTCAGGTGCTTTTACAGCAAGGTTGAATTGAGATAAGGCACCCACAGCTTTCTAAAACCAATTTGTTGCATGAGAAGATTATGGCGATGTTACAGGTTGACCCATTGATTGCATTATACCTCGTTGGAAGACGGTGAACCTTTCAGAGAGAGACGCAAATGTTGAAGAAATAGAGAAATAACTTCACCGTTCGCACTCAATATTGAACCTTTGACGTAGTGGAGCTAGTTCTTCTGTGAGCCAAAATGTGCTATGGTATCTCATACACCCCATATGTTAAAATCCAGGTTCTAAGAACGTTCAAGTATCATAATCTGTTTCTATGTTTGGCTCATCAAATTTAATATTAGGGACTGCTATCCATGAAACATTCCGACAGCTTTTTCAACGATGAAAGCACTTTTCAGGAAAGAAACAAGTCTTTCAACTCATCGTCGATAAAGTCCCTCTCAAAAAAACTCCACATTTTCCAATGGTCAACCTTGGTGCACAAATTCTTGTTCAGGATTGCTTGTATCTATCGGTAATTCGTCTCTTGAAATGTTTCTACAGAACATTTTTCCCTTTTCTATAACGACGTTCGTTGCAAATGATCAAGTGGAAAATCATTTACAGAAAAACTTTTTGAAGCCACTTGGGGTTCATGTCTACATTTGATAAGCCACTGGTTGACTATATAACAAAAAAGTCCAGTCAAAAGCTTTTGTACTTCATAATGAATCATTCAAAACATGTACGGCATCTATAGACGCCTTACTTAGTCTAAGTGCTGTCAACTCCTACTACCCTAATGACATGTTCTCTTCCACTCATCAAATTGCGAAACCATGCTATTGAGTATAGCCTATGTGCAAATATCCCCATTTACACACAAACTTTAGTACTTCTAATGGACATTTTCCAAACTGTGACCATAATCATCGAAACGCGCTTTTGATACTTTGGTTTCTATGGCTCACTTTTGACTGTCAGAAGTTTTCGCTATAACTGTGAATATGTGAGTAGCCTTTTTTCTCCGCACAAGATTTATTTATGCGTCAAACACAAGAGTCAGTAGACAAAATCATGGAGCATATGCACGATAAGAAATATGCAGAATTTTTTCCTTATGTGCGGAGGATAACCGATTTGTTGAAATGAAAATTTGTTTTATGCACTTTGAAGAAAAGTCGCGCAGCTGCATTTTCTCCTAGCAATTTGGGTTAGGATAGTTCGGCTTTTCGCCGCAAAAATTGAAATTTGGCCCCTACATATATATAAACATATATATATATATATATATATATTGCTCACAGAGCACATGTGGCTCAGTGGTTACAGCTGCTCTGCGTCGCACACGAGGTCAATAGTTCGATCGCGCGCTCATGGCTCACCAAGCCATCCATCCCTCCAGGGTCGGTAAATTGGGACCAGACTGGTCTCAGACTTGTCTGGGAGGATAAGCAGCACTGACTCGGTTCAGCGGGAGGCCACCGCGAGTCATTGTAAAGGCCAGATATGCATTCAATCACCTCAAACGAAGTTAGAAATTGAAGACGAATGCATGATGCATCCCTCAGGGATTGATCAACGCCTAGAGCTTTATTTTAGCTTTATATTACACATAAGCTGCCCTTCATAATCATACTATTATACGTGAAAAATCATGCGTATTTGCGGCACTAAGAATTTATAGCATTTGAAAGATTACAAGACATTTCTGGTCGCATTACTTTTCGAAGTGGTTTATTTGAGCACAAAAGCTTTTTTTGAACGCCTTGTAGTCAATCTATGCTGTACTTGAACAATGAGTCGTCTTTTCACTATGATAAGATCATAAATCGCCGAACTTTTAAAAGTGATTGGATGTGTAGAGTACATTGATTGTCGCCAATACCATTTCTCTGTGAAAGGAGTAAGCACTAACTTATAAATTTCTCAGATAATATGGTTTATTGCCTTGAAATCGCTACAATAAATTTTATTTATGCGATGGAAATACGAATATATAGAAGCACTAGTATCCATAGAATAATGGACTAATTCATCTTTCATAATCTCATTGAAATCTAAAATACTTAGCAAACATCGCATGCAATACGCATAATCATTTTCCCATGCACTTCGTTGTTCCTCTTCGTCGTCTATTGTCTCATAGTAGCCGAGAGGGTATTATTGGGTGCCGGACTGCGAAATATAGCAGAGGGTTGATCCCACAGCAATGTCTCCTAAGCTGAAAAGGAAAAGGAGAGCATATATTTATAATGTAAATGAGTTTGATTCATAATGTATTATTGAAGTTGTGCCTTCCTCAAAAACATGGAAAGGTGAGAAGAAAAACCTGGAGCATCTTTGGGTTGATGAATTTGTGGTTGATGTGAAGAGTACATTCATGAACTGATTGACATTCTTGAAAATGCAAAAAATTGTTTATAGAGTGGAAACCACAACAAATGAAATAGAAAACGCTTTTAAATCGCCCAAAAAAGTGGCCGATGTTACCTCTATAGCGGACGCAGTGAGTTAGGCCTTGAATTTGGTATACATCCATGAGCTGAGAGCGAGAGATAAGACGTCTTTGTGAACGTAGCAAATACAACAGAAACGGTCTGTGCTCTCAAGCAGAGCAATTTGTGGTCTCTAAAATGAATGACTTTGACAGGTTTTTTGTGTACAATCAGATGAAAAATTATTTAGTGCGCAACCTTTTCGAGACGAGCTGCAGTCTCACATCTGCTTTGGATGAACTATTACAATTGTAGGAACTGAAGAAAAAGTCCTGTACGCGAAACTAACTGTCGGAAGGTACCATGATGGTCATGGCCGACGTTGTATTCGATTGTGTTGGGTTGTCGCATAACTTTTCCACACTACGGATCAATTCAGTTTTATTTCTGTTTCAAATCGGCCAGTCAAAAGGCTGTGGCACGCTGAAGAATGTTCTAGTTGCTTTAGCCATTCGGCAGTGGCACCATCGCTCGCCATTTAATGTAAAGTGATGACACAAAGTGATGTCTCGATAAAAACTTCATGCAGTAATTGACCACTGCCGCGCTGCACGCGTGAACATCTGCAAAGTCTTCTGCTGCGATCGCACAGACATGGCTTGCTCAAGTTGGTCACCATCTGGAGATGAACCCTGAATTACGGAAACAATAAGAGCAGCGTCAACTGCTTATTTCGCGGAAAAAACACTCCAGCTCAACCAAGCTGAACTTTTGTGCTCGGAAGATTATGTTTTCGATTTTCTGTTATTGTGGGGCATGCTGTTTCGGGAATCGCTTGACATTAAGCGAACAACTAATGCTGACGTTTACGAAGAGCACTCCGGAGCTTGTTCGTAGCAGTGCAAGAAAAGGAACGGGAACGATTCAGTGTCGCTTTTCTCCAAGATAACGCTCAATGTCACAGTGCAAAATTCTCTCACCACATTTTGGATAAATAAGCTGGACTACAGTACCATATTCACCGCATAGCACTGATAATGTTCCATCGAAAACACCTCTTCCAAGCCCCAAAGCAGCGTCTAGGGGAGAAATGCTTGAAGACTGCAGTCAACTCAAAAGTGGCCTTACCATTTTCCTTGATCGTCATACTCTTCTTCCTAAGAGGAAGACATTTAATCGCTCCTCAGCAAGTGATTGCACATATTGAACATGGTAGTGATTTTAATGTTGATCATCTAATCTCTTTGAATAGATAACAATTGAACTAACAAAAGTGTTGAAATGCGAAAGAAATTATGGAACAACCCAATATATGGCCTCCGAACAGGTTATATCGTTACAAATGTGCTAATAGTCGTGATTGTGAAAGACGAAATTATTCAACACAAGCAGTCTTATTTTGGTATAGATGAATTCAAAGACGCCCTTGTTTGAGCCGACGCAAGTCAGGCATCAGTTGTAGCAGTTGTTGCTGCTGCCACATGCGATGGCCGACTTTTCCGCGACCTCGCCTTCTGACCGTACTGAAGACGATGTGACTCCTACAAGAGCTCCACATTGCTCTTATGGTTTCATTTCGTCCAAATAGTTTATTCCTGGAGTTCTTGCTGAAAATGTTAGCTTAGGATATGAGAATGTCTGCTCTTTCCTGATATCCGAAAACAAATAAAGAATCGACCTCTATCGCTCGACAAAGACTTTTTATTGCAGTTCTAGTAATTATTCTGTAACTGAAATCTCTGGCTGCTGCGCTAAGCGCTGTTTTTCAAAAGTATCCTTTATAACACCGTAGCATTTATAATAAACCTGTGTTTTACAGCGGCCTCGTGCTTTTACTATCACTCTGCTTGAAGCACGAAAAGCATATGACCGTGTAGGAAATCTTGTAGTATCGAAGTCATATATTATCTGGAGCTTCTTGCAAAGCGGAAAAATGTCCTAAATTCAATAACGGAAATCTCATTCCACGTGTGAATCGCGCCTGCACGATTTATCGATCGTGATATCGATCTTAGTCCAGTATATTCCCAACACACACCCTAGCCGACAAGCCGATGCGCGGCGTATGTAAGGTCCAATATTACTTCCTCTTCTAAACTACAGTGAAGCGACCTTTCCAAAAAAAATCAGTATTTGAAATCGTGGAAACTCATGCAATCGAATGTTCATTTATAGTTTGAGATAAAAACTCTATCTTGCGAGAAATATGCGTGTGTGAAACACAAAAGTTTGCTTTCTGCTACAGCGTTATGAAAAGGTTTTTCAAAAGCGGTTATACAGTAGTTAAAGATTTAAGCTTCCGATTATTACTAACAATTTCATGAGAATTATTGTCCAGCGAAAGGAGTCCTTTTTTTATTTGTTACCGCATAACCAAAAGGAACGCAATATCATAGCATGCGCTGTTATTGAAAATGTCCTCTTAGTATTATCTCATTTGATTATTTGGAGAATGTATATCTACTTGGCTTAGTTTGTTTTTCCTGGTGACGGACTTTGTTGCAACTAATCAAGCGACGAATAATGAAGAAGACACCTTTTTCACTGATTGTCGTCTCATGAATTTAACAAAAAATCTTCTGCGCACCAAATTGATAAGGATATCACATGGTCTGAGCTGATAGATCTAGTGGTATACAGGCGCCTGTTTCGTTCTATTGAAGCTCATCAGTACCACCCTCCCTCGGTTCAGCCAATCCCCTGGGGTCAAGTAATCCTTTAAGGAATTGACGCCGAGTAAAAAATCACCTCAAGTCAGGTGATGCACTTACCTGACATTTTGGTGACCGGCAGCCGGGTACGTACTTGAGGATGGTAGTGATGAATCCGTATAGGACGAAACAGGCGCCTGTATACCACCAATTCTATCAGCTCAAAACATGTAATATCCTCATCAGATTATATCATTCTGAGCGAGTCTATGAATAGCGGTCGAGAGAAGAGGTTTGATCCATTATAGCGCCAAACTGAATCACTACAAACTGTTCAGCTGCTTTAGAAGCCTCACATTTTTCTGATTGATATGAAAATTTATTACAACAACTGCAAATAATCTTTTACGTCCATTCTGCAGAACATCTCGAGTACAGTATATGTATATATATACAATAAATATGTATATATATGCAACATATATGGTTATAAATATGGGTCCACGCAATTTAAATTGCTTGTATTCGAATGTCATACCTTACCTACAAAGTTCAATCTTGCAGACAGGTGTTTTCGCTCATTTCGATCATACATACTTGGAACATCTTTTGTAATGTCGAATTTTAGTTTACTTGTGACAGTCAAAATTTTCGCTCTTAGGTGTAAAATATGTGCGCAACCTTTTTTTCTTTGCACATGATTTATTTTTGCACGTAAAGTATATGAGCGTGTAGAGAAAATCATGAAGCATATGCAAAGTAAGAGAGGCATGATATTTTCTCGAACTACGAAGAAAATCGCTTTACTGGACGGAAATCACGTTTTATGCACTTTGTAAGGAGCGTGCGTATTTGTAGTAACGAAGTGGAGAAAACTCTTCTTTTACAGGGATTTCCATTAAATCAATCTATTTCCCCGCAAACTGAAGATATTTCAGCGTTTTTCAATAATGCACGAGCTACATGTCTTTCTGGACACGCTCATGTGCTTTTGGAGCTCAAAATACACTTGCGAACGAGAAACTGCAAACATACTTTACACTTTTAGCCAATACTTGTGAGTGTGAAAAGTAATTTAAAGTTATGAAAAGTTTTTTACTCGGCGTCGATTCCTTTATAAAGCATTATTCAACCTCAAGATCGGCTGAACCAAGGGAAGGTGGTGCTGATGAGTTAAAAAAGGACGAATCAGGCGCCTGTATACCACTAGACCTAACAGCTCAAAATATGTTATATTCTTATCAGAAATAAAAGTGCCAAAATTTCATATGAAATTAAATATGATTGAAACAAGAGAAAGCACCACTTTGAAGTAATGAAGTTGATGCGTAAAGAGTGGTATTTGGGTGCAGCGTATTGATATTGCGTGGCTTTTCGTATATATATATATATATATATATATATATATATATATATATATATATATATATTCTGCAAAATGATGTGCTAATGATCACGCGATCACCGTCAAGTAATGAACTTCAAAGCACTCAGAAAACCCATGGAAGCCTTGTTTTGATTTAAGTTAGTTTGATGTATAAAATGTATTTTCTCAAATTCTATAGTCAATTGTTAAACTTTGGGTTGATTTTCCTGCACATGTATACCTCAGATGGCCTAGAAAAGCTTCTTATTCAATAACTTTCCATTTGGTCATTCCAGTAAATCTAGTTAGAAGAAAGAGCAAACTGAACTCTGTTGAAACATCTGGCTGAGTCAAACTATCGATTATGACAAGCGCTCCAAGACAACACGTCGTGCATCTAAACTGGATCGGAGAATATATGGTGTTTATAGATGAGACTTTGTCGCCAATGTGTTTAGAGCCTGATTGTAACCATCCACCGTTTTCCACAAGGTGCTACTCTACTCGTGTTGTTCACGTGGGATGGCGATCAAATCCATTCATGTAAAGAACAATCAACAGGAAATACGGCGTGTGATAGTTAGAAAATGTCTTCCGGCTCATTTTTAGAATCTGCAGTTCAATCAAAACATTTTAGGAGTTGTGTGCATAGATTTTTGGCTCCTGCTAAGTGGTTTTATCTTATTATACCTTTATTTCGAGTGCTTTATTGAGACCACGCTCAAATTTCAATATATCCTTTAATTGTTATTTAAGAAGGGCTCTTGTACAGCCCGATACACGTGTTACGTCCTTACAGACTCGTCAGTCGGGCAGAACCCGTCGTCGTTCTCGTAAAAATATTGAAAGACGACGGGTTCTGCCCGACTGACGAGTCTGTAAGGACGAAACAGGTGTATCGGGCTGTACAAGAGCCCTTACCAGACCACATGACAAGTTGGCTCAACTAATAATGAAAGTTTTTATCTTACATTTGTTTTTTTCAGAAAGAGCTTGCACGTTATCCAATCACATGCAGAAATCGGTGGTACGTTACAGTTGTTTCGGTCCACTGCTCTGGTGCAATTAATTATCAGGTTAAGAAATTCTCGTTTTGGCTTCATATTCTAACAAACATCGTTTAAAATTCACCTAGTTTCACGCACTGACCAGTTGAATCTCCTAGTCTCTATGCCATTGGCTAGCGACTTAGCCTTAAACTACAATGTGATGACAACTGTAATGACGCAATTGATTATTATTAGTGCTATGGCCTTAATCATCACTTCTGATCAATCTCACCATTTTGCAGAGAAACATACACTGGAAAAGGGGTTCACATTAGTGTTTTTTCTGATTAATGAGACGCCTGGATTTACTGACATCGAATAGTTGAGCTATAGTCGCTTGAACAAATCATGTTTTATTTTCAGTTCATCTCTCAAGTATCGGACTCGGTCAACTTGTCAAATAGATCGTATTCCAAAGAGAATTAAAAACATTTCCGAAAATCAAATCCTTCATGCATGACTTGAACCATTAGCGCGTTTATGATCGTCGGAATATAGCCATTATGAAAGCATCAACTCCTGGCAGTCAGTGTTTACTCTACCATCGTACAGGTTATTCAACACTTCGTTGACTGGCAAAGAAAAATTATTCCTTCGAATTAGAGGTAACAAATGCGTATTACTGAGTGCTCGCCATATAACGCAATAACTTTACGCTTTGTAATCTGATATGGGCTAGTTTTCAAGTTGAACAAGCATCAAGTGATTAATGATCAACTATGAAAGATTTTAACTCTACGACATTTTACAAGACTTATTTGCTACTGATCGAGCATCAAGAGAAATAAGGACTTCAGAAATTTTACTGAGTAACAACTAATCGATGGAGCATTCCAAAATCGATTAAAAGATTTGCATAGGACTCGGATAAGGTATATACAGTTTGAGTCGCTCTTGATGCTCACCCATTGAGTGCTCTGGAAGAAGAACTAAATCTACTTCTCAAAGAGATGTTTGGTGAGAAGTCGCTATAAATGAGAAACCTCCCGGTTCTCTTAATTAAATTCAAATGAAGACCTTAAGCTTGTCACTGGTGCCATTTTTGGAACAGAATATTTTCAATATAATCCCTCACCACCACCAACCACCTGACGCTGGATGAAAATCCTCGAAATGTCTCGTTATGGACTGATATCCCTCATAGCAGCGTAGAATTTAAATAGGTAGAAGTCTGGCCTTTCCAGCAAAAATTTTGTGAGCAGAAATTTACAAAAACCCCAAAAACGAACTTAATCGAATATCGTCGAAAATTGTCTATTACTTGCTGTGCTCTATTAAATCCACTTTACAAAATCTTGAGAGTTTTTCAAAAAGAGAGGTAACAATTTCGAAGAAATATTTCTGTTGATGACAAAGCTAACAGGAGCTTGATAAGCGGTTTCATTCGGCGTTTTGATGCTTTCTCGTGCATCAAAGTCATGATGATCTGAGCTGGTGATCCACAGCTGTCATTTTTGTGCGTCTTTGTGGTCACACGAAGACGACTCCGATGGACAGAACCACCGCTCTAATAAAGTGAAGTACTGCCGTTTCATATAGGGAGGCTGTTGTCTGCTCTCATTCAGTCCGATCTTCTATCTGCTTTCATGGTAGGATTATATTCTTCAGAGCTTGATATTATATGAGCTGTCACATAGCACAGCAATGCTTCACATGACCGGCTATTAGTTCCTACTATTTCAGAAACAATTCGAGCATTTATACAAGTCTCGTTCTCTACGCTGTTGCTGCGCTCTGTTCGCTGAGAAAAAATATGACCAGTTGTAATCTTACAGATATGCTTGAGGGCTAAGCATTTTTCCAACCAAAACTACGCTTCTGCCAATGAAGTTATTGTAAAAAAAATTTCTACCAGCACAACTATATGTTGTAGTAGTTTAACTTTCACGTGAAAAGGCACTTCATAATCCTTGCTCGCTGATCGGTTTTTGATCATTATAGGTTTTTTGATAAACTCGTACAGCACGTGTTCTCTTTACGTCGGCCGATTAGGGTAATGAGGAATTTTTTGACACTATTGATGTCTACTCAAAACCATCAATTTCCAACATCATCAAAATCACTATGCGCATCGAAAACTTCCCACAGAATTCTTCCTACAATGGTGCCAGAGCCATCCGACCGGATATGTCGGATCTCTCCAGAATAAAAAGGTATATTTATGAAGGCTTTTAACAGAGAGCGCTAAGTGATGAAAGATCAATATTTCGATGTACTTTTATTTCTTTGTATCAAATTTAATATACTAGTTTGTGTCACGAATAGAAACTCTGGCACTATTTCGTTATACGTAACCAGTTTAAGCTCATTGAAAAAAAAACCCATTCTTTGGTTGTTTTCAAAAGGCCGGGTAGACGTGGCATATTTTTTATGTCATTTAATAGCTTAAATTAAAAAATTTGAAGAGTGCATATTTCCAAAATGGTTCTATTATTGTGCTTCAACAATAAAAATTAAATTATGTTTCTCATTCAAAATTACTCTCTGAAAAAACTCATTTGTTCAGTTTTCTACGTTTAATGATTAGTCGAAAGATCAAATTTCGCTAGTTCTACTGATTTAATTGAATTTTGAATGAGATTTTTCAGTGCGCTGTAACAGTCAAAAGAAGATTGGATTTCGCAAATTTGGCACTGGAAAAACCGCTATGGCTTAGCGGCCCTGTAGCGAAATCCCTATCCACACACCGGCAAAACACGGTGGTTTGGTCGATGTTGCGCTGCTCAGAACTTAACATTCTTTTGGCTGCTGCAGAGCATTAAAAAGTCCTTTTTCAGAAAACAAATACATTAGTGGGCAGCGTAATCTGAATTATTGAAATAATTCTGAAAGTTTAGAAGAAAAGCTTTGTTCAGCGGGAAATATTCTAATGAGAAACATAGTTTCATTTTTGCTGTTTGTAGAGCAATAATGAAGCCACATCGAGAAAAAATTGCACGATTAAAATTTTAGACATTTGAACCAGTAGGTGATTGTTAAAACTTGAGAAAAAAGCAGACTCGTTTTCCTCAAGAGTCGCATAAAGGTGCGGATGACAAAAATGATCTAAAGTTGAGAAATGCAATCTTCCTTTGGCTGTTACAGCGCACTACGAAATCTGTTTCGAAAACCAACTACATCATTGGAATCCCTGAGATTTACTCCACCGAAATTCTATTGAAAGTCTAAGAAAATAGTTTCTCAGTGAGAAATGTATGAATGACAAACAAAATCTTATTATTGCTGTTTTATATAATGACGAAGCCATTTCGAAAACTAAATACACCATTGAAGGTCGTCTAATTTAAGCTAGCTAACGATTTTTAAAACAAAGGCATTAAAATTGCGTTTTTCTTGAAAGGTCGAAACAGGATACGGATAATGGAAAAGTACCGAAACTTTTCTGAGTGACTAGAAGATGCATAAAGGGTAAAAGCAAAGGTAGGAATCCGACTGCTGCTTCAATATGTATATGATCCCGGAACGTGCCAATACATTCATTTTTTATACTGTATCACATCACATCATGATTTTAATACTTTAACCACATCTTTGCATTTTTTATATAATATTTTATGAAATAGTTGATATGATCACTTAGAACCTATCGAATGTATCTTATTATCGCAACGGGAATCGGTGTGGTACTGCTCGCGCTCACTGTACTCTTAGCCATACTTCTTTACCGAAACATTCATGAGCTCGACGACACCGTAAGCTCATTTATTTTCTTTATCAAATTTTCACTATGACGATAAGTATTACTGATTGAAACCATTCAGGAAAATAAACTCGAACATTGTCTAGAACAAAGAAGGAACGAGTCAATAATTCAACCAAGGTAACCAACCTGTAACTGTATCACTTGCTTACTGTTGCTCATTGAATGAGCCTTTCCACTCAGTTGTTTAAGAGAAAGAAAAAATCATGACACTGCTTATTACCAGTGCTCACCCTCGCCAGTTTCGCTGTTTATGATGTATTTTTAGATAAATGTGTATAGAAATAGTGTTGTTCTTCATTTGTCTCGTCATTGCTAGTAGTCGAGTAGCGTTAAACAAGTAGAAATGCACAGAAAATGTTCGAACACATGTGCCTAAGAAGTGCCGTTTTATTTCAATATACCCACTGCGTTTGTTGAAATTGTTGGCTGCCTTTGTAAACACTGATAACGACGGCATATCGAAGAGATAAATTTCACTAAAATATATAACAACACAACATTTTGTTCTTACTTCACACTATTAGGGAGAAGGTAGCGCAGTGCTAGTGTATTCAGTCAAAATGTATGTTCAAACCGATCCAAGCGCTAATTCTGCGGCAGGACCATCAAGTTCCTCATACCTCAGTGATGGAAAATTAGTATTAAGAGTTGTCGGCGACAACCTACCTCTCTATGTACATGAATGAGCCCTAGCACGCCTTCACCTCGACCGGCATTCAACCCCATTCATGACGATGGCAAAAAATCTCAAGCTTAGCCACAACAAGCACAGGATATATTGAAAGCTTCAGTGGATAGTGAATGATAGGAAATGATTCATATGCACGGAGTGAGGGGTTTCATAGTTTCATAGAAGTGATTATAGGTTATGTAATGTAATAATAGCAACAAAAGTACACGCTATTGTTATTTGAGATTAGTCGAAATCTTCTGCCAACTTCTGAGATAAGGTGCTATAAGTGACCTTTTGGGAGAACAGCACAAGTCTATGTAGTGCAAGGTGAGCGCACGACATTAAAAAATCCGACAACTGTCAAGAAATGTCCACCACTAAACTTACTAGTGATTATATGCCAACGAAGACCATTAGAGTTGACGCTGTACAAAATGCAGCCGTGTGACCATGTACGATTTCGTAAAGGATTCAGTGCTATTCACCATATTCTCACGCTAAGGAAACTCAATGGAAGATCAAAAGAGTATAAGGCAACCACAAGAATAATTATATTCGGGCACATAGAACCTGGGGTGGATCCAGACTGACGGTTAACCTTCTGGGAAAATTTTCTACTTCTTCATGAAAATCGTGGGATACTGATTGAGATAATTCTGTTTGCAATCTCTGAGGCAGACGAGCTAACGCGTTACCACACATTGGACTGATTATCGATAATCGGTTTTGGGTTCTGAGCCGATTAGATCGCAAGAGGAATGATTGGACTATTGCTGCTGTGGGAGGGGGGCACCGTGGTCAAGTGGTTGAGATGCTTGTCACGGGGCGTGTGGAGCCGCACCCCACACTCAACACTCTCCGGCAGTCAAGAAGGACTTCCAATGGAACGCCACAGCCATGCTATCCTTGAGATCCCAAGCGGACATGCTCGAATAGTACTTTACTCAATCAAGAAGAAAACCATAAACGACTTGAGTGCTTACTGAGATACGCACAATAAAAATTAGGATGGCTGGTCTTGTAAATAATTAACATAAATTAAACAATTTACAAGAGAGTGTGACTGATGCTGTCTGTCTAAGTTGCTAAAAAAAGGATAAACACATACTTAGGCAATATATATTCCAGGCAGAAGATTTACAACATAATGGAATCTCAGAGAATAGGAATTGAAAAGATCATTTTTGCCAAACAGCTGCCCCACACAGTGATGAATGTGCTCTCTTTCTACACTTACTTCAGTTACAAACTAAGAATACTTTTATACTATATTTAGAATGTGTTTCAGAGATTTTTTCACAAGACAGGTGATAAAAATACGCAGTGACGATTGCAAGTATGTTCTTTTCGCAGCGACCAATTTTCCCATTGGAGAATTAGAGTTTTTTGGATACTTAAGCGTTCGTTATTTTATCAAAATAATTCTGTAGAAATGTGGTTGGTGATACTACACTGTTTGTGACAATTAATCACTTTTGAAAATTAAACTTTACTATATAAATATGACAATAAATCCACTAAGAAGTTTGAACAACTGGCTAACTGCTCTGAAAGAGCAGCGTCGTTGTCTCCTCGTTGTTACAGCACTTAGAAAATCCTTTCAAAAACGCAGTATAGTGTTAGAAATTGCATTTTCCAAGGTATCGAATGAATACTATAATACCAGTGAAAAGCTCTGCCTCGCGAAGAAAACGTGAAACGACTAGTGTTTAGTACTGAAAACGCCTCGTTCTCAATCATTGAGTCAACCACGTCGCGTCATGTTAACAAGTAGAAAATATTGTACACCTTTTCATATCGAAGAAGTCGCTCAAAAATAGATGCTTATCAACCAGCAACTGTTTATGACCTTTGTCCGGTATCACCCTGAAGAATCAAGACTGATCTAATTTCAAAAAAACGATGCTAGTTTTCAAAACGCCATTACCTTTTTTCAGATTCTTTGCACATATCTTCAGTCGAAGAATCATTGGATTAGAAGTAAACTTCCCATAAAGTGTACAAAAAACCTTAGCTAAAGAAGAGCTTATCAGTTTGGACGTTGAGCGATAAGTAAGGCAAAAAAGGGTAATTCAATCAATGTGAACGATGACGGCGAATCGTTACAATCTAACACATTGATAGTGGCTAAGGATTCAATCATACCAACACAACTCAAAAACTCTTGGATTCCCTAAACGGCCATATAATGCTAAATTGATATATGAAATAGGAAACAAAAATATAATGTAACCAATCATTTATTAGCACGAACTACTCTATCTAAAGAGCGGTCGAAAGTGAGACTATATCATCTGAATGCTTTCAACATTGTCTTTCGTTTAATTTCGAATTCTCTTAGAAGACTTGATGATTTCAATCAGTTTCTTGAATGCAGTTATTGATAATGCATAGTTCTCGACTTGTGGGCAGACAGTGGAGTTTTGATAACCAAAACAAAAATGAACTACGAAAAGAATAGGCTTTTTTATAGCCTTTATTCCGAATTTTTTTTTTTTGAGACCACTCTCAAATTTCAATGTATCTCATATTTGTTCTCTAAGCCAACATGTCATGAGGTCTATTAATGGGCTCTTGTACAGCCTCATATACGTGCTTCGATCGTACAGTCTCATAAGTTAGGCACAACCCTTCGTCTTTAACCAATCCTCTCGGTGTGCCTACTCACCCTAAAAGAGGTAAGCAACGACAAACGATTTACACTGCATTGCCGTCAAGTGAAAATCATTAAGAGACCACATGGCATGTTGGCTCAGATAATAATTATGAGATATATTGAAATTTGAGCGTGGTCTTAATGAAACACTCGCAAAGAAAAGGTACAATTTATTTCAAAAAACCAGCCAAAACCAATCGAGTGGGAAAAACTGCCAATCTGATTTTCACTTGACGGTAGGGCACTGTAAATCGCTCATTGTCGCCTAACTCTTTATAGAGAGAGAGTAGGGACTCCCAAGAGGATTGGCTAAAGACAAAGTGTTCTGCCCGACTGACGAGAATGTAAGGTCGAAACACGTGTATCGGGCTGTACAAGAGCCCATTAATAGACCACATGACATGTTGGCTCAGATAATAATTATGAGATATTTTTTATAGCATATAATAGGCTGGAGAGAAAATTCTGAGAAAATGCTTGTAAAACATTTATTTATGCACCTATTACAGCCGAATAAAGACAAAACTAATAGTCAAAGTATTCCCTTTCAACTTCAAGCACTTTCTGCCACTTCTCCGGCAAAAGATCGATTCCGCGAGCATAAAACTGCGATTTCATGGTGTTGAAGAATTGAATGACCGAGTTGTCAAAGGAAGATCTTCCTGAATCGCTTCAAGCACAGCTTGATGATCAACTTCTTTTGGACGACCTGAACTGGCTGATCTTCCGAACTTTCTTCACCTTCGTTAAACTTCGTGAACCCACCTGTATACCGTACTTTTGCCAACTGTGTCTTTGCCCCAAGCCAGATTGATGCGTTCACTTGCCACCGTTGCATTTGAACCCAACAGTCATTCGTGCATCATCAACAACCTAATTTGCTCGCTTGTTAATTCCATCTTAGAATGAGTAGATAAATCATATACCACTCAACGCGGGAAAAGACGGGCTTTCGAATGAGCCTGAAAACACAGAAATGGTCTGCTTCGAAAATAGTTCCAACCTTTTGCTTAAAACATCTTTCCCAATCTACTAATATTTGCTTGCCAAATGGTGATCGACAATTACGCAATCACTTCCGACGCACATAAAGTTAACACATATTGCTAGTGCCATTTTTAGCATCGTCGACCTGTAAAGAAAAGCAGCAGGAATGACATTTGGAACCGTAGACCGATAAGCCAACTCAGCACATTCCATAAACTTTGACGTGCATTCTATAGCACCTAGTTGTAGCGCAACTCATACAGCAATATCATTCTCACAAGGGAGAATAAAACTTACTCACCGACTACTGTGTGTTCCCACTGGTATCGAGATAAAACGGGGTAAGGTAATGCTGACACAGTTACTCACCACCGCACTATGGTGGCATATGTAGATTTTAAAGGGGCGAAAAAGGTATACGTGCGGAGCGACGATTCCTCCCCAAGCTCGCTCCATCAGTAATAATACCTCCTCATTCGACTTTTCTTATAGAACTCGCTCAAAAACAATAATAATCTAATATTCACACAACATGTTCTGCGCCTTTTATGAGGTCTCGCAGAGCACTTATACAGTGCCACACGGGCCCGTTTCGCCTTTGCAGGCTTATCAGTAGCATAGTGCCTGTCAGTTCAGCGATCCCGATAGTGTACAAGTGCCCTACCAGACCTTATAAAAGGCTCAAAACATGTTATCTATTATAAGATTATATTGTTTCTGAGCAAGGGCTATAAACGGTCGAATGAAGAGGTACGACTCATTTATACAGCCACGAACTCAACTGTTAATCACTGTAATGTCGGGGAAGTTATGACCGCACTTGCGGTGATTTATAGTCGGCGTCGATTCCTATATAAGTAGGGTTTTGTCTCTATAGGACCAGCTAGACCGAAGGCCACGGTGCTGCTGATGAACCTGCAAGGGCAAAACGGGCCCGTCTAGCACTTTTTAAGTGTTAAGATTATCAGTAATATTACCATTATCTCGAATAATATCACGGAAGCTACACGATGAAACAGAAAAAATGCCGCTATAGAACAATGCGAAGAGAACTTCACTTACTAGAAACATTTGAAGTTAAAGAGAGCATTTGAACGCTCGAATCATCAAATGAGGAATCTGTATTCCACGCAGAAACAGAGGCAACTTCCAGGCTCACTTGTCTGAAGCATCAGTTCACCGTCAATGTGATACGCAACGGATAGATAGGCTTAGGAAATCGGTCCTTTATCAGTGACTACTTCAATCAACACCGGTGCAGATAAAAGTTATTTTCTTCCTACTTCTAGCTCATTACTAGCTAGCTTAATTTTGAGGATTTCAAACAAAGAAGTTGAGATAAACCAGTGATGAGGTCTTCTACATTATTCATTGTCGTCATTGCATGCGAAATCTCTGTCAAGGTTAGATGTGGCGAATTAAACCATATAAAATTTTCGATGATGCTGTCAAACAGGTTCAAAAAAGAATTTTCCCTAATTTCGATATAAATTTTACTCTGTCTCACCTTCTTTCGCGTGATGATAATTTTTGAAAAGCGAATACATTCTCACCGTGGAAATAATTTTGAAATGAGTCTTTGTTTAATAAACTACTTTCAATACAGCCAGATGGTACTAAAAACTAGTCAAAATGCTTCAGGAATTTCTTTCCAAATAGTCAAACCTCTAACTTTATTAAAGACTCGAGACTATTTCGATTAAATTAGGAAGAGCAGAGTATTTTGAATTCTCTCATCTAATCTGCTTTTGAACAATTTTTGACGAACAGTAGCACTTGTTTGCATTTCAAAATCTAACATTTGCTACAAAGTGCACAACAAAAGTGGCTGCTGAATTTTAGCCAGAATCGAACAAAAAAAAAACCATCTATAGCCATCATTGATGCCGGCATAAGTGCACTGTCGGCAGCCCGACGACTGATTGAGCTCGGTAGGATCAACATAAATATCTACGAGGGAAAACACCATGATGGTGGATGCATACACCCTGTGCCCTATCGTAAGGCATTTTTTTTTGACATTAAAAACACGAATCTGTCAATGAAATTTCCTGAATGATGACGGATCCGTCCAATGTCAAGATTGAGGCAGTTATGAAAAATACACGAATTAGTAAAAGGAGTAAAGTATGAAAGTATTCGAAAAAGCTAAGTGAACGAGAATTTTGGCTATTGTTATATCTATAACTAATCTAATTTCCAGTTCACGAAGAGCGGCATGAAAAGTAAGACAACATGAAAAAGACCATAAGCCTAAAGAAATGAAGAAGGAAAACCATAGCGTCGACTAATTTTTCGAACAGCCCTGTTTTGTTCCTCTTTAACATTTCAAAAAGTTATTGTTGGATTTACTCAAACCGATTGCCATACGCGGATCCTTGAGAGTGTTTGAGCTTGGTCGGCCTACAAAAAAAAAGTCTAAGCGTGCGTGGCTGTGTGGTCGGATAAGGTTGTTGACGGACACTCATTGTACTTACAGCATCGGTAATGCTCACATGGATACTTTGGCCCGTCCTCATGGTGATACCAGCTCCAGCACAGTTTCCATTCGCTTCGATTGTAGTTCATGAAGATGCCTTGTTTTGGACATGGTGATATACGCGAAGCCTATCCCGTATTCTAACTCGTTTCCATCTGCGAAAGCGATAGTCGACTTTGACCACATACCTCATGCATTGCTTGGATGGTCTACCAAGAAAACGCTTGTTCTCTTGAAGTCTACTCCATTTCCTTCTTTCCCTTTATCATACGTTTTTCTTACTATGTAAGCGGTCCATCTGCGCTTCGTTCATATTTTCTATATCACGACGATGACGTATTTTCCAAAGACTTGAATTTCGCAGACGAGCTATACGTTGTGAGTATAAACTAGCATCAGAAGGCTTCGCTCAAGAGCTCTATAAGTGGTGCGCAAATTCCTCGACGTAACTGTAGTGTCAGTACACGCCTCTGCTACATAACAGAGCGCTGGGAGGGCTGTCGAATTAAAAGGGTTAACAAGAAATTTGGAGTCCGCTAAAGGTTCTGCAGTCTTTGAGAGGCGTGAGTTCAGCCCCTGCTGCTCCTTATTATATCTAATTACTCTTTCATGTCGCCTACCATGTTCATTAAACTCCAAGGTGGTCTTCGAAATTAGATTTTTGTGGTTCAGTCCCTGTAACAGTCCAGCAGAGTTTCCACGTAGGACGAATCCGCCCGTGTTCAAAGAGTGCTGATAAGATTGTGCTCGTCACAACGCTATCAGTAGCTTTTTCATGGCCAACAAATGTCAGGATTGAGAACAAGTGATGTTCTATGACATTCGATACAGTTTGCAGTGCTCCATGCAACAAACCCTCTTGAAATCCTGCTTGCTCAGCTGGCTCAGCTTCATCCAAGGTGTTCTATATGAGCAAAAGGAAAATCGTTTCGGAAGGTTTGTAAAGTACGCTAAGAAGGTCTATTGGGTATTATCATTGTAAAAGAAAGAAAAAGAACGTAATTCTGAGTTTACATTAGCTGATACTTGAATACGTGAACAGCTCGTTTTGACTAAGCATTGGGCGTGTTTCAAAATATTTTGATTTAACTAGTTAAACACTAATTGGTATCGATTCTTCTTGTTTCCCTAAAAATGTGATAGCGCATTCCCATCACAAACAGTTATGAGTTTGCTTAAAACGGAAGGAGATTCACCATCTCTTTCGCATCTAGGTATTATCTGAAATGGTGACAAACATGAGAGTTCTCGTGGTGATTCAGTGCGTTTGACGTACCAGAGATTGATCTAGTTCAGTGGATTTTTGGTTGATACAGTTGATGTGAGCGCATATGGCGCAGTGGTTCTGCGTCGCACACAAGTATGATAGTTCGATCTCCCGCTCAGGGCTCACCAAGCCATCCATTTCTCCGGGATTTGCAAATTGGTAGCGAATAGGTCTCCGAGCTGTCTCGGAGGATGAACAGCACTGGCTCGATACAGCGGCCACCGTGAGCCTTGTAAAGGCCAGACATGTATTCAGTCAAAAAAAAAGAAGTTAAAAATTGAAGACGAATGGATGGCGCGTTCCTCGCGGATTGATCAACGCCGTGAGCTTCATCCTTTATTCTTTATAGTTGATGTACCGATCTGGAGTAATTCTGTTGACAATTTGACTGAGTTGAGACTCTGTGGTCGGCTGGCGGTTGTTTTGCTCTCTGTATCCGACGTGGTGTGTAGATCGATATGTACCAATTAGTTTTAGCAATGCGGTACTTGGATTGACGGTACCACATACGAGTAACGATGGTTGGCAACAAACAATTTATATCTCGTAAGCAAGTGGTTCGTCCAAGCGAACAACCTAGATAAACAAACATTGCAGTAACAATATTGAAACAGTAATATGTACACAGTTATAACGCGATGTTATGTGGCGAACACGCAACAAAAATGTGAGATAAGTTCTCAAGTGATGCGTGGATGAACGCTAATGAAGTGGTTCAAAAGTGGTAGGGTTCTCTAGGTGATGACCAATTGAATGAACATTACGACAGGATCATTGATTAGTGACTATATAATAGAAATGAGATGACAATAGGCAAGCGACAACAAAAGGTGAAATAGTCACAACAAAAATATCGGAGAGACGCCACCGTCAATGCTGAATTATCATTTTGAGAATGCGCGTACAGTAGCCAGTGGCCGTGAGACACGATGCTAGGAAAGCGGAACGCGAAGGATTGCCATGCGAGCCGTGAAGGTTGCACCCAGGGGAACATCCAGTAGATTTGCATACATGCGGGCCATTGACTCTTGCACATAAGAGGGGTGCTCAAATATGGGACTGCATGATTTAGCTTCGGTGGTGGGTCAGGCATGGCTCATTGTAGAATTCGTAGAAACGAGGGTTCCTTCTATTTAGGAAGGGGCAAATGAAAAACCAATATCATTTGCTGGCGAAAAACATTCACAGAAATGTTAGTAATTATTCAAAAGTTGAGACTTGAGGCTAAAGTCCTACGTCGCCGGCTTCTTGAAACACCTCTTCATAACGGTGTAACAACCAAAATAAAACCATGTTTTATAGAACCGTGCGCTTTTTCTCTTATCTGGCTTATATTTCGCAGGACAAAACTCCTTCCTTAAAGTGCTAGTACTCAAATTAGTACAGGTTTCAAAAAACTCAAAAATGGGTTTGCTTTCAAAAAAGCTCTTTTGACGGCGAGGAGGGACGATTGTTATTTTGCTACTCAATTGAGAATTCTTCATCCGTTTCGAAAAAACTCCAGATAAAACGACTGAATAGGATACTGCGAAAATTTCTTTAAACATTGATATGCTTTTCGGCTTCCAGCAAAACATGTGCGTGATAGGAATGAAGGAAGAAGGCAAGTACGAAACATAGCTTTTGATTGTTTGCTACAGCGTTGCAAAGGATTGTTTTTGAGAAAGCGGGGACGTGGGGCTGTAGCATCAAGTCTCAGCTCTCGAATGGTTACCAACGCCCATATGAAAAGCTCCTTTCCAGCGAGTGAGGTCGGTTTTTCATTAGTCCCCCTAATCATAAAGAACCCCCTGATTAATGGTGGACGCCTCCACTCCACTACAGCACATTCCGAAACTCAACGAAAATCAGCACCCAGCGCCAACGGTTTGACCATCTCAACGACAGCGATGTACAAATGATCGCTATAGATCATTGAATGCCGACGCGGCGGACACTTAAGCAATATTCATAATGGATCATACCAATCGAAAATTAAACTCAACGAACTGTTTATCAATAACGGTGCCGATCTCTGCGTGCGATACCAGAATGTTCACAAAGAGGCATCTCTTTGTCTTTGGGTTAGACTCTTGGTGGGTCGCAAATTCCCTTCAAAAAGAACAATCTCGATCTACATAATTGCTTTCGCTGAGACAGATTACTAAGATGGTTTTTCCATAGACCGATTCGAATTATAAAATGTGTATTCGTCAAGATGTCGTCGATCAACAACAGGATGTAAGACATAAAATGTGTCCGACGACAAAGGATGCAAAACATAGTGTGTGCAATTTTTGGTACACATAATTTGATATGTGCAGGCACGTGTGTACAAAAAAATGCACACGTTGTCGTAGGGGTAATGATGTGAAACTGTTTGCAAAGAAAATAGGAATCATATAATGAGAGAAATTAATGAGTTTGAGTAGTGCTAATAGACATTAATGGAGCAACTCTGACGTTCCAAAATTTAATGATATCCAGAAGCGAGATATCTTCAAATCGGCTCACCCTTCATCATTGGTGTGAACAACCCGATTTATCAATCAGAAGCGCATTAGGTGTGGTCTTGAGTACGGTGCCGGATACACATCGCTCGGATGATGGCGAATATTTTATCGGCAATCAAAGAATACCTAGGCATTCATTCATTTATTTTACACAATGTGAGTTTAAAATTGCGCAGGGGGAGGAGGAGAGGGATAACAGAACATCTCATACTCGATTTTTTTCCTAGCATTAATCGTCTGTAATGATTATCCGCTAATTCGTGTGATTATGGCTAATGTTTAAGAAATTTCGCCTCCTCCTGATTATTTATTTATTTGTTTATTTACTCAATCCGACATCACAATTTTTTATTGTGCTTTCTGATCCCAGTATGACATTCGATTCGTTTTTCGTTTTATTCTTGAAGGACGTAGAATACTGATCGAGCGAGGCTCCTTGCAGTCTCGAGGATAGCCTGGCTGAGGCGCTCCATAAGGCGCTCTTGTTGACTGTCGGAGAGTGTTGGGGGTGGAGCTCAACTCCACGCTTGCCCTGACGATCATCACAACCACTCGGTCAGGGTCCCATCCCCCCTTAATATTGACTATTGAATTACTGTTGATTGGATTTTGCCCAGAATCGTGAAACTGCCGTGAACAAATACTGTGGATTGGTCAGAGTGATGAAGTCTCAGAATCTGATACCAAACTCTGGACACCGGAGTAGTAGGGCGCTTGCTGGACCTGGGGTTAAGTAAACGATTTACGCATTCTAAAGATGTATGCAAATATTACCCGAAGCAACATTTGAACATCGTCTTCGCTTACTAAACATAAGAACATATTGACGCACTCATTAGGGTGAATACGTGCATACAGAAGGTAATACAATATCAGCAGCATTTTCATAGATCGTACAGAAGTGATTAAAGGCGGATATGGAGCTATTCGAAAGCTTTATGAAGCCACTGGATTTAAATTATCGAAAGTTAGCTCGGCGACAAGATCAACTATCCCATGTCCACACATTTGAAAGCATATTCATGGAAGATTACTAACGATTTTTGAAGGTAACATTGCGAAAGTATCCATTAACAGTCTCAGAAGGAGAACAACATCGAAGGGCTCAGACATAACATATTCACGCACTCACTCGTTCACATCGCTCATTCTAGGAATGCGAATGAGGAGCCAATTGGGCTGACGTGAAGTCTTGTTCTAATTTTTTTTTGCACATAGTGTAGAAAACTGTAGCGACACATTCCAGACAGCGAGTTTTTCCGTTCAATTAGAGCGCAATATCTGTATACACCCGTTTTAGTGGATATTTTCAGTGAGATACTAGAATAGACGGTGTAAACTGCTTTCTTGTCGCTTTATTACTCAATCTCAAATGGAAGAAATGGAAAAAAGAACATCGTAGGCAAAAAAGGTAGCTTTTGAAAGATGAAATCTAGAACACTGTTCAATCGTGCAAAGACACTATAGTGTCCATTTTGACTCTGAATGTGTTGACACTGATTCACGATTTTGCAACGCAGCACTAAATAACAGGACAACAACAGAGAGATTAACAAAAGACACGTTAGTTCATGAAGAACAACGAACTGGTTCTCTGTAGGTGGTTTAGAAAGCATTATTTTATTTTACGCCTTTTCCATTCCTATAATACTACGGTTGGAAAAAGTTCTGAGGCACTCTGATGAGCATGAGATAACTCCCATGCACAAAAGCTCAGAAAGCTCCCGGAGCTGATTAATCCCTAAGGGATGTACCATGCATTCGTTTTAAACTTCTAACTTTGTTTGAGGTGACTGAATGCATATTTGGCCTCTGCAGTGCCTCGCGGTGGCCTCCCACTGTATCGAGTCACTGTTGCTTATTCTCCTAAACAAGTCTGAGACCAATCTGGTACCAAACTGCCGACCCTGGAGGGATGGATGGCTTGGTGAGCCATGAGCGCAAGATCAAACCATCGACCTTGTGTGACGCAGAACAGCTCTAACCACTCCGTCACATGCGCTCCTTTTATGCATAGCATGGGAATATCACAGTCCTTGTGTGGAATTTTTTTGCTGAAGACACAAGCAAAGTTCGTGTTTTATTGCGTCATTATTACACAAAGGGTCTTTAACAGCGAGCTGCAGTTGATAATATCAACGAAGTTGACGGGTAAGGTACAACGAGCAAATCTGCTGCTGGACCCTAGTTTCGACTCTTCTCAATGCCGAAGATCATAACCTCAAAGACAAACCTCGTTCAGGACGTTCAGCAAAGTTGGACAGCAAAGATTTGATTGATGCTTCAAAAGACAAAGCGTCAAATGACCAGAACCGAAACTCGACGGACTGATTGCAGAAAATCATAGAAAACGATTTCCTTTATTTTGAAGATAAGTTATCAATGCTTTCATATGGTATTCATGCATAAATTTTTTTTTGCATGTGCCCCGGAATTCCTTTCCAAACTAATGGTTCTTGTCAAAGAAACGAAAAAAACTGATTATGAAAGAAAGTCACAAACATTAATCTCAGATACTGGAGTGACGCTTATGACATCGAGTGGTATGAACAGAAAAGATATGACTATGTAATGGTAACTTCATCCCTAGGTCACCTCAAGAAATACCATCAAAAACTATCAATATCGTCTTCAGCATTAGAGAAATAATTGCAAGTTTTGTCAAAACCTTAGTAGAGCTTTTAGCCATAGGAAGGAAAACTTTAAAAGACCATATTTCAACTTGTCTTAATATAACTATGGTTTTACTAACACCTTAGACCATTGAGTGGTACCCAAAAATTCGACCACAGACGAGACCTGAACCGCTCAGTGGTCTTCGATGCATATGTTATGTATTATATATTATGATGTACTGATGTATCAAGTCAGTGCTGCTCTCCTCCCAGACAAGTTTTGTACCAATTCACCGAACTCAGAGAGACTGAAGGCTTGGTGATCCTTGAGAGTGGATCGAACCGGGAACGAAAAACTGCGCCCATTATTTATTTTTACTCATAGATTTATACACTTTGTTTCATTCTATTTATTACACTCCGTCATTAAAATATACTCTGCAGATTATAGTACCTTTCTTAATCGATTCCTTTTCTCACTAATTTCCTCCATAGACATCTTCGAACAAATCACACATTGCTTTCAAATCATTATTCGGCGGGCAAAATTAGTGTACTTCTAAAAAGATTGATTACAGCAAATTTCAGTTAAGCACGTTTTTCGCCAAAGTGAAAAAATGTGGCTGGTGGCGGAAAATTGCAGAAATAGAAAGATGCAATTTTAGAAAATTTGTAGATTCTGTATTGGGAACCATAATAGCCTGGATAGCAGCAGATAGTCGCAAAATGCTGGATAAGATAAGTAACGAGGAGATCACTAAGCAACTAACGTCGCTAACTCGTGCCATAAGAAACGATCATAAAATAAAGCCTCCGGTGGAGATCATCAGATAACGGAAATAAAGTCAACAGAAAACATTCACATCTTTTAAGCGATCAGTTTGAAAAATAAACATCTACTAATCATATTTCAAAACGCGATCATCGCTTTTCAAGACAATCATAGTAAGAAAATGGTGATTTCAAAAATAAAAATGTCAGATATACACGTATCCGATAAAAAATTCAGATACAATATTGCTCGATGAATTTCTGTCTATATGTGGAACATTATTGGATGAACATTAAGAGTTGGGAGGAGTAGCGCAGTGGCTAATGATGTGGTGTGTCAGCAGGAAAGGACCCAGTTTGACCCTTTCCTCCATCCCACCCAACGCTCTTGCAGTCAACGAACGCCCCAGCTTGGCTATCTCCATGATTGCGAGGATCGACCAGCTTTCTGCGGCATTCATAAGAAGGCGAATTCCTCAAACGCCAGCACAAGCAACACGTGTAATGCGATCATTCACGGCTCTTTTAGCTCATAGCTATAATATTTTTAGTATAACGTTTCAAGGTAGCCAAGAAAGCACACCAATAGGCGGGACTTCACTTAATTTGATTCTTTACGTATTCATTATTGGAGGAATGATGAAAAAATTGATGACATATTAATGTTGAACGAAGTCTTCAACATTTTACAGTTTTCAACTTCCAACAGAGTATACAGTTATGAAGCTTTTTTCACCACCTTTTGAAAAAAAAAACCATAGGACTTATATCAATTCGATCCGCTCCATTCGTTCAAAAAAAAGCTAGCCAACATCAAAATCCTGGTCTTTGATTGCGACTTTTATATACACCGAGATCAGTAGTAATTTAGTAATCAGTAACCAATGAAGGAGCGAGTGGCTTCGCAAAACATCGTTCTATTGGTCGGTTTTACTTTTTCTTTGCTCAGAATAAACAAGAGATTTTGTGTAAGGAAACAAACGATTTTCAAGAATGAATTTATAGAACAATAAATTGGCACATGTGCAAAAATCAGTACATATGGTAGCAGAAAGCCCAGAGCGATATGAACACTATAGTGCCCATACAAGACTGAATGGGCTTCCACCTCTCAATAGTAGTTCGTGACCACCATTTTGATACCAACTTTTAGCAGCGATTTTCAGAACTGTGAAAATGAAAATGTTTTTAGATTGTTCCAAACAACGATTGCAGCATTTCTCAGTGGACGTCAAGAGGCGAGTCGCCTAAATTTGGGCTGGAAATCAAGAAATCCAGCGTTGATAGAAGCAAATTTC
The DNA here is from genome assembly GCA_019055375.1 of Parelaphostrongylus tenuis. Taxonomy (NCBI): domain Eukaryota; kingdom Metazoa; phylum Nematoda; class Chromadorea; order Rhabditida; family Metastrongylidae; genus Parelaphostrongylus; species Parelaphostrongylus tenuis. The sequence continues at coordinate 331,763 of JAHQIW010001423.1, forward strand.
TTCAAGAGCATGAGAAATCACTCTGCACCCGGTTATAAAAACACTCGCCTATCAGTCGATAGTCTACCCACCTACGAAGTTGTGAAATGTTGTCCACAGAATACAAATTGAATTGTGTGACGCTTGCTTACAATTTTTATAAGTGCATACTATGTGGCAACTACTGAGATGTTTGCGTAGCAACAAATTTACAATTTAATAAAAAAAAAGTAAAGGCATTTGCTGATCTCACTCATCACTACACTTATTTCCGCCTTAATAATCAAAGTATTGATTCTTTTATCAGGTCGTTCCACAAGTTTTGGTACTAGAATATTAAACAGCAAATTTTTTAACCAGAAGTAGTTGAAATTGCATGATTTTAGTATTATTCAGTTGCGCATTTTCTTGCAAACATTTTGGTATGCAAGTTGCCTAAAGTTGCAATAAGATGGAGTTGTATTGAACACAAATTCGCGTGCTACTCATATGCGAATGGTGGTTAGGGGAATATAAACGCGAAGAGGAGCGAAAGATTAATAGAGCTTCCTGCAGATAGCACCAGAGCCACGGATTCTCTAAACTTTCCTCTCCAACTTGAAACTTCGCGAATCACTTCCTAGCCGTCCTTCCTACAAATCGTCGCCACAAGCATCAATTTTGGGAGAGCTTTACTAGCATTTCCCCTTACGCGCCATTCGTGCATGACTAGCAAGCGAATTTGTGCCCAATACAGTTTTATCCTTGAACAGATATAGACAAGCCGCATGCCAAAATGTGCGTAAGAGAATGCGCAATTGAACGATATTAGAATCATGCATTTCAATCACTTTTGTTTGACAATGTGACATTATTGCTCTGGTGTCAAAACTTATAGAGCGACCTACTATCATATTTATAACATGTTCCCATAAAAGCCAAATTTGTTGTCGGTTTCAATATAAAACAAGTGGGGAGAGAGGGAACAGCATATAAGACTGCTATTTTAACAATAGAGGTGCATTAGAGGCCCACGTGATCTCTGCACGATTAATGCCATATCACGCATGATAACAAGGCATCCTTTCTGCATTCTATGCATAGAATTATGGAGTTTATCCAACATGCTTCCAAATTTTACACTCTGGCGCTTTAGCTTGAGGTTCAAGAATGGTGACTTCTACTTCAAAATCCTCACCGTAATGTGACTATGTCCTATGCATCTCTATTGGGGTACTTGGTCTATCTTTGGGTATGTCGACTAGGTGTTCATTTGTGCTGAAGCAGAATTACCTGTTTCATCAATGCATTTGCCGCTGCTCGTTTTACACAAAATTTATTCGTGAGATACAGAAAAAGATTAACTCCTACCACACAAATAGAACTATCCAAAAATGGCTGTTTGCTATGTGATACTGTATGTCGACAAAGTCTATCTTTCTTCTGTGCACTTCTGTATCTCACGAATAAATTTTGTGCAAAGACGCGAACGACTCGCCCATAGCTCCGCCTACCATAGAATGGTATAAAACAGGACTCTGTCAGCACAGTTTCGTTCGCGTTCTTACGCTTATCAGAGTTGGCTGCAACTGGCGGTGCGGCCACTCAACCGTCATCGTGGCTGTTATCACGACCACCCCACCATCATCAGCACGGTCACACGGCCCCCACTGTCATCAGTTCCAAGCTCAGTGGTTCAATGACGCTCCACGCTCATGGATCGAGGACGCTTTACACGTGGTTCATTAGCTAAATTAGTCATCGACGTCATCTCTCACATTCATCATTACCGCATCTAACATACTCTTTATGCATTGCTCATTACCGTGATTGATCACTGACGTTTTGCAGCCTTACTGACGGGAATCTCACAAATCGCTTTTTGCATTAATCTTATCATTCTCAACAACTGCACGAAACCACTGAACTACCACTACCTCAACTTTATTACAATAATACTACTGTCGCCCATTTTATTGCGTAATGCCGTCTTTATCGTTACTGCTATTATTGTTCGTCATTTTAATGATATTCTTATAAAAATAGCGGTTTAATCACCCAGGTTTTGGGTGGTGCATCCGCATAGCAGATACAACATTCCACTGAACTGTTGCTTCACCGTAAGTCAAGCGATAAAAATGAATGCTTCACGGTCTCTCTTCTTATTTCTTACATGCAGAAAGGCGCTTGTGAAAGACACAGTCCGAGTGGTCGCCATTGTGCCTTTGCGATGAGAGCAGAAGATTAAATTCCTGGAAGGTAAAGACGGTTATTACGTGAAAAAGCGTACAGTCTACCTAATTTCTTGTGAAGCTTGCGGTAATAAATACGTCAGCCAAATGAGGAAGTTGCGCTGTGTCCCCATAAAAGCATATTGAGTCGGTTAATTCGAAGCTAAACTATTATCTTATTAGTCCCGCGTAGGACACAGACACATAACGGGGAGAATTTTGAAGCAGATGTTACCATCCCAGAACAAGAATATAATCCTTTTCGCCAATTATTTGAAAGCATTCTGGATGTATTCGTAAAATCCACACATGAATCGTTGCGTGGAACACCTCGTTACAACACGTGATATGACGCAATATATAACACCGTCATTTTGGCGAGGGAGTGCATTCATTAGCAGCCCATGTGATTTCTCCACGGTTGTTCTCCATTTGCACATTTCATTGGAAGAATCATTAGAGTGTGAAGTAAGGTAAAGATGTTCTGCGCTTGATGCGGCCGAAGTCTAGATTTGGTGATTTTTTTTGCTGAAGTAATGTAGGTGTTTGAATGGCTGGATAGTGGGCAACTTGATCTTCTCAGGCTCTGAAAAGGCGAAACGGCTAAAACGTCCATTATGCAGATAAACTGTGTTATAACAACCTCGAGTTTGGTGTATAAAGAAAAACTGTAAACTATTGAGTGATGCTGAGGCTAACCCTTTGAGGACAAGGTACTACAAAATGTAGCGCGATGATGGTCTCGCATCACGCGACAAATTTAAATGCACGAGCTCCCAATGGACTTTACAAGGAACACACTTGACCAGGACGTGTAGAAAAAAACAGGAAAGGTTCACCGAACGAGCTTCTATAGAGGAATTACGCAAGACCAAGTTGAGTGCCACACAGAATCAGAGTGGTTTTTGGTGGTTAGTTGGATATGTTCGGAGAAAGAAGTAAAAGTCGTGTTGAATACGTATGATTTTGCCAAAAAGTATAATTTCAACAAGATGAAACCGGATGTGGATTTGACCAACTAGATGGCTGAGTATCAAATGGCAAGTGCGTTTCACTGTTTTTTCGCTCCACAATGATTACTTCCACAGTTAACCCATCGCTGGCGCTTCTACTTTGTGAAAGGCGTATGCTTGATGAACCTTCCGGAGACTGTTCACCCACCTGCATCCGCAGAATAAAATTGAGCGATTACTGTGGTTACGTGTGTCGCGGCTATCTAATTGGTGCTACAACGCTTCGGCCGATAGCCAGTCACGTCCTTCAGGGAGCCTCAACACATCGTCACGACAAAATTTACTTCCTTCGAAAAATGGTAGACAATTGTGCACTATGTGCAGTCAATGTATGCTGTATGTTCATATAGAATGCCTTACGTTCGTTCCTCACATATGTGCTCGTAATCGCCTTAGAATGAACAGTTAGGGAATAAGTAGTATAGCTAGGACTTCTATACTGCAAGTAGACTATACGATTGCTTTGGCCTTTTACTTTGCTTGACTTGATTATCATGTATCTCTTGATCTCTTGTTGATCTCAGCTGTAAATTGTTGACTCGTACTGAATTTTTTGGGTCAATTTTGTTTAATGGTGCTGACTTTGTGTGTTGCTGAATTTTAATAAATATTGAGCGGACAAATGAAGTTATTTTCATTTAACTGCTTCTAGCGGTGGTATGAACTTTCAAATATCCCTTCGATGTAGAGTGATATGCAAAACTTTCGCGTCAGGCGGGACTCGAACCCATATCCCACTCTGAGAGCGCGTGCTGTAACCCGTTGCACTAACAACGCCCATTTTGTACATCATCATTTCTACGCTACAACGCATCTCTCTGTTAGCCGCCAGCCGTCAACGGCCTGGCTCGGGTGGTCGATATCGACATTGAACCCGGTCGCGCTAATAGATACTGGGTATTAATGATCAAATAAAATTATTTTTATTTAGCCAGTTATAGCGGTGGTATGAACCTTCAAATATATTGTTTGATGTAGAGTGATGTGCAAAGCTTTTGCGTTATGCGAGACTGGAATCCACATCTCGCCCTATCCAGGACCAGATTCAATGTTGATACCGACTCTCAGGGCCAGGCCGTTGACGGTTGGCGTCTCACAGATAGATGTGTCGTAGCGTAGAAAGAGTGGTGAGAAAAATGGCATCAGTGGTGCAATGGGTTAGAGCACGTGCTCCCGGATCGAAAAAGATGTAAGTTCGCGTCACGCTTGACGCAGAGTTTCGCACATCACCCAACATCAAGGGGTATAATGAGCAGACATTCTACAACATCAGTGGTGAGGATGATAGAGGTTGATGCCGAAGGAATTGCGGTTTATGCATAGTCGAAATATGCTGCTTGATATTGGAATACAATCTTGATATTGTTATGTTGCATTTCTCGCTTTATGTTTTGTTGCTGAAGACGTATTACTCGTTGTCTATTTTATACTTATTTTAGACTATGGAAAATATGCCAAGGAGAAGAAAAATGGTCAATTTCCTTATTTGAGTTGAAAATAGGCCGTAATATAGCAAAGACAACTCATAACAGCAACAACGAATTCGGCCAGGAACTGCTAACGAACGCACGGTGCAGTGATGGATAAAGAAATTTCTCAGAGATGAGAGTCACAAAGATGAGGCAAATGGCCGTTACTGGGAAATTGATAACGATCAATTGAGAGCAATCATCGAAGCCGATCTTCGATGTTGCAAAAAAAAACTTAACGTTAAGAAGGTCTACGTTTGCTTGCCATTTGAAACAAATTGCAAAAGTAATTGCGTTTTCACACCAGTCTGGAAGTGCGATTACTTTTGCACCAGAAAATGATCATTTTGCTCTATTTCTACGCTTTTTTCATTTACATACTGGAAAATCTCCGTGGATTCCTCCGAAGACGTGTATTGAAAAAATGCGCTATCATGTTAGAATTTCAAAATGCCGAAAGAAGTGTGAAAAAAGTTGAAAAATGCGCTACCATTCCATTGATGTGGCTTTCGTATTAGAAAGTAGAAATGTCAATTAAGCGCTCTTCTACTGAAGTTATGTTTATGAGACACATTTCAGTAACGCGCTATGCTCTCAATGCGAAATAATGATTCTATAATCGAAATTTTGAATTGCAATTAGCTTAGCAACGAATCAGCACGAAAGTTCGAATGAACAATAACTAAGTGCTCCGAATGCAAACACGGAAACTAGCATGTCCAAGGGCAACTAAATAATCAGTACCACTTAATCTAATAAGTGGATGGCTATTTCCCTGGAAAAACTACGACAGGCACACTGCTCTCGTGAAAATGTTTCACAGAATATCTCAGCCTCCAAAACGTAACGAGATACCTGAAACTGGACCTTGTTAGCATGAAAGTACAGAAGTTTTCATTTCGATTCATACAATACAAACATACAATACAAGTCAAGTCAACTTGAACATTTAAAGCTAAAAACTTGTACAACATAACAATAACTGAGACTTCGGAAACAACAACACATAGCAACAACAATAACGAAAGCTAAACGGCCGTTTGCTCGAGAAGCCTCACTTCCCTAAAAATAGAAATTTTGAGAGACGAAACAGCAAGTAACGTCACAATTGTGGTCCTCTCATTATGAAAAAAAAACAGGAGTTAGCATTACAGCATTATTTATTGCGTTTTTCCTACCAATTATTTACAGTCACTTGATGAGTATAGTTTTGAAATACAAAGGAAAATTAAGACATAGTTTTTAGCTGCACTGACCCACAAAAAAACTGAGACAGTTGGGGTTTAATGGAGACGCGACTGAATAACCATTTTTCCAAGAGCTTTCGCATTGTGCCGTTCACTGGCCATTTCATTTGATTAAATGCTTTTATTTTATCTGCTTGGAGATAGTCAGAAGAGCTTTTGGCAATTTTCCACAGTACACGCGTTTTAGAAGTCTAGGAGACAAAAATAAGGTAGCAGCAATTAACTGGTTTCAGAGGAATTTTTATTACGGCCCTAATGACATCAAAATCAAAATTTCAAAGGAGTTATTCAATAACCTGTACATTATTCAATAACTCATAACAAAACACTGGGATTTGCATAAGACAGACGCAAACGATGATTATCTAGCTGAACTCAAATTTTCTGCTCCAAAGTATATGCAGATGGAAAAATATGGTGATTTTGATAGAACTGATAGTCAGTCATAACTATGCTTGTTTCATGAAATATGATGTACACTTTTGAAGCGATGAATGATAATAAAACAGGAATCATTCTACAGTTATGGAAAACTTTCCAGAACATACCAAAGGTTTCTCACAACAGCGGCCTTTTGGCGTACAATCCGTTTCTTATGACCAAGCGCATGTACGGTGGCTGAGATGATCATAGCGATAGTGGCATTCGTCAGGCAATGACGTATCTTACTGTATCCCAATTCTAGAGAATCAAGACACGATAGCATTGTAGACTGAAAACAAAATACATGATGAGAAGACTAGAATGTGATTTAGGAAACTAAAAGAAACTTCTATTTACACCAATAGGCGAAAATGTAGAACAAATTTGACAACCCCTCCTTTCTAAAACACAGTCTCTACATGGTGTTATCACCTGAATACTCAGTCTCTACGTATAACAACCAACTTACCTACATCTTACAAGCCATCCTTATCAGCGGTAGCAAAGTCGATATCGGTTATTTCTGTTTTGAATCATTGACTGACTTCTCAGCCAGTTTACCTTTTTCAGAACATAACGTGCTTGACGTAACATCACTGATATTATTTGGTGGATATATTCGGGCAATAACTCTCAAAGAAAACTGGATAAATCTCAATGTACCAAATATAAGTCGAAAAGGCAAACGCCTCACTACCACACATAATCTGGCGCATTTTTTCCAGATTAATTTCGTGCTCTGGATGAGTTGAGCTCGTTATCTCACGTGAGCAACATATAAATATAGCTGAGAAATGAGCAAAATTTGTAATATGATGTATTTGTGTCATGGGCTCGAACCGCCATTATGGCTTTTCAAGGCAGCGCTCAGTCATACTATACCGTCAAGGCCCTCACTCTGCCTTCTTCTCAGCATGTTTCAACATATTCAATAGCTCTTATCAATCACCCGCAACTGGTTTGACATCGGGTTCCAATTTATTGTAGTTTAGCTTGTATTTTGGCATATTTGTGGTGGTAATTCACACTGTACCTTGCCGTTGAACAACGCAGGAAATGAAGAGTAAAAATATGAATAATGCTGCATAAAATACGTCCACGTTTGCGAAAGGTGAAGTCCTCGAAACGTCAGCCATCGATTCACGGCAAAGACTAATACTAAGCTCAAGTTAGCTCAATACAAGCAGCATGCAAGGTTTACGTGAATCCAGGGTTGACTCCAAGATTTATAGAAGGCGATCTTTGACAATTCCGCATAATGCTATTTCATTCAATATTCACTAGGCTACCAATCATTTACAAATTGGCACTTCTACTGCTATATTCGTGAAGATTTTAACTATCATTCTTCACAACTCATCATTACAATCTACTGGCAGATTACACCACTTTTCATATTCAATTCGTTTCCACACATTCATCTTCCGCAAACGCCACTGAATATTTCACGTACTGCTTGGGCTGCTACTAGCGGATCTTGTTTCCTTTATGAATGTCGTAGAATGCTGATCGTAACGATGCTCCTTACAATTTGGAAGTAGGTGAAGGAGGAGATTAAAGCAGTACCTTGCTAATAACCTTGATTCCTGATACGGTATTGCTCTACCCCACCCCTGAATTACTGACTAGTAATCAATTGCGAATGACATCCTGAAGAGCACGACGCTCACCTAAGAAAACCTCAACACTCATTGAGAGATGAAAAACAGGCTTTGGATCATAGACTTGGATCAACGCGCCTCTGGAGAAGGTCAAGATGCCAAAACATCAGATTAATAAAAGTTTATAGCAAAGACAGGCTAGCTTAGTCATATAGGAAAAAAAACCTATCCAAGATAGCAAGTCAAAAAAAGAACATAGTTTTTTGCGATGGGATTTTACAGAAATGATATATAAACACAAGAGCACGGCTTCTCCAGTAATTTTACGCTATAGTATAAAGTCAATGCGAAGAAAAACAAACAAACCAGCGGTACATCCGGTGCTGATAGAGTTTTGGTAAGAGCCTTAACCATACAATGGCTATCTTCTGAAGAAAAATTGCCAGCTGGTGAACCAGCAATAAAACGAGACAACGCATGCAGTACTACCGGATCCGTCTCTTTATCATTCGTGAGTGCAGTTCGAAATACAGGAAGAAACTAAAATCATGCCTGTTATCCAACTATAATCTGACTTAGCTTTGCTCATTAAAGTATGAAAAGAAATGAATTGAGAAAAATCGAAAAACAGACTTTTGAAGCTCTTTTTTCAAAAATTTTTCTTAAGCTTTGCGAAAATTCAAAGATTTATTTTTCCAAGAAATCGAATGTATCAAATAACATTAATTGAAGTATTCTCCGTTTGCTGGATACATTGCTCGAACGCTCCGGCAACAAGTCAATTCCGCGCTCACAAACTCATTATTCTTCGATGCAAATCAAGTAGTCAATTCTCAACGCAGATGATGATGTGTCGAAACTTCTTCTCGTCCATTCAGTGCTCCAATGAGCTGAAGGATGGAAATCGGACGAAGACAGATTTGGCGAGTACGACGGATGATCCAAGTGCTCCCAGCCCAAATCGGTCCACTTCTTTCATACATCCTTGGCAACGTGTGGCTTTGCACTGTCTTGAAGAAAAATGACTTGACGACGGCGGCGACGTGAAATTGCTTGATTGCAACGCTCCAGGCTCCATTGATGGACAAGTATGTGCAAAACATACCAAACATGCGCAAGAAAATTGTGCACAAAAAAGGTGAAAGAGAAATTTGTTTTTGTGGGAAAATTCTTAATTTTCTAAATCAAGCTCGGGAACTTGGTTGGAGACCTGATACACACTACCAGAAGAACGTCATAAGGTTGGTGGAAAAGTAATGGCGGTTCTGCATTGTTGGAATTTGCCTTCTATAATGAATAAATTCTCGGTAAATGTGGTCATGTTACATATCACTCGATGCGCCTTTTTCGCTCTATGGTTTTTTGCTAACAAAGTTTTACTTGCTATTTACTTTACATATATCTTAGACTATGGAAAGGATGACTGATTGGTGTAAAAATTATGCGGTTCCAGACCGTGAATTCAGAGTGGGTTGTATAGCAGTAGAGACGGAGCAAACAACTAATAACATCAAAAGCAAATTTAAAACAGGAATTGCTGAGGAACGCACAATGCAGCGGTGGTTCAAGACTCGTAAAGGAGATGCATTTCATTAATGCATAAACAGCACTTATTTATCAACCTCATCAGAGTTATGGGAAAAGCATCCATTGACACTTATACTCCTAAGACTATGCGAGATGCTGTGAAAAGCTCAATGTCAATCATTTTACTGTCGCTTACCGCTTGAAACAGATAGCAAAAACAAAAGGCTTGGTGCAAAAGTGCTGGCGATTTTTTATAGCCAGTCGACAGCCACATGCTTCAAAAGTCTAACAAATTGCGCTACAAAGTTTTGTCTTATGATCCATATTTGCGGACCTCGTGCCCATCGACTACTATGTCTTCCAGCATCTCAATAACGTCTTGCAGGGAAAACGCCTTTACAATAAACAGGATGCACAAAATCTATTCAAGAATTCGTCGAAGCCCGATACACCGATTTTTATGCTAGAGAAGTAAGCAAACTTATTTTCCTTCGAGAAATATGTGTTGACTGTAATGGCTCTTATTTTTAATGGTAGAAATGTTTTTGAGCGTAGTTATCATGATTTAAAAAATTCATGGAAGCGAAGCCGCCAATACTTCTGTAGAACGGGTGTCCTGTGGCAAAAATATGAAAAACGCGCTACTTTTCCGTTAGCTGAGCGTCATTTCGACTCCTTGTGAAAAACGCTTTTTGTGGTCTTTTTTGATGTTCGAATAGTCGTTCGATAGCTCAAATCAAAAGAATTTGCATGGTTTATTTAATCTCCAGAAAAACTTTCTTATTGCACTGAGAGAGCAAGAATCAAATTTTGTTCCTCACTGGAAAATTTCTCGCTGAGCAAAGCTTTTCCTATAGGATTTCACTAACCCGTCGATAGATCAAATTTTAAGGATTCAAATGTGTTTGGTTTTTATCATGGACCCGATAATACGCTGTAACAACCTAAAGAAGATTGGGTTTCGCAAAAATGGATACCTTAACTATCTTTTCCTCACTTCGATCTATTGGGAAAAAATGTATTTTCTGATCGTTTCCAATGATTGAAAAATCAATCAATAGCTTATACTCGAAAAACTGAATGATTTCTGAATGAAAAATTTTCCTTTAAAAAAGCCTCTTTTTTGCGTTGAAAGAGCAAAAATAATGACATATTTCTTATTCAATTATTTCTTGCTGATCAAGAGCTCCTCTCATACATTTTCAAAAACCAAACGATAGATCAAATCTCAAGGATTCCAATGTTTTTGGTTTCTTTAACGGACTTCTTAGTGCTTCATAAGAACCAAAAGAAAATTGGGTTTCGCACTTGATGCTCTATTTTCAGTGTTGCAAAGCCCAATCATCTTTTGGGATACGAGGTCGATATTCAAAACCAAATAGATCTTTGAATTCCTTAAGATCCAACCTATCAATTCATTAGTGATACTCGAGAAAAAATTTTTGTCAGCGAGAAATATTCGAATGAGGAACAGAATATTATTTTTGCAATTTCAGAGCAATAATAAGGTCTTTTTGAAAGCGAAATACACCATTCAAATTCTTTTGATTTAAGCTATCGACTGAATGTTCAAACATTAGGAAACGATCAAAATATACGTTCTTCCCAATGAATCAAAGTGAAGAGAGGATGGCTGAAGTGGTCCATTTTTGCGTAACCCATTCTTCTTTTGACTGATGCAGCGTAATACCAGGTCCATCATAAAATCCACACAGATCATTAGAGTCCTTAAGATTTGATCTATCGATTGGTTAATGAAACTTGGAAGGAGAAGCTTTGGTCAGCGAGAAACCTTCAAATGAGAAACAGAACATTATTTTATTAATTTCGCTCTTTCAGCGCAATAAAAAGGCCTTTTTGAAGACGAAATATACCGCTCAAATTCTTTTGATTTGAGTTATCAAATGTTAGTTTAATCGTTGAAAGCAAGCGCGAAATAATCTTTACTGAAGTATGAAAATGGAGCTCAGCTAACGGAAAACTACCGTAAATTGATTGATCTAAAGAATGACCTAGACTATGTACGACTACAAGAATGCTAAGGTACAAGCAAAACATAAAACTTGATGTTTCTTATGTGATGTACTCAAAAAGCAATTACAGCCTTCGGGGGAAGCGCGCGTTCGCACTATATCATAGAGGCCCTCGCTCTGCCCATCTCCCAACTGTGTTCCAATCCTTTGAAGGCGACATACACTCCTTTTCATGAACGATATTTGGAGGCGCTCTTCACCGCACACTGCTTTTTTACAAGACTTTTAGTCGTCAATAAGTGGTTAATAAATGGCGATTTCAACACTAGCTTGCCTTCTCAAAAAGTCTTCATTGTGTTCATAGTATACTCAGGGAACGAAGAGAAATTACGTTGCGCACTCGAAATATATAAGCATATAAGATTATATATGTATATATATGTATATATATATTATATATTATATATATTATATATTTAGATAAAAGATCATGTAGCACCAAAGCAAAATGAGAAACCTAGACTTTTTTCTATAAATCGCGTTGTGCGTAGCGACAGCTACGTTTCCCAAAAGGATCCTCGTTAACTAATGAGGCAATCTTACCTATTTATTAGGTGGTTGTCGGCAATCACGCAAAAACGATATTGATCTAAATAGCACAAATCGCCATCAACTAGTGAAGGTTAAGCCGTGCTTGATCAAAATCATTATTATGTTCGATGCTTTGGATAATCAAATACGCGATCTTGCACGAAAATCAGATAAGTCAGCTGATAGTTTAGTCACATCAATAATTCTGCACTACGCCTATCGTGTGCTTCGATAATGTCTTGTGATAAATGAGCGTTCGGTCCTTCAAAAATCAATCGCGTCTTCGAAATATAGCAAAATACACATCGATAACGAAGCAAAGGTGGGCTGATTACATCGTAAGAACAGGCGACACTGAACAAAACGAGCAGTGGAGTGTTCCCCAAGAGACGATAAGCACCCTCTTTCACAGTTAGCTGAATAAGAAGAGGACTTGTTTGTGGTTTACGTCATCCATTCACATCCACAGATGATTCCTGGACCATGGAATGTGCTTCGAGGACTGCACTATGTTCGAAACAGATCAAAATCACAGATGACGATTTTGTGAGTTTAGAACAAATTGAAAATGGACTGGCGACAGAACAAGTGTGGACAAGGCACGCGATCAAGTTAATAAGGAAATGCGTATATTCTAAAAATTGGGCATTTCGGATTCGTGATATCTACTTCACTAAAGATATAATTTGATTGAAAATAGTTCACTACCTAATTGAATAAACCACGGATTGCAGATTTCACAGTTTTCCACTGATTGAAAGGTCGCTTAACATTATGCCTAGTTTTTCGACCATGAACCAAAGCATATGAACATGTACAGGTCATTCATTGAACATGCTGAGAAAAATTGGAAAAATTCATATTTGAATGGAGGCAGCACCGGATAAAGAAAGGGAAGCAAATTAAATCAAATCTTATGCTTTCATGTGATATAAAGTGCTTGAAACAGATCAAAAATCATACCTCATTAAACAATTGCTGCATGATTGGACTATTTTCAAAACACCTCAGTAACGATGGTAATAGCTTCATAAGCACACTCTTACCCGCTGAAAACATAACAGAATATCAAACAGGTTGCTAAATCTGTAGAAAAGAAAACCAGTCTGGTGGTTAATGTTGCTAGCCGCCCAAACAGAACCAGTGAATTATCAATTCTTTTTTTTCTGAGCAGATTTTTTATGCATCCTCTCCGTCAAAAGAAAACCACCGTGGTAAGTAAAAGAAATAAAAAAAAAGAACAAGACTGACCCTCGTCAGCACGGTTCACGGCTGAAATGTAGATCCTGCCAAGTTGACTAAATATTCTAAAAAGAACTACATAATGTTAGTTCTTTCCGGGCAAACTTGATTTTGGAACAAAAACTCATCACATTGCTTCCATTTTGAAAACATTTCCCAATAGAAAATGGTTCATTTTTAACATTAATTTCCCTCTTTTATTTCTTTTTTAGAAGTGTACAGTAAAAATCATGATCTCCAGAAATCGTTGGCAGCTTCGATTCCGCACTGATTTTGGTGCGCATAGAAATTAGAACAATTTGAACCATGGTCACAATCGTCGTGGGCATGTCGTCGCCAGACGGTTAAAAGATGAATGAATTCATTGTCATTGGTATTTTTAATAGATGATTAATATCATTCACTTTTGAATCTCGATATTCTCATAAAAATACGTTATTTTGTTGACTTACATGTAGCACGAAATTATTAAATACAAGTCCACTCGGCTAACATTTCAAAGCGTTTCGTCTTCTCCTCAGCCGAGTGATCCGAGCCGACGCCCCACAGTCGCTCACCCTCGTTGTGTCCTTCTTGGTCTTTCGTTTGAAAAAGAACAAGAACAAAAGAACACAAGGGTGAACAACTGTGGAGCTTCGGCTCGGATCAGTCGGCTGAGGAGAAGATGAAACGCGTTGGAACGTTAGCCAACTAAATTTATTTTAGCAGCTTCATTCTAAACGCTCAATTAACAAAGAATGTGTGAACGATTATTCCTCCGCAGTTAAAGAAAAGTCGGTTATCAGACTGTCACAGAAATGTTGTAAATCAGCGATTTGAACGACAAAATATCCGTCAATGAACAAGCATGAATGCCGACAAGTCTTCCAATACTTTATATTTTACTAATTTCCCTACTCAAGGTAACGCTAATAAAGAAGATACTTTTTATACTCAGACTTTCGCACAGCAACGACAACAAATACACAATGTAGTTGTGAGTACTTTAGATCAAAAGAAGGCATGTCACATGTCACAAGAGTTTATGTATTCCTCTAATTATTATATTCGCCCAATAACCTTTGAAATTTTGGTACTGTTCTATTATGGAAGTGCCTCTTCGATCCCGTTGGATAACACGAATCATAGCAATTTGAATAGCTTATTTTATCTTCGGAAAAACCTTCTTGTTTCGCTGAGAAAACAAAAATAAAATTATGTTTCTCATTAAAAGATTTCTCGCTGACCGAAAGCTTTTCTTTCGGAGTTTCAGTAGTCAGTCGATAGATCAAATCTTTAGGATTCAAATAATTTATTTTGTCTTCAAATTGGACCACGCTGGGTTTTGCAAAACTAGATGACTTTTTTTATCCGTCCCCCACTCTGATGCCTTAGAAAAAAAACGTATTTTTTGGTCGCTTTCAATGTTCAAGTAGTCATTCGATAGTTCAGATCATAAGAATTTCAGTGGTGTACTTTATTTCCAAATAAGGCTTTTTATTGCGCTGAAAGGGCAAAGATGAATTTTTGTTTCTCATTCAAAGATTTCTCGCTGACCAAAGCTTTCCCTTTAGAGTTACGTTTTTCCCGATGAATCAAAGTGAAGAGAGGATAGTTGAAGTGATCCAACTTTTGCGAAACCCAATCTTCTTTTGGCTGTTACATCGTAATGCAGGAACATCATAAAACCAAATAGATCGTTGCAATTCCTCAGATTTGATCCATCGATTGCTTGATGAAATCCTGTGGGAAAAGCTTTGGTCTTTTGAGAAATTATTCGATGAGAAAAATTACTATTTTTGTTCTTTTAGCGCAATGATAAGGCCTTTTTGAAGAAAGAATTATATCGTTCAGATTCTTTTGAATTGTGCTATCCAATAGCTATTTGATCATTGAAGAAGACGAAGAAATACATTTTTCACAAGGAGTCGAATGGTGCCTCCATGATAGAACAGTACCGAAATTTTTTGTGTGCATTTATTTCTATATATTCAGCTTCTGTTACGTTAACAAAGAATTTTGCATATAAGCGCAATTATCTTGAAGGGAAATCTTGAACTTATGCTCCCAATTGAAGTCGTTCCATAAATTTCTGGGCCCATGGTGACTATAAAGTAAGGTTTAGAATGATATTTATAGGCCATCTGACGGCCGGATTGCTTACAAAACGAATTATGGACTTCCTGGTAGAGAAAAATTGATATCTTTTTTGAATAAACTTGCGCGAGATTAGAGTTTCTCCTTTCAAGTTCGATGCCTTATGATTCAGCAATTTCGCCTTCCTCAGAGCCTGGACGACGTACTTTACCAGATTATAAGCAATTATTCAGGTGACACTTCCTATATTTAAAGAGAATCTAGTGAAAAAAGCCCACTATTGCATGGAACTCACCGTTTATCTACCTACACAGTAGAGTTTACCGATATCCATATAGCGAAATTGCCGAGAACGTAAGCTAGCGAATTTGAAAGGAGATATACTAAGTCGCGCAAGTTTTATTTAGAAGTAAGGACAGTCTATGAAAATTTTCTTTCATTATTCACGCCAAGGTTTGATGAAAGTGAACTGTTAGAAAAATTACTATCTATCACCTTTGTTTCCATAATAACGTAATCTTGAAGAGACATCGCTGAGGGTTATTCGCCGCACTATCAAAGTCGAAAATGTCACAAAGGTGTTTCAAGAGGATTTCATGATCAGCTGGATCCTTTCGAGAGAAGCGATCGAGGAGCTATAACAATTAGGTAACGGAGACTCTATGGACTAAATAAATATTAATTGATTGATGGAGTGATCATTTCTTACTTCTTCATAGATTTTGACGCCCTCTTCCTTCCCACGCAGAAGTAGGCCCTTGGAAATCGCGCAGCTTACTCTGAAACAGAAATTGTGCATGAATGGAGTCAACTAAAGAGCAAAAATTGTCGGAAAATTTGAGAGCACCTACTCATATCGTAGTGCCTCTCTCAATGACAACACTTTTTCCATGTTCTGCTCGTGGTTGGAGATACCTACACAAAGTCTGTATGCACTTTGTTCTCCACATACTGGCAGCTTAACGAAGTGCTGCATAAGCGCCGAATCCTCAAATGTCATAAACTCAAAAAGTATAAGAACTATTATCAAGATTAAATAAATGATAGATCAATAAATGCTTCTTTTTGTCACTTGTATAATGCTGTTTACCAAATTAAAGTGGAGTAAAATGAAAAGCCAAGATATGAGAACACTGTGTTAAGTGAACCTAAACATAAGTAAAACATTATCATTTAACAATTCCCAAAACTGAATGTGTAAACCTCGGCATGTTTCAATGTAAATCCTGGTTTTCTTCTTTGAACCCAACACGAGGTGTTACATTAAACTTTATTTTACAGCTGACGTTTCGGCAGTTCACCTTTTTCAGAGCCTATCAGTTATCATTTATTATCATATCATTTATCGAAAATCATCCAAAATATTTGAATAATTAATTTCGATTATTTTGATATGATTTTTCGAGATCAAATTTTTGAACCTGTAATCATAAACTGAACTAAGGAAATCTGAAAACACCAATAATAGCGTCCAAAAAATTCTTGCACTGAAAATACGCAGTGAAAAGTAAGAGAAGACCCATACCTGGGACTGAACTAAGAACAGATTGAACATATCCACAAGTTGGGAAGACGTTAGAGCGTAGATAATCTTTGTCAACAACAAAAGGCGATTTTCCTTATCTAACAACAGACCGAATGACTGCATCGTCTCTGCGAAAGCATCAACTGTTTCATTAGTCGGAGACGTCAACTATAAAAGCTCTGAATTCTTCTCCTTCATCGAAAGATAGATAAAGTAGGAAGGTACTTTGAACGCTGTCGAACAGAACTGCTGTGCAGTAGAAATAAGTGGAATGGCGGATATAGATGCAACCCTAGTAGCCATGGATAAGAAAACATCGAAAAATTCGCGACTTGGACCTGAAAATTTATGAGAAATTTACTTAGATTAGAAAATTGCACAGTGCTAACATTTAAGACTCACTTCCAATCAAGATAGAAGAGATTGCCGGCGAGAGATCAGTGTATGACAACGTATTTTGAACAGCGGAACATATCAATGGGAAATCTTGTGCTTTCGCTGAAAATAGGGAGCAAGTGAGTAGTACGCATCAAGAAATCAGTGACCACGCAGAGAAGTTACACAGAGATATTAGAAATTAAGAATGGTGGCACACAACAAAAATTGGTAATCAAACAAATATTCGCTGCGGTGAACCAAATTTCTAATATGAAGGTACATAAAAGTGATTTCGAACAACATACATTGTTCAGAAAATGGAATGATCACATCTCGTACATGAATCCACTTAGTTTTGGAAGCCACTCCTATTAATCGTTGAAAACTTGTCCTACAAATGAACTTTATGAGAAACTCTTAATGAGTGAGTCAGAACACACTCACTGTACTGCTTCTGTTTTAACGGTATTCCATGACATCCGAACAATCTCAGCGGTACGCATGAGCATCTCGTCGGTCAATGATGTGATACACAGATAAGTCTAAAACTAACAGCAATTTAACATTTGTTGTCGATATAAGTCATATGTGGTTAGTACCTTACAACGTGATTCACCTTTTCAATATTGAACGAGTACATCTCACCTCATAATGAAGTTTAGTGAGTAAGAAATCGGTGGAATCACATAAAAAAGCGACCATGGTAATGGTAATCTTATTCTATCATTACAGAATTCAGATTTTCAGCGACCAAAAAAACTTCTTTGTCTGTATTTTGAGCAGAAAAAAGTACAAAAAAATATTAAAGTGCCCGTCATGGCAGAAAAAAAACACGTAGGAGATTTTGTGGACTCAAAAGAGTGAGTTTCACCTTCGTAAAATAAATTGATTTGTTCGAAAATGGAAAAGAGCACTTTCAAGTATATGAACAATGAAGTCGATGAATACTGTAATGGATATAACGAATGTCAGTGTTTGACAAAAACTACCGAAGTGCAATTGTGTAATGCTACTAATGCTTCATTCGGAGCAGTTTCTCTTGCAACATCCAACGAAGCGAATATGGAGGAGTAAAAACGCAGCAGCACATCATCTATAAAAATGTTCATTTAGAAAATATCAATGTATATAACAAATAAACAGAAAGGTGACCAGTCACTTCAAAAATATATTCACCAATGCCTATGTCCATTTTTTCGAATATCCCGCATTTGTGAAATTTAAATCATACACCATAAGTATAAAGCATACGCGTACTATGACATCACATATGTAAAGCCTGCACAAATCTTCAATTTCCATTTACTGAGTAATAAGTCATTGCCACTTATTACTCATTGCGCACTGTGCGATACCCAGAGAGCTAGGGGGAATTTATCGTTGAACAAGAATCCCCTATATGAAAGTCGATAGAGACAAACTACTGTCAGGGTTCATTTCGATTATCTGGGGAGAAAATGAATATTGGGCCTCATTCATTGGACAAGACTTTTCATGAAAGTAATAGTAGTCATTTGAAAGCCTAAATCTCTGACTAGAGCTCTACGCGGCCGGTTTTCGAAAAAACTTTCTTAGAACACTATGGCATTCAAAAGAAAAATACGTATAACACCCCCCGAGGGCCTTCATTTTTCTCACGCGTATAATCCGCGGTGGGCACGAAAAGCATCTGACCGTGTAGAGAGGATTTCATAGTATCTCAGTCAATCGTTAATATAGAGTTTATTTTGAAACGGAAATAAGATTCACAATCGAAAACAGGCTGCACTCCACATCTCTAAGCCGTCAGGGCATCGAACGCTCGCCACGTCTCCCAGCTCAAGGGTTGGCCTGTAAAGAAGTTCGCCGAATGTAAAGCTCGATCATATTAATTCTGCTACAGTCTGCTGAAACGGTCTTTACCAGAAAATAAGCACAGCGTTGGAATCGTTGAAACTTACGCTATCGAATGATTACTAACAGTCTGGAGAAAGAGCTCTGCCTGGCGAAGTGTAAGGCACAAATGTTTTCTATCTCCTACAGCGCTATCAAAAAAGCTTTTCCGGGAAGCAAACATATTTTTGAGTTCTATGAGACTTGTGCTATCGAAAGAGTGCTGTCAGTCTGAGGAAGAACTTTGTCCAGCGATACATAGAGACATAAAAACGTGTGGTCGTGTGAAACATAATTTTATTTTGGATTTTACAGCATTATAAAAGGGTGTTTTGAAAAACCGGCACCGTACGACGCTAGCCATGGATTCAGGCTTTCGAATGGTTACTGAGACGCCTATCAAAAATTCTTGTCCGACGATTAAGTTCGAATATTCATTTGTCTCCGAATAATGGGAAAGAACAGTGTGAGCAATCTTGCGAACTACTCTTGTTGAGCTGACGCGAGATATATCTGACCCCAAGTAAAGCATGTAGCGAGTAGTACTTTGGCGAAGCAACTGGACCACTTCATGCCTACGTAAAAAACATTTTAAGGAAGATGTAGAATTTGACAAACATACTTGTAAGCAGATATGAAGCACAGGACACAAAAATGAACGTTTGAAGTTACAGCTGGGATTTTGATGAACGGATCAAAATCACTTGAGCGCAAACGATCGAAAATTTTGGATTGAATTTCAAAAATCAAAAACGTATCAGATAGACAGATGTCTCGTTATCACACCTAGCAAGGTGGCAATTTTCATATCAATTTTTTGTTCTGGGCAAGCTTCACTCGTCGTCACAAAAGAACAACACTTGAAAGGTGTCAGACCTTGTAAAACGGTATAGCAGGTTTGAACAAAATGATTCATAGATTTTTATAAATACTGGAGATAATAAACCGAATAACGTGAATGGCGTAATATCAAATACGTCCAATTCTGAGGAAAACAAAGTCGCCAAAACATCAAAATCAGATCACAGTGACAACGACTGGTAACAACCTCGAGTCAACTCGACATGGGTAATTCGTAACTTTTACATAAGTCAATTGATAAAGCCGACCTTTTTGTTAAATTAGAAACTGCGCTTAGTCGTTCTTTTTGCATTTTTATTTATTTGCAATAAAATCATTTTTGGTACTTCTTATGATGTTCAATGTCAGTCGAAACCTCACGATCTGAATTTCTAATATGCAAACGATTTCATTTTCTGCAAGTGCGTGATAATTTTTTCCATTATA
Source organism: Parelaphostrongylus tenuis (assembly GCA_019055375.1). NCBI lineage: Eukaryota > Metazoa > Nematoda > Chromadorea > Rhabditida > Metastrongylidae > Parelaphostrongylus > Parelaphostrongylus tenuis. Next base: position 352,176 of record JAHQIW010001423.1, read on the forward strand.
AAATGTATACAGGTGTTTTATCAAATCATCTACTTTGGTAAAGCGTTTTCCTGACAAGGAGTATTGCAGAGACTTGAAAGGATGGTATCGACTTGCAGCAGTATCTGGGCTAAGCGATAGATGATTAGAACGTTCCAATCCTAACTCTTCAATATTTTACAATGTCAGACGCGCAATATGCGTGCGACCGTTGCCTTAATGCTGCTTAGATAAAGATGTTGCAGGCAATATTGACGTGTTGGTGTGGCTTTCACGAAACTCTCTGAACCATCGTTATGTAGTTCGCTGATCAGCTGTCTTGTGGTTAAGAGCTCTACATAGTTTTGTGCCTAATAGCAAAACGACCTACGTGGAATGTTCAAGAGACGTTCACGATTTATGCTTTAAAATGCTCATTCTGAAGTAGAAGAAAATTTCACACAGTTACAAAAAAATAAAATGGTTCAATCACCTAGAATCTTGAAATTATAAGCTTTGAGTTACACAAAACACGATAAAAAATCAAGAAATAAATTGAGTGTCGATACATAAAAATAACAAAAAGTATGACAGAACTTAGTATCCAAACTAATGTGAAGTCGGTCTTTTGAGTCTCAGTGATCGATGTCATCTTACACCATAGTCACCACCTGACAAGTAGTGACCAATTGTGAAAAATCAGCATGGTTTACCTAACCCCAAAGAAGAAAAACTACATTCATTTAGCAGAAAACCAATAGAATGTAAATCTTTCGGGGCCCACATGAGTTGTCGTGATTTGTGAAGCTGAGCTGCCAACGTATATTCAAGTAATCAGGGAAAATAAACTTTACAACTCCTATACTACTTCACACTTACCGCATTCATGATCATGAATGATCTCCACCCAGGTGGCTATATATCGAAGACCTTGTTGGATAACTTCGGGGCGATCCGCTCTATTGCTGACGACATCACCTTCATAAGACAAATCTCGAAGTCTTATCTATGAAGAGAAATAAAACAGTTGAAAATCATTATACCTTGAACAAGCATGATAATCCAGGGAATCACGCGATCGTAGATCATACTCCGAATAGCTGGACCTGCACTTGCCACACATTGTAAAAGGTTTAAAGCTCGCTCAGTAAGGCCCATTTGAGCAAGGACTACAGAAGGTTCAAGATCTAGAAAAAATTAAAGCTGAAAAAGATTGGAGACTATAGTAATCTAAAAATTATAACTGACTTTCGACAAGTTGTGAGCCCAGCTTTATCACGGATTCGCTATCGTAACTACTCAACGCTTTCGTTATGGCGATCAGAGCTCTTGGAACGCATTCTGGCATTTCCGCTGCAAAATTTTCCGTGATAATCGATTCAGTAATGCTGAGTGAATGAATATATGTGCGAACATTTGGGACTTAGGCCTAGAGCACGAAGACAGCCCAGGATAGAATCAAGATGGCTCAGAATGTCCTTCGGGTGGAACACTGAAGCTGCTATCTCCTAGTAGAAGACTATATTATTGTGACGATATGATATTCGTAATTTACAATGGAAGATAGTGGAGTAAACCTACAAGAAGTTCGCAAGTTTCAATCTTCTGCTCAAGAGAGCACTCTTCATCTGTCAATTTTTCCTCAATCAACAGATAACAAAACGGTGCGAACTCTGGATGTGCTGTTAGGCAAGTCACGCAACCATGTGCTAACAATCCTCTCGTAATAGGATCGCTGCTAGACGTCTGAAAACGTTTACTTTATATCCGAGATCCTTCTGAACTTTATTCTAGCAGATTACATATTAACCTGTTTGAATTCGATAGGGAAATACCACGACACAATCTCAAACATCTCCTCCACAAGAGCTCCTAAACTGCAATTATTCAACATTTGATTTCAGTATGAACTCGTATTACTACATCAGAAATTGTTTCTCAGTATGCCTTCATAGAGCTTTGTGAACACACTCGGAGATATGTGCACCAAAATCTTATAATCGTCTAGAGGAAGTTATGATGCATTCGAGCATCGAAAGAATTCTGGGTAATTTCTTGAGATAGAGGAAGAAATCTTGAAGAGATAACGGAAATCCAGTCCTTTCAAAGGGCAGCCAAAATCGCTGCACGCAACGCAATTTTCGTTATTCAACTAGACACTCGACCGCAAAGGATTGAATGCCCCTCGAATCGCAGAAGACTATAGAATTGAGCATGACTCAAGCCCGTATTAATATAGATAACATAGAAAAACCTAAAATCCAAGTGCTTCTCCTTGAATAAAAAACATCGAAAATATTTAAGAAATCTTTACCTAGTGGAAACGATCGTGCAACGATGATGTACATTCGGAAGACCAATGGAAGACATTTCGGATGTTGCTCACCTTCCACTGTTCTAACGAAAGTCGAAACAAAATTTGATCCCAAAGGAATAAGGTCTGAAATAGTCTTTAACAAACAAAAGCATATTCCTATCTAAGATCTACACCCTTGAAAAACAATCTTGAAAGCATATTTTTCCGTTGAACATCAAATTTACTGTTGAAAATGAACCCACTACTGACATGAAGGCTCTTATGGATGGATGAGAGGAGGCGTAAAAGATGAGCGCTTAGTAGCAGTTGCAAGAGAAAAACTACTAGACGAAAAGATCGCGTATTGAAATTTAATAAATTTCTTTTCTCAACAATATACAAGAAATTATGATACATTAAAATCCGACTGGTAGACAGCGTTGTGCGGGGAAGAAACCCATCTATTCACCCTGTAGGCGATGTAGCAATAGCCATTCCAATATGCCGTACTGTAAAAACCTCTTCTCGGTATCCCAAGACCGAACATTTCCATCACTGAAAACACTTTTTCAAAAAATATCAGAAAGGAATATATTATTTCCTTTCAGCGCACGTAGCACTGAACGCGAAATTCCGACAAAACCACTAATGCTATTGCGATGATAGTGACATCTACTTCAAATATTCATTTACTTAGTGAAATGAACCCCACCAAACTGACCAAAAAAAGAAGACACTATCTACGCCTACAACTCGCCCAGCACGAAGCTAAAAAAGAGTCACTCGGAATATACGAAATAAAAAGGAGTTTGTGCCTTGCTTAAACGACACTTCTATGCAAATCGACTGATTCTTTTTCGGAAAGCTGATAACCGTGATAGGCAACACATCTGCTTGAGAACTTTCCCGCTATATACGTGCGGAAGCTGTACCAAGGCGATTCCAGGATATCAGGTGAATACTCAACATAACTCATATCTCAACTTCACTCAACAATATAAACTCATATCTCAACTTCACTCAACAATATAACTCAACAAGCATACAACGGCATTTATAACAAGAGCGGAAATTCTCAAACATCAACCAAACTCAAATGAATAAAGCTCGAGAAGCTGTGGTAGATTATGGACGCTGGAAAAAAATTAAATGGAAGGACCATTGCAATCAGCAAGGCAGACGTGAAAAAATGGCTCCGCAAAGAAAGGTGACTCTTAGAGACTAAAAAGATGTATTCCTGTGACCTTTATTTTCACATCTGAGCCGATAACATGAAGATAACATTGGAGCATTTTCTACACACTTGTAAAAGTTTACAAAGAGAATCGGACTAGCCACTGTGCTATCTTCGAAATATATGACACCGAGAATGGTTCTCAAAAAGATCCTTGCAGCAACAGCACTGAGCAACGAAGAGAAATCTGACGAACAAGGTGAAACGCAGAATGGGTCTACACACACTACATCCAAGGTAAGCCAACCAAAACATGACGACTTTCAGTATTTACGTTCAAAGCTGCTACTCTAAACGACATTGTTAACAATGACGGAAAATCTAGCTATCAGTTCGTCTAACGATGACTCGTGATCCCCTCCTCAACCACTCTATTAATCTCCTTACTCAAAAACTACATTATAATAATGAGGGAAAAGCGAAAGTCAAAATTAAGGATAGGTCATTCATCTTATTTAACATGACTCCACGACAACCCTTGGACATTAAGATAACCCACATTTACAAGCACCGTTAGACGCAGATATTCTTGCTCTTTTCGTTGTCTTGCAACCAATCTAAGCAGAAGTAGACGGTTTCAGGAGGGGGGATCCGCTTCTAGCCATACTTCATTATCGACATGCTAAATTCTCCTTGATCGCGTTTTTTCTGCCAATCCAAGATGACAGAGCTGAAGGATGGATTTTGCTGCGGCGACAACGACTTTTGAATGGCTGCATATCCTGTGATTATTCAATCGAGGAGGATATAATGAACTGAGTAACGACAGCAATATACCAAAAATCAGCAGAATGAGGAAAAAATAAGGGGAAGAACGGTTGAAAGATGTTGATGTGCGTAAAAACGGTGTTCATTGTAACCCTAAAGGAAACGATACAGTGCGCACAATGATTACTGACGACATACCACAGAAAGTTTGAAGCAACAGCAAAACCACCATAGAAGTCGAATTAGCTTCAAAACCAAGCACGATAAACTAACGTTCCACCGGATCTTACTGCTATCTTGAACTCCAAAAATGCGTGCCATAAACAAACGGATTTCACTAGGTTTCACTGCTATGGAAAAAAATTGAGATTATATCGGTCGCCCTCTTGAACTTTTCAACCATTATTGGTCAATATTTACTATGACTGCGTTCCCGCCATTGAACAAAAATATCTTATTTAAGTGGAGACAGTTCGTACTAACCTGAACATAGTCTGATAAAGAGGAATTTCAAAACCAGAAGGAAGATTTGAGCAGCGAAGAACCTAAAGAAAAGCTATACTCTGCGAGTAAAAATGGATGAATGTATTTCCATTCTCTTTGTTTTATCCAAAAAATGTACACATTCGATGCGTGCATTGAATATCAATAATGATAGTAGTAACAAATTGACAAGTATTCACACAAGAGAAGTCTAAATATAAAAATCACTACACGTTGGATAAAGCTGCTCGGCACATGCTTCTTACCGATATCCTAACCCAACAATGACTAGAAATTCTTCACTGTAGAATTTTGATATGTTTATTCAATTGCTTTTCCTTTGTATTCAAAAAACATCGAAATTCAGTCTTGAAGTTCAAATCAACAATTATAAAGCTTGATATTCATCAATGAGGCTAGTGTAAAAACGATTTCAGGAAGTAATATTAGATTCGGGAAATAACTTTGGGTTTACCTCTGTTTGACTTGCTATCATATAAAACACGTTTATAGAAAACCATTTAATTCTAAAAGATCTTTGAGCCAATGCTTTTGCTTCTATTCCATTTTCTATCAAACTAAAGCCAAAATAGGCGCACTTGAACCGTTTCTTTTCCACCGAATTCATTCTATATAGATATGCTATTCAAGCTTTACACGCATGCCATATTCGTTGCAGAAACGACTCGAGTTCCATGAACTCTTTGTTGTAACAGCGTTCCAAGAAAACTTATCCTTACATTTTCGATGCAAAAATTTACACGAAGAAATTACATACAGGCCACCTTGTAGTTATGACTTTGCCTTTTAAGATGCGATTATGTTTGTGATTAACACATATATAATCTATTCTATAAAGCTTCCTATCTTGCTAGATCAAGAAATTCATGCTATAGATCTACTTACATCTTAGGCCATGTATGATTTCCTTACTACCAGGTTTCTTGCCGAATAAAGGCTTTTACAATGAGGAGAAATCTCCGAAGCGGAGTTATAAATTGACATCAAAGCCACCAAAAAAGACTTGACGAGAATGTCTTTATTACATCTATACAAATTAGTATATTACAAACTACATGCAGAAGTATGCGAATTGAATAGAGGGGAAAAGAATGAGCCCACACTACGATGATGAGGTGAGCGTGGCAATCGTTGTTGGGAATCGAAGTGAAGGCGCATCACTCATAAAACCTAAAAACGAACAAACTTACCAAATGGTTGATGCCACGGATAGAATACGGAGCTGTAATAGGCGAATCGTCCAGTTGCCGAATAAAGAAGTTAAGAAGAAGTCCGACTGAAAAATACCAAGCTGAAACAAATTCAGAAGTTTACTAACTTTAACCGAATTTCACCATGAAAAAGCGGACTCTAAGTCAAACCCGAGAAGCTGCTAAATCTCGTCAATAACTTTAAAAAATCAAATAACCTTGCTGTTCTGAAAGAAAGTCGTGTGGTAGAGATGAAACAACATCAATCAATTCGGAAAACGCAGTCTCTTTGATGTCGTCAGAATCGGAAAGCACAAGCGATCTGAATTTCACATATCATAGAGCAGTATCCACTAGTGCAATTCGGTGGTTTTCTTATTGTAAAGTTTTCAGTTCAATTGAAAATCCCAAACGACAAAGAACAATTGCGTCACTTACAGTAGTGCTTTCAAAAAAAAAAAAAAACAAATTGTTAATCTTTGATGGAATAAAGTCTAAATTGTCTTTGATGATTCGTTGAATTCTACTGTAGGTCCTCAATGATATAGCGTTTCATTATAAAGTCGTAAACCTTTTCATTTCGAAGAAGTCGCTTAGAGACAGTTGCTTATCAACGAGCAGTTGTTTGTACAGATTTGCATCACCTTTGTCCGGTGCCATCCTATAAAATCAAAACTGAGTTGAATTTCATGAATAATAGCGGTTATTGAAATACCAGTCCACTTTTTACACTTCTTCACAATATTTTAAGTAAAAAAAACCTGTACTCCTCACAGATAAATTCATATCAGACGTACAAAACAAACATTTGTTCAAAAAATTATCAAGTTTCATGAGCTACGAAGGTTGACCCGATAGATAAGATTAAATAGATTGATCGAAATAAAAAAAGACAACAGAACGATATCAATTCTAACGACAACCATTACAATTGAACAGATAGTTTCTAATTAAGGCTCCAATAGTCTAACACGATTAAACTTCAGATTTTTGAATGACGAAATAATGTTGAGTTACCAAATCACATGAGAAAAGAAAATACGATAAAGATTAGCGAATCAACAACACGAAGGACCTGATCCAGAGCACTACTTAAAGGTGTGCCGCTTTCCTCACGTGCATCTCAATTCTTAGTTTTTCTTCCTGGCATTCTTTCTTCATTCTTAATGTAGAATCAGTAGATTCGTGAATGCAGTTTATTTTGAGGTTAAGGAAAGTCATCTGCAATAGCTCATGTACATAGAGTATCTTTACTCGGCATTCAAACTGTAAGAGCAGCAAATTTCAGATTTACTAGGTAAAAACGACACAGAGCATCTCATGACGTCAGCAATACTCGGCCATTTCTACGAAATTCTTCTGATACAAAAGTGTAAAAGAATTAACGCAGCAACTGATTGACGATTATGAGGGTAAATTAATAGGAAAAGGTTTCGACGTTTAATCAATCCTTCAATGATGCGCCATGTGTTCTTCATCTAGCATCGTTTGAGGGGACTCAATGCAAATTTGACCTTGGCAACAGTTCGTTGTGGCCATCATGTCAGTGCTTTTATTCTTGCAAACAAGCCTGGTATGATTTCGCCGACCGCAGAAGAACGGAAAGCGTTGTGAGTCTCGAGCGTGGGATAGAACCACTAACTACGGTCGTGTCGCAAGCATGTCTAAGCATTGCGTCGCACGCGCCCTACTACCGTAAGAAATCTCAAAAATGAGACAAAAGCATCCCTACTATCAGTAAGTATAATGAACATCAAACAGCCATGACACTGTCATCCTTAATGAAAAAACTTTTACAATGGTGCATTCTTTTTTATTGAGTATTGACAAGTTCTTAGTGATGCCTGGTGATCATCACAGAAAATTCGATTCCATACGTCTTCGTTGTTCTTGGTTCTTAGATAAGTGCCCAGTTCTGTTGAGCTCATCACATAAGCGTACTTCTTCGGCCATCTATGATAGCCACAATAACTATGGTGTATGTGCCATGACCAACTCTCCTATAGAAACATTGATGTGCACATTACCATCGCCAAATCTCACAAAGTCGATATGACTTTATGAAATTGGTCCCCTAGAGACTGTCATGCAGTGACCCGATCAGCATACAGACTTATCCCATTCATCTATGCACTACTGTGATTGATTGAACAAAAATCAGGTTGACCAGACAACGGTCTTTCTCTCTGAAAAAATTTCAGACGGTATGTCGCCAGATTGGGTGCGACGTTCGTTGGGTTGACTGCAGACCAAAAATGACAAATCAATGCTTGGCGAAGAAGTAAGAAAGAAAATATCTACGACTTCTACACCAACATTTTCGATAGGTCACCTAGTTCCATGTTAGGGTCAGGGAGACGGATATGTCATCCCAACATTTCCACCTTCCAAAGCACGACGTGTTCTCCCGTAGGTGAATCACCGTGGGTCATTTGGTTCTGATAAATTAGATCCAAATATCTAAACATATTACTGTTAGTTCTCATAGCGTACAGCCATGCAAGTAAGCAGAATTCGCAAAAGGCTTCAATCCCATCCATGATACAGCTTAATTCACTGAAGTATCACAAGGGTATAAGATGCCACTCTATTTTTAGCATAATTTCAGTTGTTCATTCAGTCATCACCACATGTTGAATATTGGTAAATCACCGCATTCTCTTTTACAAATTTTCAAAAAGAAAGATTCTTAACTCTGTCTGTCCAACTTTCAGGTTGTTTTGAAACCTTCGATGACTTCAATCAGTTTTTTAGACTGCAACTGTAGGCGATCCATTATTCTCGTCTTGTGAGCAAAGAGCGAAGTACTGATAACCAAAGCAAATATAAACAAAAAGCATTGATTTTCTCTCATTCCATCTATCAATTGTTTACAAAATGGCGGAGGACGATTGCACAACCACCTAGCAATATAACGTAATACCTAGAAATTTATGACCATATCGAACTAGTGGGACCTTGAGCACCACCGTTTCACACAGAAAAGCAGTAGGAACAACCTTCGAAGCCATAGACTGATTAGCTAGCTAACTCAGCAGGTTCCATGCGCCTTGACATGCATTCTGAAGCACATAGTTGAAGCGCAATTCGTACAGTAACATGGACCTCACAGAGAACAATAAAACTTCCCCAACTTACTCATTACCAAATCCAATTAATTAAGGAAAACAACAGGGTAACGTCATACCGCCACAGTTACCACACCACTACGGTGGTGTATATAGATCCTAAGGGGATGAAAAAGCCTGTATTGAATGAGGATTTCTCCTCAACCTATGTCGCACTAGTAGCATCACTTCGGCTTCGAGCAGTATCACAGTAGGCAATTCATTTCGACGAATTAGAAAAAATACCGCTGTAATATAATTCCAAGAAAACTCCATGTGCTAAGGACGGCTTGGTGTAAAGGAGAGCTCTGCTAGATCATTGACTGTAGAAGCTATAATACACACAAAAAGACAGATAATCTAGGCTCACTTATCTGAGGCTTTAATTCAACTATTGCTCTGCTGATTGCATTCGGAGATCAGAGAAATACTTCTCGTAAGTGAGCTTCAATGAGCAGATCATTTTAACAGCAGAACGGACACAATCTTCTGGAAGATTTTTTAGGAAGAGATGGATAGACGTGTTTGCTTTGAATGAGGAAATTATTTCACAGCGGAGATCAAATTTCAGATCCTCGAGGCGTAGCCAAGTTCACACACATCCGATCACTTTTGTTAGTAAGAGTTGCAAGATGACGAGATGGACGAAAGAACTTCTGGGAGCGGAACGAGACCACAACGACATGTGAAAACTAGTCACCTAGGAAGGTACTACTAATCTTTTTCGTTCTTAAGAAGATTTATTAACCCTCTAAGGTTTGAGCCAGTGAAGTTCTAACCTATCATTTCGATTCTCGATATACCCTTTACTTCTGTGTGGTCGAAGGCAGAAAATGGACCCTTTACTTCTGTGTGGTCGAAGGCAGAAAATGGTAATGAAAAAGAAGGCAATCATGATAAAAAAAATGAACTGGTGACACTCTATGGAAGACTATCATTATCCTATTGATGGTCATCCACCCTAATAAAATTTCGGAGAAACTGATTTTTATTTCCATTTGTGAATTACAAATTTACAATAATATTAGAATGTTGTTTATGTACCTGGAAATTTTTAAATGTTATTTTGATAAGGACTTAGGGAGTTATGATTGATGTGTCATCGCCACAAGTGAAACAAACGCATGATGCCTGAAAAACGATTATCAGTGAATATTTCAGTCAACACCGGTGTAGATAAGAGTTATTCTCTACCTATTTCGCTTACCAACTTGTCACTATCTAGCAAAAGTGGCAGGACTACGAATAAATAAATCGAGGCAAACTACTGATGAGATCTGCTACATTATTAATCGTCGTCATTGCGTGTGGAATCTCTGTCCAGGTTAGATGTAAGAAATACAATCATGCTTAAATCTCTAAGATGCTATTTGATAGATTCAAAAGCAGATTTTTTAGCAGCTTCGGTATAAATTTAACACTGCTGCCTCCAACAACGTGATTAACTTCTCTACATAGTAAAAACAGTCTTTGAGCAAGAAAATAGCCTGAATACAAATCGTTGTCCATTGAACTACTTCGATTTCGACCAATTAGCCAAAAACCTTTTTTAGATATTCCTTTTCAAATAGTTAAAATTTCCAATTTTATCAGAAACTTGCAACTCCATCTAACCTGTTCGTTGAAAATTTTTGTCAATAGTGATATTGCAAAATGGCTGTTCAAATTTCAGAGAGAGTCGAGCAAAGAGAAGCCATCTATCGCCATCATTGGTGCCGGTATAAGTGGATTGTCAGCAGCTCGGCGTTTGATTGAGTTGGGCAAGACCAACATCGATATCTACGAAGGAAAGGACCGTACTGGAGGACGTATACACCCAGTGCCCTATCGTGAGGCAACAATTTTGATATCAAAAAAATGGATTCGTAGAGGAAAGAACGAGAAAATCTCATATAGACATTGAATCGTTCAAAACTAGGACTCAGGCTAAAAAAAAACTAGAGTTGTAGTCATCATTTAGTCAAGTAACTATGTGCAGTTTCAATCTACAAAAAGAATCTTGAAAACTGAAAGAAAATGGGAAAAACAAAAGCCCAAAAGGCAAGGAATGATAAAAATCACCATGTTTATTAATTTCGCCAAAATAGATTTTTCCTCTCCAAGACTAGAACATTAATATGGAATTCACCTTGATTCCATTAGCAAAAAAAAAGAACCTTCGACGGAGTTTGAGTTTGGTCGCACACAGTAAAAATTCGAGCAGATGTGGCTGCTGTGGCGCTTCACAGAACTTATAGTAATAGCAATACAAAAAGAAGAAAAAAGTAACGCACTTCTAAAATCATATCAACTCAGATTTTAGCTGAGCACTTGGACAGCTCGTTTTCATCAAGAATCGCGCGTATTTCTTTGATTTAACTAGTTTATCATTATATATATCATTATATATCATTTTGGCAAACTATTCTTTGGGTTCCTAAAGATGCGACATTGTATTTCCATCACAGGCAGCCGTGAGTTTCCGTGTAACGTAAGGCGACTCATTATCTTTAACGTCCACGATTTTTTAGAATGGTGACAACTGCTGGCAATGGTCTAAATCTACGTGGATATACGATCCGAAATATCGGACCGTTTCGATGTTGAAACCCGCATTGCACATAACAACTCAACGATTAACATTGATAAACATGTTTCGACCTTAGAGTCTCGTCAGTCGGGTAGAATCCTCCGAGTTTTAGCCAATCCTCTGTGGGTGCTCCACCCCACACTAAGAGTTAAGGACGACAATTATTTACGCTACAATGTTGTCAACTGAAAATCACTAGAACAGCAGTTTTGTACACAACGATTAACATTTAGGGTTCGATGCGTAATTAGGTTTAGGTGATGCATCGCACTCACACATGCCTTATTTTCGGATGAGCAAATCGTCCGAAAGCTAATCTTCAAAAAAATAAACCGCCGACAAGTTCTTTAAATGCTTGATGTTGGTATAATGGTCTGTGTTGGGCAAACCTTTCACGAAATACAGAAAAATCATAGCAAAAAATCACCGCTAGAAAAAAATGTTCCCAAAATGACACCACTCTTTCTTTCAATTATATATGTATACATATAAATATTATATATAAATATATATATATATATGTATAAATATAAATATAAATATAAATGTAAATAAATAAATAAATAAATATATATATATATATATATATATATATATATATATATATAGTTCTAATGAGGTTTCAAGAATTAGTCAAATAAAATACGTGAGTAAGAGAATTTATGAGTTTGAATAGATCTAATGGACATAAAAGAAGTATATCTGACGTTCTACAGTTGCATGATATTCAGAGGAGGCTATCTTCAAATGGGAGCACAATTCATCAATGGCGCGAAGAATCCGATTTATCAAATCGCAAGCGCACTAGGTGTTGTTTCAAACATTGTATCGGATACAGCTCACTTGGATGTTGCCGATTATCTCATCGGCAATCAGAGAATATCGAGGTATTCGTTCATTTGCTATACACAATGCTACGTCGAAAATTGCGCAAATAACTGTATTTCCCACACTCGATTCGTTTCCTAGCATCAATCGTCTGTGATAGTCATCGGACTATCCGAGTGACTATCGCCAATTTTTGGGGAAGTTGGCTTTTTTTATAAATATCGTTTGATTATGGACGCCTGGATTCTCCCTGGAATCGTGGCACAGTCATGCTATGTCACTCTAAAGAGATCAAATCCCTTTACTAAACATAACAAAACATCTACGTATTCATTTGGATGATTACGTGCGTAGGATGGGTTTTATAAAATCAGTAGTCCTTCTATACAGCTCATAGAGAAGTAATTTAGGGCGGATATTGAGCTATTCAAAAACTTTATCAAGCCGTTGGATCCAAAATATCGCAAATTAGCTAAGCAACAAGGGCAACTACCCCATGTCTACACATTCAAAAGTATATTCATGGAAGATTATTCGCGATTTTTGAAGGTAATTTTGAGCGCTGTACTTAAAAATGTTAGCAATGAATCCAGTAATATTTTACTCAAGGAGAACAACATCACAGGACTTAGGACGTAACACATTTCACGCACTCACGCGCTCGTACCGCTCATATTGGGAATGTGAATGGGGAGCCGATTGGGATGATGTGAGTTTTTATCCTGATTATTTCTCATGGAGAAAAACCTGTAGTGACACTTTTGAACGAGATTTTTCGTTTGATGAAAATGCCATCAACAGTGTCTATCCTTCCTAAGAAGCGGAAAAGGGAGCGTGAACTGTTTTTTAGGAGAAAAAAGAAATGACACGCCAGAACAATGAAGATTTCAAAGAGTTGAATCAAAAGAACTGTCAAATGTGTTACCACTAATTTCCATACTTGAGATTTCGGACCTAACAAAGATTAGCATGACACAAGAAAACAAAAGAAAAACAATAATAGTTCAGAAACAATGATAAACTAATTAACGTCAAATGCCTGAAAAATGTAGATTTCAATTCTATTTTTTGATTCGTATAATTTTGCCAGAGAAAGAGAAAAGCTAATCATGAACGGTAAGTCACTGAAGAATGGAGATAAAAACTTACGCTCAAAAAGGTTCAGCTGTGTTATTTGCAGATTAGGGAAGACTAAAGGACACTTAACATCTCGAAGTAGATTGCAATTCAAAGAAGCACAAATCAATTGGTTTCAGTTAAGCCTTCGTATTCTCAGCGAATTCAACGCCTATGGAGTGGATGGCGAGTCGTTTTCAAACAGATAAACTCGGATATAAAGCAATACTCGACCATATACAAGCAGCCATACCAGAACATATGTTCCAACTCAACACAACGGTTCTAAACATCAATTACTCAGATATTGGAGTGACGCTGAAGACATCGCGTGATCACAAACACAAAAGATATGACTATGTGATAGTCACTTCATCCTTAGGTCATCTCAAAAAATACCACCAGAAACTCTTCACGCCACCGCTTCCTCGGAAGAAGATAGAAGCTATCGAGAAAATAGGTTCGTTGCATAGAAACATGCGATTATTTACTGATATCGTTTTCAAATCAAAAAAGGGCTACTAGAAAATTCTGCGAAAACCATGAAAGCGCATTCTCCCATAGAAGAAACTCCAAAAACACAAATTTTGCAGTTGCCAGTAATTCGGATTTGATGCAGTGATCATCCTACATTACTTCACCTAAATATGTCCATCTGACTGTTTTTCGGCATTTGCTAATTTCACGTATATCCATAAGTGCTTTCAGGATTCGGAGGAGCAAGCAAGATTTTTTTCCGATGGAAACAACCATGGTGGTCTAACAAAACTTATTCAATTATGCCACTTCCAGTAAAAGGAATGGCTCGCAATACTATAGACAAATTCGACAGAGCGCTAAATACACTACAAGTATGAACGATTCTACATATTGTTGAAAACTCCAATTATGAGTGAATCACAATTTCATGAATAAGAGCATTATGTAGTCCTAAATAATATTACGACAAATATAACACAGCGATGTTTTCATTCATGAATAGTATTCATGATAGTGGAAACATTACAAAAATATTTTTTTATCATTATTATTTGATTCGTATTCACAGTATTTCTCACTATGTAGAACCCATCACTTAGCATTCAAAAAGTTTTTTTCATCTTCTTCTTGAACAACGTAGAGAACTGATTAAGCGCGTCTCTTTGGAATCTCGAGGATAGCCAGACCGTGGCGTACCACACGGTGCTCGTTGTTGACTACCAGAAACTGTTGGGGGAAGGCGGATCGACCCCGCACGTCGCGTCGTGCATCACAAGCACACGGCCACGGTGCCCCCAATGAAGTTTAGATAATCAAATATGACTTTCTATAGGGCTAAAGAGTGGGCACGACTATAGAATTCATTTATCCTTTCAGGATCTCGGAATGCCCATTGTTCGAAAGATTAATCACTCAAAATTAGAAGAATCCTTAACATCCAAATATTCAAAGATTTCATCTTCAAGGTCGGCTTCAAGCCCACATATTTGATATCCTACGATAGCTAAGCTAGGTTGATAGGTTTTTACCTCATCTGTCTTGCTCAGAGGGGATTTAGCTTAACATGGAACAATGACCATGAAACAAGATAGCTCATTTAGCATAAACATTCAATGAGAGCAAACGAAAAAAGTGGCTAAAAGTAGATCAGAATGCAGCAAAACTTCTGAATTTATAAATGACCGGCACCCACTAATTATTTTTAATTCGTAGATTTATTTTATTTTATTTTGCACAACCCGCGATCACAATTTATTTCGCGTTGCATTTGGTGCATTCAAATCAATCGCATTCATCCTCCACAGAGGTCATCGGATATTTCATGTGTTGTTGCTTCAGCTACTACCTGAGGGCTTCGTTCACTTCCAGATCATAATTAATAGATAAAACCAAAGTACATCCAATAGGATCAATCGCACCATACTTCAACTAGGCGGTTTTTTTCTAATCAAGAGGAAAAAATGTGATTGATGACAAAAAATTACAGATTTCGAATACATATGTCATTTTGAAGGAATTATAGATTCTGGATTGGGAACCAAATACAACAATAGCCTGGATAGGAGGAGAAAGTAACAAAGTGTTGGATAATATGAGTGACGACGAGATCATTGAGCGACTCACATCACTAATTCGTGACATGAAAACGACCAGTCCATTGAACCTCCAGTTGAAATCATCAGGTAATGGTTCTCAAGTCAGTAAAATTTGTCTATCTTCCTTAAGTGAACACACTGCAAACTAAGCATCTATTCTTCTATGTGAATCATTGACTACTTATTCAAAAATCTATAAAAACAACTATGTAAATTATGAGTATTTATCTTGAACCAAGTAATTGTTCCTCAAGATCAGAAGAGTAGAAAGTCGCCATCAAAGAATTGCCATAAATATACGTTTTCATTATGATATGCGGATATTTCTCATTATTAAAAATTCAGATCTCGTTTGACAAAAGACGATTTACTACTAGGATCGTATTCCTACCTTAGTGTGGCTCAAGCTAAAGCGCAGATACCACATTCACGTCTAGCCATTCCGGTCAAACAAAACAAGCGCCTAAAAGTTCTCTTCGCTGGAGAAGCAACACATCATAGGTTAGTTAAAATCAAATCTTTTCTATCGCAAAACATTGGTGAATGTTCTCCTGCGTACATTCGGAAAAATGGAAAGCCGGACGGGATTTGAACTCGCATTTCATCTTTTCCGGGGTGCGTGCTAATTGCACGACAGGCACTCCTGTACTGTTTCTGTTACACAACGTATCAATCTGCTAGCAATCTACCGTCAACAGTTTGGCCTGGCAAGCCGATACCGACATTGAACCCAGTCACGGTGACCTTAATCTTATTGTTATATGCTTCCCCTAATATATTATTTCAAGCTCTATCGAATAAGAGAGCAATCAAATAAACGGATTTTCGTCAAAACAGTACTCCAATTCGAGAAATATTCATAGAGAAATAATACAGAGTTATTTGCCAACAGTGCAACTGAACAAGGTTTCTTTTACAGTCCAGCAAGCCGTGAAATCTGCAACAGTACACAGTTCCAGAGATATTTGTTAGCTTTTGAGAGAAAACTTATAGCTTACATTGATGCATTCCGCTCCATTCATTTACGTGGCTGACCATCATTAGAATCCTGCCCTTTGAACGCAGTTTTCTCCAAAACAATGCTATTTATCATTTACTAATCACTATTTCTTAGTAATCAGTAGTCATTAAATGAGCGGTAAAGGATTTGTAACGAACATCGTTTAACTGCTCGCCCTTTTTTTGTGCTCCACTTGGATAAGGGAACTACAGGTCACAAAAGAACGGATTTCAAAGAATGGAATCTTAGACCAGTATTTGATTGGCACATGTGCTAAAATCAGCACTTATGATTGAGAGAGGCCTCGAGCGATATGGACAGTATAGTGACCACATGACCGTATATAATGGGATGGGTTAGGGCTGCCATTTCTTAGTAGTAGTTTGTGACCAGTACTGATCCTCAGCAGAATATCTGAAAGATAACAACACTAAAACGTTTCCAGATTGTTCCAAACAGCGATTGGCTCGTATCTCAGTGGACGTCGAGAGGCGGATCGTTTGAATTTGGACTGGGAATCAAGAAATCCAGTACGAATGGCAGCACGTTTCGCCAAGAGTATGAGAAACCACTCTAAACCCGCTTGTAAAAACAGTCGTCTACCAGTCGATATTCTGCCTACCTACGAAGTCGTGAAATGTTATCCGTAAGATACAAATCAAAATTATGTGAGTCATGTCTCCATTAATATGTATGCATAAACGTATGAGGCAACAACGGGAAAATTCACTTGACAACGAGTGAAAAAAGTCAATAAAAAACCGAAAGCATTTGCTGATTTCACCCAATACTACATTTATTTGCCATCGAATTAATCAAAGACGTAATTTTTTTTTGCATACATTATATGTCCTAGTGATGGTAAGATTTGTTAACTGATTGTGATACAAAACAAAGGAGAGGCGCGTAGCGCGGCGTTTAGTACTGTATGGGTGATACACACTGAGTTGTTGCTTTGATACTTCACTGCGCGCTCACTAACGACCCGGTTGTTCTTGGTCGACATACTGATACCAAGCTCGTCCGGAAAGATAAATCTATAGATTAAGCAATTCACTGATTATTTGATGAGCAATCACGAGGTTACTCTTACACTTCAATTTATAGTAGCTGACGTTTGAGCGCCGCTTTCGCTTTCTTCAGGCCGGATAAGGCGGAACGACGAAGGAAGGGAGAAAGTGTGAAATTGAAATCTCTACTTCCCTGAAGAAGTCGAAATCCGCGGAAACATCAGATATACTGGATGTGCAATAACACTGGATCTGTTCATCAAGATGACAGTAGACTGATACATCAGTAGCCTACCGCGAGCCATCGTATAGGTCATTTAAGGAATCAGCCATTTCTAGCGATAAGCGTAGAAGTCAGATACATAACGCGCTCCTCAAGGATGGATCGACGACAACGATTTCTATCTCATTGTTCTAAAGCCTACATAACGCATCAGCTCTTCTTTTCGTCGAGTTGATAAACATAATCGTGCCTCCTACTGCATCGCTAATGTTTGGTGCTGCCAAGTCTGTATTAGAGAGAAAAGTCCTGCTTTCAATTTTGACGTATGAGTAACACCTCAAAAAGTGATACATACACGTAAAGGAAGAAAGCGAATTTTGCCTTAAATCCGACTTCATCACTCTAGTTCACAACATATAAATCCTCCAGTTACTGAAATAAAGCACATTGGAGTTATTGAACGCGTAGTTGAAGATCGATGGTAGGAATATTTCCATAAAAAAGGCTCCTAAGCTCAGTTAACGATCGCAAATCGAAGATCCTAAATTCAGCACTAGGTTATAAAAGATAAGAAGGGCCGGTCACATGTGTTTTGACTAATGGACGAGAGTTTTTAGCACCTGGATTACTAGGGGAGTCAAACGCACCTCAAAAAGGCCACCGGCTCCCGTGGGTTGCTTTCTTTATGAAAAGGCTAGAAAATTATGATGCTATCTTATACACCAGATTAGGCCACCAAAAAATTCTTGGAAATTGTCGACCAATGGTCTTTCAAACAAAGTCAATCTGGACATAATTGAGAGATTATCTCTGGAGAGGATAAAAGGGATACCAAATTGTAAATAAAACTATTTGGACTCTTTATCTGAGACGGTTTAAACAATATTTCCAAAAGATGTTACTCAATGAATAAAAATAAACTTCCGATTAACAAAAAACGTCAGGAGCTCAGAACGTTATAGATTCAGAGGAGAGACTCTTAATCGTTTTCATGATCTTCAACAGTTGATAACAAAATTTAAGGTTTTGAATTTCGGACGGAAAAGCGACGCTGCAACAAACAGACACATTATGGAAAATCATTATGACATTCTAGAGCAATCTTTTGAAATGCATTCGTACTTCTACGGCTTTTTCGCCGGAGAGCTTTTTGATCAGACTTTTGCGAATCATTTGATAGCTTGAGAAATGGCGATATTGGAAAATTACGTTCCACCTATGGCCCCATTTTTTCCACACGGCTAGTGTCCGTATTTTGCTTTCCACTAGTCTAGTAGTAATGAATCGATAGCACTAAAGTGATAGAGAGCATGAAAATTCTTCTAAAGCAGAAAAAAGGAACTCTAACCAGACAAATAAGTCGCACGCCGCTCTGCGATTCGCGCTGTGCGCAGGCGCACCGATTACAACTGCCGTCTCCAAAGATTCAATCTTTTCTTTCGTGTTCATTATATGAGCTTTTCGAGCAAAAAAAAAACTGCGAGAAACATGTGGGTGGGATCCAAAAAGATCAAAATTCCATCGCGACAGACCGAAAACATTTATCCAGATAAGCATTGAGTGATTCTCACAGTTTATATCGAGTTTGGAAAAAAGATTCACTGCGAGCTGAGATATGTTGAGCAAAAATTATGAGTGGACGCTATTTTCACACTGCACGATTCCTTAAGATAGGATGCCATCACGAAAAGCTTAACATTCACACCAGATCTAATTTCTTTTCGTAACGGACTTTCTCGTTTTCAAACGACAATCGGCAAATTTTTGTAACTAGGACAACTGAGAGGTTAAAAAATAGCGATCGGAGAGAAGCGATCAATTCACTTTGAGAAGTCTAATGAGAAGCTTCTGTGAGGCAAAATTTACAACCGGAAAAAAATAATCTATCTTGACGACGCAGACCATTTACAATGTTTCCTACTCTCTAATGCAGAGGGCATGTGTGGAGTGAATTTTCTGTAAAAACGCAAGCGAAGTTTGCGCTTCTTTGGAATAAAACAAAACACACTAAAATATATCGTTGGCAAAAGCCACAAAACAGGTCAACGGCGAGTATAGAGAACGTTTCTGTGATTGTTTGAATAAAATAATAACAACAAAAACTCAAAATTGCTAAAGTTTCGAAATATATAGTCGGAGTAGGACATTATAAGAAAGGATTCTTCAAACAAGCACTAAATCTTCGAACAAAGCTACCATGGAAACTATCATTGTGTACTTCATTACAGCCATCAGATCAGTCTCCACACAACTTCATCCGCATAACGCCCATGATTACCACAAACTCATGTCGACAAAGAGACTTGTCATCATAACTTCCTTCATATCAACGCATAGTTTAAAAAGTTTACCAGAGAAAAATACGCTGCAGATGGTAGAGTATGCGGTAACGTGAGTCGTATATGACTCACAACATCGATATCTGTCAAAAAAACATAGGTGGACTTGTTTTCTTCAATCTTCGAAAAACTGACAGAGCACTGGACATTGATAACCAACACGAACGATATTATATATGAAGAGTACAAAAATAGTGAGCTACACAGGAAATGCATATTTCTTCGATCAAATCACTATATTCACGTAGATGAACGCCAAATTCAATATAATGCTTTACAAGTTCATGGGATGTTTATTCATCCATAATTATTACACGTATCTAATACATCATCTTTTCACACCGATGCATTGAAATCATCTGAATACATTTCTATGAGTTGTAATCTGGAAGTGGTATTGTTAGCGTGATTATAAACGCCAACAACCCTTACCGATGATAAGCATTTTTATGAATCTATCTGATCTCTGATTCGGTCTTTTCATGACTTCTAAGATTCTGACTCGACAAGAACAAAAGCATGAATCGAATCCCCTCTCCGACAGGATGGGTACAAACATGTGGGACAATGGCGCACATATTGCTTGCGGTACATAAAGGAGAAAAATAAAAGCATCAAAAATATGACCGATCAGACGGAATAAAAATGCTCCTTCATACATGTGTTGAGAAATAACCCGGATATAATAACACCTAATACATTCAGCGTCAAGCTCTATGTCTATAAACGTGCTCTAAAATTGCAAGAAAAAAACTTTTTCGAGTAGAATTCTTTGATTAACATCACATTTGGGGCTGGAGAACCACAACGCCAGCCCCGCCCCGTCAGGGCGCGGCGGCGAGCAACCCGCACTTACGAGTGTCTTGTGCTGCCGTCCATCGGGATGAAGATTACCCGTTCGATCCCCTAACAGAACGCTTAATGTGGTTTTTTTTAAGTATTATTTTCAGGTGAGAATTAGTACTGATGGTCCTTCTATAACGTAATTATTATAGCAAAAAACCCCAGTCGCCTAACATATCACTACTTTTTGATACGAAATGTAAATTATGGATTAAGAAGTGAATTGGTCGTTTGTTTTACGGAGTTACTATATGAGATATGGCGTGATATGCTGTGCCAGTGATTTGAGTATATTGTATAGAAAACAAAAGGATAATATCAAAAAAAAAAACTACAATAAAGCGTCGTGTTAAGGGGATCGAACCAGTAACCTTCTTAATGGACAGCAGCACGAAGCACTCGTCGCTGCGAGTTGCTCGCCGCCATGCGCGACGGGTCGGGCTAGCGCTGAGGGTCTGCCGTCCCCAATATGTTGAATCCGAGGAAGGCAAGGTACGTTATGAATTTCTGGACGGAACCCTGTTCTAAAGTTCCCTCAAAAGAATAAGTTTTCCAATTCGTCATAACTTAAACCTTGCCCTCCTTTACAAGCAACATTGTCAGTAACAATCTGAACTTCTATAAAGAATAAACGCTAACAAAAAAAAAAACACACGACTAGTTCGAGGACTCGACCTCAGTAATCACAACATTTCACCATGTAATTGACAACCGAAGGAAAAAAAGGAAAGGAATTTTGGTGTTAACAACAAAATAAGTCTGAAATCAAAGATCTTCTGACCTATTCATAAGTATTTGAATGAAATACCAACTTACATAGATAAATCATCTGTCACCTAATCGAACAAATAAATACATAATACTAACAGAAGGACTGACACGTTCATACCAATATGGACTTGAGAGCATGGCATATAAAGCCTAAGGATTACCATTCCTATCACAGACAATGACTGGTACGTTTGCTTATTCAAAATGTAAACCCCGACACGCTAATTGCAAAAAGTATCTAGGAAGTTTCTAGGATCAAACCCTGCTACAAACTACGAAAAAATTCGAAACTAATTCTCTTATAAAATCTCTTTTCTCCTTAATCATCACAACACAGTGAAGTTTTATACCCCTTACACCTTCGAAATGTAATGCAGCAGGAGATCTGCCTAGCTTTCACAGAAAACTACTTGAAGACAAAAGTCTCTCAGGAACTGGATCGTGTATGAAAAAAGTGTAATTTCAGTTGAAACATAGACTTTGCACTAGTAATGGAATCACAATAAAGAACACAACTATAATTACAAATAAAACAAATTCTCCTATTCAAAAATTGAAGTACAAGTTAACTAGGTCAACAGGGACCTTAAAAGAAATAGTCAAAACCAGGAGACTTTATTCATTAATCCTAATGTGGAAGTGTTCACGAGACCTCGGAAGAACAAGAAAAGGGGGAAGGAGAGGGGCATTTCACTCTGAAGGATAGTCGCCATTTATGGTGGTGCCTAAAGATGGGGTGCTTGAGTTTGGTGATCGAAAACCGAGAGCAGTTTCTTTGACCAAAGAATTCAACGCGAATAAGTTCAAACATATCAATCATCTGCAGTGACTCGTTTTTCTTGGCCGCAACTTTCTGTAATCGGAACGTAAAATTCCTTACAACTACGTTCGACGATAGACTCTTCACAAGGTGAAAATTTGATCTATAAAAAAACCTACTCGGATTGTAGGTATCCTTAGCAAGATATTAGCAAATCGTTCATGGACTAGAGATCCGGTGTAATGTCGTTGAATATGTCTGTGCAAAGCAGTGAGCAATTTCTTCTGTTCAGCAGCCACATTTCGTTGACTGGCCGAGTCAATACCATCTGTGTCTAAACAAATAGAAGTTTATTAGTTTATCGACTTGACATTTTGAAGACCCGCGTAGATATCGCGCAGTCGCTAGCGCGGTAGTTAGAGAGCGGCATTTGCATGCATTTGTGGCTTTCTAACTGCTTTCCCACGAGCACGAGACGCGACGCCGAAATTGCAGAAGCTGAGTGAGATTCAACGTCGCGCGGCATCAAAAAGACCCTCATGGTCCTCAAAGGTTTTGACTGAATTGCGACAATTAAAACCAATGTCTTCTAATCTTGACCAAATAAATGCAACGAGTAGGATTTTTGGAAAGTTAGCCAGTATGACGTCGATTATGAAACATCAACTGCACTTTGTCCCTCAATTCAACCTATATCACAATCATTTCCTTGTGCGGGTCCCAGTACTTCTAGCACACGACTCGTCTCCTCGCACTCATCGCTTTTTGGGGTTTCCATCTACTTCACAACATCGCAAAATATTGTCAAGCACGGCCCCTTGCAATCGTGGGGATGGCCAGGCGGGCGCGTTCATTGACTGGAGTGGAGGGGAGGGGCACAGGGCCTGCGTCGAGCATCACTAACCACTCAGCCATAGTCCCCTCTTCTCCTTTAAGAAACATCAAATCACAAAAGAACTCTATATATCGCTTGAAGATATACCTGGATCGAAAAACATTATGGCTTGAAGAGTAGCGAATTCCGTGGTAGAGATGTTGAGCTGGCGAAACGGTTTCATCACATAATCAATCATCGCTGCCATTACCGGAGTTAGCCCAGAAACACTGAATGAAATCACTTTTTGCGAGCAACCGGAAGATGCATCTCGGTGACGATCCAATGATCCAGCTGGCAATCTGGAAATATTAGTACTCAATATAAATAGGTGAAGAAGAAAAAAAAACGTAAAGGACGTGGTTGTTAGGAACAGGCAGAGATAAAGCAGATATTACTCAACAAGTCCAAATTAGAAAACTTCGAAACCAGCTCGTTGAGAGTGGGGTTAAACTTGATTTTATCACCAAAGTATGCGTCGGATATCGAAAATCTAGATATGAAGCATAGCTTACCCGCAGTTTTCTTCGAAGAGCTTACTATCGAACAACGTATGCATCTCTGGGACGCCCCTCAGTGCCTGGTACGGGTCGACCATAATCCTGAAAACTCAAAGCACTAGACAAAATATTCATTCCATAGAAATCGGGTTCGAATAGCTACAGTCAATAGTCGCTAAAGTTGAATGTAGATCTAGTGAAGTCAGAAATCGCTCAGTGCTAAGCACAGTAATTTAGCATGCATCATGGAGAAGCACACACTTTCTCCATTTTCGGTTCGATCTTTCGGGTGATGGTTTGTGATAAGCTATAGTGTTTTCGTATCCTACAATGAAACTTTTTAAGTCTTTTATTTAGACTGTGCTGTTTCTCGAAAAGAGGAGGAACGAAATTAGACATAGCAGATTTGATAGATTGATACCGTTTCCAGAGAAAACGTTCAAAACTCCATGAGATGATGTGCTACTCCAAAGGAATATCACAGACTCTTTTCGTGAGAAAAAATAGAGGATAACTGAGAACAAAGAAAGTTCCTAGCCCGAAGAAAACTGAGCACCAGAATCTTTGGGTAGTTCCCGGACGACAGAACTCTAATATCTCAACAAGTGTTGGGTTAGTTGCTCAGTGATATATATATATATATATATATTAATATATATATTATATCACTGGAAATCACTCTCTCTCGGCGTGTTGATCAATCCCTGAGGGATGCGCCATGCATTCGACTTCAATTTTTAACTTCGTTTGAGGTGACTGAATGCATATCTGGCCTTTACAATGACTCGCGGTGGCCTCCCGCTGAACCGAGTCAGTGCTGCTTATCCTCCCAGACAAGTCCTGAGACCTGTCTGGTACCAATTTACCGACCCCGGAGGGATGGAAGGCTTGGTGAGCCATGAGCGCGAGATCGAGCCAATGACCTCGTGTGCGACGCAGGGCACCTCTAACCACTGCGCCACATGCGCTCTATATATATATATATATATATATATATATATATATATATAGAGAGAGAGAGAGAGAGAGAGAGAGGGAGGGAGAAGAGAGAGAGACGCCGCTCTACGCGCCAGGATACCGAAAATAAGGGGGCCGGTCACGTGGTGCGCTTCAACAACCGATATACTAGAGTCGTTACCAACTGGATTCCTCGGGACATCAAGCGCTCTACAGCAAGACCACCGATTCGTTGGTCCGATTTCTTCACGAAAGGTATAGAAGAATGATATGATGCTCATCGAATCCCTAGAGCGAGGAAGACCCACTGGTCTACTCTTGCACGCGATAGGGAAAAATGGAAGTGTTGCTGGTATCCGCTCGAGTCACTCGTCGATCAACGGGATGACAGGTGATACAGGTGACATATATACACATATTACATATATATATATATATATATATATACATACATACATACATACACATGCATATTGATGTGAGAAGTCGCTACACATTGAAATACCACCGAGAACTCTGAGGCGCCAATCAGTCCGTAATCCCTTTCATGTCCGTCTCTGTACAACGAAAGATTTCAATATATGTCCTAACAGCAGAGACGGTGATTGCATGAGCGTAGGAAGAACTTGCCTAATATCTTGCATAGCGTGTGGCGATAAATATAATGGCGAGACGGGAAAGCCACTCTATGTCCCGCATAGAAGAACAGCTTGCTGACAAGCGTCTTTATAGACGAAGCACCCCGCTAAGAACACATAGAGCGTAAAAGCATAACGGAGTAGACCTTGATTAGAACCATCCTATAGAAGAATATAGAACCACCATCCTTGCTCAGGAACATAAAACGTCAGCGCGAAAGATTTTGGAAGCGTTTTGGATTAACACAACCGATCCCACTATAAACCGAAGTGAGGAATGCTTCGTTATCACTCGTGATATGAGATAGTTATATAAGACCGTTGTTTTGCTTGGTAGGGTGCATTGCGAGCCTATGCGGTCTCCTTCCGGTGATCTCCACTTGAATCAGTCAGTGGAACACATTTAAAAAAGCGGTGAGTATGTTAAGAATTGGTTTTGAGCTTGATACGATTGAAATCTCGGTCTGACGATTTTTTAAAAAAGCAGTGTAGGTATTTGACTGTATAGATTGTAAACAACTTGACCTTTCTTAGCTCTAATAAAGGCGAACAGCCAAATCGCCAGCTGTTCAATAAGGAATAATATAAGAGCTCGTGTCTGGCTTAAGATAGAAAATTAGGAATTACTGAAGCATGCCGAAATTGATAAATAGTAAGTCTTCGCCTTTGTTATAGATTGTGTGAAAAAAAAATCTATGCCGAGAGAACCTATTCCTAGCAGACTGTTGTAAAACCGATAATCACAAATGCTGTACGAAAAAATTTGTTCAAATAGATATTTTTGGTGAAGGTTTCCAACGGGTAAATCAAACACATTCACTGGTAGATCAAACGCAGTATCTGTAGGGACGAAGCAAGAGTCATCTTATTCTATTGCGTAGATCGATAGCGTCTCGCAACATCTTCACAGCAATTCCTTACATTAATATATTGTTTATTATCTAATACTGACAAATACTGACAAAAATGTCATATTTAATGTAAGTTTGATTGCAGTTTCACTAAATAATGATTCTTCATCCGTATTCGCTCGAAAATTTAACTTTTAGTGATCTCGCTTTTGGAGTGGAAAAATTGCAAATCGGCGTGTAACGCTTCCTTAGAGACAAAGACGAAGAGGTCTTCTACGAAGATACTTATGATAGCGAGGATAGCCTTCGCAGCTAGTACTTCTCAAGACTAGACTCAGATAGTGGAGTACTATGTAGTTCGCCTTACAAAGGAAGAGTCGGTGGCAGGATCTGAGATATGACTTATCCCCAAGCAGAACTATTCAATCGAGGCCATAGAGGTGTTGAAAACCTTGCATTGTTTGGATGCAAGACTCCACTGGGCTTATGATCTGCTCATGGTTTCGAGAGCTTCCACAACGTCGCACCTCATGTCGAAGGGTCGAATCATGGAGATTCACCCACCTGCTTGCAGGCACGACGTAAACGACAAGCTGTACAAAACAAGACAATTTTTGAAACTTGGGAATAGTAATTGTGAGGGTCCATTCACACCAGGGAGAGAGGGATGCACCGACGAGTCGATGGTGCCATCCAAAGGACGAATTAGGTTCCACCAGTTTGTTCCTTTCAGAAAGAATAGATATGAAATGAAGGTATACAAACTCTGTGGTGAAGGCGGATATTTCTACAAAACGATGGTGTACACAGGAGCGGACACAAATCCGAGACCGGCCGAACGGCCTCTTGCAGTGTAGTCATGGACCTGATAAAGGATCTCCTAGATCAACAAATGCCCCCTCTGCAGGCAAATGGTACACCAGTGCTTCCCTGGCTGGGAGGAGGACTTATGAATGGTATGTGCATTTCGCTAGTTCTTGCTTCGCAATCTGTAATTCCATACTTTAGGCATGTAGGTCTACTATTCCATTTCGTCACGCGCGTATTCCTCAAGAACGCCTGGCTACTCTGCTGCACCTTCAAGGAAGAAAGTCGAAGTAAACGCGTCCAAGGCGGCAACATGTGTTATATAGGGCAACGTAATGCTCCTCCGTCGACATCCAGCCACGTACTCCAAACGGCATCACTTCAAAAAGTGCGTCAGGTGGTATAGAAACTGTGTAAATATCATGCGCAGTGAATAGGAACGAGCTTATATATGAGGAGAAAAGGCACGTACGTACAAGGTACAATTAGTGTAAAATGTATTTTTTTTGCATGGAATTTTATGATGCTACATACCAACTATGTGATCTTGAAAGCTTTCGATATAGTTCACTTTTAGGTAGTATTGTCTTTTCATTGTATCGTATAATTTTATTATTTTCGGACACCTTATTGATTCGTCTTCATAGCGTTCTTTTTTTCACTGTTGAGATCCCACAACTTTTAGCATTCTGTTTGTTTTTTCGTCTTCCTCGACGTGTAAAATACTGACTGAACACATCTCCTTGCAATCTCGAGAACAGTCTGGCTATAGCGCTCCATAGGGCGTCCGTTCTGCGTTCAGGAGAGTGGTTAGTGGGGGGGGGTTTCGCCCGCCAGCGCCACGACGTACCTCACAACCACTCGGCCATGGCGCCCCGTTGTATTAATTGTATTGTATTATTATTGTTGTATGTTATATGCATGAACGTTATATCCACTTGTATAAATGCGTGTTGTAGGAGTCTTTGACTCAACGTCCGCCATGGTGTTATTATGTTATAGTTATATTTCTCATGATGTTCAATAAATAATTTGCGGAAAAGAAATAATTGGTCAGGGCCAAGGGCATAAAAGTAAAAAAATAAAATCCTAGAGGCAAGAGTGATGACAGAACTGGCGTCAGTAGAGCAACGGGTGAGAGCCACGCGCTACCGCATAGAGTGAGATGCAGGTTCAAGTCCCGTCCGATGCAAAAGCTTTGCACATCACTCTACATCACTAAGTAAATAGAAATATACAAACAAAGCTTATATAGGATCAAGATTTATCATATCATCCGCTATGGTTTTTATGGTGTTATAACTATATTTTTCTGATGATGATGGACAAACATTTTGAGGAAAAAAATAGTGGGATAGGATCAAAAGATAGAAACAGATAGGATATTAAAACACGGTTCACTTAGAATTAAGATTTTACTATGTAAACCCAGGAAACTCTTTGTGATAACAAACCATCGTACTTCGGAAGCAAAACGTAGATCTCTTTCAAGTTGGTAGATTCGTATTCTAAAGGTTTTCCAGAGAGAAAACCTACTACTGCAATATCTACTTCTCAAAACATCGAATCATTTCTAATCAGATCCAAGAAATCTTATCTATTTACTGCTTTTTCGCAGTTTTATAATGTTTTCAATTACACCAAAGAGAATTGAATGCTGGGCAAAAATCCGACCTTAGACGAGAGTTGAGCCTTCCACCCATGCCGCGGGTGCGTGCTACCACTACACCACCGAGGCCACCGCTTACTCACCACTCATTGGCTGAAACGCGGGTTCAACTTCCATCTGAGGTCGAATTTTTGCCCACTACTCAATCCTCTTAGCTATATTTGAAACCTATCAATTACTCGAGTAAAAAAGCTGTTTGGTAAGACCAAAAAACACGAGTGTATTCCACAAAATGCAATCGTATTCTAGAAAATTCGTGATGAAAATAGAGATTTTTAGACCGACTGGACGTTCTTTCTACTAAAAAGACTTTTACAAAAGTCACTTCAGCAAGATACAATTTTTCGTAGCGATAAAGTATGCTTAGAATCAACAGTTACTATGTAAAAGTAGACGCTAATCGAGAGTTGTGGCCCCATTGAGCTTACAAGCCTAAGCCTAGCATGCTCTTAAAAGTTCTTCTTGAAGCAACCATTTAAAGAAATACTCTAAAAATTGGTAGGAGCACAACCCTCCACAAGGGCTTAATACTAAGGAACTCCGCTGTGAAGTTGAAACAACGCATTCCAACAGTGAAACGTCTCTTTTAGATTGCTGGGATTTATATATACCTGAGAGAATTGAGTGGTGAGCAAAAATGCGGCCTCAGGCGGGAATCGATCCGCGTTTCATCCTATCCGGGGACACGTGCTCTATCACTACACAACCGAGGCACATTTGCCCGACCACTCCTTCTTCAACATCTCAATGTTAGCTATGATAAAACAGCTATGTTAGCTATGGAATTTATATCACAAATCAAACTTACTGCCAAAGTCGGCATTACTCAAACTATCGATCGACTGTTAAAAAAACATTGATAAAACAAAAAAAAAGTTAAAGGAACTCGGAAAAATGCTCCTTTTCAAAAAAAATGTGGTTTTTTTCGTTGATACACTGGAAGTTTTCGACATATGAGCGTCCTTTTTACTGGAGAGCCCTTTGAATCTAAATTGATAATATACCCTCAAAACCTGACTTTATGAAATAAATTCCCATACTTTCATTCCGACGCAAGATAGTACAAACTGCTGCCGTAGACGGGGTGCGCCTATAAACAAGTGAAGCCGTTGTCAAGGATCTAATTGCCTGTTCCGGAGAGAAGGAAGGCTTGGTGAGTCTTGGGCACGGGACCGAAATCGATCATCGATGAATCGACCATGCCTATGACGAAAAGCACTCTGACCACTGCGCCACACGCGCTCTTGACTTCACAAATCAGATAACAAAGTCATTAAGAGCAATGGAATGATGTATACCTATACTACGTTACATACAATGGAGGAAACTCTCGAGCTAGACGACGTGTTATTGGCTATGAGGATGGGAACATTCTGTTCTTCAATATACATAGTACAAAAGTGACAGTGTAATCTGTCAGAAAAAAGCGAAGTCTTAAAATCAATTGGAAGGTAATGAATCAAAAGGCCGACTCCGAGTATCATTACTCACTCGGCTACCAACACTCACAGCAATATTACGACGTCATAAGTGCCTTTTGTTTACCATAACAAACCCGTTAAACGATTGGCTGCTGACAGCTTCGATGCCTTACTTCAATAAAAGACTGGTAGGAGGGCGCTGGCCTCCGTGGTGTAGTGGAAGCACGCGCTCTTCGTGTAGATGAAACGCAGTTTTGACTCCCGCCTGTGGTCAAAAGTTCTGCATGTAACCAAACCCGATATTTGCGTTTTTCGTTATCAGGATACAAACTCTTCTCAAACACTAATTACCTGTGGGATAAGTGTCCCGTAGTCAGCGGGGAGGCTACCGTACTCGGTTGGAAGGCGCATCGTAAGCACATCCGCATTTGCAGCATTCAAGTCATTCTTAGTTCTGTAACTAGTCCTATTTCAACTGAACAAGTCAAGGAAACAAACCGGAGAAACGAAACGATATTACTGTTGAATAATCAGAGTGAGATACTCACAGCATTCCCTGGATCTGATCGTGAGATGTGCGCGATATGACGACGCCTTCTAATTTCTTCTCACCGTGTTCCGGCGTGCGAAATGCTTCACACATGATCATATATGAACTGGCATGGTTGGTGATGAGAGCTATCTGAATTGTAACAGATCAGTCCTTCAAGCAGAAAGTCGCTGATCGGGGCATAAAAGATACTCTCAATACGTAAAAAAAAACAATACTGATATCTGCACAGTAACCAAAAAAGTGTAATCCACATCAAAAAAGTGATAAATAAGGCGCAAAATTACAATACACAAAAATGAACAAAACAGGTTATTTAACAACCTTCTAACAAGCTACAACACGTCCAATGAAAAATTTACTCTGTTTTTCACGCTAGGAACTGCCATTACTGACAGACGATGTCGCGCTCGTCGCTCGCGCGGCAGTCGCAGGCAGGCAGCATCTGCAAGTCGATGACACTTGCAAATGCTGCCTGTCTGCCTTGCTCCGAGACGCGACGCCGCCACCAGAGTTGCTGAGTGAGGTGCGATGTCGCGCGACGTGCGTTCCGTAGTACGTGGTCCCCAAAGGGTTAAAATGCATTCCTGCCGTTCTGAAGAAAGCGCGTCATTGGTGCGCGATATTAATGCGATTTGGAATGTGTTTACATTTTTCGTGGCTCCCGAGAGGGACGATTCTCATTGGGTTATTCGAGATAATCCTTCTATCGCCCATTTCCCAAAAGAAAGAAGGGGAAGGTGAAAATACTTCAGAATGCATGGAAGTAAACAAACACAAATGTTGGACTGTTCCTTAGACTCTGGAAACTTAGAAAAGTTCTTGTGCCGTTCTCAGAGCCTTTCAACCAATGGTCAGTTGACACTGCTTTACTGAACCATTTTTCTAACTGAATATCTCATCAACTACATTCCCACAAAGTGAAATTCTCCCTTAGACCTATAAAATTCATGCTTTACTAAATAAAACAATGGGAGGAGCAGCGTAGTGGTTACTATGAAGTTTATCAAGAAACAAGGTGACAGGCACAGCCAATTCGATACTTTTGCTGATCTCTTTCAATCGATCATCTGAACATCCAGGAACACGCTGGCTCGGCTAGCTAGAAGATTGCAGAGAAAATTGTCTCGACCACTAGAAGACTATGTTGAGCAACAGTTGAAACAAAAAGCAGAACTTCTGAAGACCATTGGAAAAATGAAGTCGCAAACTTCAGTGGAGCCCGAACTCCGTAATTACCCTTTCTAGAGTTCAAATTTTGCTTAGTGCACTACCAAGACTGTCGCTTTACCTTCAGCTTGACTAGTTTTGACTATATAGGTTTAACCAGCGATCAATCACACGTCAATGGGATTGATTCGGAATGCATCAGTGGGCTCTGAAGCCAGTTAAGCTGATGAAATACTTGAAATCAATTGTTTGGCTCCTATTTGCAACTTTTTTTCTCGTCGCAGGACACTAAGTGAAATCACTTCCCCTTAGTTCTC
The DNA here is from genome assembly GCA_019055375.1 of Parelaphostrongylus tenuis. NCBI lineage: Eukaryota > Metazoa > Nematoda > Chromadorea > Rhabditida > Metastrongylidae > Parelaphostrongylus > Parelaphostrongylus tenuis. The sequence goes on from JAHQIW010001423.1 coordinate 384,461, forward strand.
ATGGTACTCTGCATTGTAGAAAGAGTAGGTAGTGAATTATAGGTCCTAAACTTTATAATAGAGGAAATCGTTATATTAAGCCGACAAAAAAAAAATCAAGCATTACCTTGTCGGCATGAGGGAGATTTCGAAAGCAAGCAAACGATTTCGCCCAATCGATATACAGAGCAATGATTCTCGATCTCCAGAATGGCATTTTATTCTGATCCATACCTGGCTTCGGAGAGGCGATAGGGTCGGCAATCTAAAACCAAATCTCGCTTAAGAAAAAGTCGGTTATCATTGTCAGAACTTCGGTGAAAAATGTACAACCACATTACTCTGACACTAATCGGCTGATGAAAACGACTAGGAGCTGCTAAAGCATCATCCAGTGATGCGTACGGTTCAATATCGGCTCGACTTAGTAGGAGTGTTAGGTTGTTCTCCAAAGTCGTAAGTCGCTCGAGCATCGGATCGACAGCACTCTGAATAGGAATCATCTACGTCGACACGCGAATCCGTTTTCTACTGAAAGTTAACCCTCTGCGGACGGTGTGCACCATTTTCTATGCATGAGTTTTCAGCGGTCTTTTTCGCTAGACAGAGCTTTCTTTTCAGCGTTTTAGTTGTCATTCGAAAGCTTAGATCTCGAAGATCTCAATATTTTGCTTAGTTTCCGAAAAGGCCTTCTTAGTACGCTACAGCAGCAAAGATAAACTTGTGTTCCACACCACGAGTGCTTCGCCTGCCTGGCTAGCGTCTGAGAATAGCTTTTGATCATACCAAACTAAAGGTCATTCAATAATACAAATTCTCGGTGATTCCGAAGATGAAATTCGTTTTTGAAACGGCCTTTAAAGTGCGTTGCATAACCGAAAAGATAATACGTTGGACACTTGAAGTTTTTTCCGCCTATATGAGTTATATTTGCACAAAAAGTGTATGAGCGTGTAAAGATAATTACGTAGAATTAGAGTAACACAAAAAGTCCTAAAGTTTCTCAACAAAATAGCGTGACACTTGCAGAAATTGATCAACAGTTGCTTGCCAAGGGTTATAAGTGAACAGTGAGATTAAGCTTAACACTTACACTATCATGCTTGTGGTCTTTGCTATCGAGTGTGCTTGGTCCCAGACGAATGTCATCATGATTGCAGCTATCAGGAGACGTGCGCGGACTGATATGAAATTAAAAACAAAATTATTGAGAAATCAAAAGACCTAACTCTATCTGAACCTCAGTATAAAAGATGTAAACTATCTCGCAGACTGGCCTTTTTTCTAAGATAGGAATTGTTGACAGAATAAAAAGACATAGTATGATATAGCAGGTCTTCTTATAAATTTTGGCACTAGAGTAATACAGACCAAATTTATCAACCACAAGTAACTGAAACTGCTTGACAACTGTATTCAAAGTGTGCGCCATCAGCCTGAGCACATTTCTGCCATATCTCAGGCAACAAATCAATACCGTTTTGTGCAGAAATTTCTGAGCTTCCTCTTGGTAACAGATTTGTCCATACTTGCCGCATTATGCCTTACGGAATCATGGCGAAACTCAACAAAGAATCAAAACGCTCTTCGCCTGGGCACAAACTTTTGAGTCTTCGCATCGTAAAGCAGCAAATTGCTATAAAGGCTTCATTCAGCGGCCATGAGGCGGTAGATATGGACAAATTTAATACCATAAGGAAGCCAAGAAAACTGCACAAAACGGTAGTAATTGCCCGAGAGATGTCAAGAGTGTGATCAGGCTGATGACGCATACTTTGAGTAGTTGTTGGGCAATTTTGACTACTTCTGGTTAATAAACTTAGTGTTTATTGCTCTAGTGCCAAAACTTATGAGAAGACCTATCAGGATGTCAAGGTTATCATGAAGGTTAAAATCGCCAAAACGTTGGCCATCGACTTTGAACGGAGAAATACCGACCTCAAAAATCTTTTATGAAAAGAACATTTCGTGAGAATAAGGTAGGATGGATAATATTCGATGAAAGAGGTTATCAGAATTGATAATCATCGCAAATGGCATAGTGGATAGGGTTCTAAATTCCACTAAGATATCCAAAAATGCTAAGTGATATACATGACTTCCGACCTTAGGCGGGAGTTGAAACGCCGCGTTTCACCCATACCTAAGGGGTGTGCCAACCAGTCTACCAAGATATAAAAATAACGTGAAACAGTGTAAACTAGTGAGTGTATACAAATCGTTTCCTAAAGTATAGTTATACACGCATAAATGTAGAAAAATGAACAAAAAACGCTGTGTATACATTCTCTTCCTCCTCTTTTCTTTTCCTCATTCTCCGTTTCTCTGCATTCCATAGTTTCAAATCTAAACTCTTACGTGTTCTGATCAAACTTTTTCTGGAAGTGTATTTATATAGCTGATCCAAAAATTGAAAAAAAATGTATTCTAAACAGTAAATTCGAAAAGAGGGGTCGGACTTTGTTCAGCACTACTTTTAGACAATTTATCCCTTTCGGGACGGCGTCTATCCATTTCATCTTCTGCATAACCTTCTGGAGACCTTTCTCACAGAAAAAACCTTTTCCCCAAACATTTAGTATTGAATTTCGAAAACTTGAATCTCGGTTATTTCAACAATGTCTTTAATACTGAAAAGCCTTTCTTATTTCATTGTAGTAGCAAAGAAATACTGTGTTTCACCTTCAGCTTAGTGTGCTTGGTCGGCTGAAGTGTGTAAATAGTTTTTGGCGGTTTTTTGGAAGTCACTCGATAGCTCAAATCTCTACAATGTTGAAGCCGAAGTAATCCTTTTGAAAGGTCACATGGAACGCTCTAAGAGGGAAAAGAAGACTACGTTTTGCACGCCAAGTTTTCTTTTTATATACAGATAAAAGCACAAAAAACACAATACCATGTAGAGAAGAATGTCATGGAAATCAGAGTAACACAAAAAACCTAAGGTTTTTTTCTCAATGCAAAGAAAAAATCCCTAATCTCACAATGAAATTCGCGCATCGCTTGCGAGTTGCACTATGCGATCGATCGACTGCCGTCCCGGAAGGGTTGAAGTAGTTGAGGTATTAACTGATTACAATATGGTTTCACTTTCGACGAAATGACCCTAATTAAGACATCCTGTTTCAAACTTATTACAAATATTACCAAATAAAGTTCGAAATGCACTAAAATAAACAATTTATAAAGGAATCGGCCAGAGAATAATTGAACAGAACCTACTCATAATTGTCCACAACCACTCCGTCGGAGGTCTGCTTGTCGCTCTTACGAGTTCGTTTTGTATAGCCAATACGATCTCGGTCGTTTTGAATAGCTGTAGTAGAATTTACATATTTTCCTTATACAGAGCGGAGTGAGCTACTGCGTTGGCGAGGAATTTCCCGAACTGTTCCGTGTTTGTCGACTATTTCAATGCATTTGACTCTGTTTTTACTATCGTTTAGAGCAGCTTCTTGCGATTATTTTGACATAAAAACATCTATATATTTGTTGGCATTCTTCGATTATAGATGGGTAAATGGAAAACCGACCTGATTCGCTGTACAAGAACTTTTCATAGGAGTGTTAGTAATCATTCGTAAGCTGAGATTACTGGCTACAGTTCCACATCGCCATTTTTCGAAAAAGCCTTTTCTTGACGTTGTCACAGAAGGAAAATCTTTGCGTTACAGACACGCAAATTTCACACAATCAGCAAACTTTACGCTATCGGATAATTACCATTAGTCCAAACAGACAGCTCTGTCCGGTGAGAAAATGCGCGTTTGAGGCCAGTTTTATTTTCGATTTTACAGCGCTATTAAAAGGTGTTTCGAGAAACCAGCGACGTGGACCTGTAGCGACTTTCGAATGGTTACTAACATTTTTATGAAAAGTTCCTGTCCAGCAAATGAGATTGGTTTTTCATTTGTCCCCTTATAACCGAAAAAAGCCCATTTGTTGTAAGGTGGACATGTTGCTAGAGCAAAAGCGGTTGTTGATGCTACACGAGTATCGTTTGGGTTCAAGTGCTGCTTTGGCACGCAGCGATACCCGTGCAGCATCAACAATCGTTGTTGTTCTCGAAACAGTTTCATTTTAAAACAAGCGTTTTAGTGTTATATATCAAAATAATCGCAAGAAGCTGCTCTAAACGACAGTAAGAGCAAAAACTTAAGTGCAAACGCATGAGTTATAATCAAGAGAAAAAGAAAAAAGTCCGGAAAATATTCCGCCAACCCAATAGCATGCCATGAGTCGAAAAAGATCACATTTCTTATCCATTCCAACGAGCAGACATTTTTTCAGTCGGCAGTGTCGACAGGCACATCGAACACCTACAAAAATAAAAACTATGGGTATCTTGAGTTTATAAATGCCGCACTAGATGTATTACATGCCCTCAAAAAGGTGGATGCGAGTTCAGATCCCGGCCAAGGTCGACAGTTTTGCATATCACTTAACATTCTTGGACAATGTAGTTGCAATACTATAACGCAGCTACGAAATCAATAAAATGAAAAGGATTTTCGTGGACTGCATTCTTAAACATTCCATATAAAAGGCGGCCACTGAGTATTCGGAACAATCACTTTCATAATCTTTGATGAAAGAATTTGATAACCAAGTTTTTTCGTTTAGGCAGTAATTAACTTCTTTTTTGGAACACTTGCGAGTCCATTCGATCTTTCAAGGCTTTGAAGAAGCTGATACGTCTAATCATTTGATAGAAACACAGCATTATTCATTATGTGGAGATTAACCCTTTGGGGACCACGCGCCACAAAATCTAACACACCGTGCGACGTCGCATCTCACGCATCTACTGCAATGGCGGCGTCGCAGCACGAACAAGGCAGGTGGGTAGCATGTGCAGGTCGATCGCATCTACAGATGCTGCCTGCCTGCGAATGACACGCTGGCAAGCAGTGCAGCGTCACCTGCTAGTAACGGCAGTCCCCAACGGGTTAATAAGAAGAGAACACGGTGGCTGAGTGAACATTGATTCAGAATAGTCGATTGTGGCGTGACTTTCTACTTTTGAAACAGTTCTCCGAAGCAGAAGGCTAATGTTACATGTGACTAGTAAACCATAGCTTCAGGAGAATTAAGAACGATTCGGCTTCCTGAAACTTTTCGAATCGTCTAAATCTTTCCAGCACTTTTATATCTTCCAACTAGAACGTCAGGTATTCCTCGTAGAGAGGGAATCAGTCGAATAGTGATAGCCTGTCCAATAAGCTATGCGTAATACTCAAACGCTGACTATGGTACCACCACAAATAGATCAAATGAGATCAGAGAGCTACTGTGGCATGTCGAATAAGATCAAGTCACCGAAAAGGGTGGCTACGGCGTCACAATTAGGTCTGATAGGATCTTATCAAATCCTTTAAAAGATGGACACATATTGGATTGTGTAAAAAATTCGTGCCGCTCTGGTATTTGGTTCATTTGAGTTTGGTAACTCAGATTTTCAAGCCTATCGCCTGCGCTCGACAAGACGTTTTTGTAAAGACTTTTAGTGACCATTCGGAGGTTTTAGTCTCAAGCTAGCCCTGTACGCGGTCGGTTTTTTGGAAAGACCTCTTTATAAAGTTGAAAATTTAAAAATAAAATTATGTTCAACATCGGCCATGCAATCCAACTGTTACTTCGCTGGAAGCAAGAAAAGCATATGGACGTAATTGAGGAAATCTTCTAGTATCAAAGTCAGACATTTGATCCGGAGTTTCTTCCGAAGCGGAGAGACGATTCCCAATCAAATAACGAGAATCGCACTTCACATAGGCGGCATCGATCGCGCCGACCCGCCCCCTCCTCCCCAACCCACCGCTCGTGAATTGGCCAAAGAACATTTGCTCGCTCACGTGAATCAATCTTATTCCCCCTGCTGCGCTGCAGAGAAACGATCTTTTCAGAAAATAGGCATAGCATTGGAATCGGTGAATCTTGTGCTATCGACTGATTACTAATAATCTAACTAAAGACATCTCTCCGGTGAGAAATAAATGCGTGTGAAGCATAATTTTATTTCGAATTTTAGAGCGTTACGGTAGGTTTTTCAAAAAACCGACCAACTACACGGATAGCTGAAAATTTCTTGTCAAGCGTAGCGGATAGGCTTGAAAACCTGTACTACAAACGGAAAAATAGCGGCTTTCTAAATATGGTTTTCTGATGGAACTGCATAATTTTGAGATCATTCAATTGCGCATTTTCTTGCGAACATTTTGGTAAACAACTTTTCTATACTTGCTTGGCGATGGAGCTGTTGTGAGGACGAATTTGCTTGCTATTCATGCACGAATGGCGCGTAGGGGAAAGTGCTAGTGAAGCAAGACGCATCACCGGTGGAGCTTTCTGTGGACGGCACGAGCACAACTGATCCTCCAGACTATTCTCTCTAGCTTTGAACTTCGCGACCCACTTCCCATCGTCCTTTCTGTCCTTTCTGCAGCCGTATCATCGTCAAATTCCACCATCTTGCGCACCACTTCACTAGCATTTTACCCTACGCGCCACTTGTGCATGAGTACTAAGCGAATTTGTCCCCACGACAGCTCCATCTTAGAGGAAGTTCAGGTAAGTTGTATACCAAAATGTTCGCAAGAAAATGTGCCATTGAACGATACCAAAATCATGCCATTTTCTTACAAAATTATTCTAAAAAAAAGCCAAATAACCATAACGGCAAAAATTTTTTACACAAGCTACTACGTGAAATAAGACCAAATCTTCAGAAAAGACGACTTTGGCTCTTTAGAAAAGACCAAATCATTGAAAAGAGTGGCTGTAGGATCACGGGTAGGTCAAATAAAATCGAATTTTTCTGGAAAGGATGGCTGTGACGTCACAGGTAGGTCAAATGAGATCAAAACTCTAACCTTTGTTCACAGGACAGTCGCCATTTCCCATACATGTGAACATACGATTGTTCTGAATAGAACGTAGATAACAAAAAAATAGGGAATAAGAAAGAAATGAGAGGTTGATCTAATAATCCTTATAATTTTTTTGAAGTTTTTGATCTATTGATTTTTTAAAATATTGATTTTCTTTGAGAAATAAGACAAAATAGTAAAAAAAGCTGCTCACCACGACAGCACGTCGAAAAAACGTCTTACATCCATTACAGGACGGGACGGAGTAGTGATTTCCAGTTGCAACGTCTTCGCAGACTGCACATAATGTTCCTAAATATCGGGATTATAGGACTATAAAAAAATACAGGGTCATAGGGTTTCAGGTTATAGGTTAGGGCACATAGGGCCTAAGGTTGCCGGCTATAGGGTTTTGGAGGTGAAGTTCAAGGGTTAGAGTAACATAGGGACCATGGTTATATAGCCATAGGGTTATATTGTTATGGGTTAAGACTTAGGGTAATATAGGGGGTAGAGCTACAGGGCTACGGCGTTCTAGGGCTATATGTTAAGGATTAGGGCAACATAGGAGCCAGGGCTGTAGGGTTATAGGGTTTTAGTGCTATAGGTTATAAGTTAGGGCAACATAAGGACCAGGGTTGTAGGGCTGCAGGGTTTTGATACTGAAGGTCAAAGGTTAGGATAATATAGAGGCCAAGGTTTAACTCAATAGGGTCTTACGGTTGAAGGTTAAGTTACGGTAACAGGGGGTCCAGGATTGTGGGGCTATAGGGTTGTAGTATTTTAGGTTAAGGGTTAGAGTAACATAGGTGCCTGGGTTGTAAGGCTATAGGGTTTTAAAGTTGTAGGTAAAGCTAGCTAACATAGGGGTCACGGTTATAGGGCTATAGGCTTTAGAGTTATGAGTTGGGGTAACAAATGAGGCAAGGTTGTAAGGTCAGTGTTTCAGAGTTATAGGTTTCAGGTCACGATAACATAGGGGCCAGGGTTACAAGGCTATAGGCTTTTTTAGGTTAAAGGTTAAAAGTTAGGGCAACATAGGGGCCAGGGTTGTAGGGCTATAGGGTCCTATGGTTATAGGCTATAGGTTAGGTGATGTAAGGGCCAGGGCTGCAGAGCTCTAGGTTTTAGGGTTATAAGTTAGGGTTAGTGTAACCCAATGGCCTTACACGAATGTTTCTGTGGAGTAAAAAAAAAAAAGGAACACAAACTGCTGTCATCAAAAAATAACCAGGAACTGAATTAAAAGGTTGGGAAAGTAGGAAGCGGTAACGAAGTTCACGTAAATATGCACACCTACAGTACGCCAAGGACAAAAGGTGGTGCGTGGCGCCGTGGTTAGTGATGTAGCGTATCAGGAAGGATAGATGGTATGCAAGGCCTTGGTTCGATCCCTTCCCCACCACCCCTTTGCAGTCAGTCAACGAACGCCTTGGGCCGGCTAGCCTCAAGATTTGGGTTAAGAGTATTCACCTGCAGGAAGCTTTTCCGTCATGCTCTACACCAGACAGGCATTCAATCCCATTACGATATAGTGAAGTGAAGACTCAAAGCAACGACCTAAAAGAGTGATCGATACTTTTTGACAATCTTAGATAACATTCATGGACAGTTATTCGAAATGATATGTAGAATGGCATAAGTATAGGGAAATGAGGGGCAGTACGGGTATCAGAGTTTTGACTTAACACTAGTAATTACTAAGAGAGAGATAGCGGAGCGGTTAGCGATGCAGTTCATCAAGAAGCAAGGTGCTGACTCGGTCTCATGCTCCAACACTCTTTTGCTCTATCACATGAAGATGTCTTAGCTCGATCATCGTCCAGCATTGCAATTAGGATCATCTTGACCAAGATTCGATTCGACGACATTCATGAAGAAGACGAAATCGACAACCTGAATTCGACTTCGAAGCAACATGTGGGATATATCAGTAAGAAAATAGCAGAACAAGAGTCCCGGTAGCGTAGTGGTTCTGTGAGCCCCCGGAAAATACAAGACGCGGGTTCAACTCTCGCCTGACGCGCAAAGATTTGTATGTTACTCAGTATTTTTGGATACATAGTTGCAACACAAGAAATGTCCGAAAATCTTTGAGGAAGGTTGAAATGTGAATAAACGAGTCGAATTCAAGAAGTCCTGAAACCCTCATGGTAGGGGCGGGTCATTTGAGTAAAATGAAGTGATTACTGGGTAAGGGGCATCGTGGCCGAGTGGTTGTAATGCTCGTCGTGGCGCACGTGGAGTCGAGCTCCACCCCCTACCAGTCCCCGGCAGCCAACAAAAGCGCCCTAAGGAACGCCACAGCCAGGCTATCCTCGAGATTGCAAGGAGACGTGCTCGATCAGTATTCTACGTCATTCACGAAGAAAACCAAGAACGGATCAAATGCTGGAAGTCTTAGGATCCGCACAATAAAAACTGTGATGACGGGTCGTGCAAATAAAAAAGAAATCCGTGGGTCAGGAAAAAAAAGCTTGTTACAAGTATGGAAGTAATCTACTGGTAAATCAGACATCTGTTTATGACTTTAGTTGCTGATGGTCGAGGCCAGAGGACAGTAACACTGGCCTTTTTATCAGAGAAAAGAGAGTGAGAGATAACCAACCATGAACATAGATCAGATGGGCACGGGAACGAGTCGGTGGCATTCATGTGGGAGTGGAGAGGAGCGCAGTCGGGAGGAGTCCGGGCGTCGAATGAAGGAGAGAGCGAGCGAGCGACGGCATAAGTGACCAAGAAACACCGTCGTCGTCGTCGGCTGGCTGGCTGCTGCACTTATGTCGGCCGCTTAAAAAACGAGGTGTGCATGGGCTGTGCCACACTTGGCAATGTGAATCGATGTGGTCTGAGAAGTGTGTCTCTCTCAGCCTCATCGGTTCGCCTGGATGAAGAAGCACTTCTGCCGTGTAACCACCTGTCGGTTAGAAGCTACAACAGGTTTCTTGAAGTTTCCATACTCCTCACGGGGAGAGATAGATCTCCAAGCTCCAAGAACCAAAGCGACTTCTTGCGAGATTTCCAGACATTTTTGCATGAAGATGTCATACCGTTTATACCCAACAATTTTGAGTGATACGCAAAACTTCGAATCTTGGGCGAGAGTTGAACCTGCGTTTCACCCTTTCCGGTAGCGCGTGTAAGCACTGCACTAGCGGATCGCCTATTTGGCCACCACTTATCTGCGATATAACGTATCGGAGCTGTCAGCAACCACCCGTCAACGGATTCAGTTTTGCAATCACATATCAGCATTGAATTCAATTGAACTGACAGTAACTGGATATGTGTGTTTACAATGATTTTTTGTTTCACTCTTTTAACACTATAATAAAGCGGTGAAATAAAAAATTAGGTAGATTATACATATCAAAGTGTTCAGTTACACGGCGACATGTCGCTTTACAGGTGACGGAGAGGAGTTTCCAGAGAACTTGTAGTTGAAAATGAGACAGCGCAAAATCAGTAGATCAACTTTATAACACCGTTGTATATACTTGTTCTTTGTGTAAACACGCCATCATATCTCACGAACATTTAAATGTCTGCAGTCGTCAGGATTGCATATCGCACGTTCCTCAGCCAATAGATAGCAATCAACTGACAGCAAAGTACAACGGTGCTGGTTTGATGCCATCTCGAACAACTGTTACTCACGTCCACTCCGGGAGATTGGGAGACGCGATGCCATATGTGGATAGACACAGTCTCAACGTAAAAGACCAGTGAGATAACCGTGGTTATGACCTTCACTAAGACGCCATATGCGGAAAGAACAGAGCTTTTCTCTCTCAAATAGGTAGAGCTCGAAGATCAACTATGGCATATGCTTGGTAGAATCGCTCAGTGATTAACACGATTAAAAGGCATTAGGAAGAAAAGCTAATGATGCAACGAGTTACTGCACTTGACACTTTGATTTTATCAAAAAGCGAAAATTTAATGTTTCGTTGTAATGTTGTAATTAATGTAATGTAATTCGAATTCCTAATGTCGGCATGCAGACGAAAACGTCTGTACACACGCACACATCATTCCGTAACGTTATGTACTCTGGACAAACACATACACACACATACACACATTCACACACACGCACACATACACATAGACAAAGCATAACTAGTTTCCGATAGCGTTACATTGGGCACATGATGTGTTCTTTGGTTATCGTCGGAGAATTTTCAAACATCAGAGTGATGCCTGAGAGTGCAAACGAAGGACACACATCAAATGAGTCGGCTGGAAATCGAAGATGAACGTCCAACCACGAAAAATGCTGGCAGCAGTAGTCATCGGGGTTCTTCTTCAAGCACTAGGTGAGAGAAAGAGCAAAACGAATGTGTACGCTTTCAATGATAATCTAACGCCTATGAATGAATGAATGACTGTCAGGATGAAAACGAGACATATGTGGGATGTGTTTACTCTGTGCAAGCTGCTGACAAGAGAAGAGTAAATTAGTAGTGCTTTTTTCGAGTCCGATCTATGTACTTTCATTGTTCATTATTTTATCGCATAGCTTTCTTGCTGGATTCAATTCCTAATAGAAATTCTGATGTTATATCTGCGCCACAGTGATGTGGTCTTAATCGATGGTTTAACCCTAGCAAAGGTTGATGATGAGTTAGCCTTCTTTGAGGAGGGAAAAAGTCAAAGTTTCAATCAAGTGTACGCATATACTCTAAGATATTCACATCGACTACTTGATAGGTGGCATGAAAATGTGGTAGGGCTCATTTTGCACCGTACAATATGTGCTCAATGGTGAAGAGGACATAGAATTTTTATTGACCTTACACCTCTCAAAAGCAAGGCGACACGCTTCTACTACAATCAGTACCTATCCTGTACAATATACTGAACAATAGATATTTTTTAGAGCCTCTTCAACACTTTTATACCATTTCCCATTTTGTGGACAAAAGATTAGAACGTCGATATGAAGGAAGTAAAATTTGTGAATTCTTAACTGATCTCGAATTACATAATAAATACTGATTCTAATGCGATGACCAGCTACGCTGTGTATGACTGTGGTCGTTGATCCATGTGACCCTAGATAGAGAAGCAGCACAGTCAGTATCAAATAGTGCTCGTTAGTCTTTTTCAAAGTTCTTGAATGTAATAATTACTTTTTATCCACCACTCTATTCTGAAGGAAATCTTGTTCTATAGTCTTATAAGAAATTTTCTTGGCTTCTAAGTCGTTTTCAAAAGCGCTTAATCAACAGGAAAAGAGTATAAGAAGCGCATAATGAGTCAATCTATCATTTTACGACTCATAGATCGGTTAGAAAATTTTTAGTTCAAATCTGTCCCACGAATAAACTTAGCTTTCACCATCTAAACCACATGACATTTCAGTCATAATTTTACCGAATCTGTGAGCTCACTGACTGAAAATTAGCCAATAGCTTTCAAGGAATGAAACTGGGATAGCATAAAACTGTCATAGATAACAAAACGAACTGCACTCATCTAATGTGATGAAGAAAACAAGCATCATATTGATGGTCGAGGGAACACTGTGTGTGGGATGGGCATAAAATGTCGTCATTGCTACACACAACGAGAATTGATTCCTCGTTTCTATGTGGACGAAGTGAGCTTATTCGTCAAAGATCATAGTTTCATTGGCCATTTGAGCGCTTCCCACAAAATAATAAACTTACATGAAAGTAATCATTCTCATTTCAAAACGATTATGTAGGTTTGTGCAATACATCACTAGGCTTTTCAAAGCAAGAATACGGAAAATAGTCGCATAGCAAATTATAAAAAATCTAAAACTACTCATAGTTCGATTGAGCAGTGGCAAGGTCTTAAGGCAAAACAAAAGGAAATTTTTTGCTTCGATTCTCTAGTATCATGGCCTCAAAGGGCTTATGATTAATTTTTCAGGTGTTATCAAGCTGAGTCACATCAAACACAACAAGTCATGAGTGCGCACATGAAGTTATAAGCTCTTAACATCAGTCATCACCATTGAGATGCGCCCATGAATTCCAACTCATCAGGTAATGTTTGAGGTGAATAAGTACCTACCTGGCCTTTACAATGACTTGCGATGGCCCAGCGATCAACTCGGTGATGCTACCCCTCAGACAAGTGAAGCATCACCTTTTAACCCGAAATCTGAGGTGGGCTTCGTGAACTGCGGGCGCTAGATCAAAACAGTCATCACATATTTCTTCCACGACAACTCTAACCACTGCGCTACACATGTACACTTTTAGAAAAGTAACCAGCCGATTTTTCGCAGCTCTCTCTATATCGGCTTAGAAGCTAACAAAACAAGTCTCGGCTAACGACAACGCTACCAAGCTTTTCCATGCTAAACTAGTATTTTCGCGATTTTATTAATCTAGACAATCACTTTATGACTAATTTACGCGTTGAGGAAAACGAGTTTTCAAATTTGTTGCGCAGCAAACTAAATAATAAATATTAAATTGACATAAGAATGCAATAATAAGCATTTTGGATATAAAAAACAGCAAAAGCATAAACATCTTTATGTCAGGTTGGTGCAAAAGTGATTGAGGTTCTGAAACGTGAATTTCGAATCCTCGCATATTTGAATAGATTCTTAGACAAATGTGATTATGTTATACATCATTTCAAAGTACAACTCTCGCTATATGTTTTGTTGCTAATGACATATTACTTGTCGTTTATTTCGTATTGATATTGAACGTGAGGAGAAACGTTAGACAAGAAGCAAAAGTAAGCAATTCGCTGTTTGAGTTTAAAATGGACAGTAAAGTAGCAGAGACAACTCGAAACATGAACAACATTTTTCGCTCAGAAACTTCTAACGAAAGTAGAGTATAGTGGCGATTCAGGAAGTTTCTTAAAGGAGACAAGAGCTTTGAAGATGAGTAACGTCGAAGACAAGAACCAACTGAAAGCAATCACCGGAGGTGATCGTCTCAGTACTACATGAGAAGTTACAGAAGAATGCAACACCGACCATTCTACCGTTGTTTGCTATTCAGGCGAAATACAGAATTACGGTTTAGAATTTTTCCCAAACCGCAATTACTTTTGCACCAATCCAACATAGCTTTCATCACCTACCATGTCCTTCATTGAGTAACATGCATGTTCCAATAAACAATTTACTTCCCTCTATGAGGTGCTGGAATCAATTAATCTTGCCTCTCTATGGATACGAAAAATATTGCACTTTTCTTATCAGATTTTCGTGGGGATATCGTACCATAAGGTGTGCTGAATATCTCATGAAATCCAGTGATTGACGGGTTCTGCTTATGGTTGTTATGAGAACGCATCATGAGCATAGTTCATTTGATTTTTGACGCTTTCTATAAGGTAGTATGTCTGATCTTTAGTCGTCAACATGGGTGAGATGCCACATTCCTGCTCTACATTGCGTGATGCAAGATACTCCAGACATTTCAATGTGATAGCGGGTTCGACTGCGCTATATTTTATTTGCTCGATAGCATTAAGATTTTTTATTGGTATGTAGAAGAGGAAAACTAGTAAAGCTGAAAAGGTGGGCATGGCCTCATGTGTTATTAGTTTGTCACTACGTCTTGAACGCCTTTGATAGCTTCTCATGTTGCTCTTTTCTTCTCTTCCTTAGAATAAACCAATTCACTGTACTGATTTCTTTGCTCAGACCACAGTGACTGTAGCATTCGAAGTTAATTATTCCATTGATCGTGGCTAGTCACTGGAAGCAAATTTTTCCATCACGAGCATTATCTACTTGAGATGCAGTTCAATGCCAATAATCACAGGTATTGTACAGGATTTGCTAGGATTTGTTCCGCACAGCAACTACTTAGCGTCATAAAAGCGATCCCATCACTAAAACGAAAATGGTGAAGTTTTTGGACTTTGATTTTCATCATTTGGCTCAGTTCAATCATCAGAAGAGTTATCAAGGGTGATTAGATATTATTTTAGCAAAATTGTATTCACTTGTCAATTTACTCTTTTTACGTCGAATTGATGCCACTTCAATATTGTGGTATAGTGATTGCGAAATTGTTTTATAGCTCGTAAAAGATCACTATGTACCTAGTTGGTGTCTTCGCTAGCAAAGGCTCGCTGCTTCTTTGATCTTGACTGCGTAAAGTGGTTGAAAATGAGGCAAAAAGTTATTTCCTCTTTCTATTATACCAATTGAGCCTCACTATCGTGCGGATATGGTGTATTGCACTTAACCGTTTCGAAACCTCCCATGCTCACATATTTCATTTCGTAACACGTTCTCTCAACCTGGGAAATAGTTACATAGAGTTCATAAACTACATAGATTGGCGAAGTAAAATGAATTGATATGAGGAGCTTATAAACTACAGATAGCAGGCTGATTGAAGGGTGAAGGCCTTTAATGGAGCAACCCGGCCTTACTGTCCTTTCATTGAATAGAACCATCGATTCTGAAAGTTCGTGCGAAAGCCAAATTGTTAACGGGAAGTACTAAGAAGCTCCTTAGAAATGCTTTTCTTATTTGATTAACCCTTTCACGCTGACCGCCAATAGGAAGCGACGTCGCGCAGGTCGCTCGCGCGGCAATCGGTGCGATCGACTTTGTAGGTGGAGCACGTTATTTCCATAATGTTTTAGTTTCGTTATGCACTGGGACTTCTATCTTCACCAGAAAACTTTATGGTCGGTAGAGGGTTTGATATTGTAGAAAATATTTCGTGAAGTCACTTTTGTTGAAACAAGCCACAACACTCGCAAACAATGTTTTGTTAGTCTAAATTGATACTGTATGTTACACGTAATACCACATCATAAATAATTCGGAATAATATTTTAATATTAGCGCACTTGAGGCTTGAACTTATGAGTAATGGATTCTTGTACATCCACCTTTACTCAACTGAACATTGTTCATCGCTGCAACCTGGAAGTAGAACCGGTGCTTCCTCTAAAGCCGCAAATTTTTGAAGAGGAAAATCAAATGCTTGCGAAAAGCCATAATTCAAACTGTTAATGTGCAATTTCATGCTATTTTATTTGTATTTTCTCATAGATCAGTTGTAATTATCATTTCTTTTCTATGTCAATAGTTCATCTTTATTCATTGCCACAAAAGAATAAATGGTCAAATGACCTCGTACATCATCACTCCGTATTTGTGAAATCAAATATTGTAAGATGAGTTTCTCAGTTTTGGTTTTCTTCAATTCCATAAGATAGCCAAAAGTTGTCATAGCGTTTTAGTACTTTGAGATAGTCAACGGTTTGTCAAGAACGGTGATGCTGACCGCATGCGATGTCACTTTATTAACAACTTTCAGTAACCTGAACTATAGTGTACTTCACCAGTTGGACCTTTATAGAATTACGAGACAATTTTTTCCTATCGTTCTATGAATAAAACATAATTAGGTACTCCTTATTCGAAGCTAAGAACTATATTTATCGCGGAGACTCTTGTCACTGGATATGCGCAGTAATTTTACGTGCTCGTTTTAGTTTTGATAGATGTAAATCTTTTCAAGTTAAATGCGAGTAAAAAGGCTCTTTCGATAACAATTTATCTTTTCGTAATTTTGCGAGAGTCAAATTTCATTCTATAATACCAGAAAATCTGCTGTGAAGTTGAAAGAACGCACCCCGAAAGCGAGACGAAATCTTCATACTGTTACTAGAACGTGCTATGAAATTCTGTTTAGAAACCGAACACAGTAATAAAATTTTCATCCTCAGACCTATCGAGTTGTTCCTGACAGTCTAGTGGAAAAGCTCCTTTCAGAAAAAATCCAAGGAAACACGAGCATATCCACACTATGCCAATGCATTCCATACAACTTGTAATGAAAAGTAGAATTCTATAATAAAATGGACGTTTTTTTTCACTGAAATTCCAAAATTTAACGACATGATATCAAATAATCCGCTGTGGAGTTGAGAGAAGTCACTCTGAAAGCAAAATGTTATCTTTTCCTTTCGTCAGTAAAACGTAGTACGGAAGTCGCTTCATAAACCAAGCTTAGCATCAAAATCGATATTTCCCAGGCTATCAGATGGCTACAAAACATTGAGTAAACAAAAAAAAAACAAATGTTATATAACAGTAGAAAATTTTGTTGTTTTCAGAAAGATGTGCTTTTCTCTTTGAAAATATAGGAGATTTTTTGATACACGTGAATTCTTAATCACAAATTATCCTTATAGAAATCGTTCCAGTGATATTCTTCATTTCATGATGATAATTTCCCCTCAGAACCCCAATTTATTATATAAATTGCCTTAATTCCATTGCGACGTGGGCCAATACAAATTCGCATGGAGACGCGACACCAATATCACAGTAGTTGAATGAGATGAGAAGTCGCGCGGCGTGCTACAAAATGTAGCATATCGACGTACAAGGGTTGAATTCTTTGGAAAAAATTCACACGTATTGTTTAGAAGAAGAGAACTGTATGTACGGCTTTTTCAATTTCATATGGAGACAGGATGACATAGCCATTTACGAGATCAAAATAGTACTCGGAAATGATTTTCTTCAACTACTTCCTAGAAGCTATGATTGTTCTGTATGGATGTAGGTGTGCAATTGTGTTAATCTTTTGATTGGCGAACATTTGGTTCATCTTTGATCATGCAAATTCAGGGCTGAATTGATTTTCTCTGCTGCTCATGCTACTCTAACCTGGTGCACCACGTGAACGTTTTGAGAAAAAACGTTTTGGAGTGACTTCCCATCTTAGATTTCCTCGCAGTAGTGTATTGCAAGGGTTAGCACAAAGAATGGTTTAGTGCATCTGGAAGCACGATGGTCGACGAAGCGCTATTCAAACCTCTTCTCAACATTTTGCTGCAATTAATCACCGGAACGCTTAGGAATGCCTTAGCTTGACTAGCTTCGAGATTGCCAAAAAAAAAATCGACTGGACCAACATTCTAAAGTATTTATGAAAACAAAATCCTCAAGCAACAGACGAAGCAACACGTGAAAATTTTGCTGGCAGAGCTCAATGGAGGATGAACGCGAAGAAACGATTTGAATACAAGAAGTTCTGGAATCTGCTCACTACCTGTGATCAATGGTCCTGAATTTTTGTTCTACAAGACCATTTTGTTTGTGGTCCCGTAGAATAAAAATCTTAAAAATGACGTTTTGTTGAAAAAGTTGGTCGTAGTGTCCGTTTAAATTGTTGCTGATGGTGACTTACGAAAATCGGTAAGTGATCTGAATAAATCCTAGTTTGCGATGCTTTCCTAATTTTGCCTCTTGAACTTTCGGCATACCGCTTCCTCTTCTTCATATGGAAAATTGAATAACGCAATAAAGAGGCGATCATCCGATCAAATGTATATCCCTGAAAGAACGGTTTTGTCGGTTGGGCTTTATTTCTAGTATACTATACTGAGTCTACCTCCTTTTGAGTACTTCATTGGGCGACACCTAGGCCGAGTGATAAGCATGAACTTTCTCAAATTGATGATCATAAGTTTAGAGAAGGATTACTTGATTATACAGAATTAGTAACGAAATTTGGGTAAAAAAAGAAACCAGATCAAAACCCTTCAACATAAACAAAGTGCACAAGAGTCGCCCTAATTTTCGTTGAAAGATTTATCGCAGAAGCCTGACTAGGAGAAGGAATTGTTTGTCACTACCTCTTTGAAACTTTTGCAAACTTGTAAACTCGCTCGCTTCCTAACACCAATGCTAGAGTTGCTTATAATTTTAAGTACCCGGTAATGAATAGGAGACTGGGGTGAAATTTGATGATATCAGCAACAATTTTTTTTAGCATGCTTTTAGTCTTTTTCTCTCCAAGTTTTCCATAGTTGTCATTTCCATACGATAATTAAGATGCATTCTAGTGATTTGAGTAAAATAACTGCTAATCAATTAATTTTCGTAGATTACATATCCTGTTATTTCCCTGTGGGTTGCAGTGAGTTAGCTCCATCCAGATATGCCAACATACAATTTTTGACCCCGAAAAGGTGAGAGGGTTGGCGGCATCGAGTCAGCGCCAAGTACGGCCGTCCGCGTGACGAACGAATTTACTAGCGCTGCTTTATACGCTCTAGGAGCCAAAACCATGTCAAAAATTGATGGACGACGCTGATTTTTTACAAATGCATACATATCATCCAAACATCACAAGCATTAGTAGAGGCCAAGTGAATTAAACACAATATTCTCAAAAACAACTCTAATGAAGCACGTTGATAAAAGCACACTCTCCAAAGATCGCGCCATTCAAGTTCTCGGGATCACATGCCTTATCATTGTGAAAAATCGTTACTAACTGTAACATTAGTATTGAATGAGGAATGGTACACCGGCAAGAATATGTGTGGCAACCTCCTTCACAGTCAGTGGTCCTCAACCGCAGAGGAGAACTCGTTAGAGATAAGATTTTTTGCTGAATGTCGGGGGGTAGAAAAGATCCTCCCCTGTGCTATGTCTGATACAATGTCTCGTCTCAAAATTTATCCACTGAAACCGAGAGGCACGATCAAGAAAAGAGTCTTTGTGTTGTGAAGTAACCCTTTAAGGACCATATGATACGTTTCATATCAAGACGTGCGACGGCAAATCTGTCAGCTACTGTGATGGCGACGTTGCGTCTTGTTGAAAGGCAGGCAGACAGCCAAACACACACGTACAGACATGCAGACCCTGCCTGTGACTGCCGCGCAAGCGACAGCGCGATGCCGTCTGCCTATCAACGGTGGTCCGCAAAGGGCTAACAAAGGACGTGCGTACGCCAGTCGTTAGTGTCATGCTAGAAACACGTAGTCGATGGTTCAATCAAGGCGCGTTAAGCTTTCCAACCCTCCGGAGCCGGAGGATTGGTACCAGACTTGTCGAGGTTATTGGCACTGGCTTGAAATACTGGTAGACCACCGCGTCTCACTGTCAAGACCAAATTTCCATTCTGTCACCCCAAACGGAGCTTCGCGAAGCTGATTACATGAAGCATCACCAATGGATTGATCAACGTTATGAGCTTAATCTCTTCTATCCTTTTTATAAGAACTGTCACATAAATGTCATGCACAGTGCATCTCGGGCTAATCAATGGAACATTTTGTCTAAAGGAGAGGGAGCAGGGTAGCTCAGTGGGTGGCGACGCAATGTACTAGAAAGCAAGGAGATAGCCATGACTAGGCTTGATCGCCATCCAAACAATCCCTTGCAATCAATGAGCTGAACGCCTAAGAATGCCCTAATTTGGCTAGCTTCGAGATGCAAAGAGTCGTTTCGACCAGCACTCTATGACACTCAAGCAGCCCCTTAAGTACCAGCCGAAGCAAAGAAGATATCATACGACCTCCCTGGAGGATGAGTACGAGAAAACAAATCGCATGCAAGAAGTGCTGGGATCCATACAGTAAAACTGTGATAATGGGTTGTGTAGAATAAATAACAGAAAGAGGAGAGAACTCCGATTGGAAAAAAGCGAGTAACCAGAGTATTGTATGAATAACAGAGTTCACATTATACCCTCGATGGGATTATAATGCCAACAACCGTGTGATTGGATTATTTGAGAGAACATGAAATGATCGCAAATGCTGATTCCATCAGAGATCCTTACTAACTTTAAAAATAAACCATCATGCAGTCACGTCAATGTGTTGAGCACAACTGATTTGCCTCAAACCTCATAATGTAGTGTTCGCAATCATTAGAAGATTTTAGGTAATAGTGAGAATGTTTAAAGCCTTTTCAAGGTTGGTACGTCAGTGGCATGCGTACGTTTGGCCATATCGCCTGCTTCGTGATAACCACACGCCCCCCTATTAAACCCTAGTTCATAGCACGGATCGGTAGACGTCTTCGGTGAGCACACAATTGTGATTATCACCATTTTTTTCACTCGATTTGTTTTGGCTGGTAATGAAAAGTTACAATGAGTAAGGAGTCTGGTTTCTCACAAACTATATTGAATGTTTGTCTGTTTATCGAGGTTCGAAACAGTGGATGAGTAGGTGATTCAAGTGCAGTTAGGCATCAAAAGAGCTCGAACAGATAAATTAGATGTAAGAAAGTTTTAACACTTTAAGGGCCATGAGAGTGATTTTGCATCTCATCGCACGACGTCAAATCTCACTCAAGTAGTGCAATGGCGGCGTCGCGCATTGTGAAAAAGCGACTGCGCGACGACGCCTGCCTATCAACGCTGGTATTCCAAAGGTTATTAAGGGGTGTATAATGAACGGAAACATTCCTCTTGCCCTACAATCTCTTCGTAGATACAAAGCAGGACGTAAGCTTCACCTCATCATGGTATGAAGCAGTTTTGAGAAGGGTAATTAAGGATTCATCTACATCTTCATTGGTCACCTCGACATCCATATTCTTACAGCCTCGAACAGTTCGAGTAAAATTCATCATTGATTTATTTCCGCAACCGATGCTATTATAAACTGTGTATCCAATCATCCACACGCCTGTTTACATTATTTATAATTTACATAGGACAATGAAGAAATAATGCTCTCTTGTGCGCGCATGTAAATTTCCGTACTCATATTTTAAGGTTTTCCACTTCTATCGCTTATATACGCATCGAATTTTTTTTCCGATTGGAGCAATCTTGCCTTTAGAGAGCATCGAACTGCATAGACAGCGGTAAGCCACTGCGCACTTTATACGGAACGAATTCCTTCTTAGCCATTGCGAGAAATTCAGAATTTATTTGAGAAGTCCACTTATCAAACTATCTAATAACGAAGAAAATGATCACCTGTATCACCTGCCGTCCCACTCATCATCTATTGACTTGAATGAGCACCGGCAATACTTTGAACTTCCTCACCTCACGCAAGAGTAGCCCAGTGGGTACTAGTCGCTTTAAGAATTCGTTGAGCACTTTGTCTTTCCCGAGGCTCTCGTGAAGAAAGCGGACCATAAAATTGGTGGTCTTCCTATGGAGCGATTAGTATCCTGAGGAATCCAGTCGATAACGCCTCTCGTCTATCTGTTGTGGTTGAAGCGCATCACGTGTCCGACTCACCTTATCTTCGATAACCTGCATGTAGAACAGCATCTCTAATCTTCCATCGCTGACGTAGGTCGATCTTTCGGACCCTTTCTCACATTTGCGCGACCCGGAATAGTCCTAATATCAACCTTTCGACTGCGAAGAAAATTACATGGAGTAGAAACCAGCTCATAGGTATGAATCAGAATGGTCCGCAGACTTATCAAGAAAAATAGCAGTTCTGAAGCTCTAGATAACATGCCCATTATCCCTATGGTCCGCGGGTAACGACCCCCGCACGATGTGAAGATACACATCTAGTCGGTGGTCAAAGGGAGTTTGAACTCAAGTGCAACTCTCTGTTTCACCGATGTTAGTTAAGTCTTGCGACAAAGGTAAACCAAATGGGAAAAATGTGAAAGAACCATGAAAATATTCAAGGGAAGCACTTGAAAAATGCTTTCTTGTCGAATAGGATTTATTTGCGCTTAAAATCTCGTAGGATTTTCGAAAGAAATGTTAGCGTGTTGGTGGGATGCAAAGTAAATCTTGAGGTGGACAAATCTCCACATGGTCAGTGTTTGCGAAGTCGTCTGATTTACATTTGATAACATATCTAAATCAGAGCCTATGTCAAACGACACGAAATTTTCCAAGACAGAGTCTCCGCTGTGAAACGTATTTCGTACAAGATATCTGAAGGCTTGGAATTGTACCTACTGGAAGTCTCTTTGTGGATTAGTGGAGAAGAAATTGAGTATGAGGGAGGCTATTGAATAAAATGTCGAAGACATAACGCCATATAGAGAAAACTTTGTTATATTGATATAAAGGTATAAGTGGTAGACAAGCTATGACTTGTGATACGTTATTATGGACCGTAATATAGATACACTACTATCAGCAATGCGGAATATTTTGCAGCTTATTTTGAGTCCATTTCAAGAGATTTTGTATCTGCCGATTTCGTACGATGACTACAACTCACTATTTTGCAAACCGACTTTTCGTTAACCTCAACATTACACGGCAGTAATTTTGTTTTTATGATTATAACTACTCCACAGGGTTGATAACTGAGATTTACTCGGCTAGCGTTTCAATATTTCCGTTCTTTACTGACGACTATTTGAGGCTACTATCCGAATTCGTTCGTCCTCGTTGTGGTCATTGTTTTCATTTTCCTTCGAGTCGAATCTGTTCCGGTAGAGCACTGCTAAATGAAAAAACTTACTCTGCGATGCCCTAGGTACATGTGGGCGGTTGTTGATGATACTGAGTTCCTGCTGACAAAAAAAAAAATACAACTCACTGTATCATTCAGAACTGAAAAATACTCAAGTACTAGTTCAATTTACCGGTCACTGAACTAATTCGAATAACACTGCGTCGCAAATTTCCGAGTGCTAAGCAGTTTTCTTCGGCCGATAACCGTCACAACAGCTATAAAAATTAGTTACAAGAAATACGCGGGAAAATACTTCTGTAATTCATAATAAATCACTCAGGACAAAATGGCTCTCATAGAGGTCATATCGACCACACTGCGTCCTCCAAAGAATGACTTCTGTGAAAGTCACGTCGCAATTATCACTGATTTTCAACTGCCACGTATATGTGCCATCGTTGACATCGTGCGCCAGGATTTCATACGGCGCGTGCGGTAAAGGAGACATGGGAAGTTACCTGGTAGATCAAAGTGTTACGCGGACATTATCACCGCTAAACGATGGGATATCATAAAGGACATCCCGATGAAGGTTTCTTTCCTGTGTGAAGCGCCCAGATGTCAAAGAGACCTCCTATGCTTCAACAATAAAACCACATGAACATTTTCTCGACTCTTATAAAACATTTCTCCACTTTTGCTTCCTTTTTTATAGTCTCTATGGTTTTGTAGTCGTTCGATAGCCGTGAAATATCGATCTTGATAATGAGCCTGGTTTGTGTAATGACCTTCGTATCAAGTTTTATCTATGAAAAAAAAACGCTTTGCTTTCGAAGTGCGTTGTTTCATCTTAACAGTCGATTTCTTGATATTAAGTCTTATCATGAGTTTTAGCACTAGAGCAAGAAACACCAGATCTATTGATCCGAAGTGACTGAAATTGCTTAACAATACCAAAAAATATTCCTGAACACATTCATGCTATTTCACACTTTATTGATCCGTCCTCACACAGTTTTTCTTCACTGTGCGGGTCCTAGTACTTCTATCATTCAACTCGAATCTTGTTTCTTCTTAGACATTGTAGAATACTGGTTGAGTGAGTTTCCTTGCAATGGCTGTGGTATTCCACAGGTCGTTGTTGGTGACTGCTGGAGAGGGTTGGGAGATGGACCTCGGTTCCACTCACGTTGCGACAAGCATCACAACCACTCGGCCACGGTGCCTTCTGCCACTTTTCAGGTAACAGTCAATACCGCGCTCATAGAACTCGCCATCCTTGGATTAAAAGAAGGTTGTTGATCTCCGACGCAAATGACTGATGTCTCAGAAATTCTTCTTGCTCAGAAAGTGCTCCAGCGTCCGGAAGAGGTGACAGTCAGACGGCGACAAGTCAGGACTGCACGGCGAATGATGCAGCAACTCCCAGCTCAGTTCGGTGAACGTCTTCTTTGTCAATTTGACGACATGCAGCCTTGCGTTTATCTTGAAGTAGAGACGATCAACGCCAAGCGCTACTGTGAGTACCTTGGAAAGCTCCAATAAGGCTTTGTCACGTCGACGTTGTCGCAATCTCATCCTAATTCATAAAACGCAAGGTTGCATGTTGCCAAAAAATGAACAGAGAAGTTGAGCGGACTGGGCTAGGAGTTTCTGGATCATCCGCCGTGCAGTCCTGACTTGTCGCCATTTGGCTATCACCTCTACCGGTCGCTGGAGCACTTCTTAAGCAAGTTTCCGAGACATCAATCATTTGCGTCGAGGACTGATAACCTTCTTCGAATCCAAAGATGACGAGTTCTAAGAGCGCGGTATTGATTTGTTGCTAAAGGAATGACAGAAATGTCTTCACGCCTGCTTTGTATAGTGTTGTTAAGCAATTTTAATTGCCTTAAACCGACAAATTTGGAAATTTGGTGTTTCTTGTTTTACTGCTAAAACTTATGAGAAGAACTATAATTAAAAAATCCACATTGAAGTTGACACAACGCACTCCGGAAGCAAAAAGTAGTTTGATTTCCGTAAATAAAACGTGATGTGGTTGTTTTACAACCCAGGCTCAGTATCAAAATCGGTATTTCTCAAGGTATCGAACGACTACCAAAACATAGAGGCTTCTAAAAAAGGAAACAAGAGTAGACAAATGTTTTATAAAACATGTTTTTACAAAAGGTTCTTTAAAACATGATTTAGAAAATGTTCTATAGAACATGTTTCCACAAATGTGTTGTATTACTTTGTAGCATAACCCAACGGTAGAGACGGTGATTGCACGTGCATGGGTACAGTCTACCTAATCTCTTATAAAACACGCGGCGGCGAATATATTAGCGAAACGAGACTTCCGTATCAAAGAAGAACTAGACAGCAAGGAAAATTCATTTAAAAACACCACTAGGTACGCATAGGACACAGATGCATAAATTCAAAGTGACGAGTTCTATGAGCGCTCTATTGATTTACTGCTTAAGAGATGGCGGAAATGTGTTCAGGCAGATGACGTGTACTTTGAATAGTGTTGTTAAGCAAATCTAATTATTTCTGGTTAATGGGTTTGCTGTTTATTGCTCTATTTCCCAAACTTGTGAGAAGAGCCAATATTACGTAATGAAAATTTTATGCTAAGCAAACTTTGTCGCAATAAAAAAAAGATGATCGCTGGAGGGACTTATGCAAACGTATTTTTAGTGAAAAGAACGCTGTTTTCCTGAAAATTTCCATATTCCATCAAGAACTGTGCGGAGTGCGGTCGCGCTGTTTGGAATGCACTAGTGCTTGCCTTTTTTCAGAAAAAAGCCTTTTGTTAGATTATTAGTAATTACGCCGAGTTATGAGGCATTGTATTCAACGGAGAGTATCACTTCCGACAAAAAATTCGCTGTTTTATCATTAGTTTGGTATGTTTCAACCAAAAAGAGCCTTCTAAAGTCTCTTATGTCATACGCATCCATATACTATCGACTAAATTCCCTTCACTGACGATAAAAATCTATATTCATTCGAAAAACCAACCACTTCGTCATTTCAACGCGCTACGCTCGCCATCGCGACCGCGCCACCTAGCGCGTTAAAAATCAACGTGGTACTCAAGGGGTTTAGTGTCAGTTTCAGTGTATCTGGTTGAGAATGTATCATATAAGACGTGGAATAAGAAAGCAACCATGTAAATGAACATTCGCCTTGTTCGCTTCTAATTCTATATGGGCCTTCACATCCATAACCATAGTCTTGTTCGTTTATGAACTAATGGACCACAAAACAAAAACAAAGGTCGTAATGAACAACCTCCAAGAATTTTTGCTTTCACCGCATCTTATAAGCGGTGTTATTGAGTTATAATTGTACATAGAAGGAAGCAGCTTGCAACATTTCGATTCTCTAGTTTGGAACATTCATCTAAGAAGATTGAGTAGTACGCAAAAATGGGCCTCAGACGGGATATGAACCTGCGCTTCACCCTAACTGGGAGTACATGTTGCCACCACTCCGTCGAAGCCACCGCCTCGCTGACCACTCTTTCTTCAATAAAAACTATCAAAGCTGTCAGTAATTAACCCTCAACGGGTTTGCTTTACAAGGTTTGTAGAAGGTTTCCCATATCACACAGCATCCTTGAAGGTCGTAATGTTTACATGGGAACTCTTCGCCATAACAATTCCCCAGCGCACAAGTAGCGCAGTGGCTAACCTTGCGATACAAGAGGAAGCGAGGTGATGAGCAGACGCTGATTCAATCCTCTCCACAACAACGTCTTGATCAATCAGCTGAACGCCTAGCAACCTCTCAAGTCGGCTAATCTAAGCACTAAGACGAATTCCTTAACCCTTTGAGGATCAGCGTCGATGGGCCGGCCGCGGCGTGTTGTCACTTGGCGGCAGTCAGACAAGCGGCCCTGCATGTCTGCGCACGCGTGTCATGCTCTCTGCCCTCTTTCCCACGAGACGCGACCGCCGCCATCACAGTGGCCGAGTGAGATTCGACGTCGCGCGGTACCAAAATGACTCTCATGGTCTTTGAAGGTAAGTAGCAGTCGAAGCAACCGGTCGAATCTTCGGAAACCTTTGAAGGTCAAAAAATTAAGCTCTCGGTCAGAATTCTTTTTATTTGACTGCCACTTGCAGTGGTATGATGTTATACTATCCCCAATAATTTGGAGTGCTGTGCAAAAACATTTGCGTCAGCCGGGATTCGAACCCAGATTCTCGCTCTTTCCGAGAGCGTATGCTAACCGTTGCACCACCGACGCTTTTTTGTCACAGCACTTTTTTCATTATACTTATATTATTCCTCTATTTTATTTTATTATCTTTAGCTTTTATTTTTTTAATTTCTCCCGGAAAGAGTGAGATGTGGGTTCGAATCCCGGCTGAAGCAAATGTTTTTGCACAGCACTCCACTTTGATGCTCTAGGCGCTGATCAATCCCTGAGGGATGCGCCATGCATTCGTCTTTGATGTTTAAACTTCGCTTGAGGTGAATGAAGGCATATCTGGCCTTTACAATGACTCCCGGTGGCCTACCGCTTCACCGAGTTACTACTGCTTATCCTCCAGTCAAGCCTGCGACCACGCCGCCAGCAATTTGCCGACTCCGGAAGGATAGATGGCCTGGTGAGCCGAGAGCGAAGAGCGAGATCGAACCACAGAACTTGTGTGCGACGCAGAGCACCTCTACCCTCCGCGCCGAATGCGCTCGTCACAGACCTCTACGGAGGGAAAATTCGAGGGGACGAATCGAATGCAAAAGTACTGGAATCCGCTCGGTAAACCGTGACCACGCGTTTTGTAAAAAAAAATAAACAAACAAACAAGCAAACAAGTAAACAACAACCGTTCTCCACGGAGCATGTGACACTACACATGACAAGGACGCGCCCCGCCCTAGGGAAAATTCCGCAGTGCACGAAGCTGGCGCTAGTGGGTGGTGGCGATTGACGCAAACTCGGCGCGTTATGAATGTTCCAGAAATATGCTTTGTGCCTGCTGCTTGCATTATTTGACGCGAGGCCGTCGGGTTCTCCGGTTTCCGTCGCTATTTCAATGTGGCTTTGGTCATTCTCTCCTCTCTTCCTCCTTTCCTCCATTCCTCCTCTTTCTTCTCCTCCTCTTTTTCTTTTTCCTTTCTATTGTAGACCAACTTTCCCCTAACCGCGGCATAACCAGTCGTACATCGTCCTTGTCGATTGAGCCACCTATTCTACGGTCATTCTCTTCCCTCTTTCTAATCCTCCATTCCTCCAGTTCCTCTTTTTCTCCTTTTTCTTTTTTCATTCTCTCGCAGATCGATTTTCTCTCAACCTTGGCATAACCAATTTAATCACAACCTTGTTAACTAAGCCTGTAGCACGAGGTAGGTAAATTAGGGCCTTTGTGGAGAGTTGTGGTCTCGTCAATTTTCAAATTACTTTTCAAATTGATTTATTCGAACTCGAAATTGCAAGAACTCAATTACTGGCTGGTCTTCACCGTGTCCAGGCGCTGAAAATCGACGTCCATACTCCTGTTTTTTCACTGAAAACTATATGAGAAACTCAAGGAATCGATGAGATCGCAATTCTTCACTGACGTCTAAAATAGATTAATTCGATTTTAGCATTTCAGAGCGTTTCGTCTTATTCAGAGCCGATGAAGTGCGGAGGGACCTTATACAGACAGAATGATCTGCGACGAAACGAGGCTATCGATCGGTACGGTCAAGAAATTCAATCAGTACAAGATAGACCACAAAGTTCGTGAGAGATTAGAGAAATAAAGGTTAAGATATGCTCCTTGTTATCAAGCCTGTAACATGAGATTGGTAAAAGATGAATTTTAATCGGCTCTAAGGTTTCGACGCATTCCGTCTTCTTCAGAGCCAACGATCGAGTCGATCCTCCACAGTCGTTTGTCCTCGCTGTGGAGGTCTTCGTGACGAGATTGAACTCGATCGGCAACGAACACGAAGACCACATCGAGGACGATCGACTGTGAACAGTCGCCTCGATTTGTCGGCTCTGAAGGAGGCGAAACGCGTCGGAACCTTAGAGCCGATTGAATTCATCTTCTACCATTCTCACGCTACAGGCTTGATAACAAGCAACATATCTGTTTTTCTTCGTTTCTCTAACCTCTCGCGATCCTTGAGTCCACTTCGTATTGGTGGAATCTCATGATCTTGCCAGTCGATAACCTCGTTTTCGTCGTAGATTGCTTATTTTATATGAGGTCTACTTTCACTTATAATCCTGCAGAGTGAAGTCTGAAACGTGTCTCTCAACAATTTTCATAACCGTTCAATAGCAGGATTTTTTAGCTCTGCAAATATTGATTTCAGCTGAACATTGGTCAACAAGATCAACAATGCATCCAGTGCCTCTCTCTCTCTCTTTCCGCCCTCTTTCTCTCTCTTCCTCTCTCTCTCTCTCTCTCACTTCTTCCCTCCCTATTTCTCGCTCTCTCTCTCTCTTCCTCTTTCTCTCTCCCTCCCTCCCTGTCTCTCTCCTGAATTCTAGTGTTTTCCAAGAGGTTTTTTTTCTCCCTAGATTTGAGAAAAGGAAGTAAATTTCAGTGAGTGAACATGTTCTTCCATACTGGAATGGGCGGTATGGGCAGGGCTCAGGATACGCCTGTGGATACTCGCTTATACGACTTACTCAAAGTAAGGCCTGATGCTAGCGACGATGAAATTAAGAAGGTCAGTTGTGGCGACGGATCTCTTCGAAAGTTTATGTTTCCACAGACTTATTATTTAACCTTTTACGAGGTTTGCTATTGCATCTAAGCGATATACCCACGTTTCGACGGTTTCACCTGTGTCGTCAGTGTCACACTCTCCCTACCGAGATTAGCACAGAAGAAGGTACCCTGATGCTCGTCAAGTGAAATATTACATGTTTCGCTGTCCTTTCAGTCGATGTTTCGCGGCTGTTATCATGTAAAGACGGTGCGACACTAATATCTCACTTGACTAGCATTGTGGCACCCACCCCCTGTTACTCTTAGTATGGGGCGTGCGATACTGACAGAAGGGGCTAATCCATCGAAACGTACGTATATAACTAAAATACAATACAAACCTCGTGAAAGGCTTAGTAGAAAGTTTGTAAAATTGTCCGTAGGAGGTAAACCCTTGCGCAGTAATGGACCCTGCCGTCTTTATTTATCTCAGTTCTCTTCATTTTCGGTTTTAATTAATCAGTGGAGTAAACCTCTATGATGCGTTACCATAACCTCGTAAAAAGCTAACTAAGAAGTCTGTGGAATCCCGTAATTTGAAGTACTCAAGGTTTAAATAACCAATCGAAAAGAAGGCTAAGTTTTGTTTACGGTTTCGTGCGGCTCTCTGACCATTAGGGTCAACATCACCTGTATCACCTGTCGTCCCGTTTGATCGTCGAGTGACTCGAGCGGGTACCAGCAACTCTTCCATTTTTCCCTATCGCGTGCAAGAGTAGCCCAGTGGGTCCTCCTTGCTCTAGGAATTCGCTGAGCATCATATCTTTCTTCCATCGCTTTCGTGAAGAAATCGGACCAACGGGTCAGTGGTCTTCCTTTAGAGCGCTTGACGTCCCGAGGAATCCAGTCGGTAACGGCTCTCGTCCATCGGTTGCCGTTGAAGCGCATCACTTGTCCGGCCCACATTATTTTCAATATCTTGGCATGAAGAACGGCGTCTCTGATTTTCGATCGTTGACGTAGGTCGGAAGTTCGGATCCTTTGTCTCATTTGCGAAATACGAGACACTCCTAGCATCGACCTTTCGACTGCGCGTTCGATAACGGCAAGTGATCTTTCATCCTGCTTGACGTAGCGACCAGGTTTTCAAGGGTCAACATACAGTTGAATATATTAGAAAGGGTGACCATTTTCGACAGCCTAAGAGAATTGATTGGTGAACAAAAACACCAGGTCGTGGTCGTGTTCCTGAGGTTCGTGTTTTTGTTCACCACTCAATTCTCTTAGGAATATTCAAGACATCATAAAAGTGCGAAATGCCCTAAAAATACTATCAATATCGAGATTTTCGACAGCGATTGTTGTATATAGTAGGCATAATGTTTTGAGCTTCTCAAGTCTGTTAAAGCCACCTGGACTGCTAGACGTGCGTTTCAGTGTTCTCGTACACCTCATTAGTAGCACGTCTTTCAGTTCGTCTCCACAACATCGTAACCACACCGGAGATGTAACACTCTGTCAAATGAAAAGATCACTTGATGTGACTTCCTTTTAGAGTGATTGATTGTCGATTGTATTAGCATGGCATATCGCTGTTTCGCCAGTATATGTAACAATACCTTTCAGTCGACTATTTTGAAATTGTTGATATCCAAAATTAGGAAATAGAATCATCTGAATTGAGGGGTAGAATCTTAAGTGGGTTGAATGCCGATATGTGCTTATCCGATCAGTACGCTAAAGATTGATTGCTGCCATTAGGATATGATATATCGAAGGAAGAGTGTTAGCAGAGCAGTCAGTACTGTGGCGTAGAGTAGTGGTTCACGCGCCTCTGGTATGGGTCGAGCGCGGGTTCAACCCTCGCTCAGAGTCAAATGCTACGCGTTTACCATTCAATATCCTTAGAGGTTTAGTTGTAACATTATAATACTAAATGTTAGGAATTTTAATAGAATCTTCTATCGCTACTGCGATCATGAATCAGCGAAATCATTAACATGAGAAAGTAGACGGTCTTAAATTCTCCTTCCTGTTTGCTTTTTTGGAAAAAGGAAGTTTTTGAATTCATCAACCATTTAACTGCGACAAAAATAGTACAAAAATGATTCTACCAACTGCAACGTTTTGCCATCTAAATCCAGTTTTCACTGCAGGCATATCGGAAACTCGCTAAGGAGTTCCACCCCGATAAGAATCCCAATCATGGCGATCAGGTTTGTTTCTAATCAGATTTTACCTTATTTTCTCGAATCGCAGCTTCTAGCCAGTCTTTTTGCAATTCTAGTTCAAAGAAATAAGCTTTGCTTATGAAATCTTATCCAATCCTGAGCGACGTCGTATTTATGATTTACGTGGTATGGACGGTATTAAAGAAGGAGGTGCAAGTGGAGGTAATCAATTGCACGATTATTCAATCTAAATATTATCAGTAACTCTTATCATCAGGTGGTTTTGGTGGAGATCTGTTCTCGCATATATTCGGCGATGACGATGAGTCTCCTTTCAGCACGTTTTTTGGAATGGGCGGTGGTGGAAGACGGTCAGTCACTTTTGTTTTTCTTGCATTCATTATCGAGTTTTTAAGATTATAGCTTCAAGAACGTAAAGTGGGTAGAGCGTTCGACCTAATATGGGAGTTGAACCCGTGTTTCATCCATGTCGGAGACGAGTGCTACCACTGCACCTATGGGGCCACGGCTCTGCCAATAATTTTTACTCTATGGAAGGAATCGAAAATGTCATCAGCCAAGTGTTAACTGGTTTGGTCTGGCAAGCACATAACAGGTGGAACGCGGCTCCGTTTGGGGTTGAATGGTTTGCATAAAGGTGTCTTCTTAGATGTATGTTAGAATATCGTAACACTGCTAAAAGGTTCGATTTCCGTCTGACGTCAACGTTTTGCACATCACCGAACGTTTTTTGGTAAATTGTAGCGCCATACCACCACTAAAAGCGATTAGATAAAAGGAAATGTTAATCACTTGTATCCAATATCTGTCATCGTGAGAGAGATCAATTCCGAAAGGCTTATTAGGCCAAACCATTGATGTTTGCTTACACACAGATCAGTGCGTTATAGCGTAGAAAGAGTGGGGGTGTCGGGAGTGCAGTAGGTTAGCTCAACCTTTGGAAAGGGTGACATGCGAGTTTGATGTCCGTTTGACGTTAGAGTTTTGTTCATCACTCAATATCATTAGGCACATTTGTAATATCATACCACCGCTAAAAAGTGGTTAACTGAGAAGAATTCCTGTTGACCATTTGTAGTATCAGCTGTTTCATATTCCAGCCGTACTCGTCGCAAATTCCAAGATACTGTGTATCCGTTAAATGTGACACTTGAGGAAGTCTATAATGGGAAGAAGGCGAAACTACGATTGTCTAAGAAAGCACTTTGTACTTCGTGCAAAGGGTGGGTGTTCCTCTTATATTATTCAGTCCACATGTTGTGGTCCTCTGTCATGCACATTTTTCTTCTCTATCCTCTTGGAGGTTGTTTGGATAAGTTTTCTTTTTCCTACTTGACAGAATTTATCAGGAACAATTCATAGTATTTACTGTTTCAATTTAGAACTGGTGGAAAGACGGGTCTATCTTACGAATGTCGCTCATGTCGCGGTCGAGGCATAAAAAATGTAGTGCAGCAGATTGGACCGGGAATGATCCAACAAATGCAAGTTAGATGCCCTGATTGCCGTGGTGAAGGTAGGTCGTCATAAATCTCTGCTGTTCTTTTTATTTTTTATACAGCACAAAGTTATCCAGAAAATCACTTTTTTATGAAATTTTGCGTCTTATGATAGAAGGTTCAGTAAATTTTTCCGGAAGAAGTTGCTCAATTCATAAAGGTTATTTCGTTGTGCACAGAAGTAACTCGAAAATTCAAAGATAGGCAAAACTTTCGGCCTTGATCAATCCCTGAAGGATGTTCCAGGCATTAGGCTCCATCTATAGTATCGTTTGAGGTGAATGGATGCATATCCGGCCTTCCCAATGACTCCCTTTACTCTACCGATACATCAAGTCAGTGCTGCTATCCTCTCAGACAAATCTAGTACCGATTTGCCGAGATAGAAGGCTCGGTGGACCTTGAGCGCAAGGTCGAACCATCTATTGGTCCACAACGTGTATGTCACAGAGCACATCCAGCCCACTGCGCCACAGCGCTGCATCATCGGTCTATAAATCAAGAAACTGATCTTCGCGACATCGAAGCACGCATTTCGAGACAACGTCGCGCGTAAAACGCAGTGGTTCTAGTACACGACGGTTTTTGAATTCTGTGCTGCTCCCCGATTTTCATAGTCTGCAGACACGTTATTGCCACTGTAACGTGATAGGTCATTGAAGGAATTTGTACACATATTGTCAAGATATGTAGGGATTATATGTGTGCACAATGTGCCCTCGTCCATAAGTAAAGCTTTATGATCGCACATCTCACCGGCGGTATAAGCATTTTTCTCAGCTTATGCATTTTCAAATATGCTTTCTACGGTGAGCATACGTTACGTGATGTTCAAAATAATTACAGATGGCGATTTCTGACCTTTGATCTCGTACATTTAGAACCACTGCAATTGTACAGATTACAGATTGAAATCCAATTTTACATTTTTGGACTACAAGGAGAGAACTTTTTGACTCAAGAAATGAATACGTGCCTAGAGGAATGTTAATATTTTGAAGAATTTCTGCCGTTTGAAAAAAGCACACAATCCAAAATGATCTTTTGTTGAAATGACTTAGGGTGTTATCGCATGTTAGGTGCATGTAACGCAACAGTTAGAGGGGTACCCTTGAATACCTACATTTTCTTTAGTTCAATCCTATACACCGAGCCCCTCAAACTTTCCACTACGACAGGATCGGCAAACTAGTTTCAGACTTTCTTGAGGGTGTAGTACCACCGAATTGATTCATCGGCAAAGCACTGTGAAATATCGTATAAACTGGGTATTCATGCGATTACCCAAAACTCTTCCTATTCACTTCATGAAGTTGAATGCATGCCGCATCTCTCAGGAATTGATTGTCTTCAAAAGTCTTATACTTTATCTAAATATGTAATGGAAATGGGCTGTCGAGATATTGTAATGCCTGCTTATATCATATTGTTCAGCGCGAATTATTGCCACGTAGTCAGATATCAAGTGCAATATCATTGTCAGATAGCAGCGAAGAAGATCAAGTTTCAAATGAGGCCTTATCTTCATAGTTTTATTACATTTTTGATAAATTTTGTTTGTTTTCGGTCGCAAATCTCATCATATTTTTTAGGATCAAAAATTCCTGATGCGGATAAATGTGACAC
Source organism: Parelaphostrongylus tenuis (assembly GCA_019055375.1). Taxonomy (NCBI): domain Eukaryota; kingdom Metazoa; phylum Nematoda; class Chromadorea; order Rhabditida; family Metastrongylidae; genus Parelaphostrongylus; species Parelaphostrongylus tenuis. The sequence goes on from JAHQIW010001423.1 coordinate 419,392, forward strand.
ATGCAAGGGAGAAAAAAGTGAAGAAATCAAAAAGATACTTGAGGTCTTTGTTCGACATACTATTATTTTAGGGGAATTACTTTAGTCATATTCGGATTATCGCACTGAAAAGATATTTTGGTAGAACTCCATTATCCGCACCCTGTTTCAACCCTTTGGAAGCAATGCGTTTTATGTTTTTTTTCAGACTTTCAGTAGCCATTTAGTAACTTGAACTCGAGAACTTCGAAGATGTTCTCTATCTCTGAAATGGCTTCTTACTGCGCTTTAGTAGTAGAAGTAAGATCATGTTTCACATTGGGACCTTCTTTCGCCACTCGATAGGCGAATATCGAAAATTTCACTAGCGTTTTTGAAAAGGAGTATGAGTGGCTGTAATATCAATCACGCCGTTGATTCAGCGCGCAGCGCCATTCGAATCAAGGGTTTTTTTTCTCCGCTTTGAAAGACCTCTGTGTAAAACATATGATTCGGAACTCCAAAATGTCCTCTACACGCTCGTATGCCTTTCACGCATAGGCTCAGACTGCTTGGACCTACTTGTAGGCTTAGTAGAGGGTCTTTTTGCAATACAAAATCATTGTAAAAAGCTTAAACCCACATAGCGATGGAAGAAAGTTTCTGTACACTTAGCTTAAAAATCATCCAGACTCATATTATCAAATAATCATCATGTTGCAAAAGCACAGTGTTTTGATGCCAATGTTGCGAAAACCTATCCGCATACGGGAGCTTTTTGGCTACTACGACGCACTGCGAAGTTTTTTTTTCCAAAAACCTGTGCACCATTAGAATTTTTGAAATTTAAAACCACCGAATGATTACTAAAAGTCCAACGTAATTTCTACTTGGCGGATAATGCCCAAAGGTGAAACATGGTTGTAGTTCTACCTCTACTGCACACTTAGAAAGTCCTGGAAATCTCAAGTGCACTGTTGAAATTTTCAAAGTCCATGCTGTCGAATGGCTACTAAGACGCTTGAAGAAAAAAGCTGAAAACGTGTTGTACTCAAAGGGTTGAAGTAGTGTGCGGATAATGAAGAAGTACCGATATTTTCTATGTTCAGGTTCAAGTCGAGCCTGGGATGCAAAATAACGACAAAATAACTTTTCCTCGTGAGGGTGATCAAACAGACGTAAGTTTCTTTGATGATTAATCATATCCTATCTATATTTAACGATCTAGTCCTTTTCATGCATTCGTCAGTGGTTATGTAGCAGACACTTTGTCCACTTTTGGTTACTTTTTTTTTGTTGAACCAAGAAGTCAATACGAAATCGTTAAATATAAGTACGCTGTGCTACAGTCATACTAGTGCTACATTCTATCAAATAGTACTGCTTTGTTCAATTTAAGCCTGAAATCGAGCCTGGTGATGTCGTCATCGTCATTCAAGTGAAGCCTCACGATGTCTTTGAAAGAGAGGGTGATGATCTCATTGCCAAAAAGTTAGTTTCAATATCGACTTTTGAAGATTTCAAGTAGTAGGGCATGTGAGAATCATCATGCTGTCAGTATCAAATGATTGGAAGAAAAAATTGTAACCTAATAAGTGTTTCCGTTCAGGACAATTTCTCTGAATGAAGCATTGTGTGGATATGAAATACCGCTGAAACACCTAGATGGTCGGACACTCATACTCAAAAACAAGCCCAATGATATCATAACACCTGGTACGTTGCAGAAGAATACCCCGGTTAATGTGTCGTAGTTCACGAATGGTCCCATCTTTTTGTTTCCACGATTTGATGAGATCTTTATTGCCTGATTATTGAAGTGTCATTGGTCGCATTGGTCTCATATGAGATTCATGGATATCTATACCTGCTTCTTTCCCACATTGGAGCTTTTGAAAGAACTGTGCTCGCTTGGGGAACTCACGGCGGTTTCATCATATTGATTAAGGCCATTTCTCTCGTTTTTGATCGGACCCCTCAGACTTTCTTTGATATATGTTTTTCTGCGAGTGTTCTTTTGATTGGAAATGTCGAGCTACTAGGCTTGGGTGGTATCATAGCTGGCTGGATGGTATTGCTGGTGTACCATACAGTCATTTCCGGAAACAATTGACTATGAAAACGAGACGAATCACAGTGAGAAGTGCATTTTCGAGTCTGCTGAAAGTCATATATGCTCCATTTTATCAAACTACATAGGAGTGAATCAGCATCAGAAAGCTTACCGTCTTACAAGAAACTCAGTCATTAGGTGCAAACTCACTCCCGGTCCATAACGACTCGTTAGTGGCAGCTTCTTCTGGCTACAACCATCACTGATTTTTCTGGTTTCTAGTTTTCCCCAAACCACTGACGTAACAGTTGAGGAAGATACACTCCGCATGATCCGCACGATGTTTTGACGTGAGTCGTTCATACACACAGTGGCTGGATTGTAGCTGATCTTGAAGATCTTTCGTGGATTGATGCGGAGTGGATTATGTCCGTTTTTCGTTTTTAGTAGGACCAATCTTAAGTGATAAGTTGAATATATTAGATGTGTTGATGCCTTCGCTGCACGCGGTGCTTATCGACTCTGCCGTTTGAGGCATTGGCTGTGGCACGATAACCATGGCACCTTTTAGCTAATAGAATTGCAAAAAAAAGTTTTTTGCTGAGATAACAGTCAATTTCCTTCTAAATTTCCTTGTTAATGAATTTGATAAAAGAAAACTTCTGTGTATTTCTCTAAGTATAGAGTCGACTTTTTTCCTGTAATCACCCGTCCCTGTTTATTTGGTCATTACTTATTTTAGACTGCATACGAGGAATTGTTGGCGAAGGAATGCCACATAGACGCCATCGTGATATTCGCGGAAATCTCTACATAAAATTTAATGTCACGTTTCCCGATGAACATTTCTTACAAGACGAGTCGAAATACAAGGTTTTTTCTCTTTTCGTATTGCGCACTTTGACCTATTTGTTCTCTTTAGTGATTTAATGTTCTTTTTTTATCCCTCTAATCAAATCTTTTTCAGATTATTGAATTAGCATTCCCACCCGTACGAAAAGTGGCTCACCCGCATGATTCAGAAGAGGTATGGTATTGTTTATGTGACTTTAGTACGTTTGTTGATATTTTCTTGCGCGTTGCTTCAAATCAATCTACTGTCATTCATGCCATTTCGCTCCAGTAAACAATGAACATCCCATCCTTCGCAATCGCGCGCTGCTGTGGTGCGATAAGCTTTTCTGTGATTGTTTTCTTCCGGTGTATTGTTTTGAGCATAAGGTACATAAGATTCTCACTGATATATGTTTCGCTGCGATTGATGGAGTTTATTTTTTAATGTTGGCAAAAGAAGACCTTTATTCCGTCATTCGTTCCTAGTTCTTTATGTTTATAATGCGTTTCTCTATCTACGCTGCTAGTTTTTGCGTCTTATAAAATAAGAAAGTGACTGTGAAATCGACGATACATTCTATAGAATGCGTGTATAACTATCAACACGTTAATACGAAAATGTAAAATCAGTGCTCTACTGTGAGTTTCTCTCCATTCCAAATCCTCCACGTAATTGTGGCGTCGCGCTCGTCACACATCAAATGCATCGTCCATGCTTCTCCCATCCGTTATCCTTCTGCTTAGCTTTTATTGAATAACCTATTAGGCACAATCTGGTTTGTAAATTTAGAAGTTGAGGGTATCGAATTTCGAGCAAACAATGAGTGTATTAGTAATTGATCGAGGATGAAGGATTTGTTATTATGTGATCCGGCAAGACAAGTCTCTCAGCTTTAGTCAGTTCCACTATGCTTCAAAACTGCCTTTAATTTAGGTATCATTGATGGAGTACGATGAGAAGCGATATCATGGTGGAAGAGGAGGTCAAGCTTATGATGAAGATGGTTCAGATGATGAAATGAGCGGACATGGACATCATGGACCACAAGTGCAGTGTGCACAAAGCTAGGAATGTGTTACATTTATCGCATCAAATTTGTTATATATGGTAACTAACACGCTTCGATTGTGATCTATAGAGGCAGAAATCGTTGACATCCGGTATGAATTGTATTCTTGAAAAACTTGAAATGAATGTGTTGTTTGAAATGCTGTGCCACTGATGAGGAATATCAAATGAGTAATTCTACTCATATAATGATGGCTTTCCTGATGTGGAAATGGATACTTTTCCGTTAGACGTTACAGGATCAAAAACCGATTCCTTACGCTGGACAAGCAAGAAGTCAACGCTTAAACGGAAGGAAAACTTTAGTGTTACACACGCGTTTTTTCTGGCAAGTCAGAGCTCATTCTTCGGAATATCAGGGATCAATTGCATGCGTAAGATTTAAAATTCTATCATTGTGCTTATTTTCTGAAAAGACATCGTTTCTTTGCCGCGCAGCGGGAAAAATAAGGTTAAATTCACAGGAGCACGAGGATTGTGGCTATTCTACGGGACCGGATAGGCGGGGCGCACAGCGGATGTGGCCGTTTTAGCACGGCGGTCGATCGATTGGGCCTTCCGCGGGCCATAGGAAAGTGCGATGTTTTGTAATTTAATTGAGAATTCTTCCTCCACTTTGAAAGGAACTCCAAATCAAACGTCTGGCCGTAATACTAGAAAATTTCCTTCATACCTTAATGCGCTTTTCGTGCTTCTAGCGAGGTAACAGGTGAATGGTGCGGCCGATGTGAAACATGGTTTTATTTCGAATTCTACAGTTATAAAGGGTCTTATCGTAAGACGGCCACGTACCGCGTTAGCCATAGATTTAAGCTTCCGAATCATTACATCACTAATGAAAAGTTCTCTAGCAAAAGGGATCGGTTTTTGATCCCGAGCCATCTAACGGAAAAGAATCTGGAATTTTAAGCGTTGCCTTAAGATCCGAAGTGGATCGACGAAAGTCAAGCAGGTGTGGTAGCAACCACGTTAATCTGTGAACCAACGTGCGTTCAAGCCTACGTTTGGAACATAGAAGCGAGTCAATAAGCGCCATTACCTCCAGCAGGGTGTGATAGTGAACCACAAGGTATCGTTTAAATTAGCAGATCAAGGTTTGCGTTGTTGAGAAACTTCAAGATGTAAGATTTGTCTTCTCGCCAGGCAGAGCATTAGTTTTGAAGCATGAAATTCGAAACGATATCCCTGGAAAGTTAAACTAATGCTTTATGAAATCTAGAAAGTTTTTTTCTTAAGAAATCGGTAAGTCTCAACCGCTCAGATACTGTAATAATTATAGCTAGAATCACAGGGTTATCTCAATAGGTGGTTTTGTATTTTCTCTCATCACTGACTCTCACCAGCACTTTGACAAGCCGGATACTTCCTTTCAATAGAATCATTGATTTTTCGTGGAATCGAGACAATAACAGTGTTAATGATTGAAATTACTATTATGCAGTCAAACTGCTGTCGATTTCATTGAAGTTGCTCAGTATCACGTTCACAAGGGAAGAAAAGTTGTTCGAGAATGTTTGCTAAGTCTAAAGGCACAAATATTCACACAGTATTTAACGCGAAATGTACTTAGATAAGCTCTGTGATTCTCCGCATTCAAGCACATATGAGTAGCTATTAGGTGGGGCTGTTGCTACCACATACAGGACTAAACTTCGTTTCTCTTGGTGTGAACCTAGTTTCTGGCCAGAGAGTTCGATCCTATGGAAGTCACGCCGGCTCCGAAGTCACAGTATGAATTTACATCTAGTGCACTTTCTTGGTTTCGTGAATGCTCCATGCTCCTCTATGATCCCCTTTCATGTGTTGTGGGCGAAGGAACTTTCGTCCACTAAGCAGTCACAATTCTGTCAACATTTGATGAATCTTATGCACAGACTATTACGATAATTATGTGAAAGCTATATGCTCTCCTCTAGAAAAAAAAACCCGAAAGCCATCGCAGTGATTGAAATTTATAATGCGACGAATGATTCTACACACTGCAATCGATGCCACGTCATAGAGACAGACAAATTTCACCTCTTTACCGGGTATTCTCGAGTCCTAGGATTATTCTGCGCACAAGCATCTCGCCAGAAATCAGAAATTATTAGAAAGATACCTGTTAATAGACTTCATCTATAAGAAAAACCGCGTAAGACGCTCTATCTAGTATCAGTTGGTTACGATAAATATTGTAAAAAAACACCTACGGATTAAATCAAATTAGTGGAATGACACATTTATAGCTGTATGTTACGCATAGAACATTCGGTACTTTTCCGTTATCCCTTCTCAGTTACAGCGCCTGTGAAGATTTTTCAGGATTTAAGCTATCGAATGACTGATCAGACTTCAAAAATCACCAAAAATAATATTTCCACCTACGCTAAAACCGGAACCTCATAGTGGAAATGGTCCGAACACTCATATACTTCATGCCTCAAACTGACCTTGAACTTTTCTGACTGACCTAAAGTGCACTAGCGTTTGGTAACTGTAAGCCAGTCTAATGGGCATTTGTTTTCTCTTCGGCTTGTTCTGAAAGAATCTATCTGAATCTGTCTGTTGTGGAATGACACATGGCAGCAAAAGGAAGAACAGTCGTTCCACTGTTGTCAATATACAGGCACCACCATCCTAGCTCATCATTGCGAAGATTATGCTTGATGAAGCTGAGAAATTTCTACACGCGACGGCTTGCAACCGCTCGAGAAGTGAGAAAACAGAATGACTTGTTTGGATAACATAGTAAATAAAAGCAAATTTCACGCGATAGGATTTATTTATTTTTCAGGAGGAATTTAGCATCTTTAGGTGTTCAGTAGGTGGTCTGTGGAGGCAGGTGGGATTTTTATGTCATTTATGAGATCTAGACCTTTCTATAAGTCTAGCAATGTCTTTGTGTGATGTGACCACAAGTATATGGCTCCACAAACATTAATTACTTCTATAATGGATTGAATGACAAGTTCGAAGGTGGCGTATAGGATATAACCCGGTTCAAGCTTAGAAAAAAAATTGCTTTTTTCTATCTGTGTTTGGGTGGTTGGGAAGATCAACACCAAGCGCTAATTACTTCCCTTGTTTGTGTCTCGGTAATACCGGTTACAAGAATAGTACGCTCTCAGATTCATTACTTTTGAAGTTCAAAATAATCACACTTTGTTTATTCGGGTGGTTGACAACAGTTACATTCTTAATCAGGTGATTTTTTGGTTTATCACATCTGAGTAAACTTACTTGTTGCTTCCCCACAAGATTCGCTGCTTTTTCTGAGCGTGAATTATCTCTGCGAGAGCTATTATTATTTCTTTCGTAACGAATATTCGTGAAAAATTTGGTAGAGTACAAATCTTTCACAGGATTAGAAGTTCTTGTACGTCCTTCCACATAAAATTCAACGTATGCCAGATACTAGACACATTCTGAAAGTTCTGAAATCGCAATATACGTCTTACAAAGGAATCTATTTACCTGCATTATTTCAATGCTAAAGGCAACTCTGATAAGAAGCTCAGCAAATCTGCGTCTAGAATGGTAAGTATGAGGAAGTACATATTTACAAATTGAGCAATTTTTAATCACGCCAATGCTCCTGTCTTACCAAAGAGATTAGGAGCTGGTTCCGCCGACTGTAGAAGGATAAGTTGGATGCTCAGCACTATGGGATCAAACCAATCATTGTGCACTTTGGGATGTCTCCTAAAATTGCGCAATCAATTTTCTTCGTGGAAATCGAACAAGTCCGATGCAATAATCAACATGCCAGTCAGAGATTCTTAGCCGTTTGAATGGCGAACTCAGGATGTGATGTCTGCAAAAAAGATGACTCTCTTCAGATTAACCCTTGCAGCAATGTAAGCACGGAAGTGAGTTTAGTGCCTTTCATCAGAGGAAAATGTGCCATCTCATGTCCCAATAGATATCCGTAGTACGATATTAACCATATCGCTGCTAACATCATAATGTAAGGTTAAAAGCTTTATGCCTATATATTTACTATCAGCCGCAAGCTAGTGATTGAAAAAGTGGTGATAATCATGGTTTCACGCGTTATCACCGAAAACAAGTCTCCCATCACTGCTACGAAGTAGGCTTGACTAGTGGGGCGTGTGGTTTTGATGAGGCGCGCGATACCGCCGACGTACGTAAGCCAATGATGTTTCAATTTCGAAAGGCGTAAAGCGTTCGCACAGATTATTTTAAATGTTATTACCAGGTTTGAAAACAGTCGATTGGAGGGTAGTTGCCAATAAGCATATCCATCCTTCGTTTGTTTACTCTCACTTATATTTCTCAACGCGTGATGCATTCCTTTTGCAACTCTCCTTCGGTTTGGCCTGTTTTGCTTCATTTGCTTCCAACATGAAGCGGTGAAAAGAATCAATACTTGTCTAATCATTCTAATCAAGTATTAGGATGAAAAGAAAGTTCTAAAGCACTTGTAAAAAATAGAAATTTCTGCATGAATTCCAAGCGAAAACTGATTAATCTTCTAATGAAGGTCATCGTTTGCTACGACTTTCTACCATCGGTGTGTCAAGTTTCGGATCTAAACGAAGTACCAATCCTTCGACTTTGATACAAAGATCTCTTGACATGCTTCTTCAACTTCATCTAATGATCCGAATCGGCGACCCTCATAATCAAGATCTCCCGCAGTAAAGCGCTGAAACCAGCGTCCAGAAGAAGATTTGCTATTGTGCCTTCCCCTTCAACTTCGTTGATTTCATCGACTGCAGCTCTCTGTGAAAGACCCTTTCTCCAATAATGACGGAATATACCACGAACTTCGATTGTGTAGTGGACATGACGAAGGCATGTAACAAAGTAAAAATAATGACGAATAATATCTAGGCCTTCGCGTGAAAATCCCTCATAGTAAACTGTAATATTTCTATGATATGCGTGGGAGTTATCTCATGCTTATCAAAGTGCCCCTGAACTTCCTTTCCAACCGTAGTAATTTTTCAAAGGAAGCAGAGGTAATTTCTACTGTCGAGATACTTCAATGATAGAAATATTATAGTAGAAACATTTTTGTAAGACCAAATTATCGTAACTCGACGCTTTTGCATTTTTCTCATAATTTTTTTTTTCAGAAAGAACTGATCTGTATTTGATTTCAGAAAAAACTAGTGTAATTGAGAAAGTGTGAATTTCCTTAAATTTCAGGGCAGTTTTTCGTTAATAGCAAAATATTCAGAGAAATAATTGCAGCTATGATGACAAGCGGAAAGAGAAATTTGATGGAATAACGGAGCAACATACAGCAAACGTTAAAGAAACAATAGGGATTTGCCGATCTATTAGCGTGAAATAATGTCATTTTTTGAAACTGAGACTAGCATTGCTTTCTACTCTTTTGGAGTGACACTTTACATTCAATAGATATTTTAAAATATTTTTCGCGTGATGCAAGGTTGTAAAGTGCTCAGGAGGGCAGGAATCTCTCTGAATGTCAGACCGTCTTCATACAAGTTTATGAGACTATTGAACTGCTCAGAAAGAATGTGTTTGTGTTTGTCCTAAAGAGCATTTATGAGAGCAGTACCGTGCGACAAGAACGATTAATGACTCCACTGACGCCAAATTAAGTCAAATCGTGATGACAGATTTTGCATTTATGCAGGAAATCGAAAACTGGTGAACTTGCGGGAGAGATCTCGCCGACGATTTCCCACTGCCCATATAACATCGTCTCATCATTATTACTGATTTCGCAGTGCTCCAACTTCTGCCATTTGCCCTAATCGCAACAGTTCACTTTATTTTGATTTGGCTTACTGCAGAAAAATCTTCTTCTCCTATAACGACGTTTGGTAGAAACATCTTGAACAGTCACTCGATAGTGTTTTTTATAGGCAGCGTCACAGCTGAATACGGTGGTGATTGTGCTTGAAAATTACGACGGTAATTACGTGAAATGGTAAACAACCACTTAAGGTGAGGTGGAGCTGAGAATACACATCACAATTAGCCATATAATCATTGGTCGTTCACCTAAACTCTTATATAGGTCATGGGTAACATGATGTATACGTAAGTCTTACGCACCGAGTGTTGATGTTCAGCATACTATTACGGCTTTTTCACTACACTACAAATGGAGTTTAGAGGGTTTTTGCTTACGAGTAATCATGTGCAAAATACAAAACAATCCTCTTCTGATGTGCTAAAGTTGGTACGTAAGGTGTGATGTTTCCATGCAGACTAATACATTCGTCTTCTACTTTCAACTTTGTTTGAGACGATTATATGCGTATCCGGCCTTTACAATGACTCGCGGTGGCTTTCCCCTGATCTGAGTGAGTGTTGCTTATCCTCCCAGACAAGTCTGCAACCAGTCCGGTACCACTTTATTGACCCGTGAGGGATGGATGGCTTGGTGATCCATAAGCGCGAAATGGAACCATCGGCCTTGTGTGCGGCACCACCTCTGACAACTACCTCATATGCGCTCATATATATTATATATATATATATATATATATATCAGCTTATCACTTTACTCAAACACTACCGTAATTTCTTGTTGCCTGGGTTAAATTACTTTTGGCACTCCATTCTCCTTGCTTGATCATAGATAGCATCTGCTTTACGAACGACGAAGAATAATGGGTGGATAACACCTCCTTGCTATGAACAGATATTCTGTAGGGCGTCCTTTATTGACTGGTGAAGTGTCGTGGGGAAGCGGGAGGCCAACTCCGCGCTAAACATCACTACCCACTCAGCCAGGGGTCTCCGTGTATGCATATGCGCATATATATATATATATATATATATATATACGTGAATCTATGTGCATGTATATATGTGTATATAGATATACGTGTGACAGACATATGTATCACGTGCCGTTCCTTTGGTCGTCTAGTAACTCAAGCGGGCATAATTCAAAAACGTCATGAACTCGTTACGGAAAACCAGGTGATCTGATACATGAGGAGATATTTATATATTCAGATTCTCAACGAACTTTCAGAACTCAATTTTGAAGACGATATATTGAAAAGTTTCAATGACTGCCAAATATTTTCTGGCAGGTAGTACAGTGACAATGTATAATATTTTCGGCAAGGCATTCATAGTATATATATTGTTGATCTTTCTCTGATTCAACTCGTTCACTACATAAACGCTATCATTTTCATTCATTCGCATTGTTCTCTTGATCTCGAAACCTTTCTTTCCACTTTTCCGTCCTTCCTTTTCTTCTTCAGCGTCTTATTCTTTAAGCGCTATCTTATCCATAAGCTACAAATGAGTGCGATAAAAGCTTATAAATCTAGTCTGTAAAAGAAATGTCAGTCCTGACGAGGAAAAATAATGCTGAACTCAAGATAAAAAAGAATAAGCATATTTCACGTACATAAATCGATAGATCCTTGTCTTTTTCACCAACGTTTGCTACATGTAGCTCCGTTTTTCCTTCACATTCCTTTTTCTGCTTCTCTTTGTGACTACAATTATTTGAACTTTATGAATTGCTGTTTACGAAAAGTATGCTGAGAATTGAGTAAACTTACATTTTCTTAAATGGATTATCTTTCTCTGATATCGAATGTAGCTCAGTTATAGAATCTTCCTGCAAATGTTCATTATAAAAATAGGAAACCTTTTAATACGACTATATGATTTTAGAAAAGTGGTTTTGTCTTTGTATTCCCATCATTGTAGTATTAATAATTAAGATTACCTCTGCTTTCGCTGGCATAGTGTACAACTCAAATATCGAATTGTTTATTAGCTTTTTCTCTTCCTTAACTTCTAAATGTGAATAAATTGTTTGCTGCGAATATCAAGTTGTTGAAAGTATAGTAGCAAAATATTAACAAAAGACTATTGAATGACATACTTAGACTGCCGCTAGTTAGCTTGGTTTCACTGCATCTATTTGGAATTTTTTTGGATGAAACTGAATTGAAGGAGATTAAGAACGAAAGGAATGAAAAATCTGCATTACACAATGAGAACAAATAGGCTGAGGTTTCAAAATACACGAAGGACGTATATGGGTATTAGCAACATTAAGGGAGATTACTGCCGTGAAGAACTGTTTGATATGCAGAGATGAACTTCCTAATATTAGGTTGGAAAGAAAATTTCCATTGTTTGGAAGAGAATGTCGTTTTTTTTTTGCATGAATCGTGGGCGATATTCATATCATTTGAAAGGTCTACTTCTTGCGCATTTATTTATATATAATTTGTCTATATCTGCTGCAGAATGGAATTGCAAGACAACGCAAAACCACACACAGCCAAAAAGACCAAGGCAAAGTTTGAGGAGTTGGACGGAGTTGAGATTCTACCGCATCCACCCTATAGTCTGGATGTTGCTTCATCTGATTACGACCTTTTCCGATCAATGCAGTACTTTTTGGAAGGTCGCCGATTTGAGTCTATGAATGTTGAATGAAGTTGAAGAAGCATGTCAAGAGTTTTCTGATTCAAAGCCAAGGGAGTGGTATTTCGATCAGATCCTAAAAGTGGCAGACCGATGGCAGATAGTGGTGGATAATGATGGCCTATATCTTGAAGAATAGTTGTTGTTGTTTGCTGCGTGAATATATGCATAAATTTTGAATCTTTTATCAAACGATGGAAATTTTCTTTTCAACCTAGTACTCACCAATAGTAGCTTTCAAAGAACTCCGTGTTTCATTTGATCTCAAAGAACTAGTGGGTTTTTTATCTGTGTTTGTTTATAAGCACTGAAATGAAATGGATAAATGAGGTTTATTTATGTAGAGTATTTTTTTACTTAGTAACTTTGAGGTGTTTCAACAAGTTAAGACACGTTGTATTCCATGTGATAGGATATTCAAAGACTTCTAAGTCCGTCAGAGTTTTGTACGTTAACAAATTTATTCACAGCTGCTTGTTATCAAAGAAATAGCAGAAAGGGTTTTCGTAAAATACTTTAGGTTGAGGAAATGTAGTAAGTTCTGCAGGAAAACGAGAGGTGAGTTATCTTTGATCCGAACAACCAAAAACTCACCTGGAGTGTTAAGAATGTAGCTGTGGTAAACAATCCGTACAGACAAAGAGTGAACATTTTGGAGTCTGAAAGTAGTGATATGAAACCTTTTTTTAAGCGTTCGTGTAACCGCTGTTACTGTGACACAAAATAGGAAACTAACCAGCGCATAGCGCTTATTCGTTCTCGACCACCTCAACACAAAGTATTATGGAAAAAACCTTATCTGAAATTGTTTACAATACGCTTCTGATATGACCTCATAAAATATGAAATGATCAGATTCACTTGGTTTAGGAAAAAGTTCCCTAACATCCACTGAAAATCTGAAGTCGTACATAAATGCAATCAAAAACATCGATAAATATTCTTCAAAATAAAGCCCGTCATTATCCGCGATCTACTGCCAACCATCTGGAAGCTTCCGGATCTGCTCAAAGACGTCATTCCTTTGGCTATGGATCAGAAAATTCCTGACGTGCCTATTCAACTGGATCAAATGTTCAAAATCGTCCTTCACGCAGGAAATGTTCCATTGCGACGGAGACTGAATCAGAATCGGGATGGCTCAGCACCTGGACTGTAGGCCGGGTACGGCAAGACCTCGACTGCCTTCAGCTCATCGAACTTTTGCTTAATCTTCTTTGCGGTGTGACGTTTGGCATTGTCTTGCTGAAACAGCGCGCGCTTTCGACCAATCGATGTCTTGTACTTTTCCTTGTACACATTCGTTTGTACCACTTTACAACCATCACATGGCTCACAGATCCTTCAGCTTCGGCATCACAGGTCTTCTTTGCAACATCTCCTGTTGAAAGTTGTTGGTTCCAGTAATAACGTATCAAAGCGAGCTCTTTTGTCCATCGTTATCGAAAGCGTTGCCGTGGGAGTTTCTTATGAAAATATTCCAGGATAATCCCATCAATTTACTCTAACCGATACTGCGTGAAACAACCATGAAATCTGAATCTTGCGGGTGTTGAGAAACTATCTCCTCAACCTAGTATAAATGATGAATGTTTGTGGCCGCCATATATTTGTGAAGAAAGAAGAATCTTTTGGTGAATTCTTAGCAATGTCTACATCTGATAAATAAATGAAATTATCCCACCTACTTTGACGCACCACTCACCAGACAATCAAATGTGAAAATGATACCTACCGTCAAATCAACCCTTCATAACCATACTATTAAATCGTATCGTAGTTGTTGCAGTCCACATCTCAAGTGGTTGCAAGCCATCACATGTTGCAAACTTCGCATTTATCAAGCATAAATCAGCACGTTGATAAGATGGGATGCTACCTTTACGGAGACCGCTGTTGAACCACTGTCGATCCTGTTAGTGCTGTGTGTCTTTTCTCATAATAAATAGATTATTTCACGATAAGCTGGGCAGAAAATAAATGCGAAACAAAAATGGCGTACAGTTAGCGGACGCTGGTGCACTACTGAGTATGAATGCTATATGTACAGCATGCATTTGTCAAGAAGCCAGTCCATCTGATGGTTTATTTCGGTCCTTGGGAATTTTTCTCAAAATTTCGAGTAATCATTTGACAATTTGACGGCTTATCTTAAGCAGGCGTCAAAGCGCAGTTCTTTGGAAAGGCGTAATTTTCTGAAAAAACCTTTTGTTCTGACAAGAGGATATTACAGCCAAGAAGAGTTTCTTGCCTTAAAAGTGTGACCGGTGAAGAAGAGTAGAAATACCTATCTCTTCATAGATGCCATCGTATACAGCGGCGCAACACTATTTGTCATATTCGAATCTCCACGACTGAGTGTTCTTTCTTTGCACACAAGAGTTCTATGGGCATCAAACACATGGAGGTGATGTAGAAGAAGATGGAACATCTATGAATGAAAGTAACGAGGTTTTCTCTCTCTCTTTCAAGACGAGAGAAACCAATTTATTGAGTGGTACTTAGACGAGTTTCCCAATTCGTGGACAGTGGACATCAAATTATATATTTTTGGGACATAAAGTTCAAAAGATCGACTTCTCTTAATCTAGCCATCAAAGTTAATTATTAATTTAAGTATGGAAACTTAGCTCTTCAGCTGGCACGAGGTTGCTAGACGACGTTGGTGTTCAAATAAACCCAATGATGTAGAGTGGTGTGCAAAAACGTTTGCGTCAACCGGGATTCGAATCCAGATCTTACTCTTTTTTTCCAAAAGTGGGTTCAATGTCGACTGCCCTGCCACACCGTAGACGGTTGACTGTTGACAGATAACGCGTTGTAGCGTAGAAAGAGTGGAATGCAAAACGAGCGTCGGTGGTGCAAAGGTATAGCACATGCTCCCGAAAAGAGTCAAATCTGGGTTCGAATCCCGAGTCGAAACGTTTTGTTACACCACTTTACATCATTGGGTTTATTTGAACATCATAACACCGCAATAGGCTGTCAAATAAAATGATTTCCGACGATAGTGTTGTTGTTAATAGTTCGCTGTACGGATAGCTAGCTGACGTTCCAGCGACACCGCCTTATTCAGAGCCTGGACGTACACTGTTACCAATATTTGTATGAGTCCCCAATAGGATCGATGCTTAAGCACCGCCCCTCGGATGAAGTCAGAATATTAACCCCTGAGGGGCAGCTATAGAAATCGATGCGCGCAGAGCAAAATGGGCGATTTTCGCTATGTAATTGAGGATTTTTTTTCGCCGTTTAAGTAAATTTGTGAAACTGTCGTATTATTTTGATGAAGAAAGATTTCTTCTTTTCGCTCATATGATTTTGGCTTAGATATATGCGCCTTGTTTGAAGAAAAACGTTAGTTCATTATGGAATTATGCTGAATATGAAAATTAATCAACTGTATTGAATTGTATTGAGGACATTACAATAAAAAAACTCTAGTTATAATCCACCATAGTTTTATAAATGACCCAAGAGTCATCATAGTCAATAAAAACTTGAAACAATGAGTAATTTGTAACAAAAAGGAGAATGCATGCTGTTTTCGATACTAGTTCATCGACACATCTCACTATAACAAAGTTTATATTAGTCATTCGTTTATTTCCAATTATTCAAAGTTGACGTACGTGAGAAGATTGAGTACTCATGCATAGCGAAAGAATTCTAAGACATGAGGGACAGTCGGGTTCTAAGAGAACCAGTAAATAATATATATTTCCCGTTCAGTCATTGTATCGGCATGCCAACTTTTAATCACTATTCAGGTGTACGCATGTGTTCTTCCTAAGTAAGCGAAGCCTAATATTTGAAGAAACTGTTGGATCGGCAATTGCATCAAACTCAATAATATGTTGAATACACTTTTGCAACATTGGCTAATGAACCATTGTAAAAGATGGACGAAGTAAATGTACCTCTATAATGCAACTCTGTATTGTTTAGGAGTACTTACATATAGTGTAGGAAACTTATAATATTTGCAGATCAAATTTTGAAAATGCTCTGTCTATATTATTGTGAAAAGTTGTTATGACTCTATGCACGAGAGACCCACTTTCTGCATAAGGTGGTGAATTTGCTAGCCGTATATGTTGCGTGAAAAATTATGCTGGAATAAATATTTCTGGGGCATTTGAACACCAGCAAAACATGAAATTTGCAATCACAAATATGGGTTCAAACTCCTCAAACTGTGCAGTCCAGGAAGGTACACTTTCAAGACAATTTTATACCAAGGTGCTGGCGCAACTGGCACTTCGACTGGATGTGTTGCAGATGGAGTTGTGATGGACCTCAAAGATGAGTTACTAACTGAAAAAAAAACATCTATGACGTCCAGACGTAGGGGTAGCATTTTACGTGTAAAACATAAAATTCTTTCATTGAAAACATAGAATTGAAACACACTTTCACAACGTCATGTGACAATCTTTTAAAAAACCAACTTTATCATCAGAATCCTCGAGATTTGGGCTATCTAGTGAGTGGTTAACCTTTAGTGAAGAGCCATCTAGTGGCCTCAGCTGGGCAAATAAAGTAAATTGAATGAGAAAATAATTTTATTTTTTGTTATTGCGAAGTAATGAGAAGCTTTTTTCTGAAGCTAAACAGGTTTTTGGAATCTAGGAGAATTAGGCTTTCGACTGATTACTAAATGACTCAGAGAAAACTTTTATGCAGCGAGAAAGACCTTCAAGAATTTGTGTACCTGAGCTGGTGGACGTTGTCCCATAGGGGTTAAGCGCATGTACGGTGCCAGGTCTCGTGTTACAGTGACGCACTCATCTTTACTGTTCTTTTTGGGTTTTTAGCGTTTTTCCAAAACGCTTCGAGAGTTCTGCGCGTTCATGTTCTGGAGTTCCGAGTCAGGGTCGTGATAGTTACATCAAAATCATTATTGTTGTGCATTTAGGGACTAGGTAAAGTTGGAGGTTTGCTTCCATCGGTATCAGCTTTCCCATATAGATGTTCTTCTATGCGCAGATCTACATCCGTAGAGCGCTCTATTATTAACAATCAACAACGACAACCAACGTTGTCTACCAACCTCGTGCCAGCTAAAGAACTACGTTTTCGTACTTAATTAATAATTTTTAGGGCAATCGCCTAATCCTACTAGACGCCGATGTAAGTGATTAAGTGTGCAACACCATCGCATCCTGCTGAACAAGATCGTTCCTGTTTAGTGCTTTTGTGCTCGAGATGTAAGCCTTCAATTCACGCTAGTTTTTAGTTTAGCGTGGTTATTATTACCGCACCAAATGAACTGTTCCGAATCCACATCGGACGCTATGTGGCAACACTCAATTTTTATATCACAAAACCCCTTTTTATATAAATAAAGCTATTTGTTCAACATTCCTGATAATTTTTAGAACGACCATGATTTCAGGTTCTCTAAGAATACAGCTCAGATTTACACGGAAATGTAGAGTGATGAACAAAACCTTCCGTCAAGCGGGACTTGAACCCACATCTCACTTTATGCGGGAGCGCGTGCTCTAACCAGTTGCGCTACTGACGCCCGTTTTGCACACCACTTTTTTTAAGCTACAGCCCATCAGATAGATAGATGAACTTTATTTTTGGGGCAATCGGCAAATCCTATTGGGCGCCGATGTAAGTGATAAACTGTGTAACACCATCGATGCTGCAAAATAAAGTCGTTCTTGTTAAGTGCTCTTGTGCTATCAAATGGATGCGTTGTAGCGTAGAAGAAGTGGTGTGCAGAATGGGCGTCAGAGTGCAACGAGTTAGAGCACGCGCTATTGAATAGAGTGAGATGTGTGTTCGAGTCCTGGATAGAGTGAGATGTAGGTTCAACATAAATATACTAGTCACCACAAATATATACTGCGTACAAATATCAATACACTTATGTCTCTGACAGACCTTGATCCCTTCTGGATCTAGTAATGCACCAGCGTTCGCTAAATGTAAGCCGTTATAACTGCGGATTTATTTTCTCATCGGCTTACCATAGAAAATCTACCTGTATCCATCTGCTAACAAAGGACACATGGCAGTGATAGGACGAGTAGTAGTAATACGGAGGTCAGTATATAGAGAACATCTTAGCTTATCACAATAGTGACAATGCGCGATAAGGATGAAGTTTGCCACATCCTATGGCATGCAACCGCTCCAGATGGAAAAGCAATACAAATGTCTTGAAGTGATTAGATAACATGGTTTATAACGTGGAATTTTACATAGTAGGGTTTATTTTATATTCTTTCTCCAGTAGGTGGCGTTATAAAGTAAGTGGAATTTTTGAAACTATTCGTGAGATTGCCGACCTCTCTATAAATTTAACAACAAATCTTTGTGTCTTTACAAACATGTGGCATTTAAGAACATTAATCACGCTCAAAATGAATTGATAAATAAGATGTTAAGTCGTATTTAAAACTTATAAAGTGTGCGCTTCTGGAAAACGTTGCTATTTCTCATGAAACTGTGCTCGGGTGATCGGAAACAGAAAAGCCACCGAGCTTCGTAGTCTTCCTGTTTGCGTCACAGCAGCACCGGTTAAAAGGATAGTCTGCTCATAAACATGATTGTTCTAGAGCTCGATGTTTACTCTTTGTTTACTTGGATTGTATACAACAGCTACATTCATAATGTTCCAGGTAATTTCTTTGTATTCTTCCCAACTCAATCGACTTATCTCTTATTTTCCCGCAGAACTTACTGCTTCTGAACATAAAGTGCCTTTAACAAAGCTATTGTTACTCCCTTTATAACAAACAGTGGTACTTTTTTGTCATCTCGACCCTGTTTGAAGTCTTTGGTAAGAACTTTTTTTTGCCGATTTGAAAAGTTTCGTCAATCGCTTGATAGCTCAAATCAAGTGCATTTGAACGACAAATTTCTCAGATGACTGCTTTTTAGAGCTGTAACGCTCGAAATAAAGTTTTGCTTCACACTGTAGGATTTTTCGCTGGACAGAAGCTTTTTTATAATCAACTACCAATGAATCGCCTGTCACCTGTCGTCCCGTTGATCGTCGAGTGACTCGAGCTGATACCAACAACACTTCCATATTTCCCCATCTCGTGAAAAAGAAGCCCAGTGGGTCCTCCTCGCTCTAGGGATTCGCTGAGCATAATATCTTTCTTCCATCGCTTTTGTGAAGAAATCGGACCAACGGGTCAGTGGTCTTCCTTTAGAACGCTTGACGTCCCGAGGAATCCAGTCGGTAACGGCTCTCGTCCATCGGTTGTCGTTGAAGCGCATCACGTGTCCGGCCCACCTTATTTTCGATATCCTGGTGTGCAGAACGCCGTCTCTGATCTTCGATCGTTGACGAAGGTCGGAACTTCGGATCCTTTCTCTCATTTGCAAGATACGGGATACTCCTAGCATCGACCTTTCGAGTGCGCGTTCGATAACGGCAAGTGATCTTTCATCCTGCTTACGTAGCGACCAGGTTTCTGCTGCATACGTCAGGGCGGGATAATTGTCGAGTCGAAAAAGTGGACATGGAGGCGGATGTTCTTTGCTTTCTTCACAACGTCTTCTATGCCTTGAACACTCCGTAAGAAGCCCGCTTCCCTCTGGCACAACTGTGGAGCTGGGCCGTTCATCATGTTATCCTCACGACCTAGATAGACGTAACTGGAGTATTTGGAGATGTTCGTTCCATTGAGCATGAATGGGGCATTTAAAACCCATCCGTTCCCCATAAACATCGTTTCGTTAGATTTACTTGAAGACTAATCTTTCCACAGGCGTTGTCAAGATTGTTCAACAATCAGTCCGGATGGCTGTTGCTTGATGATGTGAGAACGATATCGTCAAATCGAAGATAGTTTAATTGTCGACCGTCGATTTTTACTCCCATATCTTCCAATTCTAATGTTCGCATGATATTTTGGAGGGTGACAGTGGATAATTTTGGCGAAATCGTATCGCATTGTCAAACCCATCTTTTTTTGTCGACGCTAATATTGTTGTAGAATGGCGATAGTTTGGTCGTGAAATCTTTATATAGCTCACGAATGATCATCATGTGCCGAGCAGGGACGCCCTAGCTATCCAGAGCCTCTGTAAGCGCTTCTGTTTCCACTAAATCAAAGGCTTTCTTCAGATCGATGGGGGTCAGACAGAGCGGTATTTCATACTCTCGTAAAACACAATAAGTGTTGTAATCGTGTGGATGTGGTCGATGGTGCTAAATCCTTTTCGGAACCCTGCTTGTTCGCATGGCTGCCCTTCGTCTAGTGTTCTGTCAAGTCCGGTTAGGATGACTCGAGTGGAGGGTTTATAGACAACGGACAGCAAGCAAATTGGGCGATATTGCCTGAGTCGTGGAGGTCTTCCTCTTTGAATATCAACGCGGTCTCGCTGGTTTCCATTGAAATCAATCAATAGATAGAGGAAATGTGATTTTAACAACATGTTTGTTCTTAGAACGGACTTATTTGAGCGCTGTAACAGTCGATTGAAAATTAGGTTTCGCAGTCGGTGAGCTTCTTTGGTTGGCTAGGGTTTGTGTACTAACTGTAATATCGATCCGCGGCACGAATCACATGTGAAATTTCCGATGAAAATCAGGACCATCTCTGATTCTTCGAAATTTTCTCTACATATTCATGAGCTTTTCTTCAGAAAAAAAATGTCGCAAATAATTGTGCGTGTGTTTCAAAGATTGCAATCTCACAATAAAATATAGATCACTTTCATGAGGCCAGAAACTTTGATCCCATCCGAAAATGGTCTGAAAAATAGTTATTCCAGTTTACGACTGTGCTGTGGTTCATTGTGAAATTTTTTCTGCAGTACTAATCGACGATGATTCTTCAGTACAATCGTGGGAGCAACGAAGAGCAGTACCGAAGGGAAGACGAGTGTTTTTGAACCGGATTCCGACTCCAACATTGACCTTATTGCGACATCTATGCTTGTAACATCGCCAAACAATTTGTAAACAAACGGAAGCTTTATCCGATGTCCTTTCTCGCGCTGACGTCTGGATTGTAATAGGCCGTACTTAAAGCAGCTGACCTGCAATGACTTAATGTGGCGAATGTTGAAATGGCTAGTTGGTTTGGTGTCTATGTTGCGAAATGGCATCTACATACCGGCAATACGGGGTGGCCTGGTGTCTTTGTTGCAATAAGCGACACCTAATGTTCTTTTGACTGCTACAGTTTAGTAAAAAATTCTTTCGAAAAACCAAATCCATCACTGGAATCGGCAAAATTCAGACTATTGAATGTTTGCTAAAAGATCAAGGGAAATGCCCTGTTCAGCGAAAGATGCGCTGAAACGCCACAAATGCGAAACATTGACTTATTTTGATGTTACAGCGCACTAGAAGGTTTTTCTCCAAAACGCAGCTGTATTTTTGAAATCGCCTAGATTTGAGCTATCAATTAAGCTATGAAACCACTTGAAAGATTTAAGAAAGCGCCTTCCTTCAAAAGGAGTGCAAATAACACCAGTAATTCAAGTGTGTGAAACCCAATATTTTTTGGGCGACACAGAGCTAGAAGGTGATTCTTTGAAACTAAATAGAATTTGAAATTGGTAAGATTTGCTTTATCTAATGACCAAGACCTGACTACGAGGAATGCTCTATCTGTCGAGAAATGCTCAAATGTGGAACCAAATTTTATCTCGATTGTTATAGTGCCAAAAACAAGCCATTCGACCATTGGAAAACTCGAATACACTATTCAAATTTGCTTGATCTGAGCTATCGAATGACTATCAAAACGTTTCACAAAAGCAAAAAATACGTTTTATCGAGCCCTTAAACAGGATCGAATAACGGAAAAGTATCCAAATAGTCATGAATGAATTGGCAATCTACATACCATTCACAAGATTAGAAATCCCTAGAAATTCCTGAATGTCCTTCTATGCAAAAATACAACGTATGCCAAAAACCTTTAGCATATTGTGATTTTCACACCAAAAAATGCGTCAAATCAATGGATGCCTTTTATCTATATCATTTCAGTGCTTCAAAAGAAACGCATATAATAGAGCCACTAACAACGCAAGTGCAGAAAAACGATTCGAGGGCGGCGGTACAACTAAAACCGGTGAGCATGAGGAAGTTCGTCTATTCTTGTCGAAGAAATACCTCACAGAATGGGAGCCAGTTCTGCGCGGAATGTCGAATCATGGAGTGCACGCCTAACACTATGAGATTAAGCCAATCCTCGTGCATTACGCGATGTTTCGTGCGGCTACGTTAATGAAATAGGTTGCGGAAAAAGTTTTGAGAAAATACTTGTGAGGCATATCTATGCGCCTATTAAAAGGATAAAAGGATAAAGCTCTCGGCGTTAATCAATCCCTGAGAGATGCGCCATGCATTCGACTTCAAATTTTAACTTCGTTTGAAGTGATTGAATGCATATCTGGCCTTTACAATGACTCGCGGTGGCCTCCCGCTAAACTGAGTCAGTGCTGCTCATCCTCCCAGACAAGTCTGAGACCTGTTTAGTACCAATTTACCGACCCCGAAGGGATGGATGGCTTGGTGAGCCATGAGCGCGAGATCGAACCACTAACCTCGTGTGCGACGCAGAGCACCTCTAGCCACTGCGCCACATGCGCTCATGCGCCTATTACACCCATATAAACACAAATCCAATAGTCAAAGTACTCCCCTTCAACTTCAGGCACTTCCAGTCACTTCTCCTGCAAAAGATCGATCCCGTGAGCATAAAATTGATTGACTAATTGAAGCGCTCACTTTCACCGTTGCATTTGAACCCAACAGCCATTCACGCATCATCAACAATCTAATTTGCTCTCTTGTTAACTCCATCTTGAAATAAGTATATAAATTATGTACCAATCATCACAGGAGAAGACGAGCATTCAAATGAGCTCAAAAAACACAAAAAAAAAATGGCAGAAAAAGTTATAAGCGTTTTCTCAGAACTTTTTCCCCAACCTATTATTTCGGATATCGAGCAAACCCTATGCAAATATGAACGTGCCAGCCAGAGGATCGTCATCGCTTTGATAGCGATTTCAGAAAGCTGTGCAGTAAAAAAGGCGTTTTGAGAATTTACCCTTGCAACCAATATTGAAGTGGTTTATCCGCCTTATGGGCAGAAAATGTCGCACACAATGCCCCGGTAGGTATCTGTATAACGGTGTTACCCATAATGTTGCTGGTACCCTAATACATTTTTCGTTTGTTTTGAAGACCGTCATCCGTCTTTCTCAGCGCGTGATCCAGATTTCTTTCGGTTCTTCTTCGCTTTTGGCCTGTTTGGTTTCACTTCCTTCAAATTGGGACGCTAAATAGAAGCTGTGAAAGCGATCCACCAAAAGCTAATTAAATACTTTTGTTTAATCTTTTTAGTACCACTTTTTTCCACTTTCACAGCAGCTTGACATTCCCAGCTACAATTTCCTTCCTCCAGATAATTCGAGAGAGAAGAAGCCAGACAACAAATCGCCATTCCAATTCAATTTTTTGCCATTCAAAACAGAGGTAATTTCTATCAAGAACGTACAGTTATGATCGGCTTTTCAAGACACAGAGATTTCTGTAAAATCAAATAGCTTTAACTCAGTGCTTTCTTATTTCATCAATAAACATTTTCAGGATGAAATCAAAACAGATCTGGATTCGATCAAAGGAGAAGATAATCCATTTAAGAAAGCGTGCGTTTCCTGAGTCCTTTGCATAAGTTTTCATTAGAGGCGAAATATATAAACAAAAATCTTGCAGCTATAAGGAGAAACAGAAAAAGGAGTGTGAAGGAAAAGTAGAGCAGCATATAGCAATCGTTGGCGAAAAAATCACAAATCTTTCGATTTATGTGCGTGACATATGCTTATCTTCTGAATTATTGTCTTCAGCAATACTTTTATTCTTGAGGATTAACAGTTGCTCTGCATACCATTATTGATTTATGTGTTTCAAATGGTTTTTTTTATAGCAAATGGATAAAAAACCATTTCAAGAGGAATACGCTAGTAAGAAAGGAAGGAACAAAAAAATGAATTGAATTCTTTTGAGTTCAAGAAAAATGCCAATAATGAGAATCGTACAAACATTCTGCTCAAAAAGAAATGAGATAGAGAAAAATCAATCATGTGTGTTTTGGTTTCGTTTGGTAAAAAATACTCTCTCTGTCATAACTTGTGCTGATTACCAAAAATTATCTCCAAGCAATAAAGATTTTCGAATTTGTCCTTCTCAATCAAGTGATTTAAGTTTGTGTAGTATTTCAAGGTTCTGAAAATTCTTTAACACTTTGAGTGCCATGTGGGACGTTTCGTCTCACATCGCGCGACGTCAAATCTCAGTTACTATAATGGTGGCGTCGTTCCATCTGAGAAAGGCGGCGAATCTCACGAGATGACACACTTCAGAGAGCATGATGGATGCGAGAAGATGAACCCAGGTGGTTCTGAGAGCATTTTCATCATGAAATGATGGAATTTCATTGAAAAGTTCCCACAGATAATCTCACTTAAGAGAACATCAATATCTTCCATATTTCATCTACATTTCTTAAGTTTCAACGACAAAACTACATCGCTAAATGATAACCATAATGATAATGACTATGGCAGTGATAATCATAATGCTTTCAACAATGGTAATGACTGCGAAAGTGATGTAAATGTCAATGTTTTGAGCTGTTGTGAGGTCTGATATGGGCACTTACACAGTGCTAGACATTGCTGTGACCTAAAGTCGAACTTGTAGCTGATAAAGTGAACCATACTTTCATTCGATAGAGACTATAGCAATAATTATGACAGTAATAATGATAATGGTGACAATGATAATAGTGATCGTGATAATAGCGGTATTGGCGATGCGATAGTGATTAGTGAAAACTATGATGGTGATAGTGATAGTGATCATGATATTAGTGATAGTGAGAATAGTGGTAGTGATAGTGACAGTGGTAATAATGGTGATGGTGATGGTAATAGTGACAGCTATGTGATAGTGACAACTTCCTAGTAAGTGGTTGTCCATACCCAGGGCGTGCTCTGCCTTTGTTGTGACTCTCAGATTTCCCACGGTCTCAATCACCTACCGAGACGTTGGCGTGGTATGAAGGCGCTTGTTGCAAAAGCACAGAGACGCACATGCCCCCTTTAGCGAGTGCCGCGAACGCGAGTGCATATTAACGGTGGTCGTCAAAGTGTTAGCTGACATTTGAGGTGGCTGTTGTCTGGGGCACAATGATAGTTGCGGCTCTACATCCCATATACAGTCATGTAAGCTGAACAGTTTAATAGTTTTATGTACTCACCCAACAAACAGTAGGAGGATTTCAGAATTGCTTGGGTAAAATCCGCTATGATGCAACAACTCACGCAGATCTATATGGATCAATGAACGTGTATCGCTGAAAGGGAGGAGGTCACTCAATTCAGTTTGCCAAGGGGGGATTTTAGTAGATGCTTTTCTATGTGCAGTTAGTGCAGTACTTCGTTGGCCGGAGATTTTCTGTTGCCGTAGTTGTGATCGCGCATTTGGAAAGTCAGTGCTGAGAGCATCTCATACCTTGCGAACGAGGAAAGGGATCCAAAGCTCTCACATACGCCAACGATGCTGTTTTACTGTTCAGACTATCGAAGACAATATAGGCCAGGTAGGCAATGCGGTTCAACGACAATCGATGGGCGAGAGCTTTTACAGACTGGATTGTTCCGGACGACAAGAGTACCACGGAAACACTACAAGCCGCTGGTCTGATTTGTTTACAAGCGTCTATAAGAGATATGATGCTTAACTCCTGAAGCCAGGAATGCTCACTTTGCCTCTGTTGAATGTGATAAGGAAAGATACTTTTTACTGAAGCCTGTTTGAGTCACTAAACGATCGACGGGACGATAGATGACACAGGTCATTTCTGCGTTAAGAGTAAACTATCATATAGTACACCTTTTACGAGAGTTGCGCAGCTCTTGAATCAATGTATGCCATACGTTTCGCAAAGAAAATCTCTTATTGTAAAAGCTGGGACATAAATAACTGAATCTGTTTTCTACTCACATGACATCACTTCGTAAACACCATGTTGAAGTAAGCGATGAACGATTTTATGACAAATGTGTATCACACTTCTAGTTCCACTTTACCTATGGCGGTTTTATAACATATAACGTAGCAGAGTTTTCAATTATCAAACAAAGTCACCGTCGTAATATGCTAGAACGTTGCCTCTAGAAAAGCTGCTAAGGGACGATTATTCATGTTGCTACTGCTATGTGTTTCCATAGAATTACATACATCTGCAGTAGCCAAACAAGATTGTATACGGATTTATGGATAATGAGCGAATGAGTGGAGCTCGGCCTTTGTAAAGTCAGTTAGAAAGGCAATTTGGATGTTAAAAGGTTGGGGAAAATCTGAGAAAACGCTTGCAATTTTTTTTTGGGTATCGGCCTTTTTTTGCGTTTTTGAGCTCATTTGAAAGCCCGTCTTCTTCCGCGTTGATTGGTATATAATTTGTCGACGACATAGTTGGCAAAATCACGGCGTACAGGTGGTTCAGAAAGTTTGACGAAGGTGAAGAAAGCTGAAGGGAATACAATTTTTTAGAAGTTTTTAATCGATACTCGAGTGTACAACTCTCTGTGTTTGGTGAGTTTTTCACTGGACATCGAGTGTAAAGCGTTCGTCGTCGCTAACTCTTAGTATGGGGACTGGAGCACCCACAGAGATTAGCAAAAGACGAGAAAGGGTAACTGCCCGATTGACGAGATCGCAAGATCGAAACACGTGTATCGGGCTCTATAAGTCAGCCCTCATTGACAGATCACTGACATGCTTGGCTCAAAAATGATTGCAAGGCATAAGTTTTGTCTTTGTTCGGTTGTAATAGGTGCATGAATGGATGTTTTGCAGGCGTCTTCTAGAAACTTTTTCCTCAACCTATTACATGTGCAACGTAAAGTTTTCAATGAGATCGCTCTTCCAATGTTATCAATTTCCCCTCATCTGCATCAGCTGCAAAATCTGCAATCAAGAAATTATATGAGATGATCCTGTGCACAAATACCAATCGATCATTTATAAGCAATTCAGTAGCCTAACTGGTAATGAAGGACTAGGCGATCTGATGATTGAAGAGTTTTCTGCACTTCAAAATACTTCACAAACTTGAAATACTTGATTAAGAGGAGAATTAAAATCTTTATTGATTGCACATAATTCTTGGTAATCAGCACAGGTTATGACAGTAGATAATATTTTTACTAAACCATGCACGACAATACGATTTTACCCTATCTCAATTGTATTAGAGCAGAATGCTTTTACGATTCCCATTGTTTGCATTTTTCTTGAACTCAAAAGAATTCAATTTATTTTCATGTTCTTCCCTTTCTCCTTGCTAGCGTGCTCCTCTTTAAGCGGTTTTTTATCCATTTGCTATAAAAAAACAATTAAAGCACATAAATTATAATAATATGCAGAGCAACTGTTAATTCTCAAGAATAAAAGTATTGCTGAAGACAATAATTCAGAAGATAAGCATATGTCACGCACATAAATCGAAAGATTTGTGATTTTTTCGCCAACGATTGCTATATGCTGCTCTGCTTTTCCTTCACACTCCTTTTTCTGTTTCTCCTTATGACTGCAAGATTTTTGTTTATATATTTCGCCTCTAATGAAAACTTATGCAGAGGACTCAGGAGACGCACACTTTCTTGAATGGACTATCTTCCTCTTTAATCGAATCCAGATCTGTTTTGATTTCATCCTGAAAATGTTTATTGATGAAATAAGAAAGCACTGAGTTACAACCTCTTGATTTTACAGAAATGTCTGTGTTATAAAAAGCCGATCATAACTGTACGTTCTTAATAGAAATCACCTCTGCTTTAATCGGCAAAAAATTGAATTGAAATGGTGATTTATTGCTTGGCTTTTTCTCTCTCGAATTACCTGAATGAGAAGAATTTGTTTCCTGGGATTGCCAAGCGGTTGTGAAGGAAAATGGTGCTATAAAAAAAAAGCTCGCATAAAATACATAATTAGCTTATGATTAGTTATCTGCCACAAATTCTATTCAACGTTCCAATTTGAGAGCAATTGATGAGAAACAAGCCGAAACAGAAGCGAAAGAAGGTTGGACCGAGCAGTGAAGAAAAAATAGATGAGGGTCACTAAAACAAGCAAAAGATGTTTTTGGGTAATAGCAACATTATGGGTAGTACTGTCAAATGGATAACTGCTCGAGCATTGTGTGCGACACATTCCGCTCATGAGCCGCGATAAATCACTTTCTTTCTGATCGGTTGCAAAAGCATTTTCTTTAGGCGCCTTTTTTACTAGCATAGCTTTCTAAAATCGCTATTGAAGCGGTGAACATTCTCTGACTGGCAATTTACATTTGCATCGGGCTTGATCGATATCCAAATACATTAGCGTAGCCGTAAGAAACATCGCGTAATGCACGAGGATTGGCTTAATCCCATAGTTATTCCGTGCAGAACTGGCTCCCAATCTGTCTGGTATATTTTCGACATTAATAGATGAACTTCCTCATGCTCACCGTTTTTAGTTGTATTGCCGCCGATTCCTTCTTCTGCACTTGCGCTGCTAGTGGGTTTCTTAGAATCGTTGCTTTTAAAGCACTGAAATGATATAGATAAAAGGCATCCTTTGGTTTGACGCATTTTTTGACTTGAAAATCATATTGTGTCTGATATTTTCTGGCAAATCACTTTCTGTCTAAATGTTTTATCATGCATTGTCATTGTATTTTAAGCAGCTCGATATTCAGGAACTTGTATTACTTCCAAAAGTGTGTAAATTTGCAATCCATTCATGACTACTCATTATGGAAGGAGTGGCAATAGCTCTGTTAACGACATTTTAGGCTGAAAAAGTGTAGCAAGTTTTGTTGAAAACAATAATTGAGTCGATATAGTTGTGGTGAATTTCGAAAATTACCTGAAACATTAAGAATGTAGCTGTAGTACACAATCCGAATAAACAAAGAGTGAGCACTGAAATCTGGAAGTATCAAATTCACAAGCGTACTATCCTTGTGACCGGTGGTACTCTAACGCGAATAAGAAACTACGGAGCTTAGCGCCATCATGTTCCCGACCACCTTAGCACAAAATTTCGTGTGAAAAAAGCAGCGTTGTCTAAAATTGCAAGCTTAATATGTCTCAAATGCAACCTCATATATTCTAAATAGAATCAATTCAAGCGTAATTGATGTTCTTAAGTGTACATATTTGTGACGGCATAACAATTTGTTGTTGAATTCATAGAGAGATCAACAATCTCACGAATAGTTTAAAAAATCCCACTTACTTTAGAGCGCCACCCACTGGACGATTGGAGAAAGATCATAAAATGAATCCTACTACGCAAAAATTCTTCTTATACACCATACTATCTTATCACGTCAAAACATTTGTAATGATTTCCATCTCAAACGGTTGCATGTCATCGCATGTGATAATCTTCATCTCCGTTATCACCACCGTGATTAGCTAGAATAATGTCCATTTATTGGCCACTTTTGATCGATTGCTTGTCCCGCCACTGCTATGTGTAATTCTGCAACAGATAGATTTGGATAAATCTTCCTCTGGTAAGCCGAAGGAAAAATAAATCGGCAATTAGAATGGCTTACAGTTAGAGAACGCGGGTGCATTACTAGATCAGTCAGATGGGGTGAAAGTCTGTCAGAGACATGAAATGTATGGATGCTTTGTGCCCAACATATAATTGCTCGCACGTGTGACTTCCAGTAGTTTGTTTTGACCGTAAAAGTTTTCCACAACAATTGTGGTGATCGTTAGTAGTTTTTATTATGGTGATACAGCACATCCGATTGTCTAGAGAAAAGAGTTATCTTTTTAATCCTTGTCTCAATCTCGGCAAAATACTATTGCACTAAAAAGGGCTTATGGCTTGAAAAGCGTGACCGGTGAAGAGACACAGGAACCTAATCGTTTCGATGGATTGGCACCACACACAGTGTTCAGCATTGATCGTTCTATTCTAATTTTCATCGTTACGACGGTTCTCGGATTCCCTCCAATTGATAACACTATGCCATTATCCATCTACATGGCTTTCATTGAAATGTCAAGTCGATGAAGGCCATACTCAAGTTTTTGTCTAGTTCAACCTAAATTATAAACAAACGATGAGTTTCAAAAAAAAAAAGAATGTTCGAACCTAAGCGAGGTTGGTACGCCAGGGCCATGCACGCGTGTTTCGGAGGTCTCGCCCTCCTCGTCAGTGACCCACGCCCCACATTAAGACCTGCATGGGCGTTGATGGCACAGTGTCATTGTACACTCCCTCACTTGTGCTCCTTCCTTGCTACAATGCAGGGCTTAATGTGGGGCGTCGATCATTGACGAAAAGGGCTAGACCTCCGAAACATGCGTATATGGCCCTGACGTACCAACCTCGCTTAGGCTTCAAGCACTCTTTTTCTAAAATCATTTTGTTTGTTTATTGCAAGGTTTTGAAAACAGTCGATGTTATGGATCAACTTTGTTTCACCAGCCGAGATCCATCGACTGAGAAGTAGTGATGGCACAGTGTCATTGTACACTGTGCCTCCCTCTTTGCTACAATGCAAGGCTTAATGTAGGCGTGGGTCACTGACGAGAAGGACGAGACCTCCGAAATACGCGTGTATGACTCTGGCGTGCCAACCTCGCATAGGCTTTTGAACATTCTTTTTCCAATTATTTTGAATGTTTATTGCGATATTTGAAAACAGTCAATGTCATGGATTAAACAATGACTGTATAAAGGGATGAAGGGTAAAGCTCTCGTCCTTGATCGATTCCATAAGGATTCAGCATGCATTGTGCAATTTTTGGCTCCGGTTGAAGCTATTGAACGCATTTCTGGCCCTTGTAATCATTCGCGGTATCCCCCCATTGTATCGCGTCAGTGCTGCTTATCCTCCCAGACAAGTCTGAGACCAGTCTAGCACCAATTTACCGACCTCGGAGGAATGGCTTGGTGAGTCGTGTGCGCGAATCGAACTATCGACCTTGTGTGCGACGCGGTGCACCTCTCTAACCACTGCGCAAAATACGCTCTAAATGATCAGTCAAACACCTCAATGAGTGTAACAGCAAAGAAATCACACACGATGGCTTTGTAATTAAATGCTTGATGAGTCTTTTAGCCATAGTCATTTCTTATTTCCACTTTTCTTCAATAATATAGGGTGATTGGTTTGGGTTTCATTGATGAAGAGTGTGATGAAAAGCGATATCATGGCGGAAGAGGAGGTTAGCTTATAATGAACATGGTCCTGATGGTGAGATGAATGGAAATGGACATTATGCGACACAACTGCAGTGAGCACAAAAATAAGAGTGATACATTCATCAGTCATGTCATCATACAGCAACTATCACGCTTCCATTGCATTCTTTGGAGGCGGAAAACGTCGACATCTAATCTGAGTTGTGTTCTTAGAGACCTCGAAATCAATAAGTCGTTCTAAATGCTATAAAAATGATGAAGAATTCTACTGGTTTGTCTTCAAAGCTGGCATCTCATACACAGAAGCAGTTCACAAGTGCAATTTCGTCTAGCAAGATGCGATTGTATTTCACAGTGTATCAGTTGCATCAGTAGATGATAGTATTTGCCGTTGACCATAAAAACGTAAAATTTTGTCTTCAGTTTCTGCAGAGCTTCATTCTAAAACCATCAAAATGAAACGGCATCTCATATCTCATGGAAAACAAACATATGTTTGGAGCGACTTAGTAAAGCCTTTTATATGAAACCATAGCAGTCTAAACTGCACAAGTACGCTAGTGATTGAGAAATTATCGTCAACATCGCCAAAGTAGCATTGTGTGTCTTGTGTTGAATATATTTTCCTGACTAATTATCCTACTACGTCTCCCATCCGATTAATCATGCAGTTTACGCTTGCGGTAACTGAGTAATTCTCATGTGTTCACCTGCGGATTCTTGAGGAGTTAATGCCGGCTGTAATCAAAGACGTTTCAAACGTACAACCAACATGTGGACCCAGCTCTTGCTAGGTCTCTTATGAGGTTTTGATTTCTGAGATCAGTCGTTTTTTCTCCATCTATCGCGTTCTCCTTTAACATATGGTCTCCCTATTTTGCCTCATCAATGGTTATTTGTCACCGCATCTTTTGAAGATAAAATGTTGTTCATAAATGTGAACTACAAAGAACTATTTGGTGCCAGTTGATATTCTAGTTGGAATACCAAAGTTGCTTAGGTGCACCGTTTCCAGTTTTCATTAGTAGCATTTATGTTCCATCATCTCTCCTGTAAAGTAGTTTTCAGTGTGGGTGTTGGGGCACTGATTAAAGAGCGACAATGCTTAAACGTACGTATCTCTGACCTACCACTACTTGCGAAGAGGCTCTAAACATTCTCACAGACCACGTTGAATGTCTAAAGCGAGATTTATGACAATTAATGAGAGGTTTTCACAGAAAATTCCTTGCCTTTTCAAGGAATTGCTTAGTGACAATGTTGATGCAAAACAATTTCAAAAAGAATTTTGAAGAATAAGCGAGGATGGCACGCCACAGCCAAACACGCGTGTTTTGGAGGTCTCGCCCTCCTTGTCAGTGACCCACGCCCCACATTAAGCTCTTCATTGTAGCAAGGAGGGAGGCGTATGTGGTGAAGGCACAGTGTGCAATGACATTACTCAAATGTCAAAAAATGATAAAACCATGATTTTCGGAATTTGGATTCAAATAGGAGAAAAGTACTTGTCATTATCCACAATGGTAATTGTTTGCTCTTCCTACACTTACAGCAGTTACAAACTACAATTACCTCTACATAGACCTCTATCAGAGGTGTTTAGTTGTAAAAGATATGCTTTTGAGCTGCATTTTTGCAAGCAGGCGAAACAAATGCATAATGATGGCTGAAAGTTTGCTTTATTTTAACAAGGATAGAGTATTACTGGTGAAAAATGCATGATTTCAGGTGAATCAGCCGCGATTCATTTCAGAAAACCTTCATGAAAAATTTACGTGTATTCTATTCTTTGTGTAATGATGGTAACCCTCTGATATATAAAGTTCATCCATAATTACCCATAAATCACCTATGACGTCCAAGCGGCAGGAAAATATTTTAGGCGTGACATGTGATCTTCCTTTCGCTTTAACAGCGTTCTATGACAACCTATCAAAAAACCATTTGAGCTATCTAATGACCAGTAAAAGTTTAGTGAAGAGCCATATCGAAGCCTCTGCGAGCAAATCAAGCAAACTGAGTGTGAAACAAAATTTTATTTTCGCCGCTACAGCTTCACAAAGTTTTTTTCAAAATTGAACATATCGCTGAAATTGCACAGATGTAAGCTTTATAATGGTTATTGAATGTCTGAGATCAAATTTTTATCCATCGAGAAAAGCCATAGATTAGTCATGTACCATATTTCAATGATCCTGGTAATTATTTTTGAGCCACGCATGTCAGTGGTCTATCAAAGAGGGCTGACTTATAGAGCCCGATGCACGTGTTTCAACCTTGACGGTCTCATCAGTTGGGCGGCATCCTTTTCGGTAAGCCAATCCTCTCGGGACGCTTAGTCCTCTATACTAAGAGTAGGCGATGACGAACATTTTACAATATAAGTCCAGTGAATTTATCACTGAACAAAAAGTGTTGTACACTCGATTGTAGGGTACTGAGCGCCCCGATGGGATTGGCAAAGACGATTAGGGTGCCGCCCGAGTGATGCGGCAGTCAAGGTTGAAACACGTGTATGGGCTCTATAAGTCAGCCCTCATATAACAGACCACATGCTTGGCTCAAAAACGATGTCAGCTTATGAAAATTGGCGTAGGTATTTCTGCGCCTCTTCTCCAGTCGTACTCTCCATGCCATACACTTTTCTCAACTCCAGTAGTCTCTCGTCGAAAAGCAAAAATCAAGTGGGAAAATATCTCTCCTCAGACGAACTGCGATATGATGTCAGGATAAGATAGATCAATAAATGTTCACTAGAAATTTTGGGAAGAAGCTTTCACGGACCAAACTGAACTGTTGGAAGTGCAGAATTACTGACAGTTGCATGCTGCACATGCAATATTCATACCATCTTCCTGACTAACCTAGTAGTGAATCAGCTTTAGCATCCGATAACTGCACGCCATTCTAGTTTCAAATTGAATTTCTCTTCGGCTTACCGTAGTAGAGTTTATCTAATATAAGATGAGACCTGGAGTAACAAGATGAACAGTTGTTCCACTGCGGTCGGTATATAGGCAGCATTCCAGCTTACCATGCGGTGATTACGTTTAATGAAGACGAAGTTTGCTATACGCAATGGTACGCCGCTCGAAGTGTTAGACAATATAAATGATAAGACGTGAATAGCTAAAACGGTATATAAGAAGGAATTATGCGTAGTATGGTTCATTTTATAATTTTTCTCTAGTCGTCTAGTAGGTGACGTTCTGAGGTAAGTGGGATTTTTGCAACTATTCGTGAGAATGTCGACCTCTCAATAGATTTAACAATGAATCCTTGTGCGTTCACAAATATATGGCTGCCGAAGACATCAGTAACCCTCAAAAAAAGTTAAATTATGAATTATGATGTCGTACTTATTACAAACCAAGTCCATACTTCTGAAAACCATTGCTTCAAAATAAATATTGTGTTTCTATGATCGAACGCAGACAAGCGGTAAGCCTTGGTAGTTTTCTTTTTCATGTCACATGAGCGTCGGTTGCAAAATTTACATGCTCCTAAATTTACGACTTTCAGAATTTAAAATGTTTACTCTTTGTCTATTCGGATTGTTGACAACAGCTACATTCTTAATACTCCAGGTAATTTTTTGTCCTCTAATTCTCAGTTGACCCATCCCTTGTTTTCTCACAGTACTTACCGCAGTTTCTGATCTTGAAGTATCTTTACCAGAGCCGTTCTTATTTCTTCAATGACGAATGGTCATGAACATTTTGACCAATGAAAATACCGCTCACAAGTCAGAAATCTTTGCATTTTCTGCTACACAGAATATAACGTGTGCCAAATGCCTATTGAACACATCCTGAAAATTTCCAAGTCAAAGAAATGCACGTTGTCAATGAACTTCTTCTATCTACATCATTTTAGTGCAGCAAAACAAACGAATCAGATAAAATACGAACTGTTTCTATAAAAGCAAATACTAAACACAACACCCCTTCACCTTCAGGTAAGTAAGAGGATGTTTTTTTCTCCTGCATCGAAAAATTCTTTTTACCAGTGTACTTTTCCTATCAAAAAGACTGGTAGCCAGTTTTCCACGTACTATGGAAGCATGTAGTGTATTTTTATCACTATGGGATCGAATCAATTATCGTGTAGCGTTATAGCGCGTGATGTGTTTTGAACAATTTAAAGTTAAGTTAAACATACTGCTTGAAGAATCCTTGTAGTTTGATTATTGATTTCAGGAAGTGACGGCAGTAAAAAAAGCGATACACGAAAGAAACGACCTTTGAAGACACGAAAACAAGAAAGTGAGTTTTACGCCTCTGAAGAAAGAATGTGACACTCAACGACTTGATCGGTAGTCGTCATACTGTAATATCCATAATATTAATAAGATACGTTAATAACATCCATATACATCTTTTCGTTTAAAAGTCCTTCCCTACCCGCATCTATTTTTACTCAACGTGTGTTCCAGTTTTTTTGTTCTGTCACGCTTCTGGTCGTAATCGCTTTACTTACACCTTTCAATGCCGAATATAAATTTTGGAAGGGATTTAACCGTAAACAAATTAAGTACTGGATTTCGCACAATCTCTTTCGCATCTCGCCATCAAACACCTGCTGAGAGATGATTTGATGCCTTCATCCCAGACACAGTGAAGCGAGCGATCAATGAAGTGGAGACGTCGCTTTTGAGCTGGTTATAGTTTTTGACTTTCTTTCCCGCAAATGCTGCTTGAGGATGCGGAAGAGATGATTCCGATGGAGCAATGTCAAAGGTTACAAAAGTACCACTCGACAACAAGCAACTAGGTTACAAAGGTTAATAGGGTACAGTGGTCCAGCCCAGTTTCATATCTTCCGGGTCGACTTTGCAATATACGGGGCAGAGCGTTAACGGGAGAAAGACGACACAGTGGTTTTGGACGCTTCTCTTGCACTCTTGCGGCCAACTTCCAGGGTTGTCCTCTCAGACGTTGACATTGATTAGTTGCTTGTTGCCGAGTAGTACTCAAAATTGCATGTTCTGCAAATCACAGAAATTCGAGAGTATTTTCCGAGCATGAAACTTGGGCCCTGGTTGGGCTAGCGGGTGCTTACTGCGAAGCAGCCGGTGGACGCGGTGAGTGTTGCTCTCGCAGTAAACACAGAATTCATTTCCAGTCATGAATGACTTGAGAAAATTCCGTTTGTGTGATCGAAATGGAAGACTTTCGCAAATGATCACGCGTGCAGCGCGGTAGTTGTCGGTCAGTGCATGGGGTGTCCATCAAGGCATCACTGTGCGGTAGCCCAATTCATTTAGATGGCGGGACTTGAGTCTAAAGCCCCATGTCTATAACTGTTGGAGCGCTCTCCAACATATCACAGCTTTTTGGCATTGACTCAATTTCAGATGAAAAAATTAAATAAATAATAGTGGGAAAAATCATGAGGCAAGACAACTCTTAATCTAGTGGTCTTTTGAATGATTTTATTTCCTTTTTTTTCAGTCGCTTGATACGCACAACAAACATTCTCTCATTTAGAGGCCAAAAAAGAAAAGAAGCCGAGCAACACAATTTTCCAATTGAATCATTTGTTAGACAAAGTCGAGGTAATTTCTATTATCACCATAATGTATTAATGAAAATACTACTACAGAAAAATTCTGCAGGACCAAATAGTAGTAACTCAGCGGTTTCTTACTCTTTCCATGAACATTTCTAGGACGATATCAAAACTGATCTCAAATCGCTATCAGAGAGAGGTAATCCATTTAAGAAAGTGTGAGTTTTCTCAGTCCTCCGCAAAATTCCCGTCAGCAGCAAATTTCATAAAATTTTTGCAGTTATGATGAAAAACAGAAGAAGGAATGTATAGGAAGAACAGAGAAGCATATAGCATATGTTGGTGAAAAAGAAAAAGATCTATCGATTTATGTGCGTGACATGCGCTTATTTTCTGAAATATTGAATTTATCACTAATTTTATTATTCAGGATTATCAGATGTTTTACAGACTTACTCTATGAGCTTTCGTCTCTTTTCTTTACAGAATATGGACAAAAGAGCACTTCAGGAAGAGTACGCTGAAAGCATAAAGCGGAAGGACAAACAAAAAAATAAATTGTCTTAAGTTCAAGAAATATGCAAACAATAAACAACAGACGACCATTTTGCGACGAACGGATTTAAATTGGATCAGAAGATCATTAATGTATTTTGTTAAAAAAAGCTTGACAATAAATGCTATCTGATGTCATAACCTATGTTGGCTACCAAAAATTATGGAACATAGAAAGAAAATTCTTAGAAATTTCCTTTCCAATCGAAAAAAAAAAACTTTGTAAAGTCTGGTAATGGTCTCTTGTACAGTCGACGTGTTTCGACCCTGCAGTCTCGTCAGTCGGGCAGAACCCGTCGTCTTTCAGTCTTTTTAACCAATCCTCTGGAGAGTTCCTAATCTCTCTATAAAGTGGTAGCGAAAGCAAACGATTTACACCAGAAGTCAAGTGAAATAATCATCGAACTCACCAAAACTCACTTTATTTGTGGGATGGCTCAATTCCTCATCACGAATTCATGCGGCTATTGTGTTTCTTGGGGACGAATGTGTCGGTATTTTTGCATAGCATCCTGCATAAGCACCATTTTCAGTCATGTCTAATGACAGATTTTGCATGTGATACAATGAATCGAAAATTGGCAGAATCGCAGAAGAGATCTCGTCAACCGAGAATTTTTTTTGTCGATTTGCTATTAAAAAACCTACTTACTTTATAACGGCATATGGCAGCGCAACCATGAACATTCGTTTCACAGTAATTTAAATGGGAATTTGCTAGCTCATGATTGTGGTGATTGTGAAGTACAATTGCGAATTCTGCTACGTGGAGTGGTGTACAACCGCTCAAGGCAAACTGCAGCTGAGAATTCAAAACGCATTAGGCTGGATAATCAGTTGCCTCATATTCGAAGACGATGTTCACGAAGAGGAAAGATAATGCATATATAGAGAAGAACATACGCGGTAGGTACATTTGCTTTATAATCCACGAACTCTCCTAGCTCCTCTTTCACAGGTGAAGTTTTAAGGTATGTGGAAAATTTCTAGCTTATCATGCGGCCAAAACTATTTACGATAATTTAGAATTCTGAAAACTCCAGTCTTAGTAGTAAAGGTGGTAGCTTTTCAATGAAGTTCTGCTTAACCGATTTTATGAGCTGTAAAATCTACATGCTGCCAGACCTCACCTGCTTCGCGCAGCATTTTACTTTTGGCAAAAATGATAGAAAGCCATCAAACTCAAGCAGCGAAGTCTCAACTTTGACATAAAGTAGGATGAAATCAGATACACGCAGATATCTATTTCAAAAGAGTCCGGCTAGAACAGTAATGCTTGTATCGCTGCGCTTCGCAATGGCTTCCATACTTTCAGCATAGGCGTACCTAGTGTCCTGATGATGGTAGGAACGAAGGGTCTCAAAGTGCTTCTGCTACACTGAATGTTGAAACCCAACACCTACAAGCTATTTGAAGTTTTTTCGCAACGTCCCCTATGAGAAGAAAACCAGCTGTCTCTGCCGTAACCCTGACGGTTTGTAAACATCGTATTCAAAGAGAACGTTCTGCAAACTTCGTTTTAATAGACCCGCCACTTTGGTACTTTAGATTGCAGCAAATGTCTCATTTTCGTTGTTAACGGCTTCTTTTGAACTCTCGTATCTTTTTTCTTACACGGTCCTGCAGCAGTTATGATCATCTGCACCGAAGCCCATTTGGGCATGGAATGTACGTGGCTCAGCGCAAAAATTTCGTAGTCTTCAACCATATGTCAGGCAGAATTTACACTCTTGGGTGTGTCTAACTGTCATCTGTCACTAAGCAATGATTAGCCCAATTACCTCGTATTCTATGTGCTATCAAGTTCCAAAAACTTGTTTTCGTTCCGTTATCACCCCTTTATCACAAACTCAACAGTTTGCCATTTTACGGTACACGCAGACTTTATTTACTTCTTATCTATGTCTGATGGTTTCGCTGACAAAGGTCTTGTAAGAGAACACTTTGAATCCTACTATAGCGGCAGCTCAACTCTTAGGCTTTCAGAGGTCTAGCATGGCACCGCTGTGTTACACGCAGAGTGTGACTTATACGGCGTCAAATCCTTATAATGTTTGTGACTAGAAGCAAAACGGTATGTGCTGCTAATAAGACTTGCGAGAAGGCCGAAACAATTATCTAGCACTTCAGGCGCCGTACTAGAGCTTTGAAAGGCTTAAGAAAATTCTATAGGATCATATTGAATTCCTAAGCGAGGCCTCAAAATAGTTGATATAAAGTGTTGAAAATAGTACCTGTTTAGCAACCAGCAATCACTAATGACCTGGCGAACTATTTTCTTGGAGTAATTCTCTTATATTCGGGCCATGAGTTGGAAAAGGAGCTTGAAATGGGGACAAGCGGCTCGTGAATTGGGTTCTTATATGTTAGACGGCGGCAAATAGTGAACTGATGCCTTTCGCTGAGCAAGAACTTTCCAATAAAGTGTTAGTAATCGATCAAAAGCTTGAATCCCTGGTGGTCGAATCTCGAAAAAGCCTTCTTATGTTCCTGTAGCATTCATGAAAATAAGTTCCATCCTTCCGCCAACTGTATGAACTTACAGAGGAAATATCGTAGTACAGAAATATTCGCTTGATATAGAGCCTTTTCCGAAGCGGAGAAAAAAATCTCCAATGAAATAAGAACAACCGCCCTTTGCATGTCATCCGTCTAAGCGTCATCAATCGATGATTGCGACAACCTCTCCGTGCCTTCCGCCGGCAGCCCGTGAATTTGCCAAAAAATACATGCCCGCACATGTGAATCAATCTTATTTTCCCTGCTGCGTTGGAGAGAAACGGCCTTTCAATAAAGTAAGCGCAATGTTTGAATAGCTAAATCTCAGGCTATCGAACGATTACTAATAGTCCGAAGAAGAGCTCTGTCTTGCGAGAAAAACGCGTGTGCGGACACAAATGTTTTTTATCTGTTTCAGCTCTGATAATATAGCTTGTTTGGAAGCAAGCATACCCATGGATTCTTTGAAACTAAAGCTTTCGAAGGATCAGCAGTAGTCTGAGAAGTGGGTTTTGTGCAGCGAAATATAAACGAAAGAAAAAATCAGGTTGTAGCAGGTCTCTGAGAGGTTGAAGGGCAAGCGTGAACGAGACTGGTGGTCAGAGACATCGCTGCGGGACCGAGACAATGGTTTCACCGCCCACTTCAATGGGGCGGCGGTCAGTATGGTGTTGTGCTGGCTGTCCCCTAGCCTTGCTCCGCCACAATCTTGCCTTTGGTTGTCCGCCTCGGCTCTGAATTTGCTCTCGTTGCTGCGTATGAAGTGATCGTGATCCATTTTGTCCATTGACTCTGTCTTCGATTGATTGTTATTGTTCATATTGCTTACGAAGGTCGTACATTCTAAGCGGAGCTATCGACGACGGCGGTGCGCCAATCTCGTGTACGCTCTGATTGACTCGCCACCGGCTGATGGGTTCCAGCCCTTGTACATAGACCAGGTTCTCGACAATCCACTGGCTCCCACATCCACCGGTGTTCTGTTCATTCCCAGGCCAACCATAACTATACCCCAAGGTTCGCCGCCTAGTCAAGCTCCGCCATTCTAGACACGTAGGGCGCCATTCTCATGCTATATGATTGTAATACTGTTCAGACGGAGCGCTATTATGTTATGTGTTATTATTTTATATTATTCTGCTTATGTGTATTATAGGATGTTTTTGGTAGATTAAATATAAAAGGTGAACGTTGCGCTTATCTCCATTTCAACACAACAGCAAATCCACTAAATCAACACCACACAGGTGATGAGTGTGAAACATGATCTTATTCGGCATGCTAGAGCGTTGAAGAAAAGGCGTTTTCAAAAAAGTGACCACGTCAGTTCCAACAGAGATATGGACTGGCAAATGATTACTAACACTTTTATGAAAAGTTCTTGTCGAGCAGAAGCGATCGGTTTTTCATTTTTGGCGCCTAATAGGTGAAAACCCTGAAATGTTTCAAAAAGTCATAAGTACTGTGCCCACGGGCACTATGGTGTCCGTGCGGGTGCCTATAGCAATTCATGCATCTTCGTTGCTATTTTTCACCGTAATTCACTTAAATGAGTGACAACCTAGCACGACGCACTATTTAGGCAACTCAAGGGGCACGTCTCGGTAAAGGGCGCAAGGACGGTAAAGACGGTGGAGTTTGGCAGAGTTGCAAAAAATTATACTCAGGCAATGGGCAATGATAAACCGCAGGTAGTGCCCCGATAGCTCGCGGCAGACGATCAGATTTTAGACCAGTCCATTGCGTTACTGGTTTCTTTCTCCCATCTCATCGTCTTTCATCCCACATTTTCTATTTGTTATTGGTTTTATGTCGTTTCCGCTATGTGCAGCCCCTTGTGAGGAGAATCATTGCGTTGACTACACCGACTCACATCTCATGCGGCATACGGTTGTTCACTACCTTTTTTTAGGGGTGATTGACCACTTTAAGTGTTGCTGACCATCGCTGGTTGCAGACTTGTACATCGGAGACGGATGTAGGGTTAAGAACCACCGGCGACACGCTTCGAGAGCAAGGTACCTAGCCACATGTAGTCTTGACGCAGCACGCCTCCGTGGTATACACTTGTAATCACCCCTGGATACCACCCTTCTGCAAGTACTCTGACTGGATGGAATGCTTCTCAAGAGTTTACTCGTTGTTTTGAGGCCTCCGCTCTCGTCAGTTTCATGTTACTTGCTGGCGTATCTCTGCTGTGACGATCAGTTAAGATCAATGCGATCTTGATAGCTCAATGATCAATTGTTGTGTTATGTAATACATCGTCGATCCGTATCGCACATTTTTGATGTGTTCAATTATCCAAGTTTGAGGCTGTTTTCTCTCGCTGTATTGAAAAATAATCCGCGTGGAAGGCATTTATTTCGCACACCAATAGTGAGCACAATAACAATTGATTTGCGCATTCGCTACTCGAGTCACTGCAGTACCTATTCTTGAAGAAACGATCAGGATCGAATTGTCAAGGTTTTAAGAAGCTCATAACAACCGGATCTCGTGCCCGAGCCTTTTCCTCACTACGTTTTGTTTCTGGTATCTTTTGCTAACTACTGTCATTTGACTGGAATCAAATAATGGGTATTATGATCGTATTCATCACTCACGAATCCTAACAGTTTTGTACTTTCAAATACCCCATATCCTTCTCCATCCACTAAAATATTCTATCTTACCTGTCCTATAACAGTGTTATAATGATTCAGTTATATATCCCACGATGCTGAGTGACATGCAAAACTTCCAAGTTTTCACCAGTACCGGGGCACGCACTACCGCCACACCACAGATGCCATCACCCATCATTCTGCTAAAACCCTAACTTTACAAAGTAGCCTAAGCCTCCCACATGGTTTACCGACTCATAGTGATTGGGAGGTGTGTCGCGTTATGAAATACCTCAGCAGTTCAACCATCCAAGAGGGCCACTGGAAGCTAAGAAGGAATCCTACGTTTCCGTGCAGAAAGCCCGGCTTGGAGTAAACCGTACCAGGAATGACCGACGTCTTTGCAGCTATTATTCACAAGGTGGTAATCTCCCTCTGATTCACAAGGGCCTGAGGAAGCCCCGACTAGGTTTACCTCGGGTCTCCAAGGAGTAAAACGCCTAAACGAGCATAGTTTCCCTGTGCTGAAGGTCGCACTATCAGTGAAGACGAGCTGTCCAAGGCGTTCAAGCGTCTAAGCATCACACAGCCACTACTAGCATACCTGGTGCAATTCCGAAATTTGAATCATTCTGTTTCGCGCGCATATTGGTGTGGCGCTAATTTTGAAACCGCTTTTATGAGGTCGACTCCACCGCGTACATGTCTCCAACCTCTCTTACTTCCTATGCTATTTCCTGTTTTTTCTTAAGGTTTTTTCTTGTTCGAAGTGCGCCAAAACTCTTTATAATAAGTATTTTGTAAGAATAGGAGAATAATCGCACTATCTCCTCGACTTTAATTTCCATTTACACGTTTGTTTTGTTTCTGAATTTTTTTCCTGCCAAATTATTTTTATTTTTTAGTCTTATTGTGTTTTTTTTTTAATTTAATTTTTTAAATTGCTGAATTGTTTTGATTTTTTTTACTTATAATGTTT
The DNA here is from genome assembly GCA_019055375.1 of Parelaphostrongylus tenuis. Lineage (NCBI taxonomy): Eukaryota > Metazoa > Nematoda > Chromadorea > Rhabditida > Metastrongylidae > Parelaphostrongylus > Parelaphostrongylus tenuis. The sequence continues at coordinate 463,069 of JAHQIW010001423.1, forward strand.
ATCGGCCTCTTAACGACAAGTTTCTCAAATTCAAGAATATTTTTAATCGTCCCACCCACTGAACTGCTTGCCCGTATGCATTACTAATAATCGGAATTGATAGTATTTCAATGCATTTCGCATTGTTATGATGTTTTCTGTATACCTAAGAGAACTGAGTGGTGAACAAAAACGCGGCCTCAGGCGGGAATCGAATCCGCGTTTCATCCTATCCACGCCTCCCCGGATAGGATGAAACGCGGGTTCGACTCCAGCCTGAGGCCGCGTTTTTGTTCACCACTCAATTCTCTTACGTATGGAATACTTTGTATTTTCACAGTATTAACTCGATTTACTAGCAAAATGGATCTGCCTGACATTGTCAAAGAGCGTCTCATTGAATTGGAAGAAGATAACAATCAGCTGAAAGCGGTTCGTTTCTTTTTTTCTCGTCCCTCTCCTACTTCTTCCTTTTCTTTCTCCTCTAAATCTATCTTTTCTTCTGTTTTGCATTCGTATTCCCTTATAATGAGTTTATTCTGATGGGCGCGTTTAGCGAACTGGTTAGAGAGGGGATGCTTTTTAGCACACACGTGATCGGTCAGTCGATAGTCAGTGGTTCGATCCTGCTCCATCCAAGGCTCATCAAGCTTTTCCGTCTCCCTAGGGTCAGCGTCGACCTCAAACGCTGCCTGATGAGCTTGAATTCATGGCGCACAGCTCAGGGATTGATCGACGTCGAGAGCATTAAGGATGTTGTGAAGAGGACGAAGAACATGCGACTCCGTGACCCCTTTTTCGATTCAGTGGTTATCAGTGCCCTAATGTACGCAGCAGAAACCTGGTCACGACTCAAGAAGGATAAGAGATCACTTGGCGCTGTTGAACCCTCAGTCGAAAGGTCGATACTAGGAGTATCCCGTTCTCGTTATTGAGAGAAAGGATCCGAAGTTTTGACTTGCGCCATCGATCGAAGGACAGGATGCCGTTCTACACGCCAGAGTATCGATAAGATGCTGGGTCGGACTCGTAATGCACTTCGTCGACAACCGATGGACGAGAGCCGTTACCGACTGGATTCCTTGGGATGTCAAACGCTCCACAAGAACACCGAGGCGATGGTCCGATTTCTCACGAAAAGCCTAGAGGAAAGATGTGATGCTCAGCGGATTTCTAGAACGAGGAGGACTCTCTGTATTACTCTTGCACGCTGTATAGATAAAAGGATAAAGCTCTCGGCGTTGAACAATCCCTGAGGGATGCGCCATGCATTCGACTTCAATTTTTAACTTCGTTTGAGGTGATTGAATGCATATCTGGCCTTTACAATGACTCGCGGAGGCCTCCCGCTGAACCGAGTCAGTGCTGCTTATCCTCGCAGAGTCAAGTCTGAGACCTGTCTGGTACCAATTTACCGACCCCGGAGGGATGGATGGCTTGGTGAGCCATGAGCGCGAGATCGAACCACTGACCTCGTGTGCGACGCACAGCACCTCTAACCATTGCGCCACATGCGCCCGCCGTATAGATATCAGTGTAGAATTACTGGCTACCGATCAAGTCACTCAACGATAAACGGGACGGCTCGAAACAGGCGATACAGATAGATGGATACTTCGGCGAAACAAAGCTCGTTGTCAATGGCCTCGTCAGTGACCCTCGCCCCACATTAAGCCCTGCATTGTAGCAAGGAGAGAGGCGTTTGTTTTTGCATTCTTTGTCATTTTCTGCATCAATTTGTGAGCGCAGAAGGCGAGGTTTTGCCACAGGATAGTGTTATATAAGACTATACTCTTGTCGGACTACTCAAAACAGAGTAGGTTTGGCAGTTAATTGAATACAAAAAAATATAGCAAGAACACCCTGGCGAAGTGAGCTACGAAAATGAAATACATTGAAGTCAATGCACGATTTCATTATCGTTACATGCGATGGGAAGAAATGAAAGTTCTACTGATGACCGCTTGAGCTACTCGATGATCATTGGGAGGACAGGTGACACAGATGATTCAGTGAAGTAAACCGTCTAAAATTTGATTCATCTCATCTACTGTTTCTTTTTTACCTCGTTATAAACATCCAATATAGCCTGTAAGAATGTTCGAAGCCTTAGCGGGGTTGTTACGTCAGAGCCATAGACGTGTTTTGGAGGTATAGCCCTCTTCATCAGTGGCCCACGCCCCACATTAAGCCCTACTTTGTAGCAGGGATGGGAGACGAATGTGGTGATAGCACAACGTACAATGGCATTGTATTAATCACTTTTTCAGTTGATTCATTGCGGTTGATAGATATGAACTGATCCACCTCATTGACCATATTTTAGCCTCACTGTAAACATTCAATATAGTCTGTAGGAATGTTTAAAGCCTTACCGGGGTTGTTACGTCAAAGCCATACGCTTGTTTCGGGGGTATCGCCCTCTTCATCGTGGCACAATGTCATTGTTCGTTGTGCTGTCACCACATTCGTCTTCGCTCCCTGCTATAAAGAAGGATTCAGTGTGGGGCGTGGGCCACTGATGAAGAGGGCGGCACCCCCGAAATACGTGAATGGCTCTGACGTATAACCTCGGTAAGGCTTTAAACATTCTTGCTGACGTCTTGAACCTGTTTTCTTGATTACAGTTGGGTCTTAGCTCAATCCGCATTGCTGCTATCCATCTTCTTTCAGGATCTGAAGCGTCAACGTGATAAATGTGATGTGACCGAGGCGATGCTTCTTGAACTTGAACAGGAAGTTCAACGACTCAGTGATAGTCAAAAGGAAAATCGCTTCAGATGCGCTAAATGTCCCTTAGTGGAGCAAACTATTCAAAGTCTGAAGTGTGAGGTGTGTTCTTCTCTCATTCTTAAAAAGCGATATTTATTATATTTCTATCATTTGTTTCTATAATTATCTTAAATTCATCTGTGCCTATCTATTTTTCTAAGCTTTATTTACTTGAAATTTAAACATGCAATCGACGGGAATTTTTAACTCAAACAATTTTTTAGCAGTGATTTTGATGTTATAACTTCATGTGGTGGAGAGAGCTGTGGCTGAGTGGCTAGTGGTGCTCGGCGCTGCACTACGCGGTATTGATTCCACGACGCCACAGCACTTTCCGACAATCAGTAACGAACCTCCCACGAAATACCTCAACCTGGCTATCCTGAAGATCACAAGGAGACATTGTCGACCACTATTCGTCGACAATCGTTAACTCATACGGGATTGTAGACCTACTGCCCTTGCGTCTCTGACTGGGAACTCCGGGCGATCTGCTCCATCTCCTCTCCATCTCTAGCTCCCAGAGTGCTGCGTTTAACATTACCAGGCTGTCGGGTGGAACATTGGCACGCTGGAGGTTAGGAATGCAAAGGAGATTGAGCAGACCGTTCAGAGTTGCTAGTTAGAGATGCAGGGGCTGTGGGTCCACAGTTCTAAGAGGGCCAAGAAAATGAATTTCTCAAGAAAGCGAAGAAATAAACTGAATGCTCAAAGTACTGGGGCTCAAATCGTAGAATAAATGATACGGGCTAATATGGTGATAAAGTGAAAGAACTATTCGTCGAGAAGGTGCTAAGTTATTTGCGAAACTTTCAACCTTAAGCTGAAGTTGAACCCTCGTCGCACTCTTTCTGAGGGAGTATTCTAATCACTGCACTACGCGGCGCTTGCTATAACTGTATCTGCGAACAGGGTTCAGACATCTGTTTGATATTTCCTACTCATCTCTTTTTACAGGTGCTACAATTATGCCTATCTACACTTTTTATTCATTTCTCATTGGATTTTCGAAGTTTAGGTATGTATCTGCTTGTAATTTCAGTTGTTTTCAGTTAGAGGAGAAGAGCATCGATTCATCACGAATGTCGAGAGAAATAGAGAATTTAAGTGCTTTATTAAATGCAGCTCGCGAGGAAATTGATGAATTGAGGAGGGCTCGTACTCCGATCTCTGCCGATCAAAGCTTCACCAACACGAGTTCGGATTCGTCCAAGTTGGTAAGACATTACAACTGACTCTGTCAGGAAATCTGACAACATCTTGAGCCTTTCATGAGGTCTGCTATGGCAGTTACACAGTGCTAGACACCTGTTTCGGCTTTGTACCCTCAACAGTAGCACGGTGCCTTTCGGTTCAGCCCATCCCTTTTTAGGAGCAGCTTGTCAAACTTTTTGTTTTCTCACATACCAAGATTTAATAAAGGTTGGTCTTTTAATTTACTTTATTCACGTTTCATATCATTCCAGATCCTTCTAAAAGAGGAGAGGGACGATGCCATATATGAATTGGAGACTGCGAAACGTCAGATTAGTGCTTTAGAGTCTGAAAAGAAAGATTACGCAGAGCGAGAGGAGGCATTAGTTGCTGAGGCGCAGGAGCTAAGACGACACCTCAAGGTTTGTCAGCCCTATTGTTGAGCTTCTTAGTGCAACTTTTTCTTGAATTCAGGATTGTTCAGGAAGCACGTGAGCAACTAAGCCAGAATGAAGCGGAGCGTATGGCATCTCTTGGCAATATCGGTATCGCAAATAGAGGAAACTCGATGTTTGCAGAGGTCAGTCGTGTGATGTCTGCTATCATTTATCTTTCCATCGATGCTGAACGTGACGTTTTAGTTCGCCGAGGAGCGAGTCAAACTCGAAACTGATATGAAGTCGTTGTATTCCAAGTATTTAGCTGTTCGTAGAGAAAATTGTCGACTTTCTAATGACTCGATGAGGCACGAATTATGGCTCTACGACGTAGTCGAAACGAGGTGGGTAATCGTGTTCCAAAATACTCGAGTTTTGAATCAATCTCATCGACTCTTTTTAGACCTTCGCTATAATAATGCCATATAGTCGGTAAGAATGTTTAGAGCCTTTTTGAGGTTGGTACGTCGGAGCCATACGTACGTTTCGGCGTTATCGCCCGATTCACCAGTGGCCCACGCCCCATTCTGAACCTTACTTCATAGCCAGAAAAGGGAAGACCTTATAGGGGCAGCAGATGATATTGAATCATCACCGTTTCTTTTTCAGTTGATGAATTTACGGCTGGCGAGGTTTATAAACAGTTGTAAGATTAATTTCTATATATTGCCTGTCAGCTGTAATTTAACGACTGAAAAAGAAATGGTGTTAATACAATATTATGTGCTTTGACCATAAATAAGGTCTCCTCATCCCTGGCTATGGAATAGGGTTCAGTGTGGGGCGTGGACCACTGGTGAAGCGGGCGATACCGCCCAAACGTACGTATAGCTCTGACGTACCAACCTCGAGAGGGTTCTGAAATATTCTTGTAGGCTGAGTTTTAATTCAGTTGCACTGAGAACTTAGGTAGTTACAATAATTCCAGTACCTTCCTGTTGCCTAAAAATAAAGCTAAAAGATAGGGCTCTCGGCGTATGAATCCTGAAGAATGTGCCATCATGCGATTTCATAAAACATCGTTAGAGGTGTTGATTTCTTATCTGGTCTTTACAATGACTCGTGGTGGCCTTACGAAGTATCAAGTCAATGCTACTATCCTCTAAGACAAGCGAGCTACTTTTTGCCAGCCCTGGAAAGATGCAAAAATTAATGAGCTTTGGGCCCAGGATAGGGCCATCGACAACGTGTGCGTCGCAGGGCGTGCGCCACGCGCGCCCATTGTGCTACCTAAGTGTTTCTTTTCATAATACTTGTTTTTTTAAGTGAAGTGACATCAGTTACTCCAGCTGATCATTTTGGAGATCCCAGCCATTTTCATCATCAGACTTGTTGCCATGCATCTAACCTCTGCAAGAGTCGTCGCATTTACTTGTATATCCTGATGCTACTAGAGCAATTTCCAACTTAGCCACGAATGTAATTAAATGCTGGTCGAGTCAGTCATTCTTGGAATCCTTGGATCACTGTGTTATTCTGATCAAAAGTCTCCACAACAACGAAAGCTTTTGTGCATTGCATGGAGCTACTCCGCGGCCTTGTCTTGTACTGATTCCCGACATAGGAAGAGAAGGGAAGCGCTGGTTCGAAGCGTTACGGAATCGATCATGTCCTCTTCACGTGTTAATGGGCAGAGTCTTCAACACTGCGCCAATCTCGCTTTTCATATTACTTACTGAAAGAGCAGGCCATAAAACTTACCTCGTCGATTAATCCCTGGGTGGTGCACCATGTTTTCAGCTTCATCGAGGATCGTAACGTTGATAGAGCGCATACCCGACCTATACAGTGACTGATTGTGGCTAGGTTGGCAAGGAATCGTTTGGGACTTCGTCTTTGTGTATAATTTTTCATGCATTTGAATTCCTGTTTTTACTATCGTTTAGAGCGGCTTCTTGCGATTATTTTGATACGATACATACCACTTGAAACATTTGTTTCAAGATGGAGTTGTTCTGAGAGCAAAAATCGGTTGTTGATGCTGCGCGAATATCGTTTGGGTTGAAGCGCTTTTTCATAAAGATACTCGTATAGCATCAACAACAGTTTTTTGCTCGCGGCACAATCCATCTCAAAACAAATGCTCAAGAGTTTATATGTCAAAATAACCGCAAAAAGCTGTTTTAAAACGATAGTAAAGACAAAAACTCAAATGCATGAAAATGTTTAACAAAGCCCGGAAATTTTTTTTCCAACTCATCAGTTTTGAATCCTCTGGCCAGAGTCGGCGTACTGTCTTTCCGACTTTATAGGTAGGGAGAATGAGTGCGTGTGGTGTAGTGGTTATTGTGCTCTGTAACATACACATGGTCGTTCAGTCGATGGTTCGATCTCGTCCCAGGCTCACCATGTCTTTCATCGCCCGGTGTCGGTGGATTGGTATCAGACTCGTCTGGGAGGATGGTAACATTGAATAAATACATTGGTAGGCCATCGTGAGTCATTGTAAAGGGCAGGCATTCAATCACTCAAACGATCTTAGTTGAAGTCGATTTCATGGCGTATCTCTTAGAGATAAATTATTACGAAAATCCTTTTTTCAGAGTGAAAAGGACTTAGTCGGTTGGGGGCAGAACACTCAGAGAACAAGTGGTCCTCTGTATTGGGATGGCAAGAAATTTCGCGGGCTTTTTCTTTTTGTTAATTATTTTTCATGTATTTAAGTTCTTGTTTCTACTATCGTTTTGAGCAGCTTCTTGAGGTTATTTTGATACATAACACTTGCACAATTGTTTCAAGATCGAATTGTCCCGAGAGCAAAAACAATTGTCGTTGCCACACGAGTATTGTTTGAGTTCAAGCGCTGCTTTTGTAGCCAACGATACTCGTGTCGCATCAACAACCGTTTTTGCTTTCGAGACAATTCGATTTGAAACGAATGTATAAGTGTTATGTATCAAATTAGCCGCAAGAAGCTGCTCAAAACGATAGTAGAAACAAAAACTCTAATACACGAAAAATAATCAACAAAAACGGAAAAGAACCCGTCGTCTGTCGATCTTTTTATAGTCAGTTCTCTCGGGAGCGTTACACTCCTTATAGAGAGTTGTCGACGACGTACGTTTTACACTCTATGTTAAGCGAAATTTCCACCTAACACAGAGTGTTTTCGCACTCGATTGCTAGCTAGCTGGTATTTTTTATCACATTATACCTTTTCTTCGAGTGCTTTATTAAGACCACGCTCAAATTTCAATAGATCCTTTCATGTAAAATTTCGCTTGACATAGAGTGTAAGACGTACGTCGTCGACAACTCTCTATAAGGAGTGTAACGCTCCCGAGAGAACTGACTATGAAAAGATCGACAGACGACGGGTTCTGCCCGGCTGATGAGTCTGTAAGGACGAAACACTTGTCTCGGGCTGTACAAGAGCCCTTACCAGACCACATGACATGTTGGCTCAAATAATAATGAAAGGATCTATTGAAATTTGAGCGTGGTCTTAACAAAGCACTCGAAGGAAAGGTATAATGTAATAAAAACGGAAAAGTTCGAAAAATTTCTTGCCCACCCAATATATTGTGAGGCGCCGTTAGACACTGACGATTTGGGTTGTGTGAAGGTGAAATGATCTCGATCGTTTGTTCCGGAATGTCTGGGAAGAGTCGAGAACTTTAGGTTATACGGTTTAAGATACTATCATCAGAATAGAAGATTATTCATAACACGCTCATAGAATGCTATGTACATTTAGCGGTTTCGTGCTCAAAAAATTCAGTTTTCAAAGGTAACTGGACGTTGTCGTTGCCAGCATCTGTCGGGCGAATTACTTCAATTGAGAGGAAGAGTGCAAGCGTTGGAAAATCGACTGACACGTGCACAGAATGAGCTTGTAGATATGGCCATGGCGAAAAGCGGCATTGATCCAATATTGAAAACTTTCTACAGAAACTTAAAGTGAGGTTACTAATCCACCGAACCTACTTTTCACCTGTTTATATCGCTTTTTTTCAAAGGTTGGAAATGGAGTCGCTTCGCCAAGAGCGAAACAATTTGCGCACCGAGCGAGACACGTTACTGGATGAGAATGCCAATCTGACTGTGAGTTCCCCAGTTACGAGTTGTGTGGTATACGTCATTGAGTCTTTCTTGGTATACTTTTCACAAGCGAATCCTATTAACCTTCAAGGGCAGGGTGTACAGTATAGTGTGCACGAGTGTTCAGAGGTCTATTTCGTTGCACAGAGCTTCTCTACTAAACTTTTCATTGTCATCCAATAGTTTGATAGACGATGGTTTGAATTCTGCACTTGGTTTTCGAAGGGCCTTTTTCTTGAGGTAGCAGCAAAAGAAATTTATTTCACTCGTTTGATTTGTTTTATGTGCTCAGCTCTCGTCTGTGCTTGGCCTTTTACGATACTTCCAGTAGTTATTTGATAGCATAGAGAATGACGATTCTAATATTAGGCTTCCTTTCTCGAACACCATCTCAATGCTCTGTAACAGCGAAGCCAAAATTACGTTTCGCATCAAGGTTCTGTATGCGAATAAGAGTTATTTATGCGCTTAAACATGCTGTGGTGTGTAGAAAAAGTGCGGCATCAAAGTAGCGTGAGATACTCAGAAATTTTGCGAAACGGCGTAAAATCCCAATTAACTTACGAAGCTGCGGTGCGCGCAGTGCCCAACTGCCGTCCCGGAGAACTCGTCACGAGTTCAAGCGAAGGGCTAACCACTTTGTAGGTGAAACGTCATTTCTATTCGTTTTTACGGCGCTCTATGGTATTCCTTTGAAAGCCATTTTTAGCTTCGGAATCGTCGAGATCTGGGCTTTAATGACCGACCGTCAAAAGTCTAACGAAGAGCTATCCGCAAATCTGAGCCGTGCGTACAATTGAAACTGAATGTGATATGTTTTTTAGTTTTGCTGCTACAGCGCACTAAGAAGGCTTTTCAGGATCAAGGCACAGTATCGAAGTCGCCAATGTTGAAGCTTTCGGCGATTCACTGGAAGTACGATGAGAAACTGTCCATTGAGAAAGACCCATAAACACTCGTGTATCAGCACACCCACACGCCACCCAGAACAGATTTAACATCAGTTGCTTATTTTATATCAATGTCATCTGATCGTTCCATGAGTTTTAGCACTAGAGCAGTGAACATCAAATTCATTAACCAGAAGTGATTTTTGGATGATTGGCAGTGTCGTTTTAACTGCACATTTTCTTTCGAACATTTTGGTATACAACCAGCCTATACTTGCTTTGAGATGGAGCTGTCGTGGGAACAAATTCGCTTGCTACTCATGCACGAATGCCGCGTGAGGGAAATGCTAATGAAGCGGCGCGCAAGATTAATGGAACTTGAGGTGATGATACGCTTTCAGGAAGGACAGCAAGGAAGTGGTTCGCAAATTTTAAAGCTTCAGAGAACAGTGTGGAGGATCAGTCGCGCTCGGGTCGTCCATAGAAAGCTCCATTCATCTTACGCACCGCTTCACCAGCGTCTTCCTCTACGCGCCATTCGTGCATGGATAGCAAGTGAATTTGTTCTCACGACAGCTCCATCTTGAAGGAAATTTGGACGGGTTTGCGTATTAAAATGTTCTCAAGAAAACACCGAATTGAGCGATACCAGAATCGTGAAATTCTAAGTACGTCTGGTTGATAAATCTAGCGTATACTGCTACAGTGCTAAAACTCATTGAACAACCTAATAGTTACTTTCCGTTATCCGGGAACAAATGAAAAAGCGATCTCATTTGCTGGACAAGAAGTTTGCATGAGAGTGTTAGTAAATATTCAAAAGCTTAAATCTCCTGCATCAGCTAGACGTAGCCGTTTCTTAAAAGACCCTTTATAACACTGTAGCATTCAAAATAAAAGTCCTCCGCGCGCTTTGATTTTTCTCACGCGTAGGATCCGCTGGAAGAACGAAAAACATATGAGCATCGCGAAAAAATCTCTTAGTATCTGAGTCAATCGTTTTATATGGAGTTTCTTCCAGAGAGCAGAAAAAACTCTCAATCGAAAACAGGTTGCATACCACATGTCTAACGCGTCATGGCATCAATCGGTCGCTCCACCCCCCAGCCCGTGGTTGACCGGTTAACAAGCTCGCCGAATATGTGGGACTCGATATACTAGCGCACTTAGAAAGGTGTTTTGCCTAGCGAAATATCAACGAAATAAGAAAAAAAAACACGTGGTCCTGCGAAACATTATTTTATTTTGGATTTTACCGCGTCATAAAAACATGTTTTGAAAAACCGGTGCGGCTCTAGCCGAAGATTCAAGCCTTTGAGTGATTACTACACTCTCATGCAAACTTCTTGTCTAGCGAATGAGATCGGCTTTTCATCTGTCAACGAATAACGGAAAAGACCAGCTATTACTTTTTAAGTGTTCAGGTTCGTGCCAAAAACGCGGAGAAGTTAGTGGAGTTTGCGAACGACGACATAGAATGTCTTAAACGGCAGTTATCATTGATAAAAGACAAAAATCGGAAGAATGATGCTGTAGAAGGTTCATACTGTTTACTGCTATCTGGTAAAGTATTGGATTGTCCCGTAAATTCTTTCGCACTTTTGTTTTATTCAGTTCTTCTGTATAAAGTCGGGTTACTGCGAGAAGGCTGTGGTATGCTGGGGAATGCCTTATAGGTCCAGCTAGGCTTTGGAAAACTAGGATACTAGCAGAATACTAAGATATTGGGCAAAGGCACCAGCAGCCAGATCCGCCAACTCAACCCAAGCTCAAGTTCCATGCCCGGAAGGTTATGTTCTCGCTTTCGGGGGATTGGCATGCTGCTTTGAAAATCGTCCGACAAAAGGCAGACAATCAGTGCCGACGTCTACGGCAAAGATCTCCGGAAGTTGGTAGCCGCAATACGAGAGAAACATCCGGAACGGCTCAAAGTTACCCTTATCCAGGATTATGCTTGATCTTGCCCATTTCGAGTCGACTCGCTACATTTTGGAGATGTTTGGCTGGATCACGGTTCTACCGGTCCACCGTACAGCCCCCATATTGCTCCATCGCATTACCATTTCATCCACGCCTCCAAGCAGCATCTGCGGGGAGGAACTGCAGTCAGCTCATGAGTGACTTCGCCGACTTCTCTGATCGCCAGCCTCATTCTTTCTGGGAGAAAAGCATGCGAACTTAGCTCAGAAAGTGCCTTCATGTCATTGATCCTAATGGTGACTATATTGTTGATCAGTTGATTTTTTCTTAAAATTACAAATGGATTAGCAAAAGTGTCGAGATGCGAAAGAAATTACGAGACAACCGGATAGATCCGGTCTATTTGAAGCGTTTCTTCAAGTTAAATACATCTAGAGGATTTTGAAATTTAGTGGCAGAACTAGTAAATGGAGGAGGTGGGAGTAGTGGAATGATGGTTTCCTCGGCTCTTCCTGGTGTCGAGTTCAAGACTGCTCCGGCTGAAGAGCATACGGTTTGTTTTTCTCCCTGTTATAACGATTGTTCCATTTTCGCTATTCCCGTAGGTTGTAACTCACTCTGCTTAGAACTTTAGATGGTAGGAAAGGCGTTTTTCACTGAATTCATCATTTCTTTTCTATAGCATGCATTTTGTTGTTTAAGGTGCCTACGTTTCACGAGAACGCTGCTAAGAAGATACGTGTGACGACGGAAGTTGAACCATCCACGTCTCTTTTTCACAACGAAGGACATGAGTAATACTTTCTGTTTTTATTGCCAATGTTACCATAAGATTCCCAAGAAGTTCATTTTTACATAGCATCAAAAGCATTATATTCTATAGTTGCCGACCGGTTAGTAAGACACGTTATCAGGAACTGTTGTGCCGGTTCGACCCTCTTCCCGCAATGCTCCCCTGCAGTCTCCTGGGAACGCCCTAACCTGGCTATCCTCAAGATCACAAGATTTGCGAGATCAGTATTCTATGACAATCATCAGCGGGTTACATAAATGATTTCAAAAAACCATGCTTTTTGTGTCGATAGCTTATGCTCCGAAGGTAATCGTCTAGTGGCTAGTACATGCTGATGTGTGCTTACCAAACGAAACCCGTTGACGGTTGTTGCTAATATCTTCAGTATCTCATTACATCGAAGAAACAGGGGCAATGGAGTGGTGACCCCGTGGAGTAGTGGTAAGACGACATACTGATATGGGTGGAACACGGGTTCAACTTTGGACTATGGTTCAAAGTTCTGCATATCACTTATCATCCTTGAATATAGAGTACCCAGTTCGTTTGAAAATTGTAAATCCAAGCATGAACACCGCTCTCCTCGTGTTGTGGAAGTTGAATCCTCTTCCACATCAACTTTTCATCTGAAAGTTAAATAAACAAGACTTTGAAATATCCTTGTAATATTAACCTTGAATACCCATCAAACCTGTGGAAGCTTTGATTTTCCGGCAACCATTAGCCCTTTGAAAACCACCGTTGTTAGGCAGGCGGTGTCGCGCTATCGCTTGCACGGCAGTCGCAGGCAGGCGGCATCTGTATGTCTCTGCATGCATATCTTCCTGTCTGCTTGCTTTCCCAAGAGATGTGATGCCGCCACTACAGTAGTTCGATAAGATTTGTCGTCGCTCGGTTCGGGACGAAACGTACCGTATGGTCCTTAAACGGTCGAGGTTTGGTTTAACTGCTGCTTTTAACGACTAGGGATTTCCTCTCCAAATTTTGATAGTTTCCACCCATTTACTCGGTTTTTCAGTCTCTCGACCAGCCTGGATGTCGTTGAAAAGTCGCGTTCTGAGGTTCACTCGCAAAAAGTTAGGGTAAATATCGCATCATTTAGCAATCTCTTATTCATTGCACGAGATTTGTAGCTTGACATTTCCAGTTGTTTGATTCTCATCGCGACATTGAGAAAGACACTCCAAGGAGAGACTCTGTAAGTGCGAGCGAACTGAGAAGGATCGCTCGTAGACAGGCACGAAGAGCTCAGTCAAAAGTATTTTCCGCGGAGCCATTCTGTAATATGCTTTTTCTCTTATCAAATGGTTTTTTTGGATGAAAATTATCAAATACGACTAAGTGATTGAGAAAACTAGTTTAATGGAGCAAAGCCATAGTCTACTCAACCACTACATAATCTTGATTGCTTGTGTTTGCTTTCCTATAAACCACTTTGATAATATTTGTGTCAAACTACTTCTAGTTCTTCGATAAGGGACATAAGTTGATCCGAAATCAGCTTTTCTAGTGAGGTTTGTTGCAAAGCCGTCGTCAGCTCTTGAAAAAAGCCATGATGAAGTAAAGAAGAGTCATGAGGCAACAGGTAAGTGTGAACTAGCCACTTCTAGCTCACAGCCATCAGCTTCCGCAGAACTATGCTTCTTCTCAAAAGGTATAAGTTGTTTTGGTTTTTGGTGTATCTTAATTTACTCCCTTGTTATCCTGGTAATTGATTATGATTTGAGAGTGAACTTTTTGTGCATATTTCAAAACTGTAGATGTTGCATGAAAACTTTGTGACGCGAGGAACTAACCACTCAGAGACGTTATGTTTCCTGGTGAATGCGAGACGGTAATTTTGGGCTGAGGATGTGTGGTACTTGAACATGAACATTTGCAGGAGTTACTGGATGTATATATATATATATATATATATATATATATATATATTATATATATATATAGAATTAGAACTCATTTATACCAAAAAGATTTGATGCCGATATGTGATTACCAGCCCGAGTTCGATGACAGTTGATGGTGGATGATGGGTTGCTGACAGCTTCGATGCTTTATTTCGCAGAAGACGTTATTGCATATTCGTAGCAGTGATTAATCTGTACCATGGGGCGATACCAAGATAACTTTTGACGGAACACGGGAAAAGGGACAGCCATGTAAGCAAGGTTTGAGTGAAGGTTTCACTACTATAGGTCTCATCCATACGATGATGAAATTCAATGAAGATTTGTGAGCGCACAAGAGTTCGCTCTGTCTGATTTTTCATCAATTTGAAGAAACTTTTCGAATCAGTCAAATCAGGAGCAGTTATAGATAGATGTTTTAGATAACAAAGGCCTCAGTACATCAAATTTTTTTGTGAGTTACATAAAAATTTCACAATCAAGATTTGACCATTCGATAACTAATTTATTGTCGATGTGAGAAGAGTACTTCTGAGGCTTGATCATATCGTCAAGTGTGCACTGCCTCCATCCAAAACTTCAGAAGAATTTTAGAATGGGACAACGTGAGAATGAAATTGTGACAGTCGACAATTTCACAATCTTCGCTTCGCCAGTGACATCGTTCTTGTATAACAACAAGCACCTAGCAAACAGAAAGAATGTCATCGAGCTTGGTAACGCTTGTGGAAGATTGGTCTCCGACTTCATCAAACAAAAGCAATGCTGTTGAGAAGTGGATTGCTTTGGAATGCCACATTCTCCCCCAACAGCATGATTATCTCCGATAGTTCTCAATCGTCTATATATGTCGAGAAGTCAAAATGATGAACGACCTTGTTTTAGAGTTGAACAAGAGGAAACGAGGGCTCTGGGAGCGTTCAAGAGCATCGAGGATGTGGTGATAGCACAATGAACATCCGACTTTGCATCTAGCTTTTGCACTTAACCGGTTATCCCTGCCTCAACCAGTGCTTCACAAATGTGGTCGCTACGAAACAGGACGAAGAGTACTCGATGTTATTGAACGCGCAGTGGAAAGGTCGATGCTGGAAGTGACTCGTATTTTACGAATGGAAGAAACTCTGCGAAGCTTCGATCTACTTCAGCTCGAAAATCTGAGGTGTTGTTGTATACGTTAGGCTATCGAAGATAAGGTGGGTCAGACATGCGATGTGTTTAACGACAACCGATGGACAAAAACCGTGACTGTGGTTTTCTTGAAATGTCAAGCTCAACATAGGAAGATCAGCGATCCGATCGTCCGATTGCTCCACGACAAGCGCAGAAGAGATATGATGCTCAACGAATTCCTAGAGCGAGGAGCGCTCACTGTTCCAATCTTACACGCGACAGGGCGAATGGAGATTTACTGGCTCTTGCTCAAGTCACTTAGCGATCAACGTACAGCAGGTGACAGGTGAAACGAAATCAGCGCTTGTTGTCCACGATGCCCTCTTCTTGAACTCTTAGAATCGTTCTCGTTAATCAAATACAAAAATTCTAGCCAGGAAACTGTGACAAAGTGCTATGGAAATAAAATACATTGATTATAAATCCCATTTTGATTGATATATTAATAGCTTCAACGACCAGTGAGATGGAGGATTGCGTAAGTTCGTGCAAAATGCCGCCATACGTCAACAATAGTGAAGTTGACCACAATCCATTGTCATCAAAATCTTATGCAAATGAACTTGAGGTAAGGATATAAAGTGAATTTCGTAAGTTCAGCGCAAGACATTTTTCAAGAAATTATTTTGTTATTTTGGTAAAAAAAGGCGAAAAACACCTCTGTGGAAAATCTAGTCTTTGAAGATGCCATCATTAGTTTGATCAGACTCAAGAAACTACTTATAATTCCATAATCTCATCATTCATATGTTCATGCTTAATTGTAGGCTCGATCTGTCAGTCATCACAGTACAATGGATTCCACCAGAGATTTCAGTAGGAACGACTCTGAATGATGTTCCTGAAGAAAAGGAAGATGTTTCTCATAGCAGTTCCTGTCAAAATTAATTAACATTTATGCCCGATTAGAGTATAGTCGATCTTGTATACTAAAGATTCTGGCATGAACTTTTAATAGCAGATCTGTGATTCGCTGTATTTATGTATCCTTCTATGTCTCCAGTAAGAATGAGACATTTTTGGTTAAACAGATAGTTCTGTAGTGCAAAGATGTTCTTTGAACACAAGCAAAAAAAAGAAGAAAAAAAGTTGACTAAGATTTAGGGACATGTGAATAATCTCAAAAATGCTGAAGAGATGTTTATTTCTGAGACAAAATCGTATGTGCATCTTTGACAAATGTAGTGAACCTTCATTCACTTAGAAGTCACAATGCTTAGACTCCATAATCCCTTGGTGTGAGTCTTCAATAGTTTTAAATGCTCTCTGGATAGTCTCCGTGGGTCAAAAATAACTCGCATTCTCGACCTCAGTTTGCACTTAGGATAGATCAACGGGCTTTTCTTTCTGAGGCAGTTTTCGGAAATGTGATGGAATCACTTGAAAATTTCGTTGTTTAATGGTATAATGAATGTGGTCCTTCAGGTCTTCTTCGGCTTTAGACTTTTAGAGCTTCCGCTTACAATTCGTTACGAAACTTGAACAGAGGAAAGGAACTTAGTATACTAACAGCCAAAATGTTGATGATGTCAAATGAAAAGTCTCTCACATGATTAGTACACTGTGCTCAACTGACTTGAATACTTGAACGGTCCGTCTTCATGAATTGTGCGGACTCAGCACATTTTCCATTCGTTCCTTCTTCCCATAGTCGTCCATGGTGGTGGTCTGATTTGAACATGGCGACTGGCGCGAGTTTCATACCGTGATCTTTAAAATATCGGCGCGAATACGCCTGATTAATGTGCCCGAACTCACACAATTTCCCTCTTTTTCCATTAGGAAAGATTATACAATTTTCTGAGTTGCCACAAATGAATTACATGGGAGCTCAACAGCTGTTGTAGGATTTTCAAGACAGTTTCTTCGTAGACAGCTCTTAGTACTCTTCTTGACTTTATTTAATACAAAGTGACCTTCAAAGAAATCTTAATCTGATTTGGGATATTGCTGTGAAGTGTAACTCTACCTTTTTAACTAATTTGAGTGGCTACTGTTTTGTAATCCTTCAAAAAAAGGCTGTCTTTTGTGTCAACGCTTCCTTCCTTCCTTCTTGCCGCGCCACAGTGGTAGCCGTTCGATACATATTCTTAGAAGTGCTTCTTTCATGTGTGGTGGATGAGAGGATGGACAGTGCACTAATAAATTTATGCTTCTTGGTTTCGAGTACCATATGTACCATAGCCACTTTGTAAAAGGTTTATCTGGATGTTCAAAGATTGTGGGCAGTTCCCGTTTGGACTTTCTTGGGTGAATTTTGCAAGCTTTGGCTGTCAAGGCCGAAACTCGTGCGTCGGGCTGTGCAAGCTCACTATTAAGAAACGCTCACTTGTTTAATATTCCACTACTTTTTGATACAAAACGTATATCCATGGGAATAACAGCGCATATCCAACTTTTTTTGCCTGAATGACAACGTGGCAATTTCTATTGTAAAGTGGTTAGGAAAGAGAATCTAATCTATGTGCTCTACTTATTTGTTTTCGGTTCATTATCCCTTTTGAGACAGTACCCTGTACTTCTTGAATAAATGGTGGTGAATAAATTATATATATATTGACCGTTTGTGTCACGGTGTAAGTGTATGAGATATGGTAGGATATGAAGTGTCAGATTCGAGCATTTTGTAGTGAAAACAAGAAATTGACTCTGAAAAAAAAAGAAGTATTGTGGAAGGGGATCAACCAGCAACTTTCACTGTGCACTGCTCGTCGTGTGCCACTGTGTCGTGTGGCAGAGGGGAGTCGGGCAAACAAGGATTCCCGCACTGCGGGATACAGTCGCACAGGAGAATTTGGAGCCGCTCTCACGCTGGGGGTGAGAGTGGCTGAGAAGGTGGGCCAGACAGTCCACACTTGCCAGCTAGACACGCAGATTTGGGTCTGTGGAAGTCAAAGTGTTAATTCAAAGCATATAAAGTTGCTACAAAAACTACTGAACGCGTGTGCAGGTGTAGGGATACAGTTATTTTTGATGGTAATTTGGAACGTGCGTGCAGACAACACCTTGAAAGGTTACCTAAGCCCAACCACTTCTGCCATGAAATCGACACATTCCTACGCTGCTGTTACCATAGTGGATTACTATAATCGACTGTTAGTCCAAGCTAAAGAACTTGTTCTACGATAGCAGTGGCAAATTAGCGCAAACTCGGATCTGCTTCACGTTGGTAGTAATTTGGTACCGTGTAATGACTCGAGGATCCATTGTAACGCTGAACTACTGCTAAAATTATGCTGCATGCTCCTCCTTAATTGAGTGCGAAACGGCATTCTCTAGTAATACTGTTGCGTACCTGAAGATTGAACGACTAAGAAAGGCAGTATTTTTGTGTGATAGGCAGATACGCTTGTGTAATGGTAGTATGCATCGACTGCAATAATACAGTGCTATAACAACATGAGTGGCTGACATTTCGGCTGTTTCTCCTTTTCCCAAGCCTGGAAGAGTTGAATCGACATGCAATTTATTCCAAGAACATATGATTCCAGCGCAGAAAACTCTCGAAGCGTTTCAGATTTATTAGAAAAGTCCAAAAATGTAACGCTAAGATTGATACTTTGTCATCACGCGTGACTTCACGCCAAATCTCAGAGAGCTATGCACAGTCTCCGTCCATGTAAGACTCGGTGCGGCTAGTCTCCAATAATAACTAGCGAAGAATGAAACAGCAAAACGAAGAGTGTTCAGTAGAAGCTCTTTGCTATGTGACCAAACGTTCATGTGCTATGTTCTTTCTAATTTAATTACGAAAGTGTCTGGCTGACCAGATGTTTGCGAATTCAACTCTTTCAGGCTACGAAGAAGGCAAAACCGTCAAAACGTTAACCATTGTGTTATTATTGTACTGTGTTATTGCACTCAATAGATACCACTATTAACAACTGCGGGACAACTCGCATCTGCTTATTAAGGAAAAATTCTGAACTGTTCTACTTAACCAGAGGTTAACAGATAGTCGATCCTGGTAACTAAGACATTGTTTCAAGAGAGACATTATTATCTATTCAAAATTTCATATACATTATTTTTCTTCGTTCAAATGCTAGCAGTAGCCCAAGAACGGCTTTCACTGCGTAGCCACTTGTTAGCGTAAAACGAAGTAACATCGAATGACTTCGTCACATGTGTGCTGCTGACTGCGTGCACCGTCGGTGTTCTATTCGATTGGAAAGAAAATTCTCGGGCGTTTATGGAAAAATTGAAAATTTATACATAGATTCTAGACGAAAGGAATAATAACTATTCTTCAAGATAAAAGCCATCGTTTTCTACGACATTCTGCCATCGGTCCGCCAACTTTCGAATCTCGTCGATATAGGAAACATCAAGTTCGGTTACTAATTTGCGAGAACTTGACCACGATTCCCAATATGTGGAGTACTGTGCAAAAACGTTTGCGTCAGCCGGGATTCGAACCCAGATCTCACTCTTTCGTCTGTAGTGCAACGGTTAGCATACGCTCCCGGAAAGAGTGAGATCTGGGTTCGAATCCCGGCTGACGCAAACGTTTTTGCACAGTACTCCACATATTGGGAATAAGTATAACATCATACCACTGCAAGTGGCAGTCAAAATAGAAAGAATTATGACCACGGTTCATTTTCCAAACTAGCAATCAAATCTTCGTTGTTCAACATTGCTGGGTTCCTGAACAAAACTTGTCTTCAAGGTCAAGATCTTCGGCATTAAAGTGTTGGAACTAGTTTCCAGCAGCAGATTTGCTTGTTGAGCCTTTCTCTTCAACTTCGCTGATTTCATCGACTGTAGCTCACTGTAGAAGACCCTTTCTGCAATAGCGACGCAATAAAACACGAACTCGATTGTATCGCTGGACATGACGGAGCCTTGTAATAAAGTGAAAATAAAGGCGAATAATATCGCCTTCAGCAGAAAAATTCCACATAAGAAACTCTAATATTTCCATGGTACGCATGGGAGACATTTCGTGCTCATTGCTAATCGAAGTGCTCCAGAACTTTCTTTCCAACCGTAGTAGCGATAATTTGGGATCGGGTGGGTAGATGTGTTGGTGTGAACTTGAGCACCTGAGTGAGGGTGAAGCTCAGAAATTAAGCGATTCTGTCCGTTAGTTCGCTTATACAATTAATGTTAAGTCTAACCTATTTTCGTACGAATACCCTATTATACTCTGAATAACGTAATATAAAGAATTCACGACTGAATCTAATCTTTATTCATACTAATATTCAGAAGCAAAGTCATATAGCAAAAGCGGTGCGCTCCAGTTTGCTAGTCTCACTGCAATAGTCGATGAAATCATAAATTTTTCCAGTGATTACAGCTTATTCCGGACAGCACATCTAAATAAATTTTTTTCAACAAGTAGGTCGATTAGTCGAAAAAAAGCGTGGAAGTAATGGCTGCTCAGCTTACCAAACTCTGTTGAGATAGCTATTCAAAAGAATATTTCGCATTATTGCATTGCCAGCAGCTCGCTTCTGAGCGACAAACATGTAGCCTAAAATATGCAGCGAGTCAGAAGGAATTCCATTTCAGCTCACTGATTATTCCGTCGTGGGATTCTACGACTCCAATGGTTTAGATTAGTTTGGTTAATTTCAAAAGTATATTCTACCGATCTGAAAGGTCGTAAAAGAAGGTTTAGTATGAAAATACGTGATTTCTACATTCGACAATGACCATAAAATTTTGTGGAAATAGCACCCCTTATTAGTGTAGGTGAAATGTAGAAAACTTTTACTGTAAGAATATGTATGGATTTTATGGAATTTTGCTATAGGTGAAGATCTAAGAAGGATTACGAAGCGTTCCGATTGTAATCTTCTTTTGATGTAAATATGAAGAGAATTGTGTTAAGACCGCTTATATAATGAAAGCCGTCCATTTCAGCATAAATTGGAATCCGTATACGCTCAGTTCGTGGGGTTTTTTAGTTTATCTGGTCATCGTTTCGACCCTTCGGAGAAGCTTTTTTGCGTTTAATTTTAACGATCAAAGAATCATTCGACAGCATATATCAAAAGAATTTGACCGGAGTATTTGGTTTCCAAAAAAACCTTGTTATCTCGCTGAAAGAGCAAAAAAAATATCTTGTTTTTCATTCAAAAACTTCTCGCTGATCAAAGCATTTCCTTCAAAGTTTAAGGAATCATGGGTAGATCAAATCTTAGGAATTCCAACGATTTAATTTGATTTCAAAATGGACTGCGCGTCACGCCGTAACAGCCACAAGAAGATTGGGTATTGCAAAAGTGGATCACTTTTATTATCTGCTCCTCACTTCGATACCTTAGAAAACGTACTTTTTGGTCGTTTTCAATGTTCAAGTAGCCATTCAACAGTTCAGATCATAGCAATTTTAGTTATGGATCTCACCTCTCAAGAGGCTTTGTTGTTGCGCTGAAAGAGCAAAAATAAATTTTTGTTTTTCAATTAGAGATTTCTCACTGATCAAAGTTTTCCCTTTGGAGCTTTAGTAAACAGTCGACAGACCAGTTCTGAAGGATTCCAATGTTCTATTCTGTTTTGAATATAAACCTCATATCACGCTGTACCAGCCAAAAGAAGATTGGGCTTCGCAAAAGTGAAAAATAAAGCATCGAGTGCGGAACCCAATTTTCGTTTGGTTTTTATGAAGCACTAAGAAGTCCGTTTAGGAAACAGAACAATTATTGGAGTCCTTGAGACTAGAACTATCGTTTGGTTTCTGAAACTAAATGAGAGAGGCCCTGGTCAGCGACAAATCTTCGAATGAGAAATACATTATTATTTTTGCTCCTCCAACGCGATAACAATGCCTTTTCGAAAGTGAAATACACTATTCAAATTCTTTTGATTTTAGCTGCCAACTGATTACTTAAACATCAGAAACGTTCAAAAATTGTGTTTTCCCCAATGAAACGAAGTGAAGAGAGGATCGCTGAAGTGATCCATTTTTTGAAAAGCCCAATCTTCTTTTGGCTGTTACAGCGTAATACCAGGTCTTCTATAAAAGCCAAATAAATCATTGGAGTTTTTTGGATTTGATCTATCAATTGACTACTCAGGAGAGCTTTGGTCACTGAGAAATCTTCCAATAAGGAACAAAATTTTATTCTTGCTGTTTAGCGCAATAAGAGGCTTTTTGGGAGATGAGATATGCCACTCAAATTTTCTTGATTTGTGCGACTGAACGATTATTTGAACTATAAAAAAACCAATAAGTACGTTTGTTACAAGGGGTCGGAACGATGATCAGATAACGGAAAAGTGCCACTTTGTGATATTTGAATGATGCATGCTCACGATGAATCACATACGTTCATACAATATTCTCAGGCTCTAATTAGATTCATTCGTATATGCTTCAGCAAGAACTTCCTTTCAAATGGTGAACTATCACAAATCAGTGCCGGGTTTAATCGATGAATCTTTGCCTTATTAGATTTGTTATAATATAAACATATTTTGGCAAATCCAAGGGTAAAAATTGATCTGTCAAAATAGAAATTCCGACAAATCCATATGTAATAATTTCAATTCGGACGCGCGTAGCGCGAACGGCTTGGAATAAGTTCGAGTACGGGACTTAGAAAGTGATAAGTTGAGGTGGAAGTTCCTCAACACCCACTGGAAAATCAAAGTTCATACATGCCGGGATTTGAAAACAGCAACAATTATTTTTCGAAATAAAGACCATGATTATCCATGATCTTCTGCTACCGATGTGCAAGCATCGAATTTGCTTGAACAACCATTTCTTGTATTTTGAATCGAAAACAAATGTCTCCCCACCCTTAGACAAAGCCTCTTAAACTTGATCAAATGTCTCGAATCAACGTCCACGCAGAAAATGTTCCACCGATGGGAAAAGATCAGAATTGGGCGGCGCCGCATGAGGACTGTAGGATGGATGCGGCAAAACCTAGACTTTCTTCATGTTATCGAAGTTTGCCTCAGCATTCTTTGCGATTCAAGATTCGGCATCGTCTTGGTGAAACAGCGCGCTTTCGACGAGTCGATGCCGGATGCTTTTCCTTTAACGCATCGCAGACTCGGTCCGGCTGCATGGTTCGCAGTTCCTTCACTTTCGGCGCTACAGATCTCCTTCGCAGTATCTGTTGTCGAGAATCGTCGCTTTCAGCATTAACGTATCAAAACTCGAAGCTCAATTTTGTCCATCGTCATCATTTGTATCCGAAAAGTAAATTAAAACTTGACGAATTATAGGTAGTGTTGCCGTGGGAGTCTCTTATGGATATATTGCTGAGTTATTCTCATGGATTTGCAATAATCGATATTGTATGGAACAAGCATGAAATTTGCATTTTTCGCTGGTGTTGAGGAACTTTTTTCTCAACTTTTGGTGCTTTTTTTCACTCAAATAAATGCTATGAACAACTAAAACCGATGAAGTGGAATGATGGAAGATAGTCAGATCGTGTAAACAAATGGCTCTAATTTGCAGAACCAAGTCGCGCAAAGTTTGATGCTGGTTCAGTCTGATTGAGTAGCGCGTGAAAAAAGGCAATATTTTTATCTTCTTGACTTTCTTATTAAAAGAACTCAATTTTCAAATGAAGGCTTTTGTCTGTACATTATCAATTTTCAGCCATTATCACTATCATAGTTGCCTTTATGCCTCTGGCAGAGTTTTAGAAAGTGAAAGTACCATCCAAACAATAGTCGATGTTCAGTCGATGCACAATCATTTCTATGCACCTCATGTCACCGTTGCAAGCAGAGAGCACATTGCAGTCGACGAGAGTGCCTGAATTGCGTTGTTTGAAGAAGCTCAAAAATTGTGTAGTTATATTGTAATCTTCATTATGCTTAATTTTTTCTCGGAATGACATTCATGAGAATTTTACAGATATAGGATGTATGAAACGCAGGTTCGACTCCCTTCTGAGGTCGTATTTTTGCTCACCACTCATTTCTCTTAGTTATATATGAAACACTGTAACACTGCGAAACATGCGGTAAAAACACTAAAAATTTCGAAGATTATACTATTCACTGAGTCGAATAATCAGTTTTCAGTGAAAGTTCGCTTGGTCTGAATAATCAAGGAGAAAGAAACTTGAATGAAAATATATAAAATAAGAAAGGATAAAGGATAAAGCTCTCGGCGTTCATCAATCTTTGAAGGATGCGCCATGCCTTAGTCTTCAGTTTTTAACTTCACTTGAGGTGATTGGATGCATGTCTGACCTTTATAATGACTCGCAAAGGCCTACCGCTGAGTCGAGTTAGTGCTGCTCATCCTCTCAGACAAGTGTTAGACAATCTGGTATCAATTTACTGACCCTGCAGGGATGGTTGGCTTGATGAGCCATGAGCGTGAGATCGAACTTTGACCTCGTGTACAATGCAGAGCACTTCTAATCATTGCGCCACATATGAAACCAAGTAAGCCAAAATGGATATTATTCAAATTGCTGCTCATCTCCAACCATCAAAAAGCGAGCATCTTTCCAAACCTTTTTTGTATATGCGTTCATTTTGATCATGAGGTAAAATGTGGGCGCTCTACAGCCTTCATCATAGGCAGCCGTCCGTTTTTGTTAATCTGATACAAATTTATCACTTGATTACTCTGATTCCTCCAACACGGCATAGTTTCTCGGGTTCCAGGAAATATTGTGGTTTTACCTCTTAGAATTCAGGCTACACAGCAAGATACGAATTTAGCACTAAATCAACCTTGTCACTTTTTCTCGAAAGTATCGCTCAGAATAATATTTGAAGGGCATGACATGAATCTGATGTACTACAAATTTTGTAATTTAGGCTCGGTACGTAGCAATTTTTTTTATTATCTTCAACTTTCATATTTTGCGGCAATCTCTCTTGTTATCCTTAGCATTTTGAAAGTGCGTCACAAGACATTGATGTTTATAAGTAGAAGGTGAATCAAGTGAAAAATAGACCATTCTATGTGATTTGGGTCGGGAATGGGGGTAGAATGCAAAGTACTCGTAGGAGTGATTTGCATTTGACATGTGTTCTTGGTCTTCTCCCGCCTTCACTTCCCACGTCTTTCATCTCTTGGGTTCGTCTGAGCCAATTACGTAGTCAAGCACCTATTATGATATCTAATAAAGTAAAATGCATGATGCACCCCTCCGTGGTTAATTACAGCCGAACGCTTTTTCCTTTGCAGTATATTAAATCAAGTTCAATGAAATATAAAAATCATCACACGGATGAGATGACCTTCCCACTGAAATTACAAAAGGTCAAAGGTCATATCAGTACTTCAAATCCTTAAAATATTAACAGTAGTGTTCCAGAGCTCTACTTCACCATATTGGCTTGCCAGCTTAAGGTCAAAATTAGAGGAAATGATTGAACCATTTGCCAAATATTGTGTAGGCACGGCAACTAAATACATACACCATAAAACACAAAATCACAAAAACTGCACTCTCAGCTTTACTGTTTGAGTATGATATAGTATAAGCCGTATTGCTTCGAAACAAAACTTCTTCCACCACCTAAATTTCAGTTCAGTTCTTCGGCACATTGCAACATGCTTGCAGTTATGGAAAAATGTTAGTATCTGGAACATAGACTAACAAAATAGATCCAGTTGATCATTTTTTTTCCAGATTTACAAGCTTCACGTTTTGTGATTATGTCGTCTACTCATTAATCTTTCAAATTTCATTTACATGTCATTTTAAGGTTTCCACGACCTGATCGGAATAAGTTTTATATCTGAGTATGTCATGAGCGTCATCATTGAGATAGATAGTCTGATTATTGGTAATCACTTGCTGTATTTCTACATCTCACGGAATCTCTTGATGAAACTAAAAAGGTGAGCTTTATTAGAGGGAAGACATGGAAGATGGAAAGATTTCCATAATATATAGAGAAGTCGTTCTGATCTGCTGATGCTTCGATGTAAACTTTAGTATTTTTGCTTCTCAAAACACTAACAAGGTGAAAAGACTGAAGGATACACTGTGATTCATACTTGAGTATAGAATCACCTTGAGGGTTGACGGCGATGATGCTCAGTGCAGAGAGTAGCAGGGCGGCGAACATTGCTGTTCCGAGGATCTAAATAAAAAACACTCTCTAACTGAAGGAAGCGATAAAATGAAGTGCAAAAAGGGCGGATGCAAACGGACAACAGCATTGACAGGTACAAGAGCTGACTAGCGTCATCGACAGAGCAGAGGGCATGGCTTACCATTAGCTGTGAAGCGCACGATTATTCAATGATTTTAGAATAAAGAGCATTTTCTGGTCACAATCTCAATAGTATTCAAATTCGCGCGAGTTAAATAAACCTGAAGGCTAGAGAATTTTCAAGACTAGAACTAAAAGTTGTGTACTTTGGACTACGTATATGAAATTCATGATACAAAAGGTTTTTGCTAGCATCAAGAAATCTTCGCCAGAACAGTCTTGAAGAACATTATGTAAAAGAAATTTTTCATCAATAAGAGTGAGTTTCCCTGCAGATTGTGTAAAACTTTTTTTTGTCAGGAATATAAGTAAAAGAAAAGGGTAGAGAACAGTAAGAAGTTTCCAAAACTGTGCAATGCACTCAGATCATGGCAGGGTGTTGATGTTTCAAATGAGAAGTGGAGAGACACTAGTACAGAACCATAGCCTCGAGCTGATAATTCAAAATGCATGTACGAATATAATAGTACAGCTAGTATTCTGCTTATAAATGAGGAAACATGGCTGTCAGTATACGATATTCATGCCCTTACTGCAGTGATAGTACGCAAATTGTTCGAAAAATCGACCTTTCAAAACGTACTTTTAGAGATGGTTTTTCCGACTGAAACATAACTGGATTGTAGTCGCAGGTAAGACTTGTAGAATGAGAAACTTGCAATAAAAGTATGAATTAAACTTTGAAGCTGTGAAAACTTTTATTCATCTAAACAAGGCTTCTGCTCGTACAATTCATTTGCATGAATATATGTTCTTCATTGTACTTATTTCATTTTATTTGAACGATTGAATAAAGTCTTACAACACTTTCTTAATTCTATTGCCTCTGAATACAGAGTTTAATAGCTTCAAAATCAAATTTTCTCTTACGCCGACATCACCAATGAACTTTTTTTTTTAAACTAAGCTCATACTACGAGGTTGTTGATAAACCATAAATGGGGATAACGTTTCGGCGTCTTTCTCTTCTTCGAAGCCAATGACCCGCTTGGTTATCCATAATGATTCGTTCTTGCTGCGGGTCTTTGGTGTCGTTCAAGTCAAATCTTTGACTTTGAGAGGAAAGAATTGTATAGCTCAAAAAATGTACCCTTTCTTCTGAACGAATTATCTCGCTTTCCTCATGCATGTTTCCAGGTCACACAAATTACTTGTCAACATTATAACACACTCGTGTGAAAAATTATTTGATAGATAGGTAGATCACTAAGAGTTATTTTATTAGCTAAAAACGGGTTCAACCACCACTAACCGATACTAGAGATACAGTCGTCATAGCACAATCAACAATTAAAGTTTAGTACTTTGCACTGAATTGTAGGTATTTTCAGTACTTTATTGAGCGTTCATTGAACTTATGAGCAAAGCTTAACGAGAAGGAACATAGAGGGCAAGTTCGGTGCTCTATTAACAGAATTGTTATTGCATTATATAAGCACTTAATCCACTTCAGGGCTATTTGCTAAGGAGTTCGAATTATGTAATTATCATCGAGCCTGCAGATCACTTAGTGAACACAAGCTATTGTCAAACATTCCGCTGCTATACCCATTCAAGAAAAAAAAGCAGCACTGCATCATCGTTTTTGGATACTATTTCGATTTGACATCTCATGCATACAAATCATCTTATCTGTTACTGATTGACACATACTACCCATGATGCGCCGCATGCATATAGCAGTCAACAAAATGCCTCCATTTTAGCTTAGGACTTGCCTGAAGAACGAGGATAACTAATGATCCAGAAGCATTTTGCCCTTGTAATTCAAGCTGTTTAAAACTACGTCGAATATCAATTTAGACTTAACGAGATAATCTTGCACTATTCAATTATCCACTGATATGATAAATTAACTTAAAGAATTCGTCTAACGTCATAACTAGACATCCCTAGGGAGTGATAAGGACTTAATTGCTCTTTCCAATTAACGTGTTCTTCTCTTTTATAATTGTCATGACTAGTTATCACTATTGATAGCTTACCACCTTAAGATCATGCAGAACAGGTAAACACGAAACGAGGCCTTTTGGGAAGATCGTAATTTTTCCTTGTGAACTTGCTGTCACATGAACTGTGCCAATAAGCGTTTGCAATTTTGCTTTGTATTCCGGAGCGAGCGGTGGAGAGCGAGGGCCGCAATTATACCAGAATGGAACGATTTACTAGAAGAAAACTTGAAATTCGCACTATTGACGCCCATTTTGCACACCACTCTTTCTACGCTGCAACGCATCTATCTTTTAGCTGCCAACCTTCAACGGCCTACCCAGGGTAGTCGATGTCGACATTGAAAAAGAATCTAAAAGGGTATATTTGAAAATCATAGCACCGCTAGAAGTGGTTAAATAAGAAAAATTTCATCAGAACCTAAATGGTTATGGAGAAGTAGTTGGCATCTTTGTGGTGATCATCTGGGAACGCCATGGCACAGGTACCTCGAGTCTTCTGCAAAATCACTTTTAATACTATCCAACATGTCGGAGAGAAAAAAGAGAACAAATCGTCAAGCTACCACGCATGACTTATGCATATCATCTCTTCTATATACACTTGAGTAATTATTCACATACTTAGGTGATCCATCTTTAGACGTCGTAGTGGTCTCAACACTTCCTCAATTCAGCTCCTTGTGCTGTAACCGTTACTAATTTATTCAAACTCCCAACCTGTTCTGGACTTTATATAGAGATTACAACATGAATGTTGACATGATTGTTGAACAAAAACATCCAGGAGCGAAGTTCGATGTCAAATTTATTGTTCTCGCACAGGAATCAAAACATCCGCGCCAAGAATTTTCACATAGTTACATAGTAAAGGTTACATAGTAAAGGCACAGAAGTAAACGGCAAACAAGAGTGCTTCGTAATCACGCGTGACTCTGCACCATACCTCAGGCTAATCTTACCTGTTTGAGTTAGGCACGACTTTACGTATGTTTCGGCTCCAAACGGCTGCTCTGCAATAAATAAATGGAAGACCTAAAACATCTTGACAGTAAGTGTTTTAAGATAAAGTTTTTTCTCTACTACGCGATCCAAAAATCTCTTTCTTACGTTTTCTGCCGAGGTTATAGAGGTTTTACTGAGTGGGTTGCAAATCCATTTGACCTTTCCAAGCTCTGTAGAAGCCGAGACACCGAACATTAGCCGCCATTGTATTGTATTATATTGTTTTTATCATACTGTTGTGTGCACTACTGTACTCTGTACTGTACTGCATTACTACTGCTCAAGAAACACTATTGCTACCAACGCGGAACAGCCTATCAAGATAAAACTATTGATTTATTTTAACTATAGCGAGGTTAATAGACAATCGGTCTTGGGAATTTCTGAGCTTTCTTTTGCTAGAAATTTTGTCAATATTTGCCGCATCATGACCGCTCAACAAAGCCTATATCACAGTTTGTTGCTTTACGAGTACGATGAGGGCACGATACACAGACCGCCTTCGAGAACATCAACCGTGCGAAAGCTCAAGGATTTGTGTCCAAACGAACAGCGTTTCGATTCTTTACTGAGTTTCAGGGCGACAAAAATAATCTGAAGAACCAGCTGCGCTCGGAAATTCCACACGAAGTTGATCGAAAGACCGTCATCGAAGTGAATGAAGAGGATCGGACTTTGACTATCGAGGAATTGGCCGACGATTTTGACTGTGGTCATTTGACAATCAACATAATATTGAGGCAGCAGGTGAGGAGTGGAAGAAGAGTCGATGGCTTTCACACGAGCTCACTCAAGCGCAGATGCGCGATCGCAAGAACATCGCTGAAAAACTGCTCCGTCATCATCTTCGCGCTTCATTTCTGGCTAAAGTTATCTCCGTCGACGAACAGGGCAGAATTGTGTTTAGGCTGATGGCGCATACTTTTAATAGTGTTGTTGAGCAGTTTTGATCACTTCAGGTTAATGAATTTGATGTTTATTGCTCGGTGTCAGCACTTATTAGAAGATCTATTATCTTACAGACCTTCACAAGATCAGAAAGTTCGGGCACACTAATGGAAGGGCCATGAATTACTGAATGGGCAAGCCTTACATTTCGGTGTTGTACAAAGAGCTCGCGGACTTCCAATGCAGAATTATTCGGCAGGTTGGTACAGAGGGCGGTGACGTTGAAAAATTCTATCACTTAAGTGCTGTCGGGACCTTCATTACGTAAACGGTTCAAAAGAAAAGTGACCCTTCGTAAGATAATCTCGAATATGTTCAATATCTGGGATATTGTTAAGATAAAATTCTATGCTTCTCTATCGGTATGTTCGTCTACATAACAGAATATGAGTCCCTTTATTTCGAGTGCTTTGTTTAGAACACGCTCAAATTTCAATATATCTTTTCATCATTATTTGAGCCAACTTGTCATGTGGTCTGGTAAGGGCTCTTGTACATCCCGATACACGTGTTTCGTCCTTACAGACTCATCAGCCGGGCAGAACCCGTCGTCTGTCGATCTTTTTATAGTCAGTTCTCTCGAGAGCCTTACACTCGTTATAGAGAGTCATCGACGACATACGCTTTACACTCTATGTCAAGTGACACCTTCACCTAACCTAGAGTGTTGTGCACTCAGTTGCTCATTGGCTGGTACTTTTATCATGATTATACCTTTATTTCGAGTGCTTTGTTTAGACCACGCTCAAATTTCAATATATCCTTTCATCATTGTTTGAGCCTCGACATCGACATCGATAAAAAGATCGACAGACGACGGGTTCTGCCGGCTGATGAGTCTGCAAGGACGAAACACGTGTATCGGGCTGTACATGAGCCCTTACCAGACCACATGACAAGTTGGCTCAAATAGTGATGAAAGAATATGAGTCTTCTCTCGAATAATGATGGGTAGGTAGACGCACGATCATCTGTAGATTTCAACTAACGGTCCTTCAAAAAACAAACAAAAGTGGACGTGAAAACTGCTTCCAGCTAAGGAACTATAGAAAGCTTAAAACGGGCTGATTTTGCTCTTTTGACCCAATCATTAATCGATGCAATTTTGAATTCAAATTTTTCCCTACAAATAAAGGTAAACAGCCTCAAGATGCTTATTCTCAGATTTAACTGGCAAGGACTGATCACAACTCTTCAACCGCTTTACTGACGCATAATGTAATGTTTTTTTCTGACCTTATCAGCTCTGGACCCATCGCATTCCACAATTTTCAGTTTTGGTGAGTTTTGAGCAAAACAATCTCGCTCAATAGTGATCAAGGACATTGCACGAAGATTGCGTCCAAACATTTGAAATGAAGTTCACTGTTGTGATCTTGTTGCCTATAAAACCATAGAGAAAATAATGGCAATGATGTTCCTTCCTCTTGTTGCCAATTGCTAATATGCCCTTAAGCCATAGCCCTTTTACGGATTCTGTCTTGAAGTTCAGGTAAACTATAGGCCACTCTAAGGATAAAATGGTAATTCTTTAAGGTGATGAAAGACTTGGGCTTAATTGGATTAGCTAATGCACCTCATCGAATCCTCTGTTGGCGAATTATTCTAAGAGTGTTGTAGGCGTAACTTATATTTGCTCATATAATCATCTACATATTTACGTACGAATCAAATCAGATTAGTTTGCCACCTTCTCGCTTTTTGATCCTTCTTTTCCAAGTCAAATTTTCTTCCTAAATTCAGCAATTTGTTGCACTTGTATGCTCATGCTTTCTACAACTTTTCTAGAAGGAAAAACTCCAAAAAATGTTCCTGATAAGAGAGAAAGTGTTTCTTGCATTGGTTTCTCTTGAAACTTGTTGATATCAGCTTAAAAGTTGCTGTAATCATATCGTGAACTTTTAGTCGTGATATGACCATTGATAGTCGTTCTGCGATTTGCTGCTTATAGGTTTCTTTCTATTTATTTACAGTGGGAATGACATGCACACGCAACATTTACATCGCCTTTTCACTAACCTTGTGCTGCTCCATCTCCTCTAATGGTATACCATTTTTTTCGGCTGAACATGAAGTCATCTACTTATTCAGGAATGACTAAGGTGCTGAGCATGAATAGTCGTCACACAGCAATCTGCAGAGCAGCAACTCTTTAACATATCATGGTGTCAATTAATCGAATTTCGACATTTCGACGTCTATGGCCAATTTTTCCTTGTAGTTATGAGCTCATATGATGTTGGGAATTTTTCCTTATTATGACTAACGTTTTTGCGATATCTTCTTCACAGGAGTTACAGTGATTCGAGTTAGGTGCCAATAGCACTTATTCTTGCGATTTTCCCATCGCATCTACTATGCTGAGACGAATCGACTCGTGTGGATCACTGCACAAATGAAGCGTGCTCAGCGTCGCCCTTCTGCACAAAACACGAGCGATTGCTGAACGATATTATTTGCTCCAAATGAGCGCATGTGGCACAGTGGCTGTAGGTGCTCTGCATCGACAAGAGGCCGTTGGTTTGATTTCGCGCTCATGGTACACCAAGCCACCCATCCCTCCGGGGTCGGTAATCTGGTACCGGACTGGTCACAGATTTGTCTGCCAGGATAGGCAGCATTGACTCGGTTCAGCGGGAGACCTCTGCGAGTCACTGTAAAGGCTAGATATGCATCAATCACTCCAAACGTAGTTAGAAATTTAAAACGAATGCATGCGAATTCCTTATTGATTAAGCCGAGAGCATTACCTTTATGCTTTATTCTTTGCTCCGGTCACAATCCATCTTGCAGCAGTCGGATTGGTATTGAATGATATAAGAGAGCAAACTCTTAATTGTGATTCGGACTATCGCGGCTCTAATGAGGACGAAACTCCCGAAACATGGCCATAGTAATAAAGATCATTCATTGATAAAGGCAGATCATCGATCGTTCACCGATTTTCAATGAAAGATAGATTTCGAGGCTTTTGCACATTTCTCAAGCATAATTACCACCGAGATAGACTAGCATGTTGCTGCTGTGAGACGACTGTCTATGGGATGTTATCATTTACCATTCCATATTAGGTAGATTCTTTTACTGCAAACGGAAAGAGGAAGTACTTATCAATGGGTATGAGTGTGGGTATGATCGCCAGGGAGTACGAAAGTATTGCCAGATCAAGTTTGCGTGCAGTATGACATTGTTCGTGAAATTTATCCTGCTATTTCATCAACTTTCCACACCTACATCAATTACAGAATCTGCCATCATTTCGTGTCTCGAATTTGCCAAAATGAAATTATCAATCGCTTATACAGCGTGTTACTGTTACTAGTGAATTCTGCTAGCTGAAGGGCTCAAGTACCAGGTGAGAATTTAGCGGACGACCTGAACTGCGGAGCAATTTAACATGCTAGTAAAAGAAGGACAGGTACGGATGTTTCGGTAAAAGCGTCTGAACTACGTCAACATGTCAAGATCCGATTTTACTACTGGCTCTGCTAAACATTGAAAGGCCAGTAGTTGTTCTTAGGGTAAAGACGGCGAGTGCTTGAGATCTGGTGCGGTTTGCCAAATGTCTTGTAAAATATGTGGGGACGAATACATTGGCGAAACGGATAGACTACTCCGTTTCCGTAAAAGAGAGCAAGCACCCAGTTGGGAAACTTAGGGCCAAACAAATTATTTCACCAGGCGCGCAGAGAGAACAAAGAGAAATGGAATTGATTCCATTGCAAAAGTTATTTTCTTCGCACAGGAACGCGGAGTTTCTGAGCAAAAATGTCTTGAATTACTTGGGATAAATGCAAAGGATCCGAAAATGATCTGCAAGCACGAGTTCCTCGTGATACGCGTAACCTCAAGTCATACCTCATGCTAGTCTTTTCCGATCTACCAGGTGCAATCTCAGCTCATGCAAGATATATGCGACTTTTTTCTGATGACTAATAAGAGACATAAAAACATTAAAGCGGTGAGCTTCTCAAATAAGATCTTTATTATGATAACCAAAATTTGTACACCATGTCGATTTTTGCTGGGAGTTACGAATGTATTTCACAGATAGATTGCGAAATAACTTAACCATTTCAGACCTTGCAGAAGGGAGTACCCGCCGGAACGTTAGCCGCCATTTTACTATATTGAATTGCATTCTGTGATGAATTATATTCGATAAGCCCTGTTAATAACAAAGTAGCTTCGGCTCATCAACAGTAACATTTAGAAAAAATATATTCGTGCAAATAAATTTTACGAGTATTAGCCGCATATGGATAAATGAACGTTTAAACGGCTTAGAACGATTACATTCTTCATACCACTGCTAATTTCTTATCTCACAGACTTTCGACTCGTACTCACAAAATGAAAAATTGAATCGCTTACTAATTGAGCCACGAAATCATACACAAACGTATTTTTTATAAAGAAAATCGCCCGAGTATTATCTAAATTGTCATCTAAATAGGATGGCTTATTTATATCGCATGCTGATAGCGATATTTTCTCATTCATAAGCTGAGTAATGGCCTTGTTATGATTGCACATATATGCATTTCAAAGTATCAGCTAAATGCTATCGTTCCGTACTAGTGTCTCTCCAGTTTTTATTTAAAGCATCAACTCACCCGCATGAACTGACAGCATTGCACAAGCTCTGGAAATTTTCTGCTGTTCTCTAAGCTTTCTTTCTTGAATTTCTGAGAAATGAAAGAAGATTTTTTGTACCAAAATTTAAGTCATTTTCATCGTGTATCTTTCCTCACGCGAAGTTTTCTTTAAGTAGTTCCGCCTATTTTTCCTTGATGAAGAGACTACTGTAAAACGACGAAATTCGTTCAAATGGAAACTGCACCTTCGTCGCCCTGATAGCCCATCAAAGCGCTCAATTACTCTAAGTACAGTACTCTGCTTCAAATGCTCTTCAGAAAGAAAGACTTTGATCTTACTTCTATGCTAAGAGCCCTCTGTTCATGAATCACTCATCTTCTCTGAGGCTAAGTGAGTTCACCATGCTCTCATGGATAAAAGTAGGTCGTATTAAGGCTATTGTAATTGATGTAAAAAAGACGTATACATGATTTGCCAGAAAACGTTATTCACTCAAAGAAGAAGAAACAGGAGAATGAGATTAGAGCGATTCTTTCTTTTATGTTCTAGCTGACCTTAATCTCTTCAGAGACAGATCCAATGTGCCTCGTCGCGATGTTCTTAAGTTCATCAAAGTGGTTATTGATCAATTTATGTTTCTCTAGAGAATATCAAAGAAATTTTTTCTTGAAGAGTCATCCTAATTAAACAGTCAGATGGTAAACGATGAGACGATCAGACCACTCAATTGAGTAGTAGCTCAGTTAACTTTAACGAGACCTCTGAACTAAGAGGGATTATATGTCGGAAGTAAATCCTATTGGACTTCCTAGCCCTTCTTCCGAAACGATTTGGAGTACGACGAAGAACAAAGTTTTTGAAACACATCACAAGCGTTCTGAACTGAGGGACCCTAGTAGTGCAATTTGTTTCAGCATGTGAGTTCCGGAAAAGCTAATCGCAAATTTGGAGTCCACCTGAAGCTCTTAGTGTTGCTCATTGTTTGGAATTCTAGTGCTCATACTTCACATCGTATGCTAAGTACTCCAAATTAATGCTTTTTAATTCGCCCATCGGTGGGATGAATTTTTTTGGCCTTGCTACTGGTAAACAGAAAGTTCAGTTTACGTTGAACTGACAGCTCAACTACCGTTTTAGTCTCTCGCTTGCAAAGCCATCAATTCACCAATATTCCTATTAGATTGCCAAGGTATAATATCGGTAAATTCGACCAATTCTTTGTAACAATGGATTGTGCTATAGCAACTGGAACACATCAATTCAACCATTATAAACAGAGTTCTAACATCATAGGGGTCACCAACATATGACCAATAAAAAAGTAGAAATTTAACCAAAAAACGATCTAAATGCCTTCATAAATTCAGTGAAATTCTCTCATGCGTATCTATTACGTTTATAGATAGAATACCAAATTATCAATACGAGTCTAAATTTGAATACCATCAAAGCTTTCTAACTCTTGGCTTTCGTGTTTTAAGTAGTGGAATTTGTTGGCCTTTGATTATTGATGGGAAAGATTAGCGTTTTGAATACGGTTTTATATTCCATTGGTGCACGATTAATGGCGGTTTATACATTGATAAAAGTTGCCGTTTGATTCTGCGATAAATTTTATAAATAAATATGGTTACATCATGTAGCACTTTGATTACGTTTTGATGCTAACGATGTCTTAACTAATGTTTATTTTACATTTATTTTAGACTGTGGAAGGGATGTTGTTTAGTGCAAAAGTTAGGCAGTTTCAGACTGTGAATTCAAAATGGGTCGTAAAGCAGCAAGGACACTCGCAACATCAAAAGCGCATTTAACCCAGAAACTGCTATTGAACGTACTGCTGTAAAAGAGACACTTTCAACAATGCATGAATAGCAATTATTTTTTTACCAAGCTCATCAGAGTCACGAAATAGTAATCATCGAAGCTGGTGCTCTTATGACTAAGCGAGTTAATACAAAAACTCAACGTCGATCAATCTACTGTCGTTCACCATTGGAAAAAATGTGAAGGCGAAAATTCGGTGCAAAAGTAATGGCGTTTTTTTATAGCAAATTGACAGCCACTTGTCGTACAACGAACGCTCCAAGTTTTACGATTGGGGCTGCGAAGCCTTGCCTCATCCTCTATATTCCCCGGACCTAGCTACTAACAACTACCAAGCAATTCGATATTTTCCTGGAGGTAAAACTCCTCCACAATCAACAGGATGCATAGAAAGCTTTCCAAGAGTTCGTTTAGTACCAAGGCACCTATTTCCATGCTCCAGCAATAGACAAACTCGTTCCCGTTGGCTAAATGCGATGATTGTATTGGCTCTTTTTTTTATTAATAAATTGACTGATAAAGGTGTTTTTGAGCCTAGTTATCATAATTTATAATTCACGAAACCGAAACAGCCATTACTTTTGCACTGCCAGTAGCTACATGAGTTGCCTTCAAATTCTTGCTGATCAATTGAGTTTTCTTACAGTATTTGCTGACTAGTGCGAATTTCAAGTTTTCCTATGTAAGATTTGTTTGTGGTATGCCATAAGTATTCTTCCTCTGTAATTTTTTTTTTGCTTAGCTTAGTTCACCTCGTCGATTGCAATAATGTTAGTGTAGTATTCAAAACGTTTTCACTGCATTTGCCAGTAGTTTGTGGCTGCCATTACATTTTATTAAAGAATAAAGACTGGCAGCTTTCATTATGATATTACTAGAATGTATACTTTATGTGAGCATAGATTGAGTCAGCCACTTCGTGGAAATGGTGAGAAGATCCGGTAGCTTGCCAATTATCTCGAATGTTCGGCCTTCCGTGAAGCGGCAGTGCAGTGCGATTGGAATTGTGAAAACAGTGAATTTCAAACGAGAAATCTCATGGGTTAGTCTTACATCACATTCCACGGGTTCTTTACAATATTTTTGAAAGAACTGCACATACTTATAAACTCATCCTTATAATGATATGTGAGAAGCTTTTTCAATTACAGGAACAAAGAAAGAAGTGCGGAAGACATGAGTCTTTGCAAGTTAAGTAATCATAGGCTAAGATTATTAAAGCAAAGAATGAGATTTATCATAATTTTCATAAGAGTGTTTGTAATTATTCGGGAGCTCAATTTCTGGCTAGTTTGCCATATGGCCGTTTTTTGAAAGCACCCTTTCATAATGCTGTAAGATTCAAAATAAAATTATGCTTCACATCAAACGCGCAATTTTCCTCTCACATAGCTGGAAGCACGGAAAGCATATGAATGTGTAGGAAAAATCCTGCAGTATTGGAGTTTCACGTTCGATCGAGAGTTTATTTTAAAGCGGGGAAACAATTTCCAATCGGATAACAAAAATCGAGCTCACATGTGACCCGCCGAAGCGTCATCGATTGATGGCCGTGTTGAAACCACGGGCATCTTCCCTGCGCCTCGTGCACAGCCGTGGGTTAGCCAAGAACACATACCGGCGTATGTGAGGCAATCTTATTTTCCCTGCTACACTGCAGAAAACAGTCTTTTTAAAAAGTAAGCACAACATTGGAATCACTGGAAACATACGCTGTCGGGTGGTTAGTAATTGTCGAGAGAAAGAGCTCTGCCCTGCGAAAATATGCGAGTGAGAAACACAAAAGTCTTCCTTCCGCTGAAACGTTATAAGAGGATCTTTTCAAGGAGCGGCCACGTGACGCAGTAGCCAGGGATTAAAGCTTTCAAATGATTACTAAGATTCTTGTCCAGCGAAAGGGATCGGTTTTCATCTTGTGCTGGCAGACGAAAAGAACTTTTTTGATCTTCAACTGCTTAACGACGTATATTTTTGACATATCTTATGAGGACTACAAGCCATTTCAATCATTGCTCTCATAAAAGAAGATCAAATCGCTAATCAGCATCCCGAAAACATTTTCGAGGAAGGGGAGGTTCAATCTTATATAAAACTTGTTCCGGGTGTAAGCCTTTTCAAATAACCTTAAAAAGGTTGGGGAACTACTTCAGTACCTTGTAGTCCAACAATAAACATTGATAAAGTCACGTCTCTACCAAGGCTTCGACTTACGCATCACTCCTCTTAATAAAATAGATAAAAATAAACTGGAGTGGGGTTGGTCAAAAATCGTGGTTTGTGGAAGTCGATACGGACTAGGCTCTACTTTGTTGTCTGGACCACCTCCCATCAATCTCGGTTTCAAAGTAATAGTAAATATGAGATTATTAAAATTTGAGCACAAGAAACACTCAAAACAAACGGTATAATTCCGGTTTTGTTTAGTAAGTTAATGTTTTGTTAAATCAAATGCTAAGATAACCCTACGCAAAAATTCAAAAATTCACCAAGGACTAGCATAACTCAGCTTCAATCGAACACCAAGAAAGTGCTTACGAAAGCCCTAAGGGTTTAGCTAAGGTCGATAAGTGACAGATAAGGCAAGCGCTACCGTGTTAGGAGTCATGACTCTTTAAGGCGGATTGTGTCCGTGATTAGAATTGGGTTTTCTTATCAGTGCAACCTAGTTTCGAGGAAACCTCACACAAGATTGCGTGTAGGTTCTACAAGCTCTAGGTCGACTCCGGAACAGGGTTATCCTCGAAACACTAACTATGAATGAACATTACTTAGTGGTGACATTACCACTTTGATCGCTTATTAAAGCGTCTTTCAGACAGCAGACTTCAACGACGAAGTAGGTACCAGCTTTCGCATATCTTGAAACGAAATCCTCAGAATCCTTGAGCAGTGTCAGGAGAAGAATTATAGTTCTAACCTCAAAACGGCATCTCACTGAAGCATATAATTATAATAAGTTCAAAATGTGTTGAAATCGGTTACTATCTCATTATTACCTGATGACAATGGTGCGGATATGTAATAACTTTTCTCGTCAGTTGAATTTAGACACCAAGATAATAGAGGAACATCTTCGTAATGAAACATTATTCCAGACCATACTGAGTTTTAAGCCAGATGTGATACCAAAATAGTCTATTGGAAGGTATTGCTAATGCCGAAATCGTGGAAAGACTCTAATCTTGAACACAGAGAACGAGCACCTGTGAGAAATGTGCTTCAGAAGGCTACCAATCCCGTACAGAAAGAGATGAGAAAGGGTATACTTGGATTTATTACGACAGAAAAGCCACATCCAATAGCTACTAAACGAAGCGTCTGTGGCGCACAGGCTAAAGGTGCTCTGCGACACACATAATCGATCAGTCCATGATTCGATTTCGTTCCCAAGGCTCATTAGGCCTTCCTTTCTACGGCCTCAGTGAATTGGTACCAAATTTGTGCGGGAGAATATCAGTACTGCCTCGACGTATCAGTGCAACCAAAGTCATTACAGAAATCAAATGTGCATTCCTATAGCTCGTAGGTTCTCACGATAGGTTTGGGGCTAAAACCACGCTTCATCTTAAAGCATGTATAGGCAAGTTGTACACCAAAATGTTCACAAGAAATGCGCAGTCGAATTATACCAAGATCACGAAATTTTAATTACTTGTGACTGAAAATTTTCGCTTAGAAAAGTTTATAGCTCCAGTGCCAAACCTATGGAATGACCAAAAAATTTGATTTTGAGAGAGTAAAAAGAAGTCGAATCCTCCAAAATGCCGGTCACTATTGATTGATAAATGTTGACAGATTTCCATTTAATCTGGCAAAATATTAATAAATGATCAGCATTTCTTTTAGATTCAATCCTGTGGCCTTCATATCGGTTTAGTCTTGGCGTGCATGATATACATCAATATTGGTGCCATTGTATTTAGTAAATTAGAGCGTCCTCATGAGGTTAGTTGAGCAAAAAGCGAAGTTCTCATATATTTTTTTCACAGGTAGGAATAGTTTTCAATATTAGTTGATAACTAACGATGAACTTTGTTCATAACTCTAGTTTAAATGTGGTAAAGAAAAAAATTAGGGAAACTGTGGTCACTATCAACATCTTTTCTCTCACACATCAATCATTTCGAACATGAGGGACGCTGTTGGCTCACTGCTAGAGAAACGCATCTGTGCACTTTTCTACGCTACTGAAGCAGCAGTTGGAACTTCAGTGGCGCAACGTTCATGAAAAAGACTTTTAATTCAAATAGGCTGAATTACGATTGGTGGTTAATCGGCTGTTCCACCTAATAACACAGTTCTCCCTGCACTTTCAACGAAAAAACAGACATTTGAAGAGACACATGCCTATTTCTGAAGGAAAATAAGAGAATGTAGAAAAAGTTCTGTCGTACTTAGAGAATGTGTAGAAAAAATTTGGTTTTTTCCGCTATACACATCATGTTTCGAACCCTAGGAAAAAAGCATTCTTTGTTTTTTTTTTTCAAAGTTCAGCAGATAATCGATAGCTTAAATGAATAGAATTTGCATGGTGCACTTTATTTTCATAACGGCTTCAATATTATGCTGTACAACAAAAATGAAACTATGTTTTTCATTCGGACATTTCTCGGTGAGCAAAGCTTTTCTTTTGCACTTCTAGTAACCATTCAAAGTTTGAATATTGACAATTACGACAATATATTTGACTTTTAAAAAAGACTATTCAGTGAGCTGTGGCAGCCAGAAGAATGTTATGTTCTGTGCAGCACAGTATTGGCACCAAACCATCGTGCTTTGATGGTATGTGGATAGGACTTCGCAATAATGCCACTAAGTCACCGTGCTTCTTGCTGTGCCCAATTTGATAAACTGAATATTCTTTCAATTGTGGCAGCTCACTAAAAAGCCCTTTTTTGAATTAAAGCACATTATTGGAATTATCGAGATTTCAGTTATCGAATATTCACTGAAAATTCAAAAAAAGCTTTTTTTTAGCGGGAAATATTTGGAAATAAACATAATATTTTTTTTTGCTGTTACAGCGCAGTGATATAGCCATTTCGAAAATAAAATGCATCATTCAACTCTTTTGATTTGAGCTATCGAATGACTACTCGAACTTTGAGAACAACGAAGTAATACGTTTTTCAAGAGGTCGAAACATGGTGCAGAAAACGAAAAGTATCAAAAATTTAATTCTTCACCAACTAGGACTAAACAAAAAAAGATATTAATTGGAGTAGTCTCCTTTCGTATTAAGACAATTCACCCACATGCAGATTGTCGAAGGCGCCCATTTTTCTTCACATATCACGATATGTTTCAAGTCAATCTAATCGCGGCTGTAGCGCTCAAACGAGCGAGCACAAACATTGAATTGCTTTCCCGTTGCTCTAATGTCAATTTGTGTGGGACCTATCTGAACTTCAAGCATTGTTTGCCGGTTTCCCGGAGACGTGCTAGATCGTTATTAAATCACAGTCAAACTCGTCAACCGACATCCTGCATTATCACTGAATCTTCTTCACTTCGACTGACGACTGCTTGACGGTTAACTTCTCATGGCCGCCCCTCTGTTGGCACAATAGTCTCCTTCTTTGCGGAATGTTTTGCATAAGTACTGAATTGTGCGAAGACGCAGATTGCTTCAGCGTACCCTTGCAGATTTGGCGATAAGTCTCAGAAGCGTCAACACCCACTTTTGCAGTAGAAAGGAGCAGCAGCAAAATTTTTTCTCTTAGACAGGTCCATTCTAATGGCCGTATAGGCAGATTTTCTGATGAGCTCATATACGTACGAAATACATATAAATCATTTTCTTAGCAATACGACAGAAACATTTCGACAATCTATTGTTATGAAAAGCTTCTTTGTCTAAATTCAATGCTAAAAAGTGTAGTAGGAGCGAGGTAGTGTAACTACTAGTAACACAGTGTATCAGAAAGCAACTTGCTGAGCAGTGCTTTCGTTTGGTCCCCTCTACCAACAATCCCTCACAATGAATCCACTGGGAGTCTCTAAAACGTCATAGCGCAGCTGACTCTAAGATTGCAAGAAGAATAGTCTCAACCAATTCTACGACACTGAATAAGAAAACGAAAGTCTTTAGAAGTATACGAAGCAACACGTTAAATGTTCGAAGACCTTTGTGAAAATGAATAAGAGGAAACGAGTCGAATGCAAGAAAATGCGAGGATCGACGCAGTAGATTTCGATAGTGTCATGTAAAACAAAGTAAATAAAACACCTCAGTCGTGTGATAAAAGAGAATAATTCGCGTTATAGGCGGAAATACGTCATGCGACAGCAAGACGATTTAATGAAATGCAGCGAAGGTTACTCGATAGTATGGAGGAGTTGAGAAGTACAGGTGACAACTTTTTTAAAATGTGACGCTCCAAAAATTGTTAGTGTACTACTTATGGAAGACCTTACTACAGATATAATTATCTTAACTTTATCACTTTATTTAGCACGCATTGCAGCCTTTCATCACTGTGCCCGTTACAGTACTTCTGTAATTCAATACGGTCGATATGTCCTCATCATGAACGTCGCAGAGCACATTTTGAGCACGTTTCCTTGCAATCGCGAGGATGACCTGGCTGTAGAGTCCAATAGGGCGTTTTCTGTTAACTGCCAAAGTGATAGGAAGGGGGGAGAAGGGTAAAGATCGACCCCCGCGCTGCAACGACCATCGCAGCCACTCGGCTAAGCCCCGTTTTCCACCATTATAGCTGTAGCTACAGATGGTTTCTAAGGTGTTCTAAAGTAACATAGGATTGAGTTCAAATTTTACATGTCATTCATAGCCAGACAAATGGATAAGCCAGTACACGGTTAATACATCTATTAACATGACAATAGTTTTTGATGCAGATGACGAGAGCATTAATGCGACAGCAAACGTCTTACTCGATCAGTATCTGGAGAGCCTCTTCAACAAATTTAAAAATCCAGTGAGTCGATCATAGCCTTAGTTTTTGCATGAGCACTGTGCACCGTTTACCGTCATGCACAACTTGCCATTACAGCGGTACGAAGTTGCAGCAATGCGAAAGAGCAAATGACTTTGAGCATGAAATATGGCTCTTCTCCGTTGTCCGGAAAAAGATGAAGAAACTATCCCTTTCTCCGAACAAGGATTTTCTATTGTACTTCTAGCAATCATGCGAAAGCGTAAATCTCTGGCAACTGCGACAGTGCTGCTTTTTTGAAAAGATAATTTTATGAGATTGTAAGATTCATAATCAAATTATCTTTTGCATCGACGACGCAATACTATCACTTCTCTGGAAGCACGGAGAACATATGAACACGTTGAAAAATAGTACCAAAGGCACACGTTTTAGAGTTTCTTATGAAGTGGAGAAAAAATCTCCTAATCAAATAACAAACATTGCACGCCACATGTGTAGCTCATCGTAGTCGATCCATCATCGTATTGAAACCAGGAGCAGTCCCCTTGCTGTCTTTAC
This sequence comes from Parelaphostrongylus tenuis, assembly GCA_019055375.1. Classification (NCBI taxonomy): domain Eukaryota; kingdom Metazoa; phylum Nematoda; class Chromadorea; order Rhabditida; family Metastrongylidae; genus Parelaphostrongylus; species Parelaphostrongylus tenuis. The sequence goes on from JAHQIW010001423.1 coordinate 507,129, forward strand.
CCAATCCACGCATTAGACGGAAAACAAATGCCCGAATATGTGAACTCAATTTTATTTTCCCTGCTACACTGCAGTGAAACTGTTTTTTTTTTTCGTAAATTGAGTGCAGCGTTGTATTCGCCAAAATTTGCGCTATTAAATGGTTATCATAATTCCAAGAGTAGTTCAGTCTTGTGAGAAATATGCGTATGGGGAGCACAAAAGTTTTCTTTCTGTTCCAGCGTTAGAAAAAAACTTTTTTAAGAAACGGCAGCGCGGCGCAGTAGCAAACGAATTAGGTTTTGAGACATTACTGGAACTACAATGGAAAGTCTCTGTGCATTTTGTGCAGCGGAAGGGAACGCTTTTTCAATAGTTTGCGGATAGCAAAAACGAACTCGAGGGCATAGTTTATACCCTAAATCGGTCTCTGGAGGGCATGTCACGTATTGGGGTCCAAATAATAATTGTAGGAGTAATAACGCACACTTGGGCTGCGCAGTAACACCCAAAAGCCTGTCGACGCATAAATAGAGCACATAATCGAATCAATGATTTTGTTCACAACAGGGATTTCTGAATGCACCACACACGTTGATTATAAATGGGATCTCAGATATAGCTGTATGGGATTTTAGATAATAACTTTCTTTATTAGCAAATAGATAACAAATGTAGCTTTCTATTTTGATCAAGTTAAGTGACTTGGTGAATTATTTGTGAAGCTCCTATGTTGATTGTTGCAAGTGTTTTAAATAGAAAAAGCTAGTAAAATGAGACTTTCCAGAGTTTTTATAATACCTCCGATACAACATTTTCTATAGTGTTCATGTTTTATTATTAATTAAAGTACGATCTCATCGCAGTTCTACATACACCTTCCTTTTGGATTGCCAGAAACTACTTCGACTCGCTTTTTATAAACAACAACGAATACGTCGAACTTTGGACTACAGATTCTGCGGTACTGTTCACTGCAACTACAATAGTGCCAGTAGGTAAGTAAGGGAATTGAAACAATTCAATAGACCGACTTTTTTGTACCTCGGGCTGAGTAATGGCGATCATCTTACCAGTTGTTTTCTCTTATCGCTGAATGCTATTCTTCTTCCAAATTCGGCGGATTCGCTTTCCACATAATCAAAATGATGGGCTAAGCCAAGCCATGTGCAATTGTTCAGTAACAGTTCCCATATATAATGACAAAGAACAAAAAAGCCAATTCAAATGTTCACATATTACATGAAATCACAGTTTAGTTAGTTGTAGAGCAAAAGGTACTCGTGCATTGTTATACAGTGAAGTAGCGGATCAGTCGATTATTGTAGCTGTGAATGTGATTTGCCACCAGATTATTTGAGCGGTTTATCGCCCCATCGTGGCAGGGAAGTGTTCTTGGGTGCTGGACTGTAAAGTACAACGAAGAGTTCACCCCTAGAAGGAGCACACAAGCTGAGAAGGTGTTTGACCTTTTTACCCGAAAAGTCTAGCTAAGAGTAAACCGTACCGGGAACCGTCTTGGTATAGTAGTCGCATGGTGGTAATCTTCCTTTGGTTCACAAGGGCTGGCGACTGCTCTAATGCTGTAACGGCCTAAGGAAAGCTAGTCTAGCATACTTCGGAACTCCAGGAAATAAAACCGCTTAATCAGCACAATTTTACCGCGCTAGAGCCCACACTGTCAGTGAAGACGGGTCGTTCAAATGCCAAGTAAGTATATAGGAGAATGATCGACTTTGACGACACACATTGTGAAAAATGAACTTTGCACAAACTACAAGATCAAGGTGAGAAAGGGTGCCATACCACTCGTTATGTCCCGACACTCTCTCCTTTTGTTCATTCCTGTACTCTTACGACTCACCATCCACGTGGCCTCAAGGGTTTTTTGCTCCAACGCATTTAATTCTTGTTTGTCCCACAAATCTTATTACCTCAGAGTATTCATCGTTGTGCCTTTCCGTCCTATGCAACCTGAAAAAGTACTTGTCCGGCTTTTCGGTGTTCTTTGAAAGGGACCCAAAGTGATCTCCCTGTTTTGGCTTGTATTGGGTTCTTCCGTGATTTTTTTCGCTTTTCGACACCACTGTTGATTCAGTTGTTATCTATTTTTAGATACCACTTAATCAAATAATATGGCCATCATCGTTATCTATAAATGCAGCCAATTAGGAGAATGAATGCCTTGCTTTCAAAAAGAATGAGACTGGCGTTCAAGGGAGTCGGTGATGGCACTTTTAAGCTAGCCGTAGTTTTCAATTTGTTTCTCGCTCAGATTTTGCTCCAGTGAGCAGAAGAGATGGCAGTGCAGTGGAGCAATGTCACGGCTATACGGAGATGTGGTTCTGTGGTTCAACCGAATTTCTTCATAATTTGGTAAGTCGACTCTGGAGGGTTAGGTGGTCGGTCTATTCATGAGGGCCCGGCGAGGTATGAGTTCGCGATAACTCATTCTACCTAGATGGTGAGCGATGGTGTTACGGTTGTATCCAAGTGTCTGACCAAAGCTACTAGAACATTCTACAACATAAGTAAGCTTCTGGAAAAAGCTCAATTGGAACTAAAAGGAAAACGAATGGACAATAAGGCTAAAGAAATAATGGAATAACCCAATATTCATCATCAAATGTCGTGCACAAGAGTTCTGGTATACTGCGTTTGAACACATGACCTCTCCGCCTCTACAATCAGGCTATATTATGCTATCTTCTGTCCTACATAGGCTAGACGGTCATATAGGTAGTTCCAGTTCATACAAAGGCGGAACGAAAAGACTACTTCAGGTCCACATCAAAAAATACTTGAATGATGGTTAAAAGTCGGGTGAGTATTCCTGTAGGTGACATGGAACATAAAGGCATAATGGTGAAGATTTCGAGGCCATAGAATCCTGGGGCAAGAATCAAAAGTGTCAATGAGAAAAATCTCAAGGCTTTCTGGATAAGCCACAAGAGACCAAGAATGGATAGAAGATAAAAGTACTTGCACATAATAAATGATACGCCGCCTTATTTAAATTCGTCTTCGAGTCTTAGTATGGTTTATTTATCACAGTGCGTCACAAACACACCGGTGACGTCCCCATATAAATGTTTTAGCAAAAACCAGACTAGTGGATTCGATTTCTAAGAAATTTGTTATATGTACGAAATATTAGCCGTATAATTAGATATGATATAATATAGTCCGTCTAGACTTTGACGAAGGCGAAAACTCCGTAACCTTAGTTCTCAAATCTAAAGGAAGAAACAACAACCTTGCGCAGGCCTTATTCAAAGCGTAATCCACAACAAAGTGTCCTAAATTCTACTCCTGTTATGCTCGCATTTTCTTATTAGATTACATTTTTGTGTGTATTCATTGATGGTTGGCCACTCTAGCTGTTTCTTTGAATTTTGAACAGAGTAGTAAAGATCCTGCTAGTGTCTTTCCAAATGCTCGTGGTTTTATCTAGGATTTGGCCTTGATCACTCCCCTAACTTGGAGTGGGCGGCTATTCCTTGTCATCTATGCTGTTGTCGGTATTCCACTTGCCCTTGTTACAATATCGGATATTGGTAAATTCCTCTGTGATGTCGCATTCAAATTTTTTGAAGAGGTTAGTTTAAGCTTTTATTGATTTCTGTGACTAGAATATGATACCCAATTATTTGCAGTCGACTGTCTCTTTCATGACAGTACTTCTCACACTACTTTTACTGTAGACCAGTTTGTTGGAGGTGTTTGTATTCATTATGTTTCTCCGCTGTCACTACTTGACAGTATTTATTACTGCTGTATTACGATTCTGACCGTTGGCTTTGGTGATATTGAGTGAGTTCGTTTTCTTCTCAGTAGTAAAACTGTGATTTGATACTTCAGCATCGTCGTGACCTCTATAGGAGTCACACGATGCAGGAATGGTCGCTTTCGGCTTCACACCAAAGTGTTTGAGCTCATAGTTAATTCCTCTTAGCACTTTATTTGATCCGTCATGACAGTGTTTTTTTCTTTTTTTCACTGGGCGGATTCCAGTACTTCTAACATTTAATTCGTTTTTCGTATTCTTCTTGAAACGGCGTAGAATACTAGTCGAGCCAGTCTGCTTACAATCTCGAGCATAGCCTTCTGTAGCGTTCCAAAGGGCTTTGTTGTTAACTGTCGGAGAGGGTTTGAGGTGGAGCTCGGCTTCCCGAGCGCCGCGATGAGCATCACAACCACTCGGCCATAGTGCCCCCCTACTACTTAATTCATAGTTAATTTTATTGAAGAAAATTTCTACAATAACCATTTCACTTCCTACAAGGGGTTTCATCGTCCCTTGATGAGATCCTAGTCTTTTGGAGTAGTCCATGATCCCTAATTGGTTGGGACTGTCTAGCCCGGAATAGGAGTGCTTCAGCCTTCTAGGGTCATCACTTAGTTAGTCGCCGTACCTCCTTATCCCTTTAGGAACATAGTGCACAATTTCTGGTTACACACGCATACACGCCAGTTCGTGACGACTTATGAAGGTTGTTACTGTACCAGATGAGCAATGGCACTGTAGAACAAGATATAAAATAAAAACTTTCATATTACTATTTCAATAAATATCACTGAAGAGACTTTCAGAAGGTATTTCTAATAGGCAGAGCACTCATACTGCCAGATGATATTTGAAAAAAAAGTAACATCATTGCGGAAAAAAACATATTTCTTGCGGTTGTTGAACATTGTCTTCTTAAATATATGCTTCCGTCGTGCGAACTTCACATAGCACTTGGAATTTGTTGGTACTTATATATAAAAAAATAGACTTTAAAGGCTCATTGTTGTAGCGAAATGAAGGAATATCAATGAAAAAACTTCAGCGAAAAAATTCTTTAGTAGAAAAAAAGAAATCCCACACGTTTAAAAATTTTCACTTTCAGTATAAAGGCCGCACAAATGGAAAACAACTCATTTCCAAATCTTACTGCCCTTTCCTCTGACAATATTGCAAAAGTGTGATTCAGAAAACACTTTTACAGCATTCAGAGAGAAAACTTATTTGGAGATGGTTGTAATATGTAATTTAGGTGAACTTTCATGGAGTTATCGGTGATCAATTGGTGTCAAGTTTTTGGGAAAAATTACATATTCTAGCTAACATCTTTCGTCATTTCACTGATCTTTTGAATCTTTCCCATATGCTAATTATTTCAATAATAGACTGCCCTTGTTTCGGAAAATTCGTATATAAAGAGCTAAGTTAGCATATTTGGTTGATAATCAACTTTGATGTCGAACTTAATAGAAAGTTGATCTCTGGAACTTTGAAAATTAGTACTCCGTGTACTTTCATTAGCTTATTAGTAGATAATCAAAAGCTCAAAATTGGAGATTTAGTACCGGACTTGGTTTTTGGGAAATTCTTTCTAGTGCACTGCACCAAACGCTCTTTGTTCCCGTCCGAACCGCCAGCCTGCCAGAAAGGTTCTCGTCTCAAAGAGAATCATTGAAGGAAGATTTTCTGTTTCTACAGGACCGCTGTGATTGTCTACCGACGTATCGTCGAAATTTCAGCAGAATGAACTAACTCATAGAAACTGAAATTTGTACTAATGATCGAACCAAATGCATATGCTAGTTGATATTGCAGCGCACACGCCGTATCTCTAATCCATTTTTCAAATTCGTACTGAGCAATAAACGGGTATAGAAACAGCGTTAGTAACCATACCGGCAGAATAAAAACATTTGCGTAGTTGACATGGGGCTCGAAACAATGATGCTGATACCTTTTTTTCGAGTGTTTTCTCAAGACCACGCTCAAATTTCAATAGATCTCTTCATTATTATTTGAGCCAACATGTCATGTGGTCTGGTAATGGGCTCTTGTACAGCCCGATACACGTCTTTCGACCTTATAGTCTCGTCAGTCGGGCAGAACCCGTTGTCTTTCAGAACGTCTTTCAAGATGAAGGGCTCTGCCCGACTGACGAGATTGTAAGGTCGAAACACATGTATCGGGCTGTACAAGAGCCCACTACCAGACCGCATGACATGTTGGCCCAAATAACAATGAAGAGATCTAATGATGATGATAGTTTCTTGACTTTGTTGAAGAGCACTGATTTATACTCTGCGGTCGCACAAAACCATGTATACATTGATTTGTATGTTCGTATGCAGGTTTTGTTCTGAACATTCAAAGAGCAAATAATTTTTAAGTTAGTGGCAGGTGCATAGGAGAAGTCAAAAGTCACTACCAAGAAGTTAAAAGTATTTAGAGTGAGAAAAATGGTGACTGTTATGTGCTCAGGGAGCTTACGTGGTAGGAACAATGCGAAAGCTCAAGTCGTGAAATTTTTACCACATTTATGGGAATTCAAACTGAGTAGACATTTTGGAAAAATTGTACATGTCATCCTTAAATATTTTTTCTCTCATCCCAAAAATTTCATTAATTCCTTGAGGTTTTTCAGTCCACCTATTCCGATCCCGTGTCTTATACTGTTTATTTTTGTTGGCGTGACTTTAGTGACAATATCAGGTGAGTATTGAATAATGCCCCTTTAAGATCTTTTAGGATTTGTAATTAAGGAGAATTCTGACAAATTCGACTAACTTCAAAGGGAGTTATAGTGACTTTGGATATGAGTAGCTCTCAGTGTAACTCTAACCTATAATAGAAAGTAGCGTCTATTTCAAATTCTGCTTATTGCTTAATTCATGTCTAACCGCAATGTATGCAGTGAAACATGTGTAACTATAAGTTAATATATCATATTATGCGTTTTGAGTGTTTTCTTAAGACCACGGCTCAAATTTCAATATGCCAAAGAATCGTTTTTGAGCCCACGCATGTCATGTGGTCTGTTGAAGATGGGCTGACTTATAGAGCTCGATACACGTGTTTTGATCCACAATTTCATAATTTCATTTCTCTTGTCTTGATAATTTTACTGGACACAGAGTGTAAAACGTTCGTCGTCGCTTACTCTTAGTGTGGGGAAGGGGCACCCACAGAGATTAGCAAAAGACGAGAATGAGTAACTGCCCGACTGACGAGATCGTAAGATCGAAACACGTGTATCGGGCTTTATAAGTCAGCACATCTTCAACAGACCACATAACATGCGTGGCTCAAAAATGACTCTTTGGCATATAAGTCAACATTATGATTTCAACGACACTTTCATCGTTGAATTTATTGACAATTTTTGCGTCCCACATCAGTCCCGTTGACGGGTGATTGCTGAAAGCGACCGATAAGATTAAAAGACCTTTATGAGCTAGTCGGAGAGAGGATCTCCATGGTTATAACGCGCACGCCTGTCGGCTTGGAAAGATTTAATAGTGCTTCAAGATCAATAAGCATACATAAAGGTACATTGCTCAGATCTCAACACTATTGTGATTATATTTTGATCGTATGCTAGAAAGATTTGAGAAGTGCTTTTTGATACTCTATTTACCCGCCTTCGTAGTGTTTTCTTTCCCACTATACTCATCCCAGTATTTTAGCATTCAAATCGTTTATTAGCCTTGTTCTTGAACGTCGTAGACTACTGGATTGGACTCGCTCGTCTCTTTGCAATCTCGAAGATAGCGGGATGTGGCGTTGCATGGGGCGCTGTTGTTGACTGCCGAAGAGGGTTGGTGGTGCCACTCTGCTCCATAAGCTACGCGACAAGCATCATAACAAGTCGGTCATGGCTTCCCCGAAAAGTGCTACTGAATAAAGAAATCCGGAAAGCATATGATTATTCTTGAAAATCTAATTTCATTGTGAATTGAGAAAAATCGAGTAATGATCAAAAGAAAATTTGACCATACGACACATCACATCAGCAACACTTATTTTCCGTTGCTCACTCAACTTGAATGCATTAATGGAGGAGCAACGTAATGTAGATGATTTTGAGCCAAAAAGTTAGCAACGATATCAGCTATGGAACTTCATCTCACGCTTCCTAACTTACACTTGTATTAAGTGGATGTAGTGGCAACCAACATTATTCACCATGTCCACTACATGGGAAGACAAATGGGCAAAGCGACGGCGATCGCTGAAAAAGTGCTGGTAAGATTGTATTTGTTCAAGCCGCCTCATTGAGATTTTCGACAAGACAGTTTCTGATAGAATGCCATATTGACGATACTCTTTAGTAGAACACAACAGAAAATGCTTTTTTGAAGTACGTTTACAATGATTGTCATTTGTTCAGATGGCTCAGAAGAGCAGCATCAATAAAGGGCTCAGGATCGGCATTGCACAGCTGGGCGCGCTTGCTAAAATGGGCATGGCGACTGATGTGAGTTCAGTTGAAATCACTGATTTAGAATTATTCTTTTGTAAAAACTCTATTGATTAACATTTTAGTAATCTAAAGTGATAATGCGTCATCGAAAGCCATTTCTTATTTGATCTTATTGTAATTTATCATCAACCATTTCCGGACGATGAGGATCACTTTGATTCGCAATTTTGACCCTGACAATTTCACGAAAATTTGAGGGCCTTTTTCGTTCGACGGAACTTCTTTCATCAGAGTTAGCAATAAGTTACAAGCTAAAATTTCGACAAACTGTGTACTATGACTGGTTTCTGAGAAAACCTATTAAGTGCGCTGTAGCAGTAAAAAATAAAATTTGTTTCACTTTCGGTGTGCTTGTTTGCACTGTTAGGATCTGTGGATGGCTTTTCATTAGATAAACTGATACTTCTCTGATAGCACAAGCCCCGGCAATTCTGAAGCTTAATTTGGCTTTTGAAAAGGTCTTTATAGTGCTTTGTACAAGCGGAGATAAAATTACGTTTTATTCATAGTTCCTCTCTCATATTAGAGTTATATTTACATAAGAGGTTTATAGGAGTGTGAAGAAAATTATGGACTATTAGAATAACGCAAGACATCTAAAGTTTTGCTTCCGATAGAAAAACTTCTTGTTAAGTAGCGAAAATCTCGCGCCGCGTGTAATATCGTCTGCGCCGTCGTCCCGAAAGAGTTTCTAGGTTCGAAAGGGTTAGGAAAGTTTGTGCCGTTAGTAAAATTTCTTGAACAGCCTTTGATTCCTGTACTTTATTCACACCGCATTTACGAACCAATAGTTAAATTGGTTATAATAAATACAGTTAGAATGTCTTATCGGTCGCATGGAAGAGACATATAGTGTTTTTCAAACATTTAGAAATGTTGAATTTTAAGTTCTTCTTTATGCTACATATAAACTAGCGTATAGATTTTCTAGGTAACTGCAAGTGGTGACATAATCAATTATGAGAGTATGAATGGAAAAGAAGGACGACGGAAAAAATACTGCTTTCGATCCGGGAATCGAAATTGATCTCATCGACCATTGCTTAGGTAATACGAACGCTAGCTTGGGAGAGACTACTTGACTGAATATCTAATAACATCACTGAACTCAACTAGTACTTATTATTTTGATAGAAGTAAAATAAATGATTTCTTTGAAATTACAGAAATTTCAGAAGTTTCTTGCCTGAAAATTCCAAATCATCCAGACTGCAAAACAGTGAAGCCAATCCCAGCTTTTAGAGGTGAAAAGCACGAAACAAGTACAGCCAAAGGTTTCAGATTCACTTTATCACAACCTCGCGAAGAAATAAGGCAATAAAACGCCCTGTGTCGAACTATCCGGTTCGGGATTGATTACTGACTTTGGTTTGTATTATTTCAAGTAATCCGCATAATCCTTATCACTATTTGTATAACTGCACTTTTATTGTAAATCTAAGTGGAATGCATAATTGATTGTAGGAAGAACTAGAGTTTTGAATAGTGTTATTGCAGCATCGTGAAGAGCGTGTTGTTAATGTTTCCTTTTCCATAGTTAGTTGAACGAAATTTAGATGTATTTTGGAGATTCTCCTTCGTGTATAAATTATGAATATATCAATAAATATGAAATTTGTCGCAAGAATATTGCGGCTACTGCGACTTTGGATTTTGAAACACTATGCTTCAATGAACATTCATTAATCGATCATACTATGTACTGCCATGCATTAACGAGTAATCCCTGGTACTCAACTTTACATGACCGACGTCTGTTGGTTTTTAAATTCGTTTCAGTTGCGGACTTTGACCACTCATCCGTCATTCTGAAATAGTAGATAAATGAGGGTACTAATTTTTTGACAAACGCGATCATTTTCCGCTAACTAAGAGATTCGAGTGTTTGACAACATCAAAGTGCTGTAAAAGGATTTTTGTTTCAATATCCTAAGATTATATTGTAAGCCACGAGAATTCAGAACAAATATCATTCAATCATATTGCCCTTGTGACTTGGAAACTTTTTGAACCTTATTTCAGATCACTCTTACGATTTTCACAAAACCGTGTCGTATGACAGCTAAGATGGATAGCAGCGCCAATGAAACAACAGTCAATTAACGGTAGGAGAGTTCAAATACATCTCTCATGCAATGGATGGCGGTAGCTTTTCATAAATCTCCACGATTTTTCAGCAACTAAAAGGCTTGAACTAGTAGACATGGATCTATTCTATCACTATGAGGGTGGAGGTATTGGGTTCATCAAAAAGAACTAAGCGCAGGGAGAGAAATAGCAGAGCATGTGTTCATGTGGAATCCCATGTGAAACATCCCATTCACCTTTACGTGAGTTGATTTGGTTAGACTCGGTTGGTTGACGGAGAGGAAAAGAGAGAGAAAGGTAGTGAGAGAGAGAGAGAGAGAGAGAGAGAGAGAGAGAGAGAGAGAGAGAGAGAGAGAGAGAGAGAGAAGGGGATTGCGTTAGTGCGGGTATAGGTGCTAGGTGTGCACTGCGCAAGCTTCTCGTTGCCTCGTCGAGTGTCCTTGTGATGATCCTGCCTTTGCCAAAACGAAACCTTCTGAGTCCGACGGATAAGCTCAAAACTATGGTAATCAAACATTTATAAACATAGATACAATGTTATTACATCAATGACAGTATCACTATAATACAATGAAGCAACAAAATATGAGCTTAAGTGTATAACTATCCTGCCCCACTGGTTTTTGAGCGACATTAATGCATTGACAAAGGCATGGAGTGGTAGAGAACGCCCATATCTAAACGAAATCAGCAAATATGTGGTCAGTAAGGATGGTTATAGATTGCGAGGTATGCTACTAGTAGAGGCACGTTGGAACAAACTGATGAACCTGCCTATAAGCTGTGATAAGATCTCTAACGAGCTGCATGAAGTACGATAGCGCAATTCGCTATAGGCTCCTCAGAAATTGTCAACATACGCTCATTATGAGCTGTATGGACTAAGATTTACATGAATCATAATTTGATAGACAGAGATGATGAGCTGAACGATCAATCGTGGTGCAATGGGTTATGAGCAGGAATTAGTGGTAGAGTATGAATAAAATGATGAAACGTCATAATATCAGAGCCTGCCTACGATTTCGCTCAACGACTACATAGGATAGCTGTGCTTATAAACTGACCCATTCAGTACGATGTTGATTTTGCCCCGACATGCGGCACGGTCGGCGTGTATGTGGGCGCGTTACCATCATAATGCTGTATGATTTTAAGACTTTTTTCGTCATGAGAGGGGGTTTTGTACTTACTAACTTTGCGATATTACTGATGAGGCTCCAATAAGACTATAATGGTAAGACGGCGCCAATGCAATTTAATGAACAGAGCAGCATTGAATTGTTTGTCAAAACGATAGACTGCAAACTAAATTCGTGGTCTACGGTGCAACTGCCCATTATGAATGCTTTCAGGAAGTGCTCGACAAACCCTTTCAGGAAGTGCACTTTGTTAAGAAATTGTTATGAATTAATGTTTTTAATAAATGTGAAGTTATAAATTTTGTATCGTAGATGTCGTAAGAATAATCAAATAAGTAAGATGCAGGGAACGGTTACGGAATTGATCGGTTGTGGAGGGATAGGCTATGATATGGTCTCCAATATTTAGCTTCGTTTGAGGTACTGAATGTTTATCACAACGACTTGTGGTGATCTGCCAATGTATCAAGTCAGTGCTTATCCTCCCTACGTCTGGTACCTGTATACCGACCACAGAGAGATGAAAGACTTGGTGGAGCGTGGTAACGAGACAGAAATGATCGACTTTGTATGCTAAGCAAAGCGCCTCTAACCACCGCGCCACGTGTGCTCCTAAGTAGAATAAGAATAATAGTGATCAAAAATACCTCCATTCGAGTGTTTTATTCAGACCACGCTCAAATTTCAATATAACTCATGATTATTATTTGAGCCATCATGTCATGTGGTCTGTTAACGGGCTCTTGTATAGCCCGATACACGTGTTTCGAGCTTACAGTCTCGTCAATCGGGTAGAACTCGTCGTCTTTTAGTCATTCCTCTGTGGGTGCTCCAGTCCCCACTTTAAGAGGTAGCAACACGGACGATTTACATTGTAAGTCAAGTGAGATTATCACCGAACATAGAGTGTTGTACACTCGATTACACCTTGGTTGGTAATTATGTGATATACTTTTTTTGAATGTTTTATTAAGACCACGTTCAATTACTATTTAAGTTACTATTACTACTATTTACTCCTGATTACTATTCAAGCCAACAAGTCATGTGGTCTGGTAATGGGCTTTTGTACAGACCGATACACGTGTTTTCGACCTTACAGTCTTGTCAGTCGGGTAGAACCCGACGTCTTCTAGCCATTATGACTTTTAGCCAGAGGTCCTAAACCATAAGATATATTGAAATTTGAGCGTGGTCTTAATACAACACTTGAAATAAAGGTATAATGTCTCAAGCAGTCCCATGAATGTGGTCTTTCGTCGGAACAGGAGAGCAAACTGGCTCATTTATCCGTACGGCTGTGACAAATAGAGTTGTCGTTGCTCACTATTCAACTATATATCACCCGAAATTAGCAAATGACTCAAAAAGTAGTGCAGGAAGAATGTACCACTCCTCAAAACATTGCTGATATTCTGATAGCGACTTATATGAGTGCCTTAGAACAACTAAGTCTAGGCAGAACATGGTGTACTTCATTATTCATTGTTTAGTAGGACTAATCGTTTGCCATGTTCAATTTAATTCGTAGAATTCAAATTATTCGGCTTGTCCTCGACGATTTGATTATCTAGAAGATTAGACTGAGCAGTTTTGAAGTGTTCGCCAGTGAGTTTACATGACAACATAACCAAACGTGCTCTCGTTTTCTACTGCCAGCATTTTTGAAGAGAAATCTTACTTCTTTTCCGAGTAAAAAGCTAGACTTTTGTTAAACTTAGAAGACTTCAAGTCATTGTTTGATATCTTTTGAGCTTGGAACTTATTGTAATCGACAAGATTGGTTGGATCAGTATTATATTTTTTCCTGTTCTCAAAACAATTATAGTATTCCATGATTTCGAGGATTATTTTTAGTGTGCAGTACTGCCTTATTGTCTTTAGGTAGTTCAATTTGTGGATAGAATTACATTCGTGAATGCATTTAAAATTGGATTTGGAATTGGTAATTGTACTTCAGCTACAACTAGATTCCACTTTTTTTCTATTTGATCCGTTTTTCACAACTTTGTTCACCTTGAGGATCACAGTACTTCTATCTTAGTCCGTTTTCTGTCTTGTTCATGATCGTCGTAGATGCTGGTCGACCACGTCTCTTTGCAATACTCGAGGATAGTCAAATAGCGCGTTCCGTAGGACTTTCGTTGTTGACGCCCGGAGAGATCGCCCTTCGACCGCGTCATGTCGTGCATCACAATCACTCAGCCACGCCCTTTTCACCTCCACCCTGATTGCAATCTACACTCATGTGAACTATATTTACCGTTTCGAAGCTCCTGAAATGACGAATCAAAAGGCAATGATAGGAGTTTCCGTGCAATGCACGAAATTCGCTCCAATGGCTCGACTACTCATCTACAAAGCAGCCATCCACCTAAGGCCACCCATCTCGAAGTTAAGGTCTTGGCCACACCTTCCTCAATTGCAGGTGCAAGGTAACGTTTCGAGAAAATTCTTGGATCCACACATCATGCAAACACAGGTCAGAATTAATTAAGAAGAATAGAATTCGAAAAAATAAAATTCCGTGCAAAATTATCGTAGCGGTTCCCTAAAAAAGTTAGTAGCTTATACCCAGCAAAGGAATTGCCTCAGTGACAGCTCCGAATTTTCTGAGGTCAGGGTTTCACCCACACAAAAAACTTTTTGGAAACCAGCCGCGCTCCGATAATAGGCTATGCTGACAAAGTGATATAATCTTCTAATAGCTTATCTTTGAAATGTCATGTATTACACGAGAATATATGTTATGCGCTATATGGCCATGTTAAGAACAGTCAAAATCTATCTTTATTGTTACCAAAATGTAAAAAAAACCACATAATGACAGCAGTGGTCGCAAGTTTAGTAAGTCGATCTGCGATAGTCAACGAAATCATAAGTTTTCAAGTGAAGCTTCTCCACGGCAAAAAATCTGAACAGATACATTTTAATGGAGAACCCGTACGCTGGATAGAAGATAAGTCTATGGATTATTACGCAACTCACCAAACTCTGTTCAGATAACTATTCAGGAGAATGTCTCGCAACCGCGATTTGCCAACGGCGTGCTTCTCAACAACGTGAGTCCTGGAGTCTAAAATTCGCAGCGATATTAAAGAAAACTCACTTTGATTCATTAGATATTTCACTTTGGAGTTCCGCAACTCCAATATTTTGAAGGAGTTCGGTCAAATTGAAATTATATTCTACTGCTTCTAAGGTCGCGAAACGATGCCCTCTGCTGATAATCTGGTTCTACATCAAAAATGGTCATAAAACTTTGGACAACTGGTGAACTCAAGAAATGTAAGCTGTACAGATATGCTACTTAAGGGATGCCCATGGAATGTTGAATCTGTGCTAAAGAATAGAGGTGTACGAAAGTTTGAAAAACGCACATCTTGCAGCCAACTCCAAATTATTCCTTTTGTACTTTTGATCGATGACAGGAGTGAGATGAGATGGCCGGGTAGTTAATGATGCAAGCTATCAGGAAGCAAGGTATCGGTTCGGCTCCGAGGGTTAGTTCTTTCAATGCTTCATCAAGCAATGGCTCAAATACTGTACTATCATACTTCAAAACAAAGACTATTTCACGAAGCTAGGCGTTGCATCACTACTTACCATGCCCGATATATAATGACAATTTTACTGGCCAAAATTTGGCTTCCAAACAGCAATTTTGACAAGTCTAAATGTGGTGGTTCCAATTCCAACGGACGCAGCGCAAACAAATAAAATAATTACTAGCTGTGTAGTCAAGCAAGTGTTGACGAATGCAAAGTGAGACATTAGTTTTGAAAAATCCACTCTTTCGTTGTCCTTTTTTCGCCTACTTTTCAGAATGAGTCAAACACTGCATGTTGAAGGGAATAGGAAGCCTCAGAATTACACGATTTCATACGATTTTACAAATAATAATATATTGGACTACTGGAAATGTTGAAGGTGAACAGCAGGTGTTAGTCAGATACTGGGTAAATGTCTCTGCTCTGCAGAACTGAGAAGCTTTAAATCTGCTGTTGGCTCAGTTTAAATGGCTGCTTTGGCAGAGAAACAGAAGCGATTTCCCAATTATCTCGTTGAGAGAATTTGAAATAGACTTGCGTCTGTATTGGATCAGCGTCACCCATTTCCTACTAATAGCTTTCTTTGAAACTCTTAGGAAGATTTTGAAAGATGAAGTACCATCTAAACAATAGTCGAGGTTTAGTCGATGCACAATCGTTTCTATACAACTCATGTCGCCGTGACAAGCAGAAGAAAGTACGTCACAGTCGATGGGAGCGCCTGAATAATGACAGAATACTCTTAAAAATTATGTAGTAGTTTTATGAGTTTTATTATACTATAATGCGACTGAAATGTTATCTACCCAGAGCGCTGCGAAAATTTTACAGATGGCACCATTCATGGGGAACTTTTCTCAGATTCTCGAACTACTCATTAAGCTGAATAATCAATTCTCAGCAAAATTCACTACATGCTTCATAGGGAGATAATTTTTTAATGGATACTTACTCGAATACTTAGATGGACTGTCTCCATTGGCTCTGCGGACCCAGCATAGTTTCCATTCGTTTCTCTCTTCGCGCAATTGTCATCAATGGTGATGTACCGAGGCTCGATCCGTGATTCCAAACTCATTGGCATCTGGTGAAGCAGATAGTTGAAAAATCACAATATGTTCGTTTCTTAGAGTTCACTTCGCTGCTCTGTTTGTTCAACTACCACATGTTCTTCTTGTCGGGTATCCTGCCCATCTGTGCTTCGCTATCGATGCAATCTTTCTGATCGCGAAGATGGGATTGAAGATCTGACCGCAGCCATTGTAGATGTGGGTTGCATAAATCGGCTACAGGTTGTGAGTGTTTATTAAATGTCACATGACTTTACTCGAGCACCCTGTTGATAAAGCGCTCAATTCTCAATGTGGGAGTAGTATCAGCCTACGTCTATGCTGCGTAGAAGACCGCTTGGTGGACTATTGGATCAAAGAGTTGAGCACAAATTCTGAGCTCCGTTAATTGGTGAGGTGGCTTTTATGAGTGGCCCAAATAAGGCTCGTGCTAGTCTCCATCTTCTGAATATTCTCCCTTCCTTCATGCTGCTTTTCATAATCATTGAACGTTCAAGATATACGTGCGAGGTGCTCTTCGCAATCATGATACTACTCAGTTCAATTCGTTCGCCCCGCGTCATTAAATTTCCATAAATTGGGTCTTCGTCTTTTTATGAGTATCCCAATATTTTTTTCGCTTCGCCAATTTTATTGAACATCGCCTCTACCTTACTGGTATTCTTTGAAAAAATGGAATCGTCCTCAGAGCAAAAATTTGATAGGAGCTTTCCATTGATGCTGAGGTCTTTCTTGTCCCAGTTGCGGGACTTCATTATCCACCGTAGTGCAGTAGTGAACAGCTTTATCAGAGTGTCGCCTTGTCGAACCTCTTTTTCTATAGCTATGACAAGCAGTCAGTTGAAAACCGTCTTTCTTTGCCGCAGTTTCGTAAGCAGTCAGCTAATATACGTATGTAGGACGGTTTATACTTTGGATGAAATACGCTGACGGGATTGCATTCGTTTCGACGCTGTCAAATGTTGCTTGTAGTCAATAAAGGAAAGAACAAGAGGCATACGATTTTTCAGACAGACTTCAACGACCGTAACACATTCTGGATGTGCTCCATGCAGCTAGATCACTTCAGAACCTGCTTGTTCAGCTGGCTGCGCCTCATTTAAGCCCTTCAATATGCACAAGGGAATGAACCTCGTGAAAAGCTTGTACATTTTACTCAGCAAGCATTTTGGAGAGAAATTATGAAGATCCGCTTTTCGTCGCCATTCTTAGCTAGGATGTCTGTGCAAGAAGTCCTCAATTGGTTTGGCATTCTTTATTTCTGAAGGTATGACGCCATCAGTCTTACGCAAGTACATCAAATTGTGGCCATTAGCTCCGAAGAAATCGGTAGTGATATTAGCAGGTTCTGAATCTGTGCCTCTCTTCAAGCCTTCGACCAAAACCTTCAGAGGCTACAGTTTCACGCGCAACCTAACCAGTGAGAATTTGTGACCCAAGACGGGATTGAGGAACAGAACGTTGGTATGGAACTTTTCAGTTATCAATTTCATTTCATGGCCGAATGTAGTAATGATCCATTTTAATTTACCAACATGGATTATTAGAATGAAGAAATCAGAGTTAGCCAAATTGAGTATAACTAGAAATTTCGTGCAGCGTCAGCCACCAAAACGGAGCTGTCGCTTTGCAAACCAATTTTCTTCAATTGCCACTTATCTCAACTTCAGTCCAAACAGAACACTTTTATATAATTGTTTTCCGTCATCCGGTACGGATTTGTAATAGGACCCTTTTCGTAGACAAAGAGTCACCCTCAGATTCAACAGCTTGAAACTCGACTAGCTCCTAATTGTTTTTTCATTCGAGAACGCTTTTTTTGCAGCGCTGTAGCACTAAAAGTAAAATTATGTTTCACACGCGTTGCATTTTTCTCGTTCTCGCGCGTTATCGCTCGTTTTTTTTCGCAGGACAAAACTTTTTCTTCGAAGTGTTGGAAATCGTTCGATAGCTCAAATTTCGGAAGATCAAAAATGTACTTGATTCTCAGAAAGGCTATTGTACGCATTTTAGCAAGAAAACATTTCTGTTTCACACAAGTGCATTTCTGCCGTTACTGAGCTTATTGCTTGAATTATAAGTAAGCATTTGATAGCATAAGAATTGACTATTCCAATGCTGGCTTACCTTCTGAAAAGCCGTATCACTCCAAGGTAACAGTGAAATAAGACTATGTTTGAAACATTCCGCGCCTTGCTCGCCCATTAAGGTGTGTGAGTTGTGGATCGACAGACCACGCAAGCACGATTTACATGTGGGGTACATTTTTTTTGCCAGATATAATATGAAAATCTGATACTGTAAAAATTTACTCTACATGTTATGCTTGTTATACCTAGTATTCGGTTTAGGTTTAGGCTTTGTAGCGGGTTTTTTGGCATTACGAAATCAAAAGAAGAAGCCGAATTCCAGGAAAGTTAGAAGAAAGTTCCTCCTACAATATCATACGAAAAACTTAGAAATCTTTGCAAAACAAAGGTAATTTTCAAATAAATAACAAAAATTCGCACATTTACGAGCGCTGAATGAAATCTTTCCCGCTGCACAAAAACCTATCCTGAATCAACTGCACTTTTTGACTTTCTCAGATTTACACTATTTCAAGGTTAATAATAGGCTAGCAGAGTAGGTTTGTCCAGTGAAATGCAAGCGTGATTAGAAGCGCGACGCGTGTGAAACATAATAATTTTTTTAATACTACAGAGCTGTAAAAAGGCCTTAAAAAACTGTTAAACAGTTATCCGACTACTATCTTTTCAAATAATTACAAATACTCCTATGGAAAGCTCTTGTCCAACGACATTCTGCTTTACAAATTTATACCGGGTATCAGAAAAGAACCTATCATGTTGATTTGCTCATCATATAATACGCACTAGGAGACTCTACTTCAAATAATGGTTGGATCCAAGCACTTTTGCTCCAAACTTTGTCCTCTTGCAAAGTCATCTGCTGCATGAGTCCTGTCTGTTTACGAGTTCGGTCGACGCAAGATATTTCATTTCAAAAAATGTTGAACACTGATAGGCGTAATACAATACTTCAGTATGCTTTATGCATGATATTCATTCAAAACATTTTGAATTTCTTTCAAAATTCACAATAATCCTTCAAATTTCCACTTCACTCAGTTTGATTCTTAGTTAAATATTAATTAATATCTCAACAAGAGATTGAACTAGTTACTGAGTAAGCGCAGCAACCATACACATGTAATTCATCTCGTAAAATCGAGAAAATCACTGTGTAAGCTTGACTGCATCGAGATCAATATGCTGCATTACTTCAAAATAAAACCTTTTCTACGCTTCCTAAATCATCAGTTAGATTTCTTACATACTACAACATCTATGCAAATATGAAGAAATTGTTAGGACTTGGATCTGGCAAATAAATCCAAATTCTACTCCTTACTTCTGAAAACTACACGTTACAGGCTTCGTTTTGTTGCCAAGAACACCATTATTGAAATAAATAGCCTGATAAATGGCTTTTGCTGTTTTGTATTTCTACATTCAGAGAGCAGTTTAACGCGACTGAAAAGTTGAGCTCGTACAAACGGATGGAATAGTTAGAAGTGTTGAAAATTGGGAAGTTTTTCAATAAATAATCAAAAGGGTGTTCCCTGATTTGCAGATGCTTCAATGTTTTCTACCCAGCTTCGCGTTTTTCATAAGATTAACGAAGTGAGAAGCAAATGTAAACGATACTGGGTCGTTCTCATCCGAGCATAAATGACCTTGGGAATTGACGGCGACGGTAAAACAACGCAGAGAGCAGAAGTGCTGTGAACATTGTTTGCTCCAGGAATCTAAATAATAAACACAGTTTACAAAAAGAGAAGCGACAAAAATGATGCGCAAAAAAGCGAACAGATGTAAACATCAGCATTCACAGGCGTAAAAGTTGATTAAGTTCATCGGCAAAGAAGGCGACAATGGCTTGACATGGCTATGTCCGCCAATTATATAATATCATGATAAAGAGCTTTTTGTAGTCATCAATAGTACGGAAATCGGCTAGAATCAGATGATCTTAGAATTGAAAAAATGAGAAATCAACCGAAGATTTTGTGTTTTCCACTGTCATTTTTGAGATATCAAATTTATGAGACATGGAAATGTGAAGCATTCTTTCAGCAAACTATGAAGTGTCCGGAAATTAGATAAATGATTGTGAACCATCCTCTTTCAGATATCACAATTATTTGCTACGTAGAGAAAGCCTTATTATGTATAATTCTCCATTCTCGATCTCCCAGTATCATTCATTTTACGCCGCAGTGCCATAACAACTAAGTAATTCTCATTCCAGAAACACTCGTAGTTTGCTCAGCTATTATAGAGGAAATATCTCAGTTTGCAGTGCGTGTAAAGGATAAACCGGATGATAGACCCCATTCTTTAGAGCATAAAATTCTACAAGAGCGGGTCGTAGATCTACTACTGGCTGTAGAAAGACCCCAAACTTTAGAGCATTGAGTTTTACAAGAGCTAAAATTATCTATGCACTTTTTCTAGTACAGTTGTACTAACTGCAGAGTTGCCTCACTCATCACCAACATAGAATAGACCGTCCTATTCGTTTAAACTCATCTCATAGACAGAAAATTAGCATTTTTAACAATTGGTTTTAGTGAGCTGACACGAGATTGGTATGAAGTGTTGTGGTTGTTGGAGAAGTTCTGGAGAAGGTGATTTGACCGAAACGTCAGTTATCAAATCATAATAACAACAAGAGCACCAAGAACAACAACAGCGACAACTTGTAGCGATCTTAATGACAGTCTTCAAAATCTACAAACATCAATCGTCAATGCCAAAATTCGTGAAAATTCAGCTTTTGGAAATCAACAATGCTTTTATATACGTCTTTTAACAGAGGAGTATTTCTTCTCAACGCAGTTCACCGGAGAAAGATTCGAAATATCAGTGTGCTAGTATTATTCTAAAGCAAAGGAATAAAACCCTGATAATATTCTCCACAGTTATTGCTCTTAAGTTATGCTTTAAGGAAAAAATTCTTTCTGGTTATTCAAATTTACACTGCTTCTTACGCGTGAAATATATTGAAACCTCGATATTGAACATGACGCTAGCAAGCTCTGGAGCGAGTAGGACCCATTAGACTACTATTCCACACAATAATATCATGTAAAGGTCCACTTATGGTGTTCACGAGTACCACGACGTCCAAACGCCAAACGTAATAACAAATGATGCAAATGAAAATTTTTGTATTCGCTACCCAATCATAAACCCAAGCAGGCACTACTGAGTACCCTACCAACCTTGGGGCGTGATGAAAGCAGGACGGGAAAAATTTAGATAAGCTAAATGAAAACTTCTTCCGTAGTAATCTAGAAAAAGGAGTTGCTCTTTTAACTTTTCCATAGAAAACCATGTCAGAAGAACAAAAACTTATATGAGAGTCAAAAAAGCTAAGTAGGAAATCAATTTGAAAACAACGAGCGTTTCTTCAGCTTTTTTTGCTCGGAACATCTCTCAAATGAGAAGTCGCTACTCGAAAAGGATGATAGCAGTTGAGCATCTGATCTGCTTGACTGCGTCATGGCTTATGCGGACTATATACTCGCAATTAAAGATTGATTTATTTCTAACACTTCCATTGTGCCATTGTTTTGCACTTTATTTGAGTGCGGCATTTTTCTTCTTAAAGAATCCATTCATCTACGTATTGAGAAAAACCTCATTTTATGGTCTACAAAGTAAAACACAAATTGCGAATGTAAAGAATACTCTCCAAAGAAAATCTCATTCATTTGTAGATGGAAGATAGACGACACTCTCAGAAGAGTACCAGCTTCATCAAAAGCCTCCAAAACTAAGTCAGACATACTTTAGTGAAATAATAAAAAAAGAAAAAAAAAGAAGTAAAGAATAAGGACAGCTTAGTTTCACGAGAACAGATATCACAGGAGTGGTAAAAGATGCCATCCCGTATAGTCACTGGTGGATTTGCGATGGCATTAGAAAAAGCAAACTAGAAATGGCTCAAAAATTGAATGTTGTGAAATCGCCAAGAATATGATATCTTATTAATCTTCTGTAGACTGAGAAGAGATGGCCTTTGTTCACCATCAGCCCATATGAAAATGATAACGAGTAGGGTTCGATGTACTTTCCTCGGTTTCACATCTCCTATTTGAAATCTCTAAATTCGACCGGAGAAATTCCAAGGCGAACTCTTACTTTTGAATCTATGGTTGTAAACAAAAACATGAATGGAGACTGTTTGATAGGGCCTCATTATCGCTTATTGATATATACAGCAAAATCGCCATATGAACTGCACAGTCACCCTATCATGAGGAGTAATACCAACTATAGAAGAAGCTTCGTATGTCTTCAGATGAAAGCCAAATCAGTGAATCGCTATGTTCGAAAGATGAGCAACTTGAATTGCGTGATTTCTACTATGGCAAGAAAAATGTTCTAGGTCATTTTAATTAGCTTAAAATAATTCCCACGCATGTCATGGGAATATCAGTTTCTTATGTGGGATTTTCTCATGGAAAGCCTCGATATTATTTGTCTTTAATTTTATTTTGTTACAAGCCTCCGTCATGTCCAGCGATACAGTCGAAGTTCGTGTTTTAGTGAGTCGTTATTGAAGTAAGTCTTTCACAGCAAGCCGCAGCCGATGAAATCGATGAAGTTGAAGGATCGTCTAGATACGAAACTTGGCGAACCGATGACAGAAAGTCGTTGAAAATGGTGACCTTTATTTTGTGGGCTAGTTAATATTGATTTCATCTGGATTTCATGCATAAATTTCCATTCTTTACATGTGCCCCATAACTTTCTTTCCAAACTACCAACTCTAGGGATACCACTTGACATGCACTTAACCCGTTCCAGTCGTCATATTCCACCGCAGAGCGCGTGCCGTATTGCCTCTACAACGTGCGTCACAAGTGGTCTCACGTATTTTGGAAATATCATCTCTTGAAAGTACCGTTTTTGATCAGTTTTCTGTCTGTAGGGTTTTTTAGGCTGAACAATATGTCTATGAGAAATAGATAGAAATCAAATTAAAAGCACTACCGGCTATTGATAAGTAGAGCATAGTAAACTGCAACACAGAAGGACAAAGCTCAAACTGCAATATGCACTTTCTTGGCAGCGGTCAAGCGTAAACACCTTCTGCAAACGCCTCGGTTCACAATGGGGCTAATGTATTAAGTTGGCGAATAAGGAGAACTGCAGAAAGAATAGAAGACGAACGTGCATTAAGGCGGCGCTTCTTTCATAAGTTCTTCGCGTTCAAAACATTCATGGATTATTTAGTAGAGGGAAAGATAACAAATATGGAGGCTGCCAAGGAGTACTGCCTGAAAAGTGTGTAGTGTAATAATTCGAAGTGCTCAAAAAAGGACAGTCATTCTCTTGATTCGTTTTCGCACCCCGAAAGAACGGAACTCTCCAACTCAACGACTTTTGAAAATGCTAGCAATCTCGTGCGTGAAGGTGCAACACTGACTCGGTATATCGCGAGGATCTAGCATGTTATTGTGTAGGGTGAATCATATTTCACTTCTACGATGCTCAGTGGAATATCACGCATGGAGCCGAACAGATTATCCAGCACCGAATTTCGTGTGCTTCTTCTCAGAATGTTAGAGCAGGTAGACAGTACCGCATGTGAAGAGCTAACAGTGCAAGAAAATAGCCAAATCCATTCTATGGGTGAAAGAAAATTTCACAAGCATTCAGGAAAATTGAGAAGAAAACGTATCGAGCTCGAATCTCTTTTCTTTAAAAAAAAAAACTGGACCAAGGAACAAGTCATTTTCTCATCAAAAATGAGATGAATAGCCATTAATCATTTGGATATCCGAAACAAAAGTGATTTAATGCCAAAACTTCAGAAGAATTCGTGTCAGAGTGATTTTTATTCGCGAGTGGCATCGCACTGTGCTGCGCTCACAACATCATACAATATTCCAGGTTGAATGAGTGCTGACTTACATAAAAAATACCCATGCATAATTAGATTGCAAATGAAAATCTCGAAACGCGATGTTTACGCGAGCAAAATTTGCTTTTGGTGCTCTATTCACACTTGACAGAATGAATATCTCCAAATGATCGAGATGTGCTATTTTAAACATGAAATCATCAATGCGATGAATGAATTGGTTGCGGAGCAGTGCCCAAGAAAAGAGCAGTTTCGTGAGCATTTCAGCAGAAGCTTCCAGGATGTGGTGAAGAGAACGATGAACATCCTTAGTGAGAGGGATAAGCGGAAGATCAACGAAACAACAACTAATGCACAGATGACAGATGATAAACATCAACATGCTATTACATCGGTCTAACCAATTCGCGACTAACGGATCATGACGCCCGTCTTTGGTGTTGCCCTCCAATTGTGTGTATACGTACACCCAAATGAGTAATCTGATTATCAACCAAGGAGATTTCAAAGGTCTTCGTGTTATTGTTGGAACCGACTCTTTTCTTGTAATGGAAAGAGAATTTTGGCCATTGGGCGAATTTTCAGGACAGCAAATCGGCGGATGTAGAGAAATCTGTGCATGTGTTCATGAAGTTCAGAGCGCTAAAGACACTACACTATCCATTTCGTGAATGGGCTGTAGTTAAATGTGGCTACCACTCGCATGCGTTCTATGCGATATTTCGGGCATTTAAGAAAGCAAAACAAGAAGAAGTTTTCCATTACCGATTTTGACAAACCTTAAGGCATATTTTTTTTTCTTTTATTTTTTGAATTTTTTTACTTTATTTTATTTTTCATTTTTTCATTTTTTTCAATATTTTTCGAAAGAGAGTTTTTCTTGGACAAAAATTTTCCACTATATCTCGAGCGGGTATTCGAAAGCTCAAGTCCCGAAGACTTCAAAAATGCACTCTTTTCCAAAAGCCTCTCTTAATGCTTTGTTGTAAAAAAAAAAAGATTGTGTTCAATAAGCGTTACGAGATATTGCGTGTAATTCTTGCAAAACAAACCTTTTTCCGCAGATTGCTGGTAATTATTCGATAGCGTAAATCTTGTAGATTTTAATGAATACGACTTTTGAAAGACTTAAGAAAACAGTGCTGTAGCTATGAAAATAGATTTGTGTTTCAGACACGCGTACTTCTCGCGATACACAGCTCCTTTCTTCATCTTTCAGAAAACAAATCGATAGCGCAAGTTGCGCAAATTTAACATACGCTCATTTCTGAGATCATTCTACGACATTGTAACAAAAAAATAAGATTAAGTTTGTAACGCGTCCCGCATTTCTTGTCGGCTAGAGTGTGTGAGTGGCTGTGGATCGATGGCGTGATCGATAGACCTCGCAGATGTCACTCACATGTGGAGTGCTATTTTCGTTTTTGAATACAGGATTTTTCCCGCTTCGAAAAAAACCAAATAAGAAGGACGACTCTGATTATTTGAGATTTCTTCTACACTTAAATTATACACTGCACTCATAAAGTTTTTATGCATAGACTGAGGTTGCATTAGGCTTAAGCTTAATAGTGAGTTCATTTGTCAGTTAAAAAAATGAAACGGAAAGCGCAAGTACGCAAGAGGAAGGAGAAAGGTTACTTTGCATTTAGAATACGAAAAATCTACTTTCCGCAGAAAAGCGAAAAAAATTATAGATAATCCGTGCGATGGCGCGCGTCGCTTGTGAAACATGCTTTATATTTCCTGCTACAGCGCTGTCCAGAAACCTTTCTGAAAATCTAACACTGTTTGGTAATCTTCAAAATTTACGCTATCAAACAAGTTTTTATAGCTCAGGAAAAGAGCTCCGCCCTGCGAAAAATACGTGTAATAACGTGTGATTACGCGAAGCGCATTTAGAACACATTTTTATTCTTCCTCTACAGCGCTGATAGCCTTCCCAAAAACAAATATATTTTGAAGTCTACGAGATTAACGCTACTCTTTGTTTAGCTAAAGTTCAAGGAAAAGTGAAACATAATTTAATTCCCAGTGCTGCAGTGTTATAAAAAGACCTTTTCAAAAAACAACTATAATTTGGATTCTCTAGGATTTAGCTTTCTAATGCTTATTAATAGTTTAGAAAGTTGTTGCCTAGTAAAAGAGTTTCACTTGAAAGCGCTTGCCAGATAACAGATCAATACCCTTGAATTAAATTAATTCAAAATTTTCGAAATGTTTCTAGTTAAGCCTTCACTAGAAATCAAGAAAAAACAGTTTTACATATGAGATTTGAGATAAAATGGAGGGAGCGGAAAGCTCTAGGCACTCATAAATGCAGGCAAAAGAAAGATAATTATTCGAGATAAAACGTTCAAAATACATTATTTAAATTATCTAAAATAACGGCGTTTCAGTTACTCATGACTGTGTAATTCGGTTAGATCATCCATTTTAGAATAAACATATCTTAGCAAATTGTGAGCGAGCATATCACTAGCGAATAATCACTGAAATAGACCATTTCCTGTTGTGGTTTATTGATCATTTTCATTGCATATTATCATTTTGACATGTCAATGGGGCTTGCAGAAATCGATTTGGTAATGTTCAATCATCAGAAGCACTTCACTGACTTAAACATGCTTGTCAAAAATAATCTTCTCCAACTTATCAGTGCATTCGAAGGCCGCCAACTTTCTATCGATTGTAGCAAATATCAACATATTCTTGTACTAATGGTGTTACAAAATTTGAAACGTAAGATCGTCTTCCATCGACTCACAACGAGAACAACAACAACAACAACAACACAACAACAACAACAACAAAACAGCAACAACAACAACAACAGCAACAACAGCAGCGACATTCGAGACGTGTAGCGTAGTGGTGGGGATATCCCATTCATTGAGCGGGTGGCCTAGCTTGCACAGTCGCTAGTTCAATTTCGTATTCAGGTACACGAAGCCTGTCATGGTTCTGGTGCTTGCGGATCGGTATCAGACTTCCTTAGAACCAGATCCTTTCCCAACCCATTTGACGTTTCAACACCGCTGATTCAGAATTTTGAATTGAAATAAACTAAACTCAGCTCTAGCGACATTCTAAGAATATCAGAAGTCCTCGAGTAGCAGCTGTATCTTCAATGAAATGTTCAGACACCGTCTTGGATAGTGGTTGCGCAGAAAAAAGTCGATTACAACAAATAGGTACTGCGTTTTGCATTTGTAGCACGTGTTATCCCAGATCATTCGGTATCAAGTTATGGTAATAGACTCCAGACTCTGTACATGGGTTGGTTCCTAGCCCTTAATCACTCTTTGCGAAGGCGCAAGTGTTGTCCTCTCTACCACCATCGGGGTCCTCCATCTGCCATTCTGTCACCGCGCCTGTGCTCTTGACAATCACTCCTCAGCAAAGTTGACCTGATGAAGCTAAATCGGCCTACGACCTCGGTTAAAGAGAAGCTATAATAGATATCACGAGGTTTAGTTTTTATATACTGGCTATTCTATTCTCGTGATCGAAACGGTGTTGATTACGACCATTAGAAACGAGCTAGAGAGAAAGTCAAAATATTCTAACTTATTCACTACTCATTTCTTCTTATGACAGAATGCGATAGCGTCAGCCAAACTGAGTTCAACGCCAATTTGGGCTGATTAGGTCAATGGCATGTTGTTGTTGGGTGATAGCCGACAGCACCGATGAACTAAGAACATAACCCAAAGCAAGAGCTCCGATGGTGTAGCGGATATCGTAAGATAACCCAGGAAAGGATAATCGTGGCATCGAAGTCATCCCAGACTCCATGCTGTGCTAGTATTTCAGAACTAATATGGTTGCATTTCATATCGTACCCTTCCAGACCGATAGAAAACAGGTAAAACTTGAATAATGAAAAAATTAATGTCCGGAAAAACTTTCGGTGTTCAATATCTCTTTGATTTTGATATTTTCACGCGAGTGCCAACCGTTTTTGAGTGCCTTCGCATTTTTTTTGCGCAGTAGTGGCTGCAAACACCATACTAAATCTTACAAAAGGAAGAAAAGCCACAACACTAGCCAAGAATAACAGAAAACTAGCTATGTTCTATTTTCTGGTTTTGCTCAGGAGTTTTTGTGTTGAATCATGTAGCCGATTTTCACTATGCGTTCGTTCCATTTTTGATCATTACGCCATTACGCGGATGAAGTGAGTGAAACAGCTGCATTTGCTCTCAGTGTTTCGAGTGCCTCACTTGTCCTCTCATTCATCATCGAAGTTGCGTATTGTTGTGAGCTTGCTCAAGGAAGAACATGAGAAGCACGGAGGGCACCGTGCTCTCATCTCAGTTTATTCATAAGAAACTCAACTATTGGGTCGG
Organism: Parelaphostrongylus tenuis; assembly: GCA_019055375.1. Classification (NCBI taxonomy): domain Eukaryota; kingdom Metazoa; phylum Nematoda; class Chromadorea; order Rhabditida; family Metastrongylidae; genus Parelaphostrongylus; species Parelaphostrongylus tenuis. The sequence continues at coordinate 535,519 of JAHQIW010001423.1, forward strand.
TAAACTAGTGCTTTTTGTTTGCCCTGCAGTCAACGATTTCTTTATATGTATACCTCGACTGGTTGAACTCTTAGATTAGACAGCATTCCCCTAATTTCTGATCGACGTCATAAATCAAAGGCTAAGTTTTCCTATTCAATTTTTTCCATACAAATAGTTAATATCACCATCACCTTTGTTGTGCTTTCGGTAGCACAATTAAGTGAGATTTCATTGAGCTGACATAGTTTTCCAAAATCCAGAGCGTGGGTTGGCAGGATTACGTAGTGAAAAATCAAGGCACAAGTTCGCTTAGTAATGGCACTTTTATTTGTTAGCCTTATGTCGATGTAGACTACCTAAGTTTCTGCTGCCCTGGCTTTCTGCGAACTATATACTACCACTGGGTCATTTACTTAATCAAAACACCTATGGTTGGAGAAATTGGAAGTGTTCCTCGGTTGAGTGTGAATGGGCTCATTCATGGATGAATTATGGTGCACAATGTGCTGCGAATTTTCAAAAATAAATAATTCATTCGAGTGCGCGTTAGTGATCTATTGCTGATGGAAATCCATGTTCAGTACTAAGATTGAATCGACAAGAGCGCAAACGTTGCAGACTCCCCTTCTGTCAATCATTTCTTTCAGGCACTCCTTTTTTGATATGAAACGTTGCGCTGTCGCTTGCTTTATTTAAATCAAATGAATCAAAGATTTCGAATAAGCGATGTCGCAGTTGTTTCAACATTCTACATGGGATGAAATCTTGCCTCCTTCGTAAAATATTTCATTTTTCACGAAAAAAGGGATAGCTGTCAACTTCAAAGGGCAAAATTGCAGAACCATCGCAAACTGGGACATTCAAACTACTATTCGGATCTTGAGAAGATACCATTATCAACGGCATTTACGAAGAATCCGACCGATCCTTCCAATATGTGCACCTTAGCGCTATGATAGCGGAAGATCTAGAAGTCATCATGAAAGTTTGTCTCCAGAAACACTTGAGCTGATAGGCCAACGTGAAATTACATGCACAGTAGGTGAAGGACAGCCATGCATACAAGCAGGGTTCAGCATAGGATTACTATAAACCACATCCACACAATCACAAGACTGATTAAAGTTTCAGGAAAGTACAAGGAAGTGCTCTATTCCACTAAAGGTCTTTGATCCAGTAAAGACAAAAGCAGTCATAGAAGTTCTGGACAAACAGGACTTCTGTTCTCAGTATATACTGATTTTCTAAAAGTTGTTTATGAATTATGCAACAAAATATCACCATCCTATCACAATATCACTATCGACATAAGAGAAGGGTCCAAAAGGCGATACCATCTCGTGAAAATAAATCTCAACTACCCTTCAAAAAAGTCATATGAACTAGAATTTTTTAATTTAGCGAATTAAGCGGTGATAGACGTTAGAAGTGCAGTCCAGTAATATTGAACGGTATAAAGAACTTTAAACGGCAAATGAAAATTAAACCCGCATTTTACCCTTTTCGGGACGCGTGCTAAGCAAATGCATTACAGGCGCTCTGTTGCGCCATCACTATTTCTGCCATCGAGGCGTAGATCTGTTAGCAATCGACGGTCAAAGGTTTGGCCTGCCAAGAACTTATCGGCATCAAACTCATTTGCACTGACATATATCGGATATATGTATACGTTAGGTAAGCTTGCTAAGCCGAATAGTTGACGATTGGTTGTTGACAGATCGATGCCTCATGTCGGACAAAGGGTGATGGCACAACAGGAGCGTCTGTAGTGCAGTTGGTTGGCACGCGCACCAGAAAATGTAAAATGAGTGTTCATTTTCTATCTGGCGTTCAAAGTTCTGTATACCACTCAACGTTGTCGTCATAGGAGCATTAAAATATAATAATAAAGAAATTTCGGTAGTCTACAGTAGCATCATTTTGTTTCGCCGATGATATCGATGATATAACACTGAGCATTAGCGAGACGAAACATACTGATCGACTTTGAAGTGCTTTTGGACAATTTAGTCTTCAGCTTAATCTGACGAAAGCTAAGAAATGGACTGACTTTTATTACCCCATTTACACTCAGCGGAGCAAATATCTTTGAATTCTCCAAACACGTCTGTCTGGATTGGGAAGTCATTATGATGAATGACTAGCTTCAAAGTTAAGAACGAGAAGGCGAGCGACTTAAGGAGCGCTTGAGAGCATTGAGGATATATAAAGAGAAAGAGGAACATCCGACACCGTGCCCAATTTTTTGACTCAGCGGTTATCTCTGCCTTAACGTATGCTTCACGAACCTGGTCGTTACGTAAGCAGGATAAAAGATCACTTGACGTCCTTAAAAGCGCAGTCGAATGGTCAGTGGTAGGAGTATCCCGTATCACAGATGGGAGAAAGGAACCGTAGTTCCTAATTACGTCAACTATCAAATATCAGAGATGCCGTTCAACACGCTAGGCTATCAAAGATAAGGTAAGCTGGACACATAATGAGTTTTCATTGACGACCGATGAGCGAAAGCCGTTACAGACTGAATTTCTCAAGATATGAAGCGTACCAAAGGCGGGCCAGTGATCCGATGGTTTGATGTCTTTACGAAAGGTTCAAAAGGAAGGAGCTCAGTCAAATCCTATAGCGAACATGACACTCTGCGGTGCCTTTGCACTGAGTATGGAAAGGTGGAAGTTTCACTGGTGCGCGCCCGAGTCGCCCGAAGATCAGCGGGACGATAGGTGAAACAGGTGGCGATACCCTACATCATGCATATTTTACGTGCTCATATATATGTTCAATGATCAAAACGTCCCTGCACAGAATTTTCAGCAGCTTCACAGCGCATTTTTTCAGCTGCGAATTTTATCCATAGTATACGTTATTTTTATAGGCCTCTTTAAGCCATCTATCACACTGCTGGTTGAGCTTGTGTCACACAGCGATGCCATTTAGGTTGTGATATGCGTATATCCATGGAGAGTACAACACAATGGTAGTGCTTCAGTCATTGAAACGAGCTAAGCCTCTCGTCCTCCAGGATTAAGAAATTAGTAGTGAGCATGTCTACGACACGATTCTACATTTTTAGCGGAAATCATGGAATAATACAATCAGCATTTAACAAAACTCATAACAAAGACGAAAATCTCTAATAACAGACGAAGCTAGACGAAAAAGGTAAAGCTGGAAGCCGTTTTGAGATAATGAATACAAGAAAGTGAAGGCAGTGTTGTGACTTGCACAATGTCATACGTATAATGTTTCATCATGCAATGAATAAATGATATTAACGCTTGCTCACATAGGTATAAACAAATGCATTTTTGTGTAAGACTGAGTTAGGCGCAAAATTTATAGTCTTTGAGAAAGTTATCAGTCGTTATTTTAAAATTATTATATTATATTTCAGTCGTGGCAATAACTTGGCGTACCTTCGCTTTGATGGTTTCGCCATCTTCGGTGCCTTTCCTCTACTACTCGCCCTTTGCCATAAATAACGAACACTGAAGAATGGTAAACTGTTGTCGAGTGAGATAATCACTGACTGTCAGGAAATATAATGCACGAAACCACTTTTACTGACTTCAGATAACCTCGCAAGATTGCCTCGCTGCCACTGTAGCCAAGGACCTTTCACTGAGTGAAATTTATATGATCTATCCAAATTTATTTACCTCATGTTAACTCAGAAATATTTTTTGCCATTTCGGTGGACAGATAATTTTCATATGAGTGCTAGTACTTATTAGAATGCTTAAGCCTCTGGCTAACGCGGTGCGTGGTCGCTTTTTGGAGGAGACCTTTTATAATGGTGCAAAATTCAAAATAAAATGCTTCACATCGGCCGCGTAATTAAACTGTTACTTCGCTGTAGCACGGCAGGCACATGATTTGATATCACTGCCATACGTTTGTTCTGGAATTTTTTTCAAAGCGGAGAAACATTTTCTGATGAAATTAAAAAAATCGAGCGTCACATATGCGCCATCGATCGACGATCGCGCCGACCCTCCTCCTCCTGTCGCCTCAGCTCGCAACCCGTGAACTGGCCAAAGTACGCTTGCATGCGTATGCGAATCAGTTTTACTTCTTCTGCTACACTACACAGAAATGGTCATTCCAGAGAATAAGCACAGCGTTGGAATACTCAAATCTTACGCTATCGAATGATGATTGTTAGTTCGAGGAAAGTACTCTGCTTTGCGAGAAAACCACGTGTGTGGAACAAAAATACTTTCTTTTCCTTAACGTGTTACAATTGGAACTTTTCCAGAAATCGGTCATGTAACAGTAGTCAGAGACTCAAACTTTTGAATGATTACTGACACTCTTTAGAAAGTTCTTGTACAGAGCGAGGGATCGTTTCTTCATTCTGTGGCGTCTAATCGAAAATTATCGCAATAAATTGTAGGTAAAGTGATGATAAATATATTTTTGCTTTCGACAGTGGTTTATAACTTTGGATCGAAGTTCGAGATAATTTTCCAAATTGAAGTTGGCTCAATTAAAAGAAAGCAGTTAGCTAAGGCTTCTCTTGAACTTTCCACTACCCTGTACTGCGAGGAGTTCGAGCTTACAAAAATGAAGTAATCATTTAGTATAAGAGTACTATTCGGTTTTGGCAGTGAACTTTCAGGACGCTGGTCAAAAGTTTCATCAAGAAGTAAGTTTTCCTTACACCTTAATGATATTTTGTGAGGAGAACATGTAACGATCCATGCTATCATACCAAGTAAAACACAAAGGTGTTCCTCAAAGACAGCAAAAATTCCTTGGTTCACTAAAGTGATTTGTGAAGATACTGTAAACGTAGTATAAAAGCAGCTTGCAATCTTCTGCCCTTGAGGTACATCCCGGTTTATTGCGTGCCATGGAGCCCGGCATCGCGTCTCGGGAGAAATTTGTATTGGCTGCACCCACAATGGGATTAAGGGAATTTATCTACTGAGTGACTGTTTAAGAGGACATTAAACATTGATGGAGTCTCATCTGAATGACTTCTATGAAGGTTTTTTTGGTTAAAACAACGTCCCTGTGTTTGAAAATGCTCCTATGTTTTAACAAGAAAACCACATTAAGCAAGAAAAAACATCAATTTTACGGTTTAATGACTTTTTTTCCCTATTCTATTCATGTTATTGCAGCTATTTAATAGCACACTAAATGCGCATTTTAATTTCAGCTTGTTATTCGAAAAAGCCTTCATAGTACGTTCTAAGAAAATGGAAAGAAGATCAAGTTTGCACTCAGAGTAAATAGCCGTTGCTTGTTTAAACTTTATCTCAGATTTATTAGTACTTGCACAATAAAATTTCGATTTTGGGGCTATTTTATTGACAAGAAAGAGCATAAATCACTAGAAGGCCTCTTACAAGCGTAGTTTTTGTGTAAAAAGAAACGTCGAATAGGCCTAAAAAGCCCCACTTTTCATTACAAAGTGTGCGTGATGAAATTCCATTCTGGAGATTGCGGTCATGTTTCTTTGCATTTTTTTTTACCACATAGAGCTTTCTTGCAGACTACTGGGATGCATCCGATCTCATGAGAATCCAAGCTCTTAGCAATGGTCGTGGTTACTGAGAGGGTTTTCTCAGTGTACTCTAAAAACTGAAAAGGCCACTACTCTGAATTGCTCCATGCTTCAGCTGCAGACCAATTATTGATATATACTAGTGGAATTTTTATAGCAAGACTTTATTGTTAAGTAGGGTTAGATCGTTTATCAAACGAGCATATTTATAGCATAACAATGCCCAGTCGCCCAAAAAAATCCGCACTTTTCAATAGAAAAGCTACATTTTTGCATGCTATAAGCAGTATCATCTTTGACACAAAATCCAACGTCTTGTAGCTGGTTTGGCCTTATTTCTACGATCAATAGTTTTGATGAAGTCTCCTCTATCACACCTTACCATTTGCTGATCATCTTCCTAGTAAAAATAAAGCTCTGATAAGGATATAACATTTTTTCAGCTGTTACGTCTAGGGCTATACAGGCGCCTATTTTGTCGATTTGGGACTCATCAGTAGCAGCTAAGCAATCCTTTATAAAGGAATCGACGCCGAGTAAAGAATATCACCGAAAGTCAGATATTGGGGGTGTTACTGATGAGTCTTAATAGGACGAAAGAGGCGTCTGTACAGCACTAGGCCTAACGGCTCAAAACATGTTTTATCCTTATCAGATTATATGATTTTGAGAGGGTCTGTAAGAGAGTGGTCGAAAGGAGAGGTATAAAGCTCTGAATTACCCATGCGAAACTACAACACGATGATGGTAACGTCTGCAGGCCGATAGCGACGACCATTATCACTAAAGTTTAGCGTGGTCGGTACCAAAAGGTTAAATCAACTTTAATATAACGAATAAAATAGATTTTTAGCAGCTGACGATAATTCTCCAGCCACTAGAGGATCTAAAGCTTGATTCTGACAGACTTGTGGACGAATTTTTTTTCGCGCTTGCAGTCGTATACAAATCTTTGCATAGTATCCTTTCATTTCTGAATATGATAATTTGAAAATCGCAGAGCAAGTAGTTTTTTCATGGTTTGGTTCAACCTACGAGGTTAATAGAAAAACTTTATTCGGCTAGCATTTAGACATCTTTGCTTTCCCAGCGCCCATGAAAATAATACTGCGCACAGTGCTACTTGGTAACGGATTCAAATTACCAAATCCATTACTACGCCACCAGCTATAAGCATGAATGATAGTTTGAGTTGATCGTTGTGTTAAGCAGCATGAAATCTCAAACAACGGAGGAAAAAAATTTCTAAATAAACAACGAAGATCGCGCTGCGTGCAGCGATCAAAAGCTGTTACCACGAGAAGAACGCGATTTTCGTTACTATTTAGAAATTTTATTCCGAAAAATCTTCAGATTTCTTGACTTCCTGGCGCAAAATTTCTCCTACCTGGTCATAAGCTTTTGGTACCTATATCTCAGTATAAAATATATGACTTTTTTTGTTTTATAAATACCTATTCAAAAGCTAAACCGTTTCCAGATTCATCATTTGTTAACCAATCGAATGAGTAGTGGAACCCTGAAAAAACCATCCACATAACCGATCAAAAACTGCGCTCCGAAGATGAGACGTAATCTTATTCTTGCTGCTTTGTAGCGTCTCATGTTAAAATGTGTGATAGGGACCCAAAAACAGTAATGAACTCACCTAGATTTGAGCTATAGAATAATTAACAAAAGTCCAGAGCAGAAGGTATATTATATTTCATACATTTGGGGCGTGTCAGTGTTTGATTAAAATATTTGTGAAGCGTTCAAAATCGTGGGACACTGATTGACATACCACTTAGATAAAAGGAGAACAGCTCTTGTACGATTGGGAACACGAAGGACAGAAGTAATTACTGGAACATGCGCTGAAGCACAATAAATGTTTGCCGCTCCACCCAGTAGTGCAGACCAAACTCCGCCTGCCATCGTATAGTCATTATTTCAGTTGCATGAATGAAGTATTGAAACTCTCGATCTAAATAAAACCAATAATGACTTAAACTCAAATTCAGTTTGTAAAGAGCGCAGTAAAAATTTTATTGAGGAAATTTCTCTGAGGAAAATAAAGTGTTTATTTTACCCATTTTGCAACGGACGATCACGAATTGTCTGGTTAACATTGAGATCCCGTTCTTCAGAAGCAGTTCTCATGTGCGCCAAAATCAGTACTCATCCAGCATTCAGGAATTGATAAAGGAGCGGCAAATCGGTTTTTTGAAATCGCCAATCCAATTTTCGATTTGATATCATCGATTGTTAAAAAAAAACCAGTTTTCGGCCAGAAATAGGAAGACTGTAAAGCCCGTAATTTTGTGAGGCTCAGTTGACGCATCTGTAGAAGAACCGTGATGGCCGTGATGGGGCACAACGGGTTACGAACAGCTTAGTGTTCATATTCCTGTGCTGGCTTGAGTTAACCAAGTCAAAATGTAGTCCTACTGAATATGAAAATAAGCACTGTGACGAGATGATGGCACGCCGCTTGTATTTTCGCGTCTAAAGTAGTCGCTGCTTCATTTTGATCCTCCAGGTTTCGAGCTTAAGAAAAGGTGCCATTGTTTTCTATAGCAAGCAAATAATTGCCTTTGAATTTGTTTTGAAACCATTACATGAAAATTTTATTCAGCGATTGAATACTGCGTAAGCAGAAAATTATAGATAATTTAATTACAGAGAATTAACAAGTTGTAGCTATAAGTGCACGTGCAATTATAATCGCATGTCTAATTTAGGAACAAGTCTTTAAGAGGATACTTGAGTAGCGTAATCTAGCTGCTCTCAAATCCGCGACATCTATGTTGGATTGTCAAGTCTTCTGAAGTAATGAGACACACTTTGAATGCTGCCGAACATTTCCCACTATACCGAATCCTCTCGGAGTAACTCGCATTTAGATTGTTGTTATTTGGTTAAGCCGGCGAACAGAATATTTACTTGAGATATATTTCGGATTTGACTTTGAGCTCAATGTATGTCTCTCCATGTAGTAGTAATTCCCAGCTATCTACCCTCAAATGCGTTTGAACAAAAAACCAATAGGATATAGTGTTTACATTGAATTTAAGCATACACTTGTACAACATATCCATTTTTTGTGGCAATTATAGGAGCTACTTCTGCTGTTTCTTGAGGAGTGACAAAATGTCATTATTCAAGGCCTGCATTACCGTGAGTGATATTACAGCAGACTTTTCTATAAGACTTGAAAATACTATGATCACCGACATTACACTGAATGAAAAGTTATCTAAAATATCCCGAAGAGCATTACCGAACTAAACTCGGGGAGTTTTTGTGATCTTAAGAATAAACAATGAGGAGCTTTGAAATTCTTGACTCATTAGCGGACCTCGTTTTCTTTAGTAACGCTTGTTCTGTCGCTTTATTTCTACGATATTGATAACATCTTCAGTCTCAGTGATAAAAAATGAGTTCACCCTGACGATGGTTATTGACAAGTAAAGTATTAGGTTATTAACCTCCTCTCAGGTCATTATTAATGTATAATAGACCCTAAAAAAGGCTCTGTTCAGAAATGTTATGGGCCAACAAGCAAACTAAATTAGCGAGCACGACTTCGTCATAATCTCCTTCAGAAATAAATTGTCATCATTGGTGTCCCATACAAATGAAACCATGGAAGGCTATATATCAACATTTGTATATATATATAATATATATATAGGCTGTAAATAAATAAATAAATAACTTGTATATGTACATCGGTACGAGATTCAGAGCAGTCTTAAGATCTATTTCTATTGGCTGCCTCAAAGTTACTGTTGATGTAAAAATATATATCTAGTTCAATAAAAAATATTCAAGGGTTTGCGAGTTGGTTCCAGCTATATTTCGGAACTTCTACACTTTATGTGAAAAATTTTACCATTGTTTGTCGATCGTAACAGCGTCAAACATTCAGTGAGACCTTCTGTTGTGTTTATTTCTAAATAAAATATCTTTGCTGTGTTGATGAATGCTCTCTTCAGGCGACTATTTAGCGGTCATTGTGATAAAACCTCAAGGGCTCTTCATAACTTCAGTCGCAATCATAGCTATAGTGAAACCTTTGTATTAGATCATCAATGCGTAAGTCAGGCAACAAATAGTTTATCAATGCTCTATAGGAACTGAAATTCATTTGTTAGCAGATAATTTTGACGATCGGGTTTATAGATTATTTTCAATAGTGGCTACAGTTTGGGGGAGTCGTGGTCATAGAAGACGAGGATTCCTATGAGCCACAAGGACTCTTGAAGGAAAAAAAGAGTGGCTAGAGCTTGATTCAAGAGAAAACGACGATCAATGGTGAGCCGTGCACAACTAGACCGATGATAATCAAGGATGACGGTACACAACAACTAATTATAGCGGAGAAGTGCTTGAACCTGCGCGTGCCGCGGAAATATGGCGACTAAAGAATAAACTTAGTAAAAATCAAATAACAAAAGGTAATACACAATATGTGACTCTGTTGCTGGAGAAGTTGGCGGAATTTTGATGGTTCTTTTGAGCAATGATACTTTGTGTCAAAGTGAGCAAGCGATACTTATCAAATAACGTTTCTTTGGCATGGTGAGAATAACTTTGGTTTGAAGCATCATCGTGAAGTTCGCTTTTCTGCTTGTTCGACGAGGACAACCACTGTCGCAAACTGTAGATGATGGGAGCTTGTGAGAAACACTTACAGATATAGAATTCTGCAATATATATTCCTCCTGAATACCGCAAGCAATTCAGCTATGTTAACGCAGATCTGTTATCGTTTCTTAATTAGAAACAGCAGTAGGCATTAGAAAGCGGTCGAAAGAAGAAATAGGCATTAGTTTGGCCCACATGCAGCGGACTGTTCCTTAAGCCAACTTCAGTTCAAGCAAACATAAATAATTAACATCGATTTTTCCATTTTCTATCCCCACCTTGAAAAAAAAATTTCATTATTACTTCACTGTGCTAATGCCGACTGCTGCAAAATGAACTGTTCGATGAGAACAAATTAGTATCAGCAGATATTCAGTGCCTTGGAAACCTATCCTGCATGATATGCCCGATGATAAAGAATAATGTGCAAAAACATTTGCGTTAGGTGGGATTCGAAACTATATTTCACCCTATCCGGGGCGTGTGCTGAACCGTTGCACTACCTCCTACGCCCGTTTTGACACCACACTTTTTATGCTACACCACGTTATCTGTTAACAGACAACCGTCACGGTCTGGCGTGGGTAACCGCTATCGATATGAAATGGGGGCTCAGATCTCACCTGACGCAAAGATTTTTGCACATCACTCATTATCAGGTGTATATTACAACATCTTACCACCCCTAAAGGCGGTCAAAGAAAAAGAACTCTGACTGATTATCCTGCATCAAAGAGTATAGCCGAGGGAAGTGACCGTACACTTGGTTCCCGATGACCAACATCGCGAGGACGAGCGGCTATGGCCCTTTAACTATAATCATCGCAGCTCCGAAGAATAAGAAGCGGCAGAATTGTCCAGTAGAGAATTTTTGTAAGAACACCGTGTATACTTACAGATAGACAAAGTTCGAGAGTAATTTTTTGCTTTCAGCAAGTTGTTTTGGCTCAGAAGACAAAGCAATGTAATCCAGCAATTTCCACATAATAAACAATCACAACAATTACTTTTCGTTTTATTTATAAAAAGGAAAAGCGTTTTGAAAGAGAGCTTGGGAGGAGTCAATGGAGAACAAGGAAAGAAATCAGACTCAGATGATAATTGGAGGCGTAACATTTTAAAGAAGTCATGGTCACTATAACAGTGCTTGACAGCAATGTACGTCAAAGCTTCATTAGCAGCCTTTTCTCGCATGATGACCAGAAACTTTTCTCGGGTGTGTATTTAGGAAAGACTGCAATATCTGGAGTGAGCATGTCATGTAAAAATTTTAGCCTTCTTCTAACCTATTGGGTGGTTGTCAGGAATGGCCCGCCAACGAGACTGATGAAGAGAGTACAAATCGACATGAGCCTGCAGTTAAGCTAAAAGCGTAGTAAAAATCACAATCTTTGCCTTTTATTTCCTGTATAATTCATTTAACAGTAGGGTACGATGTGAAATATAATAATGAAAACGTTGCACGATATGCAATACTTTGAAAGTTGTACAGACCCGCTTTTAACCTTCGACAGTCTCGTGCTAATCACTGCATTATCAGAGAAAGGTTCTGCTAGCACTCTTTTTGTCATAATTTACTGAGACGCAGATTCAACTCCACCCTGAAGTTTAAGGTTTTGCACACTACTGAACATTCTTGAGCACAGAGTTATAACATTATATGACTGTTACTGAAGCGTTAAGAGACTAGGATCATTGCCATTATTGGGTGGGGATTTTTTTTTCAAGAAGAATTTTCCGCTGGACGAAGGCTTTCCATTTGACTATTAGGAATCAGTTGGAAGCTTGAATTTCGAAAATTCAAAGATTTACTTTTTTTCAAAAAGGTCTCCTTGCATCTCACCCTCATGGTGGACGCTTGCTAATCACTATGCTGCCAAGTTCCTCGTTCTCCTATCACTCGTTCTATGATATGGGCTATCTAAACTGTCAGTAATTAAAGGTAGTGTGGAACAATAGCTTCTTGGTGTAGTTATAGCAGATGCCCGGATTGGTGTCAGACGCAGGTTCAACTTACGGTGTGTTTCAGAGTTTCGCAACTCTCGTTCACAGACCTCGTTTTGTCATTGATCCTTTCACAACCGTTCTAAAGGAGAATACAATTTCAACACGGTATCCATGTGCACCAAAAACAGTGCATGTTCTCCGTGGGACTGAAGAAGATGGAGCTTACTGAATTTTAGGGCAGACGTCTTGTAATTCAGCACAAAGAAAGAAAGAAGGAAAAATTTACAAGCAAGAGAAAGGTGGTTTTCGAAATGTGATATCTCAAAGAATTGCTTGATCGTGTGCAGACTAAACTCAGATTACGCACTCTAACGAAAAGGTTGGCAGAGTGTCATACTTAAAAAATTGGTAATATCAAGGTGATAGGCTATAGAAAAGGTTTTGTCGTATTACTTGAGAAAACGATCTTTACACAAGTAATTTTTTGCGGATTTGAGCACACCAGAAAGCTCATTTCGTAGCGCATCGAACGATATCTTATTTTTCTACACAGTCTCTGGAATGGAACTATCTTGGGAAAAAATGCGACTTCTGCTCCACTTCCACTAAAAAAAATGGTTGTCATCGGTTGTGAGGCTCATCGACAAATCTGTAAGGCGTATGGTGACGAGGTTCGCGATGTTCGTACAGCTCGTTTTTGGTTTAAGACATCCCGTAAAGAAGGTGACTTGTTGACTGACAAGTCAAGAGAGGGACGTCCATGAAAAGTCGATCGTCAAGCATACGTCAGATTTTTGCTATGCATTTTAAAAATATGAAAGAACTTTTTCATATCCTAATATAAAAAGCGGCGCTTTTTATGCCTTTAAAAAAAAAGGAAATTGCCCGCATAATTGCATCGTATAATCATTTTGAACCCAGTTTCGCTCTGTTATAGAGACTTACTCGCTACAAAAGATCTATTCATTCTTGTGAATGCTCCAAATCAAATATTTCCAAATAATCTGGTAGATTGTTTTAAACCTTTCATCGAGTCCAGTATAGCACCAAGAGTGCTGGACGTACGCTTCGGCTTTCTAGGAAGTCTCATCAGTAAAGGGCGAGTAGCTGCAACGGATGTTCTACTGACGAGACTTCCTAGGAAGCCGAAACGTACGCCTACCACTCGAGGTGTTATATTAGACCTCACGAAAGGCCGGAAGCTTTCTACCAGACTATATTGAATTTTTGAGAGAAGTCTCTAGAAAGCCGATCAAAAGGTATTTCAAAATAATCTAGGTTGCCCATTGTTTTTTTTTTTTGGAGATTTCTCAGTCTCCTACATTTCCTGTATTATATTTATACGTTGCATGACTAAATAGAGGAAAAAACAAATTGTTGTTTGACTCAATAGCTCCGAGTGGAGCTAAACGTACATTCATCTATTCAATGGACTTTTTGAGAGGAAATATGCCCTGGGGCATATTTCAGCAAATACGAGAGTTCTAATAAATTTATTCCTGAGTTTTACATATACATTGATGCAAATATTTGTATAATTCAAAGTAAAGGATGGGTAATGATTCAGAAAAATTTATGGTATACTTTTTATACTGATTTTGAAATAAAGCAGCAATGAATTGGTATTGCCAACATTTAGAACGTCTTGTTTAATCAGGGAAAGGATGGACTACGGTTGAAACTTACTATCACAATTTAGGAAAGAGAATCTGTAGACAATGAGTTTTTAGAAACAAAAAGAGCTATCATCATTCCTTTGTTAAACTCTCTGTGTTTTGAAATCCTTATATCCCGAATGTGGCAGATCTCCTGGTTATTACAAGAGTGCTTCTATTAAAAAAGCCACAGAGGTTACTGGACTAAAAATTTTTTAAAAGTAGGTGGAAAAAAGAAGATTATGAATGCTATTGTTATTTATTTCAAGTCATCATCAAAAAAAAAAGTAAAGCACTACAAAGCCTTATGTCATAAACAACTACCTATTGCTCTGCTCTGACTCAAAAAAAATCTGCTCATTTGACGTTTTATATAAAATGACAAAAAAAAATTGAGCTGTTTCCAACAACAACTAAAATTTACTGAGGGTCAAGATGAGATTAAACGATCCACCAGCCCGTACAGATTTTGTGTCGGCTTTAACGCGAATCATTCGTTTCTAGGTGGGAAGCTCTCCACTGAGGTAAGAGGAGCAGTTGATCTAATAGAAATATACATCTAAGAAAGCTGAGAGGTAGGCAAAACTTGACCTTAAGCGGAAGTTGAACCCGTGTTTCACCCATATAGGCGCGCGTGTTACCACTACATTACCAAGACCATCACTTTGCGACCACTCTTTCTTCAACATAAACTATAGAAGCTGTCAGCAACCAACTCTTGATTGATTTGGTCTAGTGGGCACATACCGGCATTGAAGCCAGTGAAGCAATCATTTTCTATATGTGTAACCGAAATTTCTCTGATTTTACTGCTCTCTAACGGGAAAAGCAGAAAGAGTGGTCGCAAAGAAGTAATTTTGATGGTGTAGTGGTAGCATGCGTTCCTTGTATGGGTGAAACACGGGTTCAACTATTGCCTGTGGTCGGACTTTTGCGTATCACTCAGTCTTCTTGGGTGTATATCTCAACATCTCCCCACAACTAATAAACATTATATTCCAAGAAATCTGAGTTATTTATATCAGAAACTTTTAATTTTAGGCTACAGTGATGAATGAGAAGAAGATAATGTTTGAATTTGGACAATACAAAAATTTCCTGAACCGAATGAGAATATTCTGTCTATGTTTTACGCAACATGAAAAATTGCCGGCTAAATCAATATTTAATAATTGATATGGGCACTAATAACCAGTTGGCAATTTAAAATCGCTATATTAAATTCTTTATTTACCATTGCCACGAAAGTCTATCGTAACAGATGATAGAAGAAAAACGTTTTAAGTGGTAATTAGATAACTTATCAACAATTTAAATGACATAATAAAAGGGAAATACTTAATTTCAGGTAAAAAGTAATATCCTGGTTGAATGTCAGCAATCTACTGTTACTGAAGTGCTGAGTTTTACTGCTGATAACAAGGCACTGTGAAGTCGATTCTTTTCAACAAATGGCGGCAAAAACTTGCTTTAGCTGACCATAAAAGGAAGGAAAAGACTCAATCAAAAAGAAATAGAAATTTCGCAGAGAGTATTTAGAATCATTATAGTTAAGTCTAAGAAGAAATTCTCTAGTGGACACAAAAGCCATTGGAATTTGGACACTACAGCGAATAATAAGTATAGTTTTTTTTTTGGTAGAGCGTAATAGTGAAGTCCTTAAAGGATTATTTTTGTTCGGAAAAGACAACGGTTTACTGATTGCTTTGTGGTGACGTTCGCTGAAGACTGGAAAGAAAATGGGATATGAAGCCTATTTGACAACCGACGACGTTCATTGCAGCGGCTTGAGTGAGACAACACTTTGTTTTCATTTCTCTTTTTTCATTTTTTTTTCTGCTTTCAAACATTTTCTGATGTTGGATTTGCACCAATGAAAGGCTACAATGATCTTTTGGTGGTCCATATATGGAACGACTTATCACAACTTTGCGAATTTTGACAAAACTGTGACAGGCAAGTATTGCTAGAAAGCGGGAAACATTAACTACTGCATACCTGTCCAATGTCAATGAGTGTGGTAGTCAGCAAGTAAGACCTATTCCTCCTGCGCGCTAAAGCTGACCACAAATCACTTATTACTGCCATTACAAAAGTTGAACGCGCTGGGCTGGAGGACTCTGCCATGCTTATTATTCCAAGATACGTTTCTCCAATCGCCTAATACCTTTTCGAGATTTTCCGTTTTATGATGAGCTTAACCAATCAACTCAGGGCTCAAATGTTAATGTGATCTTAGTAGTGAGAAAATAGTTATAGGAATTGCAGTCGCAACGCGGATCGCTGTCAACCTGATGAATTTGAGTTACAGTATCACAATACCGAACTCCCAGTTGAATGCGACCGACAGTTTTCTGTTGCGGTGACCTGTGGAACGTCAAACTGAATATCTCGAATTTCTAAAAAATCACAAGTGATCGGGATTCAGCACGTCAATAAGAAAGGAAGGAGGATAAGTTGCTTTTGAAGTCACAGATAAAGTTGGCCCATGTTTTTGATAACGGGTGCAAAATGGCAAAAGCTACAGAGTCATATTTTTGCTACCCGTTAGAACATCAAAAAATATTTAAGTATTGAATATCTCTGCCAGATAAACAGACAATTCTTCTTGAAAGATAATGTGCAGTTAGTACAACCTTCCAACTTTTTCTATCAACTCAGATGGGAGTGATGCTGCAAGCGAATAGTGGTGCCTCACTCCATAAGTCATTGAAAAAAGACCCTCTATTTATGACTTCTAATTTGATCAGACGAAAGGAAAAAAAAGATTATAGGATTACGAGACATTGAAAATAAGAGAATGTTCACAAGCCTAAAGAAAGCAGAAATATGGTAGGGAATAAGAAAGTGACAAAAAATAGAAAAATATGAAATGCAACAGAGAGAATGCAAAATTGTGGAAGGTCTGGAAAAAATAAGAGAAAGGAGAGCAAATGAAAAGAGTACAAAAAGCGAAAGCGAAAGTTTCGTGACTGCTAAGAGCATCATTGTTGCCGACAGAGAAGGTCGCGTTTATAGGAGCAGCATAACAATTATTTGCCACTAACACCATTGCTTCATCCGTTTATGGACACGAAACAAAATTTGCGACTTCGTTCAAAGTATTGATGAGCTGGAAGAATGTTGTTTCGGATAATCTGCGGGCAAATGAATACAAGCTGCTTTCGAATGAGTTAGAAATGAAATGAATCTCCTAATTCACCCAAACCTGGAATAGACTTATCATGGGATACCTTATGATATCTTTATTATTTTGGTTAGACTTCTTTATGGTTTCGCGCATTAACTTACTCTCTTGTTTGTCGAAAGATCGTCTTCACAATTTGCACGTATCTCCGCCACAAAATCTTCAAATCTAATCAACTTGGATTATCTTGATTGCGTGAGTTTTTCCTGGTTTTTCATAAGGGCAGCATTTATAGCACTCTCATTAGATCGATTTCACGTGTTCCAAGGGGATTCGCCCCTTCGCAACTAAACATCTAACAAATGATTACTATACTTGGTATATCATATCTTTCGTTTCGAGTATTTTCTTGAGCCCACAGCTCAAATTTCAATATGCTACAGAATCATTTTGAGCCACGCATGTCGTGTGGTCTGTTAGAAAAGGGGTGACTTATGAGGCTTAGACTCGAAAGGAAAGAAATGATATATTCAACTAGCCACGAGCAATCGAGTGGGCAAAACTCTGTGTTTGGTGATTATTTCACTGGACATAGAGTGCCAAAACGGTCGTCGCTAAGATTTAGTGTGGGAAGGGCACCCACAGAGAGTAGCAAAACACGAGAAAGGGTAACTGACCGACTGACGAGACTGTAAGGTCAATACACGTGTATCGGGCTCTATAAGTCAGCCCTTTTCTAACAGACCACACGACATGCGTGGCTCAAAAATGATTTTGTGGCATATTCTTGGTATAAATTAATTTTTCACTTCCTTTATAGATGAGATTTTGAAGCTGTCTTCTGATATTCATGTCTACGTGACTGTTAAACTCTCAGTCTTTGTCGTACTTTGTCAGGAGATAAGTTGATGCACGAAACACCTTTCATGCTTTCTCAACAAATCAGGCGGTAAGAGATTGACGAGATGACAATATGCAACTCAATTTGATCTGTTCTTATCACATGGACTAACATCACAAATATCACACCGTTCATATTCAAAACTTCATGAATTCAATTCGTTGTTTTATGCATCATGAGCAAAGATCATTGAACCTCTTGAGTGTGGGTTTGGCTGTTGTTTGCGGATTGATTGTTTTCGTCCTCGGTGCTGTTGAATGCTAATCGAGTCGATTTTCCCTGGAATTTGGCAAAACGTTTTAGGACACTTCTATGTGTTTAGGGAATTGAATTATTTCAAACATGCCCAGTACCAATTTTTCTACACCAACAGAGAAATGCTTAATGCGTCCACGATGGGAGCTGGTATGCACCTGAGAACTTAGCACCGTCTGTGCCTGAAGACTATCACTACTAATGTTTTACGTATATACAGATTTCACAAACTAGTCTCTCAATTCGGTTTGTTCTAAGAATTTGTCGTACAAAAAATTTGAAATTTTCAAAAATCTAGCCTCAGTAGGCAAAATGAAAATCAACGTACAACATCATCGTGTGCTGCTGGACGAAAACTGCGTCTTTTACTCATTCGTGGTAAAAATATGAATAATGAAGGGAAGAGTGTAGAACTGAATTTTATAAATCTCAAAAAATCAGAATTTCATTTTCGTAAAGTGTTGGGACTGGCATTACATAGGGAAGGATTTTAGTTTTTAATGATATATATCAAAACTAATGAGGACCACTGTTAACATGCTATTCAAACAGCAAAAGAGGCCACAGTTTTTTTTTTTCTTGAAAAGCAGTCGATGATATGGATCATTTTGTAACTATCAGCCGCAATCCATCTACTGAAAAGTGATAGTACAATTCATTGGACGTTGTGCTGTAGTCATAGGCGCCTTTCTCCTTGCCACAATGCAAAGCTTAATGTGGGGGGGGGGGGGGGCAGGGGGGGTAGGGGTGGATCACTGACGAAGAGGCGGAAACCTTCGGAACACGTGTGTGGCTCCGACGTAAGAACATCGCTTAGGCTTCGAAAATTCCTAATAGTAATATTGAATGTATATTGTGATGTTGAAAATAGTCGACGATATGGATTATTTGTTTGATGTTCTGTCTTTTTTTATGCAAAATCTGACAGATAATAGGTGTTTTCACTGTTACGGTCTAAACATAGCTGTGAGAAAGATAGATGGAGAGCCTCAATGGTGTAGTGGGTAACACGTGAGATTTCGTAGAAGGTAATTGGGAGTCAGAAGTCACCTCAAGTTCCGAACTCTGTTCGCCATCTGCGCCACTGTAGTAAAGGAGAGCGTTATTTTCACACAATGGGCATTGAAGCCAACAAATTTGGAAAATATAATTAGACAATACAATAAACGGCAGTACAATAAATAGGAAAGAGCAAAGCTGCAATATCGCTGTCGGAGCTCAAAAGGTTTATCTAAGATTTTTTTCTTGCAACCATGGACAATTAGCACTTTTTTCATTCGTCTACTTCACTTATCCTGTAGTAGTAGCATAATGTATTTGAAATTACTTGTGAGGTCTTGAATTTTTTGATATCTGATCGCTTGTATGTCAACTGAAATTGACTTAGAGTTTCTCAATACTTTTTCACCAGCACTATCCACAGCGCTGAGCTTTTGTAAACTTATAGTTCTACAAAATTATCTCTGCTCAAGATGATTATTTTCTAAAGATTTCTTTATATGAGATTACTAATCGAACTCATGAAATACAATAGACGAAAATATTTTCCATTTTCCATGACCTTCATAGACGACAGATCAACAATGAAACTTGTTATGGACGCAAATACTGTACGTTGTCACAGTTCAAGCAGTAGTCTGTACACGACTTTTTTCGGTGTTTGAGATGCATAACGGGTTGCATGGCCAAGTAGAACGCTTTTGTATTTTTAGTGAACTTAGATCTCTTTTCGGATGAAATTAGCCTCCTTAATAGAATTAAGCAAGTATCGCCTCATATTATGAATCGCCAAATGTCTCCGAAATGAATAGTTAAGTATCCTTGTAGTGAGCAACTTTAGAACAAGTGAACTACACTTTATATACGCTTTATAACGCTCTACGCTCTACGCTTTATAAAATCGATGACCATCCATCAGAAAATCAGATACTTTCAAGCAACATCTCTTCAAAATTCGGAAGAGCTTCCCCGTGCATCAAGCAATAGCTAGAATACTCATTTCATCGCATTTTATTTAGTTTGATTTTCTTCATGTCGATATTACTGAGTTTAGAGCATAGGCCGCTAAGAATGTTCGACCTTTAATCCTTGAACAAAAAAGCTGTGATATCAAGCTGTGGCAATTGAGTTAGAGAACCATCTGGTTCTTCACATCTCTGCCAGAAAAATGTAAATTTATTTGATTTGTTGTAGTAACTTTACATGAACTTAGATGTTACAGTGGTTCTACCGAAAGCAAAATAGTCTAACAACGTCATCTGTGCTCATTAAGTTCTACATGACATTTCAGTGCGTTATTTCTGGCGATTTCTTGCCCGTAACGACGTTTTATGACTTTATGGCTTGTCTCGAACTTGGACGAAGGAATAAATTATTTTTTAGAGGCAATACTTGAGAAAATTCATAATCTGGTGTCCTCGGCATTCACTTCATCAAAGATGGGACTCTAAGCATCACGACATCCATATATTCGGATTTGTGTCAGGGTCTATGTCATTTATGAAGATATCTCGTTTAAGTATCCAAATACAAAAGATTAATTGTAAACGAAAGGCACAGGGCTGCAGCGCAGACGTCACATATTTGAAAACATCCTTTTTCCAATGACTTGATATTGGAAGCATTTCTTTCATTTCTTGAAAAAGCCGAGAATAATCTATGAGGATAAATGTTTGGCGAGTCCAGTATATTGGATATCCACCAAAGACGGATGATGCACCAGCTATTACCGCTGACGGTAAGGGGCTGAAAGATGTTATAAAACTTTACACTGAACGATTTTTTACCAGTAAAAAATGAAAAAGACCAAATATTTTCTATAAACACAAAGGAAATTGAGTGCCAGATGACATAGAAATTGATTGTTTATCAAAATGATACCTTGGAAACTCTTTCGTTGAATATTAACTCCATATGAACAATATACCGTCTATACATAATTACCTAGTGCTTTGAATGCGCCGAACTGGTTCAATTTTGTGGCTTATAATTTCTTCTTTTCCAGCTTTGCTTTTTCACATGAGAGCGATGGGACGATAATCCTAAGAAACCCAAAGTGTCCCACTTTTTTAGGTTAGGAAGTGTTAATGGCTTCGGAAATCAATGTAATCAATACAGTCGTGTCAAGTGATTGCCGTAAAAAAAGCAAAAGTTTGCACGTCTAGAAGAAGTGTTTATAAATTGGATTTACTCAGACATCGTGCCGCTAACTTACTTTACAATAAGGCGGATTTTTCCAACAATGGACGTAAAATCTTCAAGAGATAGCAAACTGTTGAGGTTGAGAGCAATGCCGAATCATGGGAAAGAGTGCCAGAATGTTCCGTTCGTTGAAAATGATAGATGATAGATTTTGGTTGAATAACACTATTTTTTTTCGGCGAGATGTTTCACTAAACTCACATTGAATTCTCCTTCGCGATTCGCTGCACAGCGACAATACTGTTTTGTCGCAACGTGTTGCAATTTTGTTGGTTTTGAACACCTATAAGCTGTAAGAACCAGTTTATATTTTCATCTTTGTCATATCTCCACAGGACAAACAGATCAAGATTGTCGTCATTGGACCAAAGCACCTGCGATAAGCCGTAATAAGCGCGAAATTGTTTTATGTGGATAGTTTGTCTCCATGTTTTGATTTTTTGCCTAGACACTATACAATCTGCATTAAGAAAGAGTGATGTGATTTCCAACATCTTGGGAATAAAACGCAGGTGCTAGAAAATGCTATGAGAAGTGCTAGAAAATGAATAGCGATCAAACAACCAAACCACTAACCATACCATGCACAAAATAAAATACCCTCAGAGTCGGAATTCCAGCGAAACAAAACAGATAGAATAGAACACCTTGTGAGTATCTATTTGAGGGCAATCTCATGTTTGGAGTACGCCTGCGCTTCCGAGATTTGTCCATATTTCGGCATCCTTGTGGTAATACTTTACATCGAACTCGGTCGTGAAAGGAGAGGCAATGGACAAAAGCTGAAACACATAGAAATCGCAGTGAGTTTTCTATGATTCATAAAAACGGATAATCAAGTTTACAAGCAGCTTGACCGACTAAAGGCATCTTCTGAGGAAATGTCAGGAGATCGCGATAAATTCGTAATGAAAAGCTGGAATTGGCTTAGTGGAAAGCATGACAGCAGTAATTTGTTTATAAGGAACTCTATGTCATGCACAAACTACTGAACATGATAAGCAAAAACTTATTGTTTCGAGTGTTTTCTTAACACTTCGCTTAGATTTCAGTATGCCTGATAATTATTTCTGAGTCAAGCATGTGATATGTTATGGGCATCTATCTAGTGGAATACACGTGCTTCACCATTGCACCTCGTCAGAAAGGCGAAGGTTTTTTGATAGTAGCAAACGTTAAAATTCTTGAAATTTCTTTGCTAAATCTTTTCTCAGATATTTCGATAATGAATAGTTTCTTCTGTTTAGCCGTTCCGAGGTGTTATTGATGTTATTTATTGAATATTAGCGAAGCATACAGCAATACAGTCAGTAATGCAGCTTGAATACACAATATTCGAGGTGGCTAACGTTTCGGCGGGTCGCCTTCATCAGAGCCTGGAAAGATCAAATTGATCCACAACTCACTAAGCCAAAAACCTCCATGACCCTAGCAGAAAACGTTAGAGATGTGTTTTGGATCGCATAGTAAAAGCTTCATTTTACCATACCTCAGGCTGATTTTTCCGGCCCGAGTGAGGCACAGCCCACTGATGCACTGACCTTAAGCTGCTTGTCTTCAATTAATAATTGATAGACCCAAATATCAAAAAACGGTGAGTGTTTTAAAATGAAGCTTTTACTATGCGATCCAAAACACATCTCTAACGTTTTCTGCTAGGGTCATGGAGGTTTTTGGCTTAGTGAGTTGTGGATCAATTTGATCTTTCCAGGCTCTGATGAAGGCGACCCGCCGAAACGTTAGCCACCTCGAATATTGTGTATTCAAGCTGCATTACTGACTGTATTGTTGTATGCTTCGCTAATATTCAATAATAACATCAATAACACCTCGGAACGGCTAAACAGAAGAAACTATTCATTTATTCAGACTATGCCGAGGTTAATAGATAGTCGGTCTTGGAATTATTTCGATAATATTGTTCTAATGCCAGAACATGTTTTGCTCCATTCAACTGTCAATCTGAAACTCATCGCTGAATGTTGAGGATATTTTCCTTTCAAAGAATGCCTTAGTTTGCTCAAGCAAGCATTCAGGATGTTTGAAAAGCTCTATTCGGGGGAAAACACCAGTTTCAACACCATCTGTGACTGGCACACCAAAATTTCTCCTCAGAATTTTTAGTTCAATAACTATCAAAAATTGCTCACCCAATCTTTAAGAAAACCTTATTTTATCGTTTTTAGCTGTGTTACAACATTGTAATCGTATCTAAGAATGCTGGGTGATATGCAAGCCATTCGACCTCAGGGAGAAATGAACCAGCGCTCTCCACTCATAGCGTGGGTTATGAAAGAATCAAAAATAAAGCTCTCGGAGTTGGTCAATCCCTGACCCTGAGGGAATCGTCATACATTCGTCTTCAATTTTTAACTTCGTTTGAGGTGATTTAATGCATATCTGGCCCTTACAATGACTCGTGATGGCCTCCCGTTGTATCGAGTCGGTGCTTCTTATCTTCTTAGACAAGTCTAAAACCAATCTGATAGCAGTTTTGCGACCCCGGACGGATGGATGGCTTGGTGATCCATGAGCACATGGTCGAACCAACGATCTTATGTGCGATACAGAGCACCTCTAATCACCGCTCCATATGTGTTCTCTGCGGGTTACATCCCCAGTCAAACATTGCCACCAATGCTAGTTAACACATTTGAAGAAATAGACTGCAAATTACTAAAAGAATAAACGAAATTTATTTCTCGTCAGAAAAGAATGCATTCAGCAGTAGAGAAATGGCTAATACTCTTATATAAAAAATCTTCACCTTATGTCGCAAGTCAAAGTCATTCAATATTAGCTTTACAATGTGCAATGAAGCTCTTTTGCTATTTTCTTCAATGAGATTTGACAAGAGACAAAGGAAAAGAAGAGCTGCACTGCACACTATAGTTTCGAGTTTATTCCGAAGCAAAATTGAGCAATTTTTCTAAGTCACTTGAATCGCAAACTGGCTGTCCACCGATTAACGAAGACAAAAAAATCGGCTCGACTAGCATTCATCAACATTCATGAAGATGACGAAGTGCACAATTTACGGCAAATCTGAAGATGTTCAGCGATGATCGAAGAGAGAGAAGGGAATTTGAATGGTGTAAGTGCTGTGGTTTTCACACTATGTCAGCTAGTATTACAAATATATAATTTTTTTCGTTTTCGAATAAATGTGGTAAGTTGACCGGAATCGTTTATGCATATCAAAATGACGAAAATATTTTCAAGTTGCAAAATAAATGCCGCTTGAGAAATGTGACCACGAGCGTCAATATAGGAGTATGACTTAGAGCGAAATATTTTTGTGTCATGGGACCCAAATTGAGGCTATGCTTTTTCGGGGCCTTTTAAATCTTGTGCAAGCTTATTATTAAAAACAAAGTATGTATTTAAATTTAACGGCATGGCCTTTCATTACAACCTCTTGTGTGGATTCCAGTATGTATAACATTTTATAACATTCGATTCGCTTCTCGGATTCAACGCCCCACAGGTGTTTGAGAACTTACGTAATGTTTCGACTGCCGTTTGACGATTTGGTCTTCCTCATGAATGTCGTAGATTGCTGGTCCAGTAGATTGTCTTATTATCTCGCGGATAACCTAGTTAAGATGTTCTTACGCGACTCTAAGAGAGTGATGACGAACCAGCACCTATGCTTCTTGAAGAATGCGTCACTAACCATCGACAACGCAGAAGAAGGGCTCGTCCTAGTTTACGGAACAGGAAAATCAGTGATTGAATGGGAGTTAACACTTTAGATACGATGTCGATTCCTCGCCTAACACACGACGCTGTTAATTGTCGATGCTGTAGTTTTCTAACAAAATTAGATTCTTTCGTTCAGTGAAGAAAGTTTTTTGACTAGTGAAAGATGGAATGTCACTGAAAAAGCTTTATTTAGGCTGCACTTAGTTGGAACATTGTCATTATTCTGTAGGCAACAATAAGATAATCACTTGAAAAATTGTGTCATCTGATTCACTTGCATCGTGTAAATACTCTTTTAGATGCGTTAACACAAGCTGTTGCGAGAACTTGTTATAAAGTGTATGCTGCAGTAATTGTAAATTTTTCACAGAGTATGGTAAAGCTGCTATTTGTATATGTGCGAATAATCAAATAAGTATTATACAGCAAGAATAGGGATAATCAAATGAGCAGAAAAACGCTGAAAATGGCTAAAAAGTGGTGCAGTTTATAAGCCTTAATAAGCTAAGACGCGGTGCGGCAAACCGGTGCATAGAAAATTATGCATTTTGCACTCAACGTCTCGATAACCGTTCAGAACGTGGTTCTAGTCTAGAAGAGTAGCCAAATGTGCTCTGCTCCTCCAAGGAACAGCACGAGCATCATACTGGCTTTCTATTTTAGTGAGGAGTGTTGATAATTGCATCTCTGAAATGTAGAGTGATGTGCAAAACTTAACCGCCAAAAGTGGCTAAGTGAAATGAATCCTAATTAATCATCCAAGTGCATCTCTCTTATTTCTATTGCGCTTGGATCCTATACAAGTGCAATAGTCGGACCATTTCTCTGAGTAGTGGCTTATACAATAAGTTATAAAAAAAATTCTATCTTAAAAGTTAAAATAGTCTCTTTCCTCATTAAGACAATTAAGCCACATATCGTGCAGCATAATAACTATTCCGCGGTGGTAAAACTCGCGACACTTTGATTTGGAGAAAAATTTGAAGATTTTGCTCAATTTTGTGGATCGACTTCTCGTGGAGATCTCTCTTATGGCTTAAAATTCAATTGATCTCCTTCTTCACAGAGTGTCTTGAAGCGATGCTCATCAGTACGAAAATCGCAGATTTCATCTTTATATGTCTTGCAGAATTGTCGATGAGCCTCAGAACCATTGACTCCAATTTTGTAGTTGAAGTGAGGCAAATTTCTTCCTTGAACAGTTCTATGCTGAAGGTTGTGTAGATAAATGACATGTCCAACAAAAGTAGTTTCCTGATGAACTAAAATTTGCACAAAATACATTTGTAAAAACTATTTTCTCAAACAATACACTAGAACTTTTTTCTACAGCCTATTATATCAGAGGGCGCATGTGGTGCAATGGTTAGAGGTGCTCTGCGTCACACACGAAGTCAGTGGTTCGATCTGGTGCTCATGGCTCACCAAGCCATCCATTCCTCCACGGTCGGCAAATTGGTACCGGACTGATTTCAGGCTTATCTGGAAAGATGCTGCAGCACGACTGTGTTTAGCGGGAGGTCACCGAGAATCACTGTAAAGGCCAGATGTTCATTCAATCTCCTCAAACGAAGTTAAAAATTGAAGACGAATGCATGACACAAGTTGATCAACACCGAGAGCCCTTTTTTAAAATGAGGCTGATTGCCAAACTATTGTTCTTTGTGGTAATAGCGGAAGTCATTTAGGTATCTAAATGAACCACTTATTTCTTCAAAATAACATGCACGGTTTGAATAAAATTCTGCTGACACTCTGGAGTGCATGCTCTGTACAAATGGTAGGGAATTTTACAGAAAGTATTGGCATAAGGATAGTATCTATGCGGTATGAGTAATTTGAAAAATAGAATAAAAACGAGGAGTAGGGAAACAAAAATTCCAGCTACGTGTCTGCCAATGATTGTATTATTGCCATTTACAAGGACCTAGTTTTACATGAGCTAATACCTGAACTATCAAGAACTGACAACATGATTTTTCGAACATCATACCATTTAGAAGATTAGTAGTGTAATGTCGCTTTCCATTAAATATCATTTACTTTAGTGTACTCAATAGAAATACACTCAAAAACTTAGTCGAATTCACTTCGATCTAGACCAGTTCCATTAAAAATTGTCAGTGTTCAATTGGAATCTCTTTCCGCTTCAATTCTTTCCAACCTTTAGTAGATTAGTGTTTCAGGTTCTGTTGTAACACTGTGATCGTTTAAGTTTCACTTCCTTGATCCGGTAATTTTCGTTGAATATCTGTTTGACTATACAGCATGTCAATAATTATCCTCTTAGAGGTACAATACGCAAGACTCTTCCTCGACGATCATGAGGATCATCTTCTAGAAATGACGGATTAGCAGATATCCGTGACTAGCTGCGCGTACAGAACTGGCCTTGAAGAGCCGTTCGAGGTTGCTGCTCGCATGCCAACTGCGCTCGTTCTTTTCCAAGCCCTATAAAGCCTCAGAAATACGCGCTAGTACGTTTGGCTCTCTTCTCGAAAACCTGTTCTGATATAATCCCTCCTTTTTGAAAATTTCTTTATAAATGACGTACATGGTACTTTGTTTTTCAACAGACGACAATCCTGACGGTTACGATG
This sequence comes from Parelaphostrongylus tenuis, assembly GCA_019055375.1. Taxonomy (NCBI): domain Eukaryota; kingdom Metazoa; phylum Nematoda; class Chromadorea; order Rhabditida; family Metastrongylidae; genus Parelaphostrongylus; species Parelaphostrongylus tenuis. The sequence goes on from JAHQIW010001423.1 coordinate 563,039, forward strand.
ATTAGGTGGCAACGAAATATATTCTTAAGCTTATTTATTGCTACATTTATTGTGTCGTTATCTTAAACAAGTTCCTGAATAGTTGGAGTAACAAGAATCTATCCAATAGTCACCTTCAATTTAATCAGAAAATACTTAGATAATGCAGTAAGCTTGTCCTAAATTTTGTGAATTCTCAAGCACTTTTCATTTCCTCCTGATATTCCTATCCACTATAGGCTCATTTGTGAATCCTGTTGCATTTTAAGATCTCTCTTATCGTTTGTCCAATCACTTGCAGGTGCTAATTTTACGTCGCTTATTATTTACTTCCTATTCGTTCTTTACTCTCCAAATGTCTGAACAACATTCTATACGTTTCACAAAAAGCAGTCTCCAGCGCTTGCATTTGAATCGTCTTATGACCAGAATTGCTCCAGGACGGCAATAAGAACCAGCGACCATTTGATAGGCCGATAACTGAGGATATAACAAGCCACTCCTAGCTGTTTATTATTTGGCACAATATCCTTGGAATTATGAAGAATGTGAAATAATTTGTAATGTCTACCATAAGAGCATACGATGATATAATTCATATAGACTTGAGAGAATTGAGTGGTGAGCAAAAGCACTGCCTCAGGAGAGAATCGAACCCGCGTTTTATTCTATCCGGCGACGCGTGCTCTACCACTACACCACCGGGGCACATTTGCACCACCACTCATTTATAATAACTAACACTCGAATTTTTTTAGTATTTTTACTACATTTTTCGGGTGGTGTAGCGGCAGTAACAGTCGTCCCAATGTGGATAAACCGCGGGTTCGATTCCCGACCAAGGCCGTGTTTTTGCTCACCACCCAGTTCTCTTAGGCATATACGAAGCACTATAACACTGCGAAAAATGCAATAAAAATGCTAAAAAATAGCGAGTATTGAAACAATTAATTCTCTTTGAAACAACTTTTGCTAAAAACAGGGTAGTAAAACTTTCTACTCTGAAGAACCTAAAATAATTTATTTCAAAGTGAATGGACTTTCCTCTCCATCTAATGAACAAGACAATTTCATTCACTCATAGTCAATTTGTGTCCTGCATGTCATCTTACACTCATGGGGAATCGGAAATGTGAAATATAGATGTGTTGAAAATTCCATTTGCATCTACGATTTATAAGTGATCATCATAGTGTGGTTTTCAACTTTGTTGACCATTTTATAACAGAAGTCCACTTCCAGAATGCTCATTTGCTGGTTTTCAGTTTAGGAGATACTTGATAAGTTTGCGTTTTCTAAGGTTTAGCCAACGTGAATCACACTTTTTTGAATAATGACCTTCCGTCTTTATATAAGACTTTCACTCCACCGTTTGTGACAAGAAGGCGACCATATGTGGTTTTTCATACCACACTGTAGTATGGGTTTTGATCTTTGGGCTTACGACTGTCAGATATGTTTAATACTTACTCGATACTTCATACTTGAACGGTCTGTCTTCACTAATTGTGCGGACCCAAGCACACATTCCATTCGTCTCTCTGCTGCGCGACAGTCGTCCATGACGGTGGTCTAATTTGAGCATGGCGGCTGCTGCGAGTGTCATACCGTGATCTGAAAAAATCGGCAACTGTAAGTATAGCTCTCTAATTCTTTCAAGAACAAGTTCGTCCAGTGTGTAGGTGGTCGTCCTCGAGGACGCGTACATTGTCGTGCAGTCCACTCCACAGTTCTCACCCGTCTGTCGTCGGTTCTCTTCAGTATATGACCGGTCCATCCGTGTTTCGCTATAGATGTACAGACCTCTGGATCACGAAAATGGGATAGACTCCGAAGATCTGAGCTACGCAAGCCGGCCAGATGTGTGTGCCAATTAAATTTGAGAAGACATCGTTCAAGCGCACTACTATATGTTTGATTTCTATATAAAAGAATATATAAATGTCAAATATCAAGGCTATGACATCTCAGAACGGGATCAACTTGCTTGTTAATCTGTGATTCGATAACTACAAATATTCCAAGACACGATAAATCGACAGACTGTTTCGAGGAGAACTTTTCTGACGTGAAGAGTAGGAATAACTGAATCTAAAGCTTCTACTAATGATCATCAATAAGTCTATCTTTTTTCTCAAGTGTTTTTGAGACTTCGCTCAAAGCAGTATAATCTGTTAACACATTTTGAGCCTTTTACTAGGTCTGTTATGGCACTTATATAGTTCACGAAAAGGATGACAATCATCTTTTACCATCTACGAGCAATCGAGTGTACTACACTGCCTATTCGGTGATTTATCACTTGACGGCGCTTGTAAAAACTTTGGTGACGGTTTCTCCTAGCAGGAATATCTCCCCACGGAACTGACTCAACCCATAGGCAGCGTGCTGCTGACGATTCTGTAATGTCGAAACACCTGTCTTGAACTGTAAAATTGTCTTAACGGACCTCATAAAGGCTCAAAATATGTCATCAAATCCTCCATAAGGTCATTAAAAAGATAATGACCGGACAACCATAATATTAGCAACGTTTCATCTCTCTCTTCCATTTAACCATTACTGAGTTATTTCTATGGCTGCGTAATGATTTTTTTCACGTAGATAGCAATCGAACGGCTCACGGAAAGAAGGCAATGCCACGTTATCAGATTAAATTGCCTAATTTTACCCGTCATTTTCCAATTTATAAACGCCTGTAATGTGCTACCACTATTTCTAATGTAAGTGATTAATCAGCGTATGACTTTACATTCATGCTTGAACGCTGTCAATACCGAAGAAATAAATGTGACTGTCAATGAGCGGATGAGTTTTGCCTATGAGATTGATCTTTCAGAGATGATCGTGGTGCCGATGTTGTTCGCTCTGCTCATTCAGATGTGTGCTGGTGGTGGTGGTGGTGGTGGTGGGGATGGTGGTTATGAAGTGCCTTTTGCGCAACCAGGTCAACAGCCTTACCCTCAACTTTTGCCTCAACCGCTACCTCAACCGCAGCCATCAGGTTACCATCACAGGAGTGCGTTTATTTTATTGCAACAGATTTAACATTAATCTAAAAAATCTTTAACATCCATTTGAGGCTCCAGCTTTTGACATCACTCAGCACTTGAATAAATTCCTAAAGACGGAAAAACTCGAGATTTTTTCGGTATGAACGTATTCTAAACGTCATTCACTTTTTAAATTCAAAATGTGGCAATTTACGATATAAAAAAAAAATGTGAGTTTGTACAATAAGGACGCTCAAATGTCGAGCCGCCTCCTTTAACCTAATCCTTTATGAGATGAAAAGTCTAAAAATGTGTACTTACTTCACTACCCTAGATTGAAAAAACTTTTTCAAGTAGAGCAAGCTTAATGAACTTATTATCAGTTAAAAAGAAAATACTTAGTGCTTAGCTTCTTCAGGAAGTTGTGCTTTTGAACAGATTAGCTTGATACGAAGCAATGAGGTTATGCCTCAAACATTTCAACCCTTTTTCTACCAGTTTTCTTGGCGAATCACGTCTATTTCATATTGTTCTCTTCAGTAAATCCTTACACCCAACCTCCGATAGAGATCATACCGAGTGCGCCGGAAGAATATGCAACGGTTCCGCTTCCAACTAAATCGACGGTATTTTTGCTGAAAGAGACTATGTGCTCTCAAAGAGTTTTGATTAATTTAGGAGTATGAGGAATACGAGAAGAAGCCTATCGATTTGAAACCGAGTCCTTTAGAAGGAGCAGCAGCAGCATATGAGGTCTATGAAGTCATCGCTATTTTTTTATTGCTGTTGTTCTTATTTTTTGATTTCAACCTCGCTAACTGGACCAAGGTTCAAATTATTTTCTATCAAAAAACTTGTTTATTTTGATCTTGTCCACTCGTTCCGATGCTGTTTAAAGGAAAAGTGATTACTTCCATATTTCTGTCTCATCTTTTCACAATTTATTTAGGAAAATTGGTGATGACATTTCAATATCAGCGTTTTTTTGCTTTCTCTAAAGATTTACACATTGTCTGATGCCTGACTGGTTTTTCAGCAAGTATGAAATATTCTGCTGCTGTATACGATACTTTATAGACTCCTTTCAAACCATCGTCGACGTACATTCGTGAAGTGGCATACCATCCATATCCACTGCCTCTGTCGCCGTACAGACCACCTCCAGTTCATCCACCACCTGGTGATTATGCTGGTATACTTTTTGTACTGCTATCATTACGAACTACCCTTTTTTCAAATAAAACTTGAATGGTTGATATTCCGCTCTTCAGATTCGGTGATATATACCTATCTCAGAACGTGGACACTCTATATATCAAATTATTTGAATATTATTTCATATATTTAGTAAAAGTCTAATCTAAAATTAATTCAAAAGTCTTGTTATCATGATAAACCCTCACCCCTGGAACACTTATAAGATAGGTCACCAGCGTATTGTGACATACGGTTAAAAAATATCGGATTAGTACAATACACACTATGCCACTGAATTACTACCATTACATTGTCACTCTTGATTATACTTCATGATAAGATACAAATCATTTTTGAGCGATGCCGAGAAAAATGAGAATTCTCTTCTGAACAAACGAAATGCATTACATACTGGGAAGAAAAAAGCTGAAGTGATTGGAAAAAAACTCCTTATTTCGACAAATTTGCAATTCATTTGTCAACTACAACACTTACAAAAAAGGAATATAGAAGAAGAACGTGTAATACTTTTTTTTACAAAATTCGATTGTGGCACCTGGTCACCGCCACTAATTTGTCGAACTGCCGGGAACCTCATCAACTCAGTAGAAGAAAAACTTTCATGGGATGGAAGGCGTAAGTTGTCGCGTAAATCCTAGAGCTCCTTCCAAAGTCGTTGGCTTCCCGTAGTGGATATATTCCTCTTTCAACCATTTCCCTAAGAAAATGGGCTTCTTTCTGATTAGGAGAGAGCAAATGAAAAACAGATCCATTCGCTGGAGAGAAACTTTCCATAGGAGTGTTAGTAGCCATTAGAAAGATGAGACTTGAGGCTACAGCCCCACGTCGCCGGCTTTTTGAATCAGCCCTTTATAACGCCATAACATTCAAAATAAAATTATGTTTCATAAAATCACGTGCTTTTTCTCTTATCTCGCTTATACTTCGTTCCACGAAACTTCTTGCCTAAAGTGCTAGTGCTCGAACTATAGCACAAACTTCGAAGAACTCGAAAACTTACTTGCTTTTTGAAAAGCTTTCTTAAACTTTTGATCTCCTCAGGTCCTTGATTTGCGCTTTAAACCTAGCTGGAAAGAGCTCTTTCTCTAGACTATTAGTAACCATCCGATACCGTAATGTTTCCTGATTCTAGCAATGTGCTTATTTTCTGGGAATAAGGTTTAACAGAGAAAATAAGGTCGAGTTTCACTCGACAAGGTGAAGGACCGAAGAAGGGGGACGATCGATTTAATGTTATTCAATTGAAAAATTTTTACTCCGCTTTAACGGAAACTCCAGGCAAAACGGCTGACTGAGATACTAAGGAAATTCTCTTACACATTGATGAGCTTTTCGGCTTCCAGCGAATCACACGCTTGATAAAAACCAAGGCGAAAGTAGAGTGTAAAATATAATTTTTAATATCGATGTCACCGCGTTATAAAGAGGTGTTTCCGAAATCCGGCGACGCGGAGTTGTAGCTTCAAGTCCCAGCTTTCGAGTGGTTACTAACAATCCTATGAAAAGTTCTTTTCCGGTGAATAAGATGGGCGTTTCTTTTGTTCCCTCCTAATCAGAAGAACCGAAAAAGGTTAAATAAGTTGGAGCTTTTGACGGCACATTCACCCTGACCACAACGACATATCCATTTCCCACGAAGGCGGAATTCAGCCATTCGCGAAGACCTATAGAGAAATGTTTGAAAGCTCCATCTTGCATATAATTGAAATCTTCATTAACTTCCCAAGGACTATTATATGGCCACGTTCTATCTTGATAGATGACGCATGATTACTCAACATGTGCAACTTCTAGGTTTGTGGGAATTGATAGGGGGGAAAGGCGGCCGCTTTTTGAGTACCACCCACATATCCTGTAACCATGAGTTTTGCATGACAATTCTTGATCATCTCTGCATAAACATGACCCTCTCGCATTTTCTCTCTCCCTCCCTCTCTGGAGATCCCTCATCATCTTTGAATTTGAACAAGAAATCTCCAAACCTCTCAAAGTAGCGCTATCTGATCACGCTCTTCCACTGCAAGAAAATCGGCTATATTTTCAGAAATTCCAAATTTCAAGGATAATAGAACAAAAGACGACAGCACAGATTTAGTTATCATAGAGTAAGGAATATGCACTAAGATTTAGAAAAAGTATTACAATACATAAAAGTAGAAGGAGGAAAGTATGACTTACGTTTAGGTACCCAAGAACGCTGAGTGACATGTTCAGCTTGGGAACTCAAGAAAAATTTGAATTTGAGTTTCACCCCTATCCCTTACCCCAGGAGTGCTAACCATAACATTAGCAAAGCTCTCGCTCTGCTACTACCACTGAAATAGAAGAATCGAAACTGTTAGCAACCAATCGCCTACAAGTCTGGCCTGGTAAGCACTTATGGGAGTTAAACCTAAGTTAACAGTTATTGGATATGAAATCTAAAAGAACTATTCATCTTACTGCCTTTATATCAGTGCCATGGCCTCGAAAAGAGTGATAGCAACGCAGGAGCTTTAGTAGGGGAGAGTGGTCAGTAGGTTCTTGCTGGTAGGTTGAAATGCGCATTGAACTCACGCTTGAGAATGCAAATTCTATAAATCACTAGGCATTCTTGCATTCATAGCAATTCACTAATGTGGAACTGGTAAATACTATTTCTCATAGGTAATAAACTAGAACTATTTTGAAATCCTAATTTATTTTCCAATTACCTTATAGACGAAATGTAATCTTCGAGTTCCGACTGCATATGTTTTCTCAATAATTTTTCAGGGCATTATATGCTTCATAGAGTAATAGGTTTGAAATTTAAACGAGAGAAAGAATTGTAATAAAATTTTATCACAACTCAATGGTGAAGGTACATGATTTCAAACTAAATTTTCCCATAGAAAGGCTTTCTTGACAACTAAAAATTACAGCTTGAAATCAGATGCATTGGTTTTGACCATTTTCTCCCTTTCAAACACGATGAAAACAACGTTTAAAAAATTAGTATTCGGTGTTAGCCATTAATAATTTCAGAGAATTTCAGTGCTCAAATATCACAATGCCATAGCTGCGTCATTTGGAGAATTTCTTGGCTCATCGAACTGATTGACAGAAATAAGCAAAACACTGATGTAATAGCCCGTCATTACAGTGCTTGATTCAATATAATAAATTCAAAAACTCCAAAGGATTGCTTTCCTAATAGCTGCTTTTTTTGATTGAGCAAGAGCGCCACCGTTAAAAACACAGCAGAATTCAATTTTCGAAAATTCTTCGGATGCACTGAGAAAGCAAGAAATTTAGGGTGTCCTATGGTGCCGCCACCTCACTACTATCGTATTCCTTCTTATATGCCAAGAGGATACATGGCACCATACGCTCCAACACCGGGTTATGCAGTCGCTCCTGCGCCTTTACCACATCGGCCACCGCATGGTTTGTCAAAACTTTTATCTTTAACGTAATAATTAGGAATCTGTCAATCAATTACCCTATACAAATCACATGGTCATCAGACGTTACGGTTGAAAAAGTGTTTACTTTTTGCTTGCAAATTTGTCGAGGGGGTCCACAAAATCATTTGTGTTATTTGAACAAGTGACAAAAGCGTCAAAAGTAAAAGGATTTCACAGCTTCCGTCTCGAGTGTTTTCTTAAGACCACACTCAACTTTCAATATGCCTGGTGATCATTTTTGAGCCATGCATGTGATCTGTTATGGAGTAACTTATAGAGCCCGATACACGTGTTTCGGTCTTGACAGCCTCATCAGTAGGGCCGTACTCTTCGTCTTTAGGCAACCTCTTGGGGTACCCAACCTTATAGTGATAGGATAATAGTGAGAGTTAAGCTTAGTAGTCAAATTCATAACATATCAAATATAAATGGCATCAAAGTGGGTTGTTAACGGCAATAGGATCTCTAAAGAATTGTACAGGCATGGGCCAACCGCCACGGTACCAACCGCCACTCAACGACTGCTTGTGGTCGCTGCTCCGCAGTATGTGGACCACATGCCAGACGGGTAGGCACACCTTTACGAGTGTCACATTTTGCGCACAAATAATCTCACAAAAACGCGATTTTTTTAGAAAATTTTAGATTTTCGCCAAATCAGCAAAGACCGTCTCATCGACAAAATCGAACACAACTACTGGAATAAACGAGACCTTTTTGGATGACACTCGATGCACAAGCAAAAAATTGAAAGAGATAATGGAGAAGGTGGGAAATCAGTCATTCACTAATCAAACCGCCTCTCTGAAAGTTTATTCCTCTGCCGACAATTTCAATAGTAAATCAACACAATGCTTTAGCTAACGTTTTGTGAACCATTTGGTCCTGTTTTGTATCTAGACACCTTAAGCAAAATATTTTGAATTCAATCAAAAAGAAACAAAATGAAAGCAACCTATTTATGGATGTCTATGTATTGAAAAAATACGTGATGCGCTTCAACGAATACTGATCGACGAGAGCCGTTACCGACCGGATTCCTAGGGATATCAAGCGCTCTAAAGGAAGACCAGCCACCCCAATGTCCAATTTCTTCACGAAAGGCGTAGAAGAAAGAACGATGCCCAGCGAATCTCTAGAGAGAGGAGGAAACACTGGGCTACTTGCGCGAGATAGGGAAAAATGGAAGTGTCGCTGGTACCCGCTCGCATCACTCGACGATCAACAGGACGACAGGTGATACAGGTGATGTGTTGGAGGGATGTCTACGCAATCACTACCACCCGTAAGCCGTTTACTGAAAATGGGTGCTAACATAATATGACTGCTATCACTTAACCGTCTCCTGATCGCTGATGTAAAGTAGGATTCAGTGAGGGACGTGTGACTCTGATGAAGCGCGCGATACGGCTGAAACGTACCTAAAGCAGCGCAAACTAACCTCAAGAAGGCTTCGAGGATTCTCGAAGAAGACTTATTTAGGAAAGATTATCTTAGCGCTACTTCATTAATCGCCTAATAGTTGGATTTATATATTGCTTCAATTTTATAAGTCAGCAAGCTATAATAAATATTCCAATAGATATCGTTCCAAACGCCGTCTCTAGCAAAACGGCTTATTCAGCGAATGGCTGAGAAGGACTTTAAAGGTAAGCTCCTTTATTGAAACCTTGTTCAAAGCGCAATAGCTACTGATTTTCAGGATTTATTTCTGTGTTTTGTTCGAAGGAAGACTTCACCTACGTGTCACGTAGTGACACCTACTGCCAGATGGAAAACAACGCAGTTTTGTGCTATGCCTTCGAGCATAATTGAAGAACGCCAGTGCTGTTATTTGTTATGGAAAACTTCATCTAGATGCAACTCGACTGGGGTCATATCATTTCATTGTAACATATGATTTAAACGTCCAAATGAGAAGAATGAAGAGCAGCTCCGGTTTCTCACTTCTCATATAGTTAGAATACCTTGCACATTCAGCTTCTGCGAAAATCTTCTTATTTTACCGCTTGTTATTCTAAGTGGCAGAATGGCTGATCTTAGTTTTGTGGTTTAAAATAGTCTTGCAGATGTTTGCGCTACTACAACTATGTTGTTTATTAGACTATGCAGAATAATTCGTAACAGGTTCCATGTCTACTGTGTTTCATATTGATATAAAAAGTTCACTGTTTTCTCCGCTATTTTCCAAATAAAGAGCTAACTTGAAATTTGAAAAAGTAATTGCAAGGAATTACGTTCCAAGAAAAGGGTCCTTAATTGAATTAAAGTTCACTTTCGTTACTGAGGATTCTGCAAAAGTATTCCGCAAATTTTCAAAAGATTGCCGAATGAAACTGTATCTTTAGAGAAAATTGCACTTTACTATGCCAACTGAAGTTTCCTCGCCTTCGAATACTGGAAATTAATGATGGTCAATAATAATTTTATGTGGGCAATCAGTCGTCGTTTCACCTTTGATCGATCAGTCGTGTCATCGTAGAATTAATAGAAGAATCCGGTTGGCTTTAAGAGATTGATAATCAAAAGGCAGCAAACTTCTACTCCACATGGGCTGGCGGCTAGTTGAACAACACCTGAAAATGCTCTAATCTGAAAACACAGAGTTCAAGAGACGGACATCTTGAAGAACATTCTTTGTGATGAAAAGGAGAGAAAACATCAAGTAGAAGAGTAATGTAACCCGTGAAGCACGGAATGTTATTTTCCTCAAGTATCAAAATTCCTGATGTTGTTCCATATCAGATGTTTTGAGAATATATTTCACCTAAGTACAAACACTTCGTCGAGATCTGAATGATAAAATTACATAAAAATGGACGATTTAATAGATCGAAAAGTTTTGAATGATATCTACCTTTTGTTTGCAACTAATCCAGTCGAATTTAACGCTTTGGGGAAGAATGAAGCAGATTACGGTGTGTATTTTTCTGGACGCTTTATTGATCCGTCTTCGCAGCCTTTTCTTTTCACTGTGCGGATCCCAACTCTTCTAGTATTCAATCTGTAAATTCTTCTTCTTGAACAGCGTAGAATACTGGTTGAGCGAGTCTCCTTGCAATCTCGAGAATAGCGTTGCTGAGGCGTTCCATGAGACGTGGTTGTTGAGCGCAGGAGAGAAGTGAAGGTGGAGCTCGGTCCCCACGCGCGCCGTCACGAGCATCACTGCCACTTGGCCAGGAGCCTAACATGTTAGAAATTTCCAGTCTTTCTGAAGGCTTCTAAAGATCATTTCTATCACAACTAGTGAGTAAATCACTAGAGTTTTGTATGCACATCCTTTTTCAATTTCCAAATACGTGTTAGCTATTTATTTTCTAACCAGATTAGTCGGCGGAGCAGAGGTGTTCAGTCAAGTGTTGTTCAGTGGATGAAATACCTTGAGTCAAAGTCTCTTATAACATGTGATCAACTTATTATGGAGTATATCAAAGTATTGAATATATGAAATTTTCGTCAATATTCAGTCGATGAACGGAATTTTGCTAATGACACATATCGGCGGCCAGCTCATTTTAGGTTTTTTTTTTATTATAAGGGAACAGTGAAAAACCGATGTCGTTGGCCGAAGAAGATTTTCCGTAGGAGTGTTAGTAGACATTCAAAAACTGAGACTTAAAACTACAGTCACACGTGGCCGGTTTTTCAAAATACCCCTTTATAACATTGTAATGTTCAAAGCAAAATCATATTTCATGAAACCAAGTGTTTTACTACAAAATTTCTCTACACATTGCCATGCTTTTCGGCTTCTAGCGAATTATACGCGTGATAAGAATGGAGGCAAAGGGCGAATGTAAAACACAATTTTTGATCTGGATGCTACAACGTATAAAAAGGTGTTTTGGAAAAATTGCGACATGAGGCGGTAGACTCAGTTGTCTCTTTCGAATGGCTACTAGCACTCCTATGAAGAGTTTTTCTCCAGGGAAAGAGATCATTTTTTATTTGTTCCCGCATAGTCAGAAAGAACCTAATTTTACTCTAACTTTCTGACAGACATTCTTAGGCTTCTAAGTCCTTTATTTGATAACTTACCCATCGTCGAGCGGTTAAGCAAATTCTTAATCCCATCCTTGTATAAGCACATGCCACTTACACTAGGTGCTCAGCCGGTGAATTTTATACCTGTGAAATCCGATAAGGATATGAGTTGTTTTGAGCCGATAGGTCTAGTACTATGTAGACGCCTATTTCGTCCTATTGGGACTCATGAGTACCACCCTCCTCGGTTCCATCGATCCCTTGAGGCTAAATAATCCTTTAAAAGAATCGACGCCGCATAAAAAGTATTAGCCACCGCAGGTCGGATGATGGCATTACCTGACGTGGTGACCGGCAGTGGACTTGCGGCTTCTATATAAATCATACATCTGCGCTTTTATAATGTGTCATACCTTTTTTACTCGGCGCCGACTTTTAGAGGATTATTTACCTCAAGGGATCGACGGAACCGAGGGAGGGTGATACTGATGAGCCTCAATAGGATGAAATAGGCGCCTATATAGCGGTAGACCTATTGGCTCCAAACAGGTCATATCCTTATCAGATTATTTCGTTTTGAGCGAGTCTGTATAAGAGCGGTCGATACCTGTGAAATTGATCAACATGCTAATTCCTACTTGTCCAGCTTGTGATTGAGCTCAAACAATAATGCACTTATTGGACTGATCAGTGACGAAGATAATGAAAAACAACATATGACAATGCCATGAATCATACTTTGAATCGCTCAAATTTCTGAATGCTTAGGGGTTCGCCTGCCGATTTCCATTTGCTTGTAAGCTACCAAATTTCAAAATTAACAAATAAAAAAAGCAAAAAATAAGAGCACATGTGGCGCAGCGGTTAGAGGTGCTTTGAGTCGCACACTGCGTCGATGGTTCTATAACGCGCTCATGGCTCACCAAGCCATCCATCCCTCCGGGATCAATAAATCAGTATCGGAGCGCTCGCAGACTTGTGTGGAATGTTAAGCACCACTGACTCGATACAGCGAGAAGCCACTGCGAGTCATTGTAAATGCCACATATACACTCAATCACCTCAAACGAAAGTAAAAATTGAAGGCTTATGCACGCCGCATTCCTCGGAGGTTTTATTGACGCCGAGAGCTATATCCTTCATCCTAATCCTCTCTATTTCTGCACACTTTCAATCTTTCTATACGCATGTCTCCTCCATCGCAGAGGTTGCTTGTTCAAAAGAAGGGTTTTCTGCAGTGATCAGTTTCAGATAATTAACGTAGCATTTATTTATTTTTACACAACTCGTCAACACGCTCATTGTGCGGTTTCAAAACTTCTTACTGACAATTAGTTTCCTTGCTTTTGTCCCCATAGAAGTCTTGGAACATTTCTCGTACTGCTTCAACCGTGCTTAAGATGTTTGTCCTCTTCATAAATATCACAAGATTTTGCTCGATTTGATTTATGCACATTCTTAATCAATTCCCCAATTAGTTCCAGCTTATTATATCAACACTTCCGATCAACTATTTTGAGACCTCTCTCAAAATATGCATATTTTAAGCCTTTTATGAAGACTGTTATGGCACTTATGCAATGCTGGATACGTGTTTCTGCTTTCGGCCTCATCAAAAGAAACACACGCCATGATGATCCTACCAGCTTACGCAGTGTAACTTGTACGGCTTCGATTCCCTATAATAGGGGCGAGCAGCCGAAGACACCGTGTCACTGATGGGGCGAAAGGCCGAAACACGTGCCTAGCACTGTAGGAACGGCAGAATAGGCCTCATAAAAGGCTTAGAATAGCTATGCTACCGAGATGTTAACGTATTTCGATACCATGTTAATCGACGGAACTGAAGTTTCAGTCAGGCACACTCCCTTGAAAAAATGCTTCTAGCCAAAGTATCTCGTAATCCGTGATCATCATATGATGATTTATGAAAGTATCAAATGTATCAAGCAACGACTCGTCAATATTCAACTCTTGGACGAAATTTTCTTGATGACGCTTATCAGAAGCTAGCGACGTTTTAGTCTTATTTTCTGGCAATCATTGCCTAAGCTCCTAAGTTGTTTCATTGTTAGGTTATCTATTTTTTCAACAGTCAGAGAAATTCTTGATTTACTTCCTGTACATCTACATGTTGTCTTCACTGGGTGCTCGTAGGCAAATTTTATACTGTGGCATCAGTTAAGATCTTGACTGCTATTTATTCTACTTGTGAATGAATTCAGGAAATAACGCATTCATTTCACTGGCAAGTGACTAAGCCTTGGAAAAACAACGTATGATATTGTCATGAATCACACTTTGTTGAATCGCTTAATTTACGGTATGCGGCGTGTTCTCCGGATTCCAGTCTTCTCCGTGTGCTCGAAAAGCCATCAGTTTATGAACACTTAGTTATTTATCTATGCTTACTTATAATATGCATGCCTCGTTCTTGGCCGAGATTAATTGGTCAAAAAGAGAATGAATTTCTGCAGTTGTGCTTCTGATTATTAACGTAAAAATTTACTTTATTTATTCTGCATAGCCTGTCATTACGTGTATTGTACGATTTTAACAATTCTTCGCTCAAGTCGTTTCTTCCCATTAAGCGTTTCTCGCTTTGCTTCTACTATTGTTTAAGGAGTTCGTCTTTTGATGAATGTCGTGGAGCTTTAGTTAATCAGGTGAACCTAATGTAGAAAAATGGCCAGACTAGGGTGTTCCCATGTGATAGCAAAAAAGTGTAAGCGGGGTCGAGCTGGCACCCTGGCTACCCGATAACCTGCCTCATTAACCACCACCTCATCACTCTTCATCAATATCGCCTGTAATTAATGACGACCACCATGCTCAAGTTGAAGCATCTCTGCTTGTGCTAGTCAGTCGGTACAAACTCTTCAGCGAAATCGACGCTAGCTGAGCTCTTCTTCTCCAGGAATTTAAGGGAGCACCATAGTTGGGCCTGATTTTCCGTCAGGAGTAAACCATTGAGTACATGAAATTTTTGTTGTGCCATGAATACATATAAAGGATAAAGGATAAAGCTCTCGGCGTTGATCAATCCCTGAGGGATGCGCCATGCATTCGACTTCAATTTTTAACTTCGTTTGAGGTTATTGAATGCATATCTGGCCTTTACAATGACTCGCGGTGGCCTCCCGCTGAACCGAGTCAGTGCTGCTTATCCTCCCAAACAAGTCTGAGACCTGTCTGGTACCATTTCACCGACTCCGGAGGGATGGATGGCTTGGTGAGCCATGAGCGCGAGATCGAACCATTGACCTCGTAAGCGACGCAGGGCACCTCTAACCACTGCGCCACATGAATATACATATATATATATATATATATGCAAGCAAATAGGCATACATATAGTTCAAAAATTGTGATCGCCAATATATATATATATATATATATATATATTTACAGCCAAAATATCGTCACTCTATACCGACATTTACATCGACGAAAGGGAGTGGGTTCGACAAGGCGGTACAACCTCGCCAAAATTATTCACTGCCATCATCCAAAATGCCATGCGAACATTAGAATGGTATGACGATACTCATGATGTGGGAGTGAAAATCGACGGTAGACAATTAAAATGTTTTCGCTTCGCTGATGATAACGTCCTTATAATTTCAGGCTTCAGCAGGCTGAACGAATGTTGGCCGATTTCGACAATGCTTGTGGAAGGATTGGTCTTCTACTAAATCTAGCGAAAACAACATCTATGAGGAACGCATGGGTTTAGAATGCCTCATTTACGTTCAACAACCGAAAATCCTCGAATGCTCCAGCTACTTCTATCTAGGTCGTGAAATCAACATGAAGAACGACCTAACTCCAGGGTTGAACAGGAGAAAACGAGCAACTTGGGGAACGTTTAAGAACATCGAAGATGTAGTGAAGGGGACAAAGAACATCCGACTTTGAGCCCACCTTTTCCACTCGACTGTTATCTCTGCGTTAACGTATGCAACAGAAACCTGGTCGCTGGCGTTGTTGAAAGCGCGCAGTCGAGAGGTCAATGTTAGGAGCATCCCGTATCTTGCAAATGAGAGAAAGGGTCCGAAATTTTGACCTGCGTAATAGACGAAAAGTTAAGGATGCCGTCTACACACCAGACTATCAAAAATTAGAGGAGGCGGAGGCATAATGCGCTTCAACGACAACCGATGAACGAGAGCAGTTACAGACTGAATTGCTTTAGATGTCAAGTGCTCTACAGGAAGATCATTGACCCGACAGTCCAATTTCTTCACGAAAAGCCTATAAGAGAGATATGATGCTCAGCGAAATCCTAAAGCGAGGAGGACCTATGGGGCTACCCTTGCACACGGTAGGGAAAATTGCTGCTGGTACCCGCTCAAGTCACTCGTTGACCGACAGGAGGACAATGATATATATATATATACATATATATATATACATATATATACATATATATACATATATATACATATATATACATATATATATACATATATATACATATATATACATATATATATAATATAAGAGCGCATGTGGCATGCAGTTAGAGGTGCTCTGCGTCGCACACGATGTCAATGGTTCCGATCTCGCACTCATGGCTCATCAAGTCATCCATCCCTCCGGATTGATGAACTGGTGCCAGAGTGATCTCAGACTCGTCTGGGAGGATAAAGGGCACTGAGTCGGTCCAGCGGGAGGCTACCGCGAGTCATTGTGAAGGCCAGATATGCATTCAATCACCTCAAACGATGTTAAAAATTGAGCACGAATGCATGGCGCATCCCTTAGGGATTGATCGACGCCAAGAGCTTTTTTTTCGCCATATCTTTTGAATAAAAAATTCCTGGCCATACTTTTGCTATGTAGGCTTCAATATCTGAACAGAGTCTAGGTGAATTATGAATATAGTCAATGGGTAGAAATTTCTTTGAACCTCGTTATATTAAGCACTCAGAGTTTATTTTAATCGTTATTGAGACTGAATTATTTGGTGCTAAGTTGTTAAATTTCCTCTTGCTGTAATTGGTCATAAACATAGTTAGGTAAAAAAGGGTGCTTTTTACTACTGGACCTTCTTAAATGTTCCAAACAAACTCGGTGTTTTTTCTCGGTTTCTGTAAGACTTTTAATCAGTAGTGCACGCTTCAAAAAACTTCAGTGGATATAGTAAACACCAAAAAATATTGATGAAAAGATATTTGAAAAGATACTGAATTGTGAACAAGTCAAGAAAAACTCGAATATTCTCTTAGGAAAAATACTTCTCCCTGAAAGTTTACTTGCACGAAACTTTTGAAATTCAAAGCAAGCACTTGATTATCATCTTCTTAGCTCTGGTTTCTTTCTCAAAGTCTTCTCATTTGAATCTTATGTCAATCTACTTTATATTTTTAGAGAAGTTGTTCGAAATAGTTTTGGATAACTCACAAGAGGCTGTAATACATCTGCAGACGAACAACAACGAAAGAAATGTCAATCATTGAGAGGTATTTCCATTGCTTGAGCTCAAAATATCACTATTCGCAGATCTAACTTCAATCGCTGCTTAATTCACTTTCAACGGCAGATAGCCTGCCATGTGAAGTGTGAGCACAAGAATGTTGAGATACGAGCAATATGATTCTTGATTTTCTTCTTTGAGCAGAACACGAGGTGTTACCTTGAACTTTATTCGATAGCTGACGTTTCGGCAGTTCGCCCTCTTCAGAGCCTGGAAAGGTCAAAATGTTTGCAATACAATCAGTCAAACACCTCCATTACTTCTCTAGAGAAAATCACCAGACCTAGATTTCAATCGCGTCAAGCAAAAATCAACACTCAACATACTCACCGCTTTTTATATATGTTCCACCGAATGATTCAAGTGGAGACCACCGCAAGGAGATCACATAGGCTCGTAATGCACCTCACCCATCAAAATAACAGTCTTATATACTGGCTCATATCACGAGTGTTTACAAGGCATTCCTCCCTGCGGTTCATGGTTGAATTGGTCGTATTAATCCAAAATGCTTCCAAGATCTTTCGCGCTGATGTTTTTTGCTCCTGCGCAAGGATGGTGACTTCGATTTCAAAATCAACTCCGTCGTGCTCCTGTGCTCTATGCGTCCCTAGCGGGGTGTTTCGTCTATTCATACGCTTGTCAGCTAGGTGTTCTTCTACGCGTGCATAGAGCGGCCTACCCGTTTCGCCTATATATTTATCACTACACGCTTTGCAAGAGATTAGGTAGACGGTTAGGACATATTTTACAATCTTTCGTTATGCAGAGACGGTCATTTGAGCGGTTTCAAACTAATTGGCGTTTTAGAGTATTCGGTGGTATTTCTATAATGGCCACCGATTGCTCTAAACCCGCTCTTTTCAAACATCGTTTAATAGCTGTACTAATCTCATTTGAATAGAACGGGATGATAAACGGGACATTCCTTTCATTCATGTTTTCGTTCGGAGGCGCATTATTTCCTCTAAACCTAAGCCGAGGGGTTACAAATTCGTATCCATTATAAATGGCTATTTCCCGAGCCAGTTTCACGGATTCTACTCTCTGCTCCTCCCCGGTACATAAATTGGCTGCTGTTCGAAACATGTTTTCTAACAAAAAAAACAAACAAAACAAACATGAAACAAGAAAACATGTTTCGAACAGCAGCCAATGTATGCACCAGGGAGGAGCAGAGAGTAGAATCCGTGAAACTGGCTCGGGAAATAGCCATTTATAATAGGTACGAATTTGTGACCCCTCGGCTTAGGTTTAGAGGAAATAATGCGCCTCCGAACGAAAACATGAATGAAAGGAAAATCCCGCTCTATTCAAATGAGATTAGTACAGCTATTAAACGATGTTTGAAAAGAGCGGGTTTAGAGCAATCGGTGGCCATTATAGAAATACCACCGAATACTCTAAAACGCCAATTAGTTCGAAACCGCTTAAATGACCGTCTCTGCATAACGAAAGATTGTAAAATATGTCCTAACCGTCTACCTAATCTCTTGCAAAGCGTGTAGTGATAAATATATAGGCGAAACGGGTAGGCCGCTCTATGCACGCGTAGAAGAACACCTAGCTGACAAGCGTATGAATAGACGAAACACCCCGCTAGGGACGCATAGAGCACAGGAGCACGACGGAGTTGATTTTGAAATCGAAGTCACCATCCTTGCGCAGGAGCAAAAAACATCAGCGCGAAAGATCTGGAAGCATTTTGGATTAATACGACCAATTCAACCATGAACCGCAGGGAGGAATGCCTTGTAAACACTCGTGATATGAGCCAGTATATAAGACTGTTATTTTGATGGGTGAGGTGCATTACGAGCCTATGTGATCTCCTTGCGGTGGTCTCCACTTGAATCATTCGGTGGAACACATATAAAAAGCGGTGAGTATGTTGAGTGTTGATTTTTGCTTGACGCGATTGAAATCTAGGTCTGGTGATTTTCTCTAGAGAAGTAATGGAGGTGTTTGACTGAATGGATTGCGGACAATTTGACCTTTCCAGGCTCTGAAGAAGGCGAACTGCCGAAACGTCAGCTATCGAATAAAGTTCAGTGTAACACCTCGTGTTCTGCTCAAAGAAGAAAATCAAGAATCATACTGAAGCATGCCGAGGTTAATAGACAGTCGGTCTTGGGAATACGAGCAATATTTGGAACCTGATGTAGGTCGGATGAACTAGAGCTTCTATTACCCTTTTCCGATACCGCCTGCATTCGTACTCTCAGTATGTTTTGAAGGCGAGATCATACCTTCAGGTGTCATACTTATTCTCTGTAGCTTATTTACCTTCACTTCATCATTTCATTAGACCACTATCACATTTAATCTACAGCGCGGACACCAGTACTTACAGCATTCCATTCGTATCCTCGCTTGCTTGAGAACTTCAACTTCCTCACAAGCGTCTCAGAATACTGCTAGGCCAGGTCTCCTTGTGATCTCAAAAATGTCCAAGTTGGGTGCTCCATAGTGCGTTCGTTGTTGATTGCCTGAGAGTGTTGGGGAGGAGAAGGAGGGGGGGGGGGGGGGGGGGGGGGGAGATGGGAGATCAGTTGCGCGTCGACCTTCGCCGAGCATCACTAACTATTCGGCCGTATCTATGCGCTAGCTTATCTTGATGCAAATTCTTCCATGGCTTTTCGCAATCAATCGATAGTATTTCACATTGAGTACGACAAGGTTTTGGCACTACCGCCTCTTCTCCGCGTGCGCGGCTAGCAGTCCATTGTCACAAGCGCTTAGTTATTTCGTCTTAGGAGAAAGGTTGCTGGTTTGATTCCTCCCACGATTCTTCAAAGTAGCTTTTTTTATAATCAATTCACTGTGCACCATGTCACTGCAAACCATATCGGTAGCGTATTATATCACACCATATCTCATATCGTAATACCGTAACACAAACGATTTATTCATTTCGATCATTTATTCAACGATCTATTTCCTATCAAAAACTTGTGATCTAGTAACAGCTGGGCGTTTTTTTTTGTGCTATAGTGACAAGGTACATAGAATTTTCAATATATATGCTACACCCAAGTTTGTCGTTAAGCGTCGTAGTAGGAGATCAAACCAGCAACCTTCTCCCTACCGCCAGCATCAGTAAACACTCGGCACTAGGGCTAACACCGTGACCTTGTCGTACCCAAAATGTCGAAACAGCACGGCTAGCCTTGTTCATGAGAAGTTGTTTTCTTACTCATTTTCTATTTGACTATGAAAAAAGTCATTTGCCTCAAGTGTCCGTTTGCAAGATGTTCGGTAACGAGTTCTGTTAATAACATCACGCAGAAAATGAAGAATAGGGTTTTGCTGGACAAGAACTTTTTATATGGGTATTAGTAATCACTCGAAAGTTCATATCTCGGGGGTTGCTGTAAGTGTCTATTTTTTAAAAAGACCCTTTTATAGCGCTGTAGCATTCGAAATGAAATTACGTTTACACATTGACCGCTTGCTTTGTTTTTATCACGCTTACAATTCGCTGAAAGAACGAAAAGCATATGAGCGTGTAGAGAAAATCTTAAAGTATCAAATTTATATGTTTTATATTTGTTTTGTTTTTTTCTTCAAAAAAAAATGAAAAAATCCCAATTCCACAACAAAAATTCCACGCCACATGTGCAATGCGCTTACATGGTCTACCGATCGCTATTTTTGCATCAAAGCATTTGGACGTGTAGAAGGGATTACGACTTGTTTAGAATAAGAGGAAACGCAAACGCTTTTCTAGGCAACGGAGGAAAGCCAGAGAAAATACACTAAAAAGAAGTCATCCTGACTTGTATACGTGTCAAAATCTTTCTTGATAACTTATTTTTGCTACGCCATTTTTTCCTGGATTTTTTGCTATTAATCGAAATTTCATTCCTAGTATATGTGGAACTTCAGGTGTGGCTCAGGATACGCTGTCTCAACAAGTTGCCGTTCTAAGTATCGGCAAAAAACGTCTGAATGAAAAAGGGCGATATCAACTCTGAGAGAGCATCTGCACGTTAGACTTTCTAACACTGTCTTGATTGGTCCATACAGTTTCTGTTTTTTTTTCGCTGTGCGGATCCCACTATCTCTAACATTAAATTCGTTTTCATCTTCCTTTTGAATGTCTTAGAAACTGGTTAAGCACGACTTCTTGCAACCTCGACGATGGCCTGGCACGTTACTCTCACTGATCAATTATGAGCACTCCAGCAGAAGACTTTTAACAACAAAGAAACCATCGGAAAACTGTATAATTTTTGAAGACGAGACGTCGTCGCGAAAGTGTTCAACCGCAAGGTAGCTATCAGCAAATACTTGGTCTACGAGTTTGACTTGGTGGACACAAATCGGCTTTAAACCCAGTGAAGCAGAAGTCGTGATGAAATGCATTGTTAGATTCATTTACTATCTCAATCATCTTTAACGTGAGCTGTGTCTACCACTGTTCATTCCTGTTATTCTTTACATATTGTGCATGTTGCATAACTTTCTAAGCATATGTTGTTTAAATTCGTCACCTTTAGAATTTTTGTATAAGTATTTGAGTTTGGATCTTAATTTACTTTTTCCATCATCTTTGAAGTCTTTTTTCAAAATGATCCCTTTTTAGAATTCTGGTACAGCTCTTCAACGAAGTACATAAGATGTAGCTTGACCATCTGCTCGTCGGGTCACTTTGACCTTCAACATCTCAGAAATCTTTCTTTGCTTAGCAAAGCTTGCTTAACAAGAATCTTAATTATGATTCGAAAGCTTTAATTTTGGCAACTTTAACCCTATGCAGGCCTGGTTTTGGATGGGTAATCCAAAGTGTTGTAGCAGCGAAAATAATATTGTTTTACATGCAGCCTAGAGCTTAGCTTGACTTAAAAACATTCCTGTGGGGTGAAATTTTACAGAATGTCATTGAATATTCGTTTCAGCTTGTTCTCGAGGAAGCAAATAGATTTTGGACTAGATTTGCTTCGTCCAACGCCACTAAATGAGACGATGGTGATTTCTCCACTTTGCATACTTTTTGCCTTGACAATGATTCGCGCAGGTGCGAAGCATGAAACGAAGGCTCAACTAAACTACATTCATCCTTATGGTAAAAGCCGTTTATCTTAATCAACTGTTATCGAAGAAACGTTTTTGAGACTGGGTATCATGTCAGAGGAATAGTTCCATTTCATGCTTTTTTACCATGTTCTTTCAATGCAATTAATTTTATGACCTGCAAGAAATCTTTGTCTAACTGCATCTTAACGGTGCTATATTGTCGTAATTCCATATTTAAGAGTGTTCAGTAAAATGCAAAGCATTTGTCCCCAATCTCGAGTTCATCTCGCTTTTCTCCTACACTGCGTGGAGGTCATCGCTTTGCTACCACTCTTTCTTCGATACAAACAATTGAAGCTGCGAGCAACCAGCCTTTGAAGGGTTTGGTCCTTTTGCGCACATATCGACGCCAGTTTCATTCATGCTAACAGCTATTGTATGAGTATAATACTGAAGAATTCTTCGCTTAATGCTCAGCATTCTCAGATGTGTATTCAAAAGAGCATAATGCTGCTAGAAAGCAGTGAAGCAATTTAAATGTTCTCAATTTGACATATCCAGTAGCTGTCAGCTCAAGTGAACTCTATATCGATGTATACTTTTCTGACCAGAGCTGTCAAAGATTAGTTGCTAACGGCTTCGATAGTGCACATCGAAGAAAGAGTGATACCAAGCGATGGCTTTGGTCGTGTATTGATAGCACGCGCCCGCGCTATGGCTGATAAAGGGGCTAAACTCTTGTCCTGAGACGAACGGTTTTGTGCATCAGTTAAACACTAGATGTCCAGTTACTTGTACTTATTATGGCATAGCTCCTATATTATCATATATAAAAGGATATTGAGGAGCATCCGATCGTTTAATAAGGCACCACTATTCTAAGCTGTCAAAAAATATCCCGAAAGCTGAAAACGGTGTAGAGGCTAAGATCGCAAACGGATTCTTTATAGAGTAAGTTGCTACATTACTTGCTTACTTGAAAAGCCTATGTTAATCAAAAAAGCGTATGTACTTCACTACGCTTTTCTGTTAGCTAGCAATCCTACCCAGATATGTCAGTGTAAAAATATCAAAGTTTTCTCATCGTAGTTTACGCCTAGTTGAGCTCACGAGTGGACGATTTTTTTCCATGAATGGTAAACGGCCTAAGGGTATGAATCCTTCGCTACTTGTCGTGATTTGACATTCATTATTGTCTGCCGGTCATGATGAGGTCATAAGCTATATTGCAACGTAGAAATAAAGTTAAATTTCGACTTCTACGTCATCCGTGAGCGGTTCGGCCTATTTTCCACCTCTTTTTTTTTATTTCGGCTTAACACCATCTCCAAATCAACTAGCAGGAAGCCCGGCCGAAGATTCGTACCAAAACACATTCCTGGGATACGACATCTTGAGACCTGAAAAAGTCCTTGCAAAGTTACGCCAGGAAACCAAGGAATATTATATACACGACCAGCAATATACCATTTGAAATATGTGCTGGGATCCGCACAACTAGTGAAGACGGACCATTCAAGTATCAAGTAAATAAGTAACAATAAATGTTAGCATCATGGAGACCAAAACTGAAGTGATTTGCATCCTTAAACAATTTCTTATCGCACTTACCTCTCCACTTTTTCAAGACTAAAGAGTGTTTTGTAATGTAAAAACATCATTTTAGCAAACGTTTTCTCATCAACAAGCTATATCAAGAGTTCATTAGAAAAACATTTTAACGCAGAAGTGGAAGGTTATGATTTTGGAATGCCCAATCAAACAGCTCAGGTTGGCCACATTCCTGTAATTAATACTCACCTTACCGTGCTCTATCAAACTGTTATATAAGACTCGTCAATAGAAACTACAGTTCAAATAGATCTGATTTGTCTAAAAAAGCAATAACAGTAATTTTTTTGGCTCATTTCCGATAGGTAGTACGGCATAAAGAAACGATTCCTTTTCCTTAAGAAAAAAAGCTTCTCATAAGAGTGTTAGCAATCATTCAAGAGCTTAGATCTTTGGCTACCTTGGTACGCACAGTTTATTCTTTTGAAAAGATCCTTCTAGAAAGCTGCAAAATGCAAAATAATACTACATTTTACATCAGCCGTGCAATTTTATTAGTACTTCGTTGGAAGCATGAAATGTATATGAGCGTGTAGACAAAACCTTGCAGTACCAGAATCATGCGTTTGATCTAGAATTTCTTTCAAGTAGAGAAAAAATCGAGGAGTAAATGACAAAAAATCGCACTTAACATGTGTTAAAGCATCGACGCCATTGATCGATTACCGCGTTGAAATCGCCAGCGACCCCCCCCCCCCTCCCTGCACTTCTCCCTCAAATCCGTAGGTTTGCCAAAAAATACATGCCACATATGCCTTGTGCTATCGAATGATTACTGATAGTCTAACGGAAGAGCTCTGCCCCTTCGAGAAAAACGCGTAATCAAAACAGCTTTTTTTCTGCTAAAGCTTTATAAAAAGGCTCTTTCAAAAGACAGCTTTGTAACACACTAGCCAGAGATTTAAAATTTTGATTGATGGTAACACTCTTATGAAAAGCTCTTGTCCAGCGAAAGGTATCGTTCCCTTCATCCTGTGCTACCTAACGGGAAAGGTACTTTTTTATGGTACATCGTCTTGGTATTCTGAATGCCTTTGATACTGTTTCAGATCATTGATGATTTTGTTAGGGCAAGTACGGGTGGAAAGATCGTCGATATGGTGACAGCTGACAGTATATCAGGTATAATATTAATGTAGTTTATAACCATATGTATACGCACTCGTAAATGCCGTCTGAAAAGCGACACTAAATAGCAATCAGTTTATTCCGTTGTGAGTCTTTTCGCGCTATGTTCACACGTTGTGCAAATACCAGCACCTCTCTCACTTGGCCCCTGTTCTTACGATGTTTCCGTTGTCTGGAATTTAACATGAGATTAATGGTTCTTTTGCATTATTCAGGAGCAAATGAAGAAGCAATCCCTTTCATTGGACAAGAACTTTTTGCAAGAGTATTAGCAATCATCGAAAGCTTTAATCTTTGGCCACTGCGCTATGTGCTCCTTTTTTGATAATACCCTTTTATAACGCTGTAGCTTTAAAAATAAAAAAATGTTTTACAACGGCCCTGCACTTCTACTATTACCTGGAACCACGAAAAGCGTATGAACATGTAAACGAAATCTTATAGCATCAGAGCCATACGTTTCATCTGAAGTTTTATTCAAAGCGAAGAAACACAAATAATATAACAAGAATTGCACTCCACATGTGAGCCGTGCCAACTATGGAATCTCCTCCTCATGACATATATTAGGCAACCAAGAAATGCGCCACGTATGTGAAACTCAGTGTTATTTTCTCTGCTACACTACAGTGAAACGGTTTTTCCAGAAAACAAGCACACTGATGGAATGGCCGAAACGTACGTTATCGAATGGTTGCTCATAAATCCATGAAACCGTTTTGTCCTGTGGGAAATAAGCCTGTGTGAACACAAACGTTTTCCTCCTACAGCATTATAAAAAGGCTTTTTCGAAAAGCGTTTACGCAGTCGCCGGAAATTTAAGCTTTGAACGATTACTAATAGTGCAATGGAAAGTCTTTGTCCAATGAAAAGAATGTTTATTCCTTTTTTTCGCATAGGGAAAAGCCAAGTTTATTTCTAGACATATTTAGATAGTAAACGAGCCTAATTCTCCCTCGCATTCTAAGCTAATATTGGGTGCAACAATATTAAGTATTCATTACGGGCATGTACCATCTTTTGTGAAAAAGACGAAATTTCTTTTGCGAAAATCCGGCGTCAACTTGCTGCTGTCGGAGGGATGACATGCTCGATCGTGAGTAGGGCCAAGGCAGCTGCCGTACCTCTTCCGTACTTCCATCGCTATATTCACCCACGCACTTGTGCATATCAAATCTGATGTACAAAAACATAATTGTTTCTTTGGAAGCAAAGTTGCAGGATCTTTCTCGCTCATCATCAACGCTATCTATTTTTCTGCCGAATGGAAGGAGAAATTTTCAGACAGGAAAACTTTTGAAGCAGACTTCTACAGTAGTCAAAATATATCAAGAAAGGTGCGTTGCTTTTATGTTTTCTAGAACAAACGCGGTTAAAGACAGATAATGAAGTAAAAGATATTTAGGAGGAGATCACTAAATGATAGGCAAGCCAAAATCGGACTTAGGGAATGTAGGGGGATAGTTAAAAAAAAACACATCATACTCACGTCTACTTTTGATATCAGTAATCTAAGAGATGCCTTATAGTCTCGCTAAGTTTTTGAACTCGTGGATAGCTAGAGCAGTGATAGTGATATCTGCTTATCATAAGAACGGTGCTGGTTCGATTTCGCCCGATCACACTGAACCTGCCGTATCACTGAATTCGTAATACTAGTTGTAGACTTGTCTCAAGCACTTAACATCATGCAGTCCAAATGGTAGCGTTCTCTTCCACTCCACCCAGTCCAGTACTCCACAGAAAATCGACTCCAGCTTCATTCAATAAGATTTTTTAACGTAAGCCGCAGATCGTAGAAAGCAGCAGGCAAGCCCACCCGCGTAAATTCAAAGACCCTTGTAGATGATGGTTGGTGAGGAAGCGAAGCAAAGGCAAAAAGTTTTGAGATAAGTGCATTAGACGTAATGTCAGATCGTTTAGACTGGAATTCAGATAGAATTCTCATTATGCCTAGCAATTATTTTTGAGCCACGCATGTCAGTGGTCTCTCGTAGAGTCTGATAGAGTGGTTCGACCTTACACTCCCGTCAGTCGGGCAGTTACCCTTTCTCGTCTTTGCCAATCCAGTGTGGGAGCTCCAGTCTCCACACTAAGAGTCAGCGACGGCGAACGTTTTACACTCTATGTCCAGTGAAAATCTCACCAAACACAGAGTGTTGTACACTCGATTGCTCGTGGCTAGTATATTCAATATATAATAACTTTCGTTTCGAGTGTTTTCCTAAGACTAGAGCTCAAATTTCAATATGCCTAGCAATCATTTTAAGCCACGCATGTCGATGGCCCGACTGACGAGATCGCAAGATTGAAACACGTGTATCGGGCTCTATAAGTCAGCCCTCCTTAAGAGACCACACTAACATGCGTGGCTCAAAAATGATTGTTAGGCATATTGAAATTTGAGCTGTGGTCTTAAGAAAACACTCGAAGTAAAAGTTAGGAATCTTCATTATGTAACAGGTCTAAGCGGTGCAGAGCAATGTGCAAAATTTCCGCGTCAGGCGAGATTCGAACCCTCATCTCACCATATCCAGAAGCGTGTGCTCGAACCCGTTGCACTACTGACACACGTTTTGCCATTACTCTTCCCACACTACAGCGCATCTATCTGTCAGCAACCAACCATCAACGTTTTGGCCCAGGTCGTCGGTAACGACATTGAACACCAGTAACGCTGACGGATATGGTATTGGTCAGTAGACGGTAAACGGGTGTCAGTAGTGCAAAGGGCTGAAGTACACGCCCCCGGATAGTGAGATTCGGACTGAGAGTTCAGCTTCATGCGAAAGTTTTGAACATCATTCTACATCACTGAGTAAATCTATAAGATCATACCACCGCTTAAAGTGGTTTGATGGAAATATTTCTGTTTGATAATCCAATAGCCAATATCTGTCAACGTGATTGGGTTTGATGGCAATACCGAATACCCGGGCCAAACTGTTGGCGGTTGCTTGCTGGACTGAACATGCGTTGTAGCGTAGAAAAAGTGATGACAAAACGGGCGTCAATAATGCAATGGGTTAGAGCACGCGTTTCCGGATAGAGCAAGGTGCGGGTTCAAGTTTCGTCTGACTCGAAAAAATCAAATAGCGTTTCAATTTTTTTTACTAAATAAAGCCGATGTTTTTATTCTGAAATTCGTTCAGCTCAACTAACGCCGTGTGTTTCGCCTTCTTCTAAGCCGAGAAATTACCAAAGATCAAGATGTGTAATCTTACAAATACAAGTTATCATTAGTACTGTAACGTACTCGGCAAGCCTATGTACAAAGAAATATTGTGCTTTTTACATGAACGACAAATTCATCAAAGGCTGTCCCTATTTCAATGATAATACGGTGATTTCCCCAGGAGGCATCAATAACAACCAAACCTTATAAGTTGTTAGGTATTAATACAATAATTCCAGGTTTATTACATGAAAGTTGAAGCAGCAGAAGGCTTTATGCTGAGAATGAGGATATGATGGTGTTATCACTCCCATATAAGGATACCAGATATGCATTCAACATATTCTTACCGAAAAAAAGGTCTGAAGATTTGCGTTCGTTTTGTTTTTTGAGGGTCGTTGTAAACACCGATTTCCTCTAGATTTGGTCTTTATTCGCTTCGTAACATAGTGTACGGAAGAACATTTATGCACATGCTTAGTGATTTGAAGCTGACTAATTTAACGGTTTGTTACGTACTTGGTTTTTTTTTTTCATTTTAATGGGTCTTGAGTTCAGAGATCGAGAATGAATGACTATTTTAATATATTGAGCGTAGAATATGAACGTTGTTTAGGCAATAATCCCTAAGTTAAAGATTGAGACGGATTTCAATCTGAAGTCAGCGTTGATGAGATTATTAATCACTGATATTTTTACCAGCAAGGCCGATCTTAGGGTTATAGTGAAGTCGCCTCGTCTATACATTTCAGATGCTAATCACAGAGCAATAATTGAGGTGAGTGAGGTAATAACATTGGAAATAATGTTGAGAAGGAACATCCGCGCCAAAATTATGAAGTACTTGGTTTTCTCAATCCATCCAGGGCCACGAACTTTGATAGTTTTTTATTAAATTACTCTCTTTGTCTTCGTTCGATTCTTGTCGTTGCAACCACTGTACACTGCATCAAGTTAGCCTCTCTCCGTCTGTAATCAGAACGCCAAATAAAAAAACATGGAAAAATTCAAATTCCACGATTGGATGGTTTACTCCTTGAAAAGCCAGAAATTCTCTGAGAAATTTTATGGAAGAAGTACGAAATAGCATCTTGTGATTCGAATGTTTTCCTTGTATTAAATATGAAATTTGCAGACGAATGAGGAATCTACCACGGCGGCGGCTACCACACGAACCAAGATGTCCTATAAAAGTCTTCGTCCTGATGGAATGAAATATTTTATGGCTAATCACCCTTTCCTCTTCATCGTCACAATGTCATCACATCCACTTTTTATGGGACAGTTCAGTTGAAAATACTTTTTGCGGCAATCGAAGTTACTTAACCAAAGTGATTATCTCGCTGACAAGCATTAAAAGTATGAAGGATTTGTTCGCAATGAAACATTTAATTGATCAATTACAAACTCTGGCTGAACTCACAGAACTGATAAGAGACCTGTAGCAACTCAAAAGTTTTCTTCAAGGATTTCATGCCGCTGGGTAGAACTATGAATGAATAGCGCCAAACGGCTCAAACAGTAACAAGAAAAAAATACCAGCCAATGAGCAATCGATGTCCAGCACTGAAAGTTTGGTGATATTCGCACTTGACGTACAGTGTAAAGCGTTTTTTCCTCGAGACCTCTTAGTGTGGGCATTGGAGCATCCAGAGAGGACTGGCTAAAAAGGATTGAAAGACGACGGGTTCTGCCCGACTGACGAGACTCTAAGATCGAAACACGTGTATCAGGCCGTACAAGAGCCCATTTACCAAACCACATGACATGTTGACTCATATAATAACGAAGAAATCTATTGAAACAACAAGAAATCAAATGAAAGATCTCCTTCTATCGGTAATAACTCTTTTTAAAATAATACAAATTCATTTGTATCGACAAAATATCAACCTTTACACTCTCTACCCCAACTGTTTCACAGCTTAACGAGAACTTAACTTTTATTGGTTGTGATGAAGGTGCTTTTAGTACAGTGGTTAAAGGTTCCTGCAATAAATAGGTGGTCTTTGATTCGATACTACACCCGCATCAAATACTTCCTCCATTTCTACAGTAAAGGCTAGCTGTTGCTAAACTTGTTCTGGAGCGAAACTAACTTAACACGTGGGTCAACAAATTTCATGTAGATCTAATCTGTTCTCATGATAGACTTAGATGCCTCAGCAATTAATCAATGGCTTAAAGCACAAGTAGTTTCCAGAGGATTGACCTCTTCACTTTCAATTCAGTTCGTTTTTCACCTTTTATCACGCCTTGTTTCCTTCGTAACATGATTCATTGTATTGCGGTGAGTGGACTAATAGAAACGCGAATTTAACACCCATTTTCTTTGGGTCGTAAGGGAGATAGTCTGTTTCAACAAGCAGACAACTCTAGAAGAAGCCGGTGGATTAATAGGAAAATAACGCTTGCCATCTTACAAAAGTTCCTCTCAAAATAAATGAATGCAGCTCCAATTTGGTCGCGGCAGCTGGTGTCTGCCACTTCTGATTTCCAAACTAAGTACTGGGTTGGAACAAGAAAACGTTGAGTATATAGAAGAAACTGTTCACCATGCGATCCAATGCTTATGTACTGATTCTCTCATTGACTGTTTATAAACTTCTCTTTATACATCCAATATAGTCTGCGAGAATGCTCAGAGTTTTTTCCAGGTTGATATGTCAGAGCCATTCGTACGTTTCGACGGTTTCGCTCACTAGATCAGTGACGCACTCTCCGTATTGAACCCTGGTCTATAGTAAGGGCAGGAAGACATTATTTATGGTGATAGCACATAATATCATGTTACCACTATTCGGCATAGGCCACTGATGAAGCGGGCAACACTCGCGAAACGTACGTATGGTTCTGACTTACCAACCTCGAAAAGGCTCTATACACTCTCACATATTCAGTCTGTTCAGAACGAAGTCTAACCCAGTCGATGAGGCTGATTTGTACACGTCCACTACCAGCCGTAATCCATCGAAATAGTGGTAACACAACAGCACGCGTCTTGAATAGCATGTCTATAAATGACGTCTCCCAGTTTCTGTTATAAAGCACGGTTAAGTGTAGGGGCGTGGGCCACTGATGAAGCAGGGCAACACTGACGAAACATACGTATAGCTCTGAACTACGACCTTCGAAAAGGCTTTTAACATTCTCACAGCATTTATAATAAGTTCTATCTGCTTTGGTTATGAAAACGTTTGACTGAGTAGATGCATGTCAATCCGAGTCTTTCAGTCTTTGAAGAAAGCGAAGCCGCTGGAACGCCAACTATTGTTTGCCACTGTGTTCTTTTACTATTATAATCAAAAATAACAGTATTATCAACCTCTACTGCATTACATGTTACACCCTTCTTTTACATCAAAGAAATACTATTATTAACAACTCCGAAACTTTAATATGAGAAATGAGTGTAGAATATTTGAACCTAAAATAAAGTGATTGTCTGTTTGTCAAATTTATGGTATTGCGACAGGTCAGTGAAACGCGTCTGTAGTGTAATCCTTACAATCGAACAAGCTCAGATTATTTTTCGTCGTAAATTGGTGGAATTATATATTTGAGAAAGTGACAAAAGACGTTTAGAGTTGGGTCGAGACCGCAAAACCACAAATTTTTATCATTGATGCTAAATTAATCCAAGAGTGCTGGATAAAATTTAAAAAATGAAACCTCGAGCGAAAATTGATCCCGTGTGGATTTGATGTAGTTTGATTCGATTTTTTTGCATAAGAAGAACACACTCTTGCAGTGATAGTTTGATGACTGTAGTTGAAGTAACTATCAAAGTAGGAGTTGAGAAAAAGACTCTTAAACTTGTTGCACATAGCATATTTCATAACCAAGATCCCCACCGCCACTACCGCAAACAGAGCGACCAGAGCGAACACCATCAAATTAAGATTTCTTCTGCGGTTTTTTCGTAGTGATGTGATATATCAATTTTAGTGCGACAGGTGCTTTTCCAACCAAACCTTTTAAAGGTTGATTACTGATAGCTAAGACAAGATATATCGAAGAAACAGTGGTGGCAAAGCGATAGATTCGGTGGTGTAATGGTAGCACGCGCCCACTGTATGGATAGAATGCGGGTTCAATGCTCGTGCTGAGGTCGAATATTTGTCTACCACTCAACTCTCCTGGTTGTCTACACAACTTAAGAGGCTGGTTCAGATGCATTCAATATAATATTGTAACACATTAAGCACATCTATAATTCGAGAAACATGGTAAAATGAGACATCCCTATCTGAAGAAGTATCAGCGTTTCTTTTATAAATTGTTCGATCCTTCTCTATGTGGAAAAAGAATATCCCGGATCGTTGGCCCTAGTATTATGATCTTATTATAGTCTGTAGACTTATTATAACGTAAGATTTTTTGTTTTGCGAATAAACAGCTATTCATTGGCATAATAATGAGGACTAATGAATTATAAATTGCCCTTAAGTGAGCGATGTTCACAGTCTTCTCACTGTGTAAATGACGCAAATGATCGCTCAAAAAATCAGACAAACTAAGACAAATTTTAGCCTCAGATCATTAGAAGAAGCGTTGGTTCAAAAAAACACGCTTCAGAATATTGTGCTGGAGAAATTGCTAATTCATGACAAGTAGATAACCATATGGGACAGAAGAGTGCTCTCAGAAGTGGACTGCTTAGAGTATTGAAGCTTCATTTCAGAGACGTAAGCCGTTGTTTTCGAAACGCTGAGGTAGCACATCCCTCAAGAGTGGCAAACAAAATAGACTCAGATTAAAGAGGCTTCCCTTATGGAACATCGTTGTGCTCTGAGCTGCTGATAAATGTCTAGGGTTGTGCGTTGCTCTGTACTCCATTATTCGGTGAATGATTACAGAATTATTTCATGTTATGAATTGTGGTGTGTTACTTGTGTGCTATGACACCTTGGCTCCTAGAAAAACATTTTACTTTTTTACTGTAAGACTGAAAGAAGTGATTGGTCTGGAGGGTGGTACTGAACTAAAGACCACTTATCCTACAGGCACCTCTAATCACACGACTCTACGGGCACCATTTGAAACCTATGAAATTAAGTTCTCCTACAGCTGTGAAGAAATCAGTACACGGAGTGAATTGTTGATATATCGCTACTGTGAGTGGAGTTCGTACGAAATTAGAGAGCGTTACTACCGATAATACGAAGTATAGACATCTTTCATTGTATTCCTTCATTAATTCTTCTCAAATCTACTCCACAAGGCATGAAGCTTTATAAGAAAGGTTTCTTGAGTATATACGAATCTTTCAAGCGTTCTGTGAATTTCACCCGAAGTTCACAATGGGTCAGGCAACCGCTCCATCTAGGGATAAGCGTTTACATCTTTGATGCATTTCAATCAAATAATCACATTGGTAGAATTTTATTTTTTGAAAACAGTATTTTTTCGTATGAACTGGCTCAAAAAATTAGATGCATTATATGGAGATAAACAAAAAGGGATTGTTGGCAGTAAACACTCCAGGTATACTAAAATCGAGATATTTCAAGGACATTAATCCGTGAAGAAGTCACGTCGTGGTAGATTTCTCATTCTTCTGCATTTCACATTCAAAAGAAAAAAAAACGTTTTGAATTATGAGACAAATTCGCATTTTCCTCAGCTGTTTCAGAAAATCTTTGACCTTTTGATGAAACAACTCATGGGAGAGTTGACGTTCACCAATCACAATTCGTTCTAATAAGAAAAATTCGAAGATTGCTA
The DNA here is from genome assembly GCA_019055375.1 of Parelaphostrongylus tenuis. Lineage (NCBI taxonomy): Eukaryota > Metazoa > Nematoda > Chromadorea > Rhabditida > Metastrongylidae > Parelaphostrongylus > Parelaphostrongylus tenuis. The sequence goes on from JAHQIW010001423.1 coordinate 596,780, forward strand.
ACAATAATTTCTTTTTAAGGCAAAACTATAATCTACTAAGGTTAAGTTTTAGCCTTATCACTCTTATTCAACCCTTGAGGTACAACATACTCACGGCGAGTACCGTTGGAATGCCGTTTCGCAAGGATTAACTTACTATTTACTGCTGCTTTCTTGCTGCCTTATGTGATACTTACAAAGTCTGTTTTTGATTTTTTTTCGCCTTTACATAAACGGCATATCAATCACTGAGCGTATATATCCGAAGCCGGACTCAGTGAATTAGAACAGATACTTGCAATCTGGTTGATTTTTCTAAGGTTGAAACGTGTTTGCTGAGGCTGACCAGCGCGGGACGTGGGAGGGTACGTTTGCTGTCGAAAGTAATATTAATGGAGCGAGAAGACGTGTTTTAACCTAGCTCAGGCGCTTAACCAGTACTTTCTCGCCGATCACATAAAAATGTATGTGTACTATTTTGATATGTGCATCTCGTCGCGCTAGGTGAACTTTCTTTTAGGCGTTCACCAGTGGAGATCAACGGCTCAGATCGTACCTTTAGCTTTAATTATTTGCCACCTTCCACTGGGCTATGTCATTTTTCTAGCATTTTAAAAATGACGAACAAAGTCAAATGGTAATGATGAACTTTTCCGTCAGTTCTCGACTGTGTTGCATAGTGTCGTCTTCAGAGTCGCTTACTGATCGGAATTTGATAAGGACGTAACATGTTTGAGCCATTAAGGTCTAAGTGCTATACAGGCGCCTATAAGAATCCCGAAGTTTGCTCTGCTATCTCCTTTAAAAAAACTTTTAAACCCTGAACAAAGCACGATCGAAAGCACTTCTTTGGCTTATATTAATATCTACTTATTTGTAGATATCTTATTCTTCCTGAGCAAAATGTGAAAGGTGAAAAAGATCTAGCTTTCCTTCGAAAACCAACGTTTTTTGGATTAGCTGAAACTGATTAGTTGTATCAACAATTTTTTTTTTTTCATTTACGAGCGATCATCTGCGTGATTAACACACATAAATCATTGAGCATCGTCACTATGCAGATAGTTTATAAGTTATTCATAATCATCGCATACGTCGACGATATAGCTCAAAACTTCTTACTCTCAATATCTTGATGTGCATAAACACAGGTGTTTTTGCATATGTGCTTTACCTTTTTCCACTCTACTGATTCCATAAATTTTCACGGTGCATAGATAGATATAAAAAGCAGGATGAGATTCCAACTGCTGTGAAAATCATTAGCACTTATAGTGATATTTAAGTGCACATATTCATTACTTCCGATTGGTGGATTTCAGCGAAGACACACTTGGTCGCCATCAAGGCTTGTTTACTTCATAGAGCACATAAAGCCGTTTAGTGTATCTATGGGCCAAAAACGGACCACATTATTTCCTGAACCTCGGCAAACATCTCCTCAAACTTTTCAGCCATATTAATCTTCCTTATTTTTTCCCATAGTTACTGAAGACCACAATCATAGAGTAGGGCTGTTATCAGCCTACGAATATTTTCAACCACAGCGCCGGTACTCTTGCGTTTTACTTTCCAACGATTCGCAAGCCAGTAAGTGCAAATAACAAAAAGTTTTGCTACCTTGTTCTGCTCCTCAGCTATTTAAACGTGGAGAATCTGTCTTCATCATTTTCTGTTAGTCCTTATTCTATTTACGTCAATGAATTACGTAGCGCTCACCATACAAGCTAATTTATTATTATACCATTGACTCGCTCGTCATTCTTCGGGCGCATCTATAGTTGATCTATAGTCTTCTAAAGTCACTGTATTACAGTCGTGATACGAAAGTATTTTGTTACTTATATGTTAAGCGGCGACAACTCTAAGTCAATTTCATTCGCTGGGCAGAAACTTTCCATAGGACTGTTAGTAATCATTAGAAAGCTCAAATCTATGATTACAACTCTACGTTGCCGATTTTCCAAAACACCCTTTTATAACTCTGTAGCATCCAAAATAAGATTTTGTTTCTCATTAGCCCCTGGCATTCATTTTTACCACGAGTATAAATCGATGGAAGAACGAAAACCATATCACCGTGTAGAGAATTTACAGTAGTATCAGAACAATGTGTTTTTATCTAGAATTTCTATCAATGCGGTGAAAAGGTCTTAAGTAAAATAACAATAGTTGGGGCCGATTTTACGCCTAACGTGGTAGATCACTATCGAACTACGCGGTACATCCGGCGACTATCTTACTAACAAGTCGTTGCTGTGACTTTCTTTCACATTTTACTCAGCTATGAACCTTTCCGGTGACTTTGTTTTCGGCCAACTCACGGATCGAGGGTCAGGACGATCGCTCACGTTTGAGATATGGTTATTCAATTGCGGATTTTATCACCGTATCTGATGAAACTTCAGATAGAATCGTAGATTTGCCAGTACGGAAAATGCTCTACAAACTGATATGCTTTTTATGCTTACAGCGATTAATACGTGTGAAAAAATGAAGGTAAAAAGTGAGTGTGATACAAAATCTTATTCAAGATGCTACACTATAAAAATGGGTGTTTTGAAAAATTGGCAACGTAATGTTGTAGCCAGAGATTTAGGCTTTCTAGTGTTTACTGAATTTCTATGGAAAGTTCCTGTCTAGCGAATGTGATCGACTCAAAGATTTGTCACCGCCCAACATATAAGTGCCGCTATTTTTAACTCATGGTTGATAATAACACTTATTCTAATCACTTTGTTTGATCTGTACCAAAGTTTTTTTGCTTGCCTCAGTACTACTTGCACTCAATTCGCCTCCTCGCTTGCTTGAAATTTTATTTTGATCAACTGTTTCTTATATCGATGGAAAACATATATATATATATATATATATATATCTTTGAAAATGTTTTTCGTTGTCTTTTTGAAGTTTGTCACATTATTTCACTCGTAGCAACATTTGGCACGCGTGGTTGAACGGTTTCCGCCATTCTCAGTGCCTTTTTCGGCCACTCGTCCTACCATAGAGAACGAGCGCCGAAGAATGATGAACTGTCGTCAAGTGAAAAATCACTGACTGCCAGCTTACCTACACTCAATACCATACGGGTGGTATGAACAATATAACTTTTTTGATTGACTGTTGCCACAGATGGAATATAGTGCAGTTCTCAAAGACTGCTATGAGGACTTCATCCTCCTCGCGAATGTCGTAGAATGCTGTTAAAGCACGTATCCTTGTAATTTCGAAGATAATCAGGCTGAGGCGTTCGTCATTGTTTGCAGGAGTGCTGAGCCGATGAGGCATCCACCCCGCTTTCAGCCGCTCGAAACATCACTATCTACTCGGCCACAGGTATATATATATATATATATATGCATATACATATATGCTTGAATGGGAGGTCCCTGGTCGAGGGGTTGTAATGCTAGTCGCAGCGCGCGTGGAGCCGAGCTCCAACCCCCAACACTCTCCGGCAGTCAACAACAGCGCCTTATTGAAAGCCATAGCTAGGCTGTCCTCGAGATTGCAAGGAAACTCGCTCAACCAGTATTCTACGACATTCAAGAAGGAAACGAAATCATGATTTAATTGCTAGACTTGCTGGGATCCGCGCAGTGAGGAAAAACACTGTGATGAAGGATCAGTACAATATATATATATATATATATATATATATATATATATATATATATATATATAGTATATATATATGTATATGCAGCATGCATAAATATATATATGTGAAAGCTCAGAAAATAAAGCTTTTAAGAATCATTGAGAATTGTGCCACGCATTCGACTTTATTAAACATCGTTAAAGCGACTGAAGCATAGCACCTTTACAATGACCCCCGTAGTAGCTAACCGATGGTTCAAGTCGATACCGCCATCCCTCCAAAGAAGCTTGCCAATTTTACTTACTTAGAAAGACAAAGCACTTGTTGAGCCTTGAGCGAGTCATCAGAACATCGGCCACCGTTTAACCCCACAGTGAGTCTCTAACATGTCCCACACGAGATTATATATATATATATATATATATATATATATATATATATATATATCCAATGTATGTTTATACGTGCATGTATAGATATATATATATATATATATATATATATATTTTAATGTATGTTTATACTTGCATGTATATATATATATATATATATATATTTGATCAATATTCGTCGCAAATTTTCTTCATGTCTAACAGGAAGCAAAACACCGGATGTACTCAGATTCACCGCCTTCCGTCAAATCTGCACCATAATTACTTAACATGATCATTTTCACACAGCTCAGCGATTATTATCTTCTATATGAACTCTTTTTCTAGACTAATTTTTCTGTGAACGGCAAAATATAGTGTGACTAATAACTGTAGGAATGCTGAAATGTGAGCAAAACTTGAAACCTTAAGTTTCTCTGAATTTGCGATTACTCTTTCAGGTGCCTCACAAAGCTTCCCATTACACCATCGGGCTTCTCACTTTGACTTTCTCTCAGCCATGTTTTGAGTTTTTATTTGTACCTTAGAGTTCTTATGATTAATACCTTGTACTTTTAATTTTGAGAAATCACTCTGTTTTTCAAAAATATTCATATTTCTATCTACTAATAAGCCTAAGAAAAGCTACGAATTTTGTTTTCTTATCAGCACCTGTTTGAACTTGTGTAGGATGAGCACAAGTTTTCTTATCAACTGCAGTCTTGCAGTAACTGTGAACTAGACTGTAAAGTTCTCCTGGAGCAATCCTAGAAATTCAATGCTAATGTTTGCACATTATAATAAAAGACTAGTATGCATTAATTTTTATGTTGACAATTTTATCTCTATCGTGGAGCATCTTTCAGTGCAGAAATGTAGAATATTTCCTTCGTTGCACAAATCAATGAGATATTGATGTGACATAGATCCACGAATATTTGATCTTGCCTTCCATTTATCTCTTTAATCTTCACAGACTGTTGATGACTACTTCAGCCTTGACGAGCAACAACATATCCACTCCTTCCACTTGAAGCAGTGTCAAGAATGACCGACGTGCAGCAGGGCTTGCGTAAGTTATGCTCTATTAAGAAATAATCCTTGCATTTTATTACAAAAACCAATTTTTCTAATTTCTCATGTACTCCCTAAAAAAAATGAAAAAAAACACCGATTAATACTGAAATGATGCATTAGTGCTAAAGGTAAAATTTCCTCTAATCGGATCGGGTGATGTTTTCTTTCACATTCCAAAACTTTCGCCTTTTTAATAGAATGATGTCAGATAGTAGTTTTCTAGAGCAAAACGAAAGTTTTTTCGACCGTATCTTTCTGAATGTTTCCTAATTACCAGTTTAGTTGTCTAGCTTATTGAACATTGATCTTGTAGCCAACAGCAGCAGAAGTGTCTCATTTTCCATGAAAGACAAAGGCGTGGATGATGATGAAATATTGATGGAGCTTGACTATGGAGACGCAGGCGAGGTGTGTATAAGCGATGGGATGTATTCAATTTGGGATATTTATATAACAGATTCTATTGGCCTAATGAAATGACGGCAGCATTTTATCAATTGAATTGTGTAAAAATTCCAGGAAACTCATGCATTATTGAATGAATTCTCATCTGCACGCTAACGGAGTGAAAACTCTAAGGCGTCAGAGCCAAGCACTTCGGAATAGTCTATAACAAGTCATTGCAATTTGAAAAACTTTGACTCCTGTAGAAGGTAGTCTACACAACTAAACTCTGTCAATTCTTTCCTGTCTGGTAGTATAGAATTAAAAACCGATTCCTTTCTTTGGACAAGAACTTTTTAGAGGAGTGTTCGCAATCTTTTGAAAGCTTGAATTTTTGGATAGCACAATACGTAGCCGTTTTTTGAAAAGACGCTTTTATAATAAAGTTCAAAATAAAACTAGGTTTTACTTCGGCCGCGCAAATCAACTGTTATTTCTCTGGAAGCACGAAAAGCGTGAACTTGTAGACAAATTCTTCTAGTATAAGAGTCATATGTTTTATCTGGAACTTTTTTCGAAATGAATAAACAATTCCTAACTGAATAACGAAAATCACACAACACATGTGACCCGCCGAGGCGCCCTAGAGCGATGGCCATGTTGAAACCGCGTCACCCCTGCGCTCCCCCACCCCCTTCCCCCCACCTTCACTTTACCTTCCCCCATCTCGTTTCTTAGCCAAAAAAAGAACACATGTCCTAGCTTTTCTTTTCTGCACTACAGAGAAACGGTTTTTCGACAGATATGCACAGCGTTGGAACTTTTAAATCTTGCGCTATCGAATGATTAATAATATTCTAAAGAAAGAGCTTTGTACTTTGAGAAATATGCGCGTGTGAAACACAGATGTTTTTTTTTTTCGCTGAGGCGTTATAATAGGACCTCTTCAAGAACAATCTATGTACCGCGCTAGCCAGAGATCTGAGCTTTCGAATGATTGCGAATACTCTTATGAAGAAATCATGTGCACCGAGCGGGTTCGGTTTCTAGCTCTGTGCAACCAAATGGAAAACTACTTCTTATCTATATCGGCTGCTCAGGATAACCTCTAACACTCTGAGTAATCTTGCTGTATCAATGAACGAAAGCTACCATTAAGGATGTTGCACATACAACTGAAGCACTGGGCAAAGAGGAAGGCACGAGAGGAGACGGCGCTAAAGAAGGGGATGAAGTTAGTGATACAAAGCACTCGGATGAGGAAAGTGTGGATGATGGACGAGAATCATCCGATTCTCCTGCTTCGTTCGAAGCAATTGATAGAGTAAGTTGAAAAAGTAAGTAGTGATGTAATTAGTAAAAGCAGTAACTACTGCTTAAACATCCTGATACTATCGGTGATGGAAAAACCACAATAAAATTCATCAATATCTCAATGCAGCAAAAACAGATTTTTGCGTGAAAGAAAACTGTTTCAAGTTTAGTAGATTCTTCGTTTATTGTGCTATCACGAACCGTGCGCGATTTTTCATCTATACTATATGTAAATATGTTCATTCGTTTATTTATGCATTTGTAACCTTTCTCAACTCCTTTTGATGCACATGAAAATGCCTTAGCTCGGCTACCTCCAAAATTACAAGGTGAATTGACTTAAACAACATTCTACGACATTCATATAGACGACGTTCTCACGTAGCAATTGGGACAGCACACGAATTTCTTGAAGCCCTTTGTGGTGGGTGTATACGAGCGGAAGAATGAAATGCGAGTCTCGGTATCCGTACAGTGGATGTGGCGATGTGATAATCAATTATATCATTAATGTTAATGAAAATTGTAAAAGTAACTATTACAATAGAAATAACTTGCTCTATAGTCTTTAAAATGTTCAAAGCCTTTTCGAGGTTCCCACGTCAATGGCCTACTTACGCTTCGGCGATACCGCCCATCTCATCAGTGCCAGACGCCACACTGATCAACTCAACTCTATAGCAGGATTGGTGGCACGTGTTTTTGGTCATAGCACGTAACCGTGAATATCACCAGTTTCTCCCACTCGATGGATTACCGCTCGTAGTGGATATGTAAACATGTTTTCAATCAACTGTTGCGCATGTGGTGTGTGACTCCGATAAGGTGGACGATACCGCCGAAACGTACGTAAGTCATTGACGTCTCAACCTCGAAAAGGCTTTGAACATGCTCATAGACTGCATTGAATGTTTACAGCGAGGTTTGAGATCAGTCGATTAAAAGGATTACCCATTTGTTGTTTCATATGGCTTGTGATCACTTTTTACTGCACTGATACTCGTACTTTTAGCACTCGCTTTGTTTTCCATCGTCTTTTTGAACGACGTAGAAAGGGGGTTTGATATATTTTTCTGCAATCTATAGGATAGCCTGGCTGTGGACTTCTGTGAGGAGTTCATTGTTAACTGCCGGAGAGTGTTGGAGTGGGGATCAGCTCCGCGCCGCCCAGCGACGAGCATCAAAGCCACTCGGCAACTCCCCACCCCTCCGCTCAATAGTAACACTAGTAGCATTACTAAATTGGTGACATTATAATGTCACTCTTGATAAATTTTTTTGGCAAGCATTTCGAGCTCCTCGTCTTCTTCAGAGCTCGTGCTCATGTAACACTTCGTAAATTTTTGAAGAAAAGCATTTCTCAGCAACTTTCAGTTACAAAGGCTGATTGTTTTGCATAATACTGTCGTCAATAACGCTGTTTTGACAAAACCTAAATACAAAGAATAGCTAGTTGGCGAATCTAAGATCCTCCTGTAGATTTCGGACTTTGCGTTCTTTCTGGAGGAAAATTCTAAAAAATTGAGGCAATAGTCTCATCCCATGAACTTTCTGATAACTGAATATTGGCCAGGAGAAATTTCGACATTATTGAGATGTAGACTCCACCACATGCGAGTTCTATAGAGATGTAAATGGTCTTAGTTGTCATTTCACAATTAATTCGGTGGAAGATTTATAAGAAGAGGTGATTATGTCTAAAGCTAAATTTGTGCTTGTTGTGATTGAATTCTAGGTCTGGTGATTTTTTGTGAAAGAATGGAGGTGTTTGGCAGACTGGATTGTGACCAATCTGATCTTTCCGCGCTCTCAAAAAGGCGAGACAGACGAAACGCCAGCTACTTAAATAGACATTGTGATAACACCTCGTGTCTGATTTAAGAAGGAAATAAGGAATTACTAAAGCATGTTAACAGATAGTCGATACTGGGAATAACAACAGCATCGAACATCCAACCAACTCATCTCAACTCACATTAGTTTTCTCTTCCATTTCACATCTATTAGTCCGCAAAACGTTTTTCTTTCTTTCCGAATTTCGTGCATAGATACGCCACCATAGAAGTAGCCACTATGGTTGTCTATTAATTGTGTTGATATTTGCGGCAACACCGTATAAATTGGATACTTCATGGATTAATATTTCTTTTCAATTGTAACTTATGTGGGTTTAAACCAAAACAATATCAGCCACTATTTATGGCAGTTATGAAGCGACAGTTATTAAAAGTTTCATATACTCTTAGTCTGCTGGGACTTAGCTCCTTCCATAAGTCTACGAAATTCTGTAATCTTGTGCATACTTAATCGTCCTCAATAATTAATGTGCGTACTTAATAATTAATTGAAATTAATAATAATAACAACAAAAATAATAGTACTGATAATAATAATAATAATAATAATATAATAATAATAATAATAATAATAATAATAATATAATAATAATAATAATAATAATAATAATAATAATAATAATAATAATAATAATAATAATAATAATAATAATAATAATAATAATAATATAATAATAATAATAATAATAATAATAATAATAATAATAATAATAATATAATAATAATAATAATAATAATAATATAATAATAATAATAATAATAATAATAATAATAATATAATAATAATAATAATAATAATAATAATAATAATAATAATAATAATAATAATAATAATAATAATAATAATAATAATAATAATAATAATAATAATAATAATAATAATAATAATAATAATAATAATAATAATAATAATAATAATAATAATAATAATAATAATAGTAATAATAATAATAATAATAATAATAATAATAATAGTAATAATAATAATAATAATAATGATAATAATAATAATAATGAAGTGCGTGTAGCGTAGCTGTTATCGATGCCCTATAAACATACGTGGTCAATTCCCTGAGTCGGCTGTTCATTAAGCGTAGGATTGATGATAGATTTCATTAGCTTTTTAAGAAATAGACATAAGGCTGTTATCGGATATTCAACATAACATTGTCTGAAACATTGGCAATATCACCTTCTTCAGATCCTAGAAATGTCAAAAATTTTGGTCTATTCAGTGAGACGTCTTTACAAATCCCAGCATTCTTCTATTGAGTTTGCACGAGAAGACCATTGTTCAGGCTTACTTATATCATCAATGTACCTCTTACATCAAAATATCAGTCTTATATCCTAGGCCAGTCAAGCACCATGGAGAAGGGTTCTTCTGTAGTTCATGTTTGGATTCAAGAAATTTGTTCAGAATGCATCGCGAAACGAAGTTTAATATCTCGGGACAAAATGGAGATTTTTTCTTCAAGATCTTCTCTGCTATGCATTTACAACCTGTGTTTGCGTAATGGAGTATATTGGCTGTTTCTATGTTTCCCAACTAGGTACTTTTTTGAAATAACGCACAGTGATCTACTCGTTTCATCAGTTTCCTCGTTACAAAATGTTTAAGAGCATAACCCTTTGAGGACCAGCATTGAAAGGCAGGTGACGTCGTGTCGTTACTATCGCGGCAGTCAGACAAGCAGCTCTGCATGCTCTGTGCATGCGTGTCTAGCTGTTACCTGCTTTCCCATGAGACGCGACGCCCGCCACCCCAGCTGAGTGAGATTTCGACGTCGCGCGGTGATAATCAAAATAATTTTCATGGCCCTTAAAGTGATAAGTCTTTTCAATTTTCCAAATTTTTCTATCTCTCTAATACGGCTCTTCTTGAGCACTAAAATATAGCTGGGCTCACTTCGTTAGAAATTGTGAGCGACACAAACGGACCAGAGACACACGTGGCCGTTACCTCAAATGTGCGCCTTGTTACCTAACCTTCCATATCCCCAATGCAGCAAATAATTAACAAATTTGTTTGAGAGGATTGGTGATTGTATAGGACAGTTATTTATCCACTCACGCTCGATGACGCTCAATAAAACCGTGTACATGGCGCAAGCTCTGAGAATTGGTTGACGATAAGATCAACAGAAGCATGATGATCTGCGGTGTTTTTCCTTTATGCGTACCCTTTTCTGTTGAAAAGTGTTGTGTGCAAATTACAAGGATAACCAACGTCATAATCCTTCCAAATTCGGTCATCTTAGATTGATCGTAAAATTTTCGAGGTTTCTTTGCGTTAGCCCAACCAATACTGCAACCATGTTCAAGATTTTTGAGTATAAGGAAAGAAGCACCACATTACTGCAGCTTTTCCAAGAAATATCCATGCATTACTTGAGAACCTTTCAGAATAGATGAAGAGCTCATTTTTCATAGTGACACCTACAGCCTCTACAGTGAAGAATACTTCATATCGTACTGCTGATATGTTCGTTTTTGGAAGGAGCATCCTCATTTGTGGAGTTAAACCATCATATCCCACTTTTATGATTTTCACGTTTGATATATAAAAGTGATGAACTACTGAAAAGTCGATTTTGTGTCCTTTACAGTAAAAAGAGTAAAAGTAAACTCAAACAAATGATCAACAAATAATTAAAATAACGAAAAATTGAGTTGAAAGATTTCAATTCTTGTGAAGGTTACTACTCTACTATTAACCGTTCGATGTTAAGTTGATCGCCGGGAAAAAATCTGCGAGAAAAAGAAGAAGAAAAAGTTGGTTGACAGCGCTGAACTTGAACGGAAATCAAAGGACAGAGATGAAGGTTTAGAACAAGAATCATCAAGGATCAAAAAGGTAGGATCAAAAAAGTACAAGAATAATCATCTTTTCGCATTCAACAATCGCCTCTTTTAGTTCGAAATAACTTGTTTAAAGCATATACTCACCACTACCTATCGTTCCGTTATGGCTTTCGTTTGTTCAATTCACCAGGTCAACTTCGGGAAAAATTCATCGTTGAAAATCATTATTTATTCAATGATCAGAATCGCTTAAGACTGAGCGAAATATTATGTCGCTGCATAAGTGTTGGCACGAGAGCAATAAACACCAAACTTATTACCCAAAAGTGAATAAAATTGCATACTTTTGCTATCGTTCAATTGCAATATTTTCTTGCCCACAAATTTTGGTATCTAATTTGCGACGCGCCAGGTCAATGGAGCTTCCTGTGGACAGCCCGATCGCAACTAATCCTCCAGACTGTTCTGTCTTCAGCTTTGAACTTCGCAAACCACTTCCTAGCTGTCTTTCTGCAACCATATCGTTCTCCCAAGCTCTATTAATCTTAGTCGCCGCTTCACTGATATTTCTACTACACGCCGTTCGTGCATGAGTAGCAAACTAAATTGTTCACGCAACAACTCCTTTCCGAAGTAACTATAGGCACGTTGTAAACCAAATGTTTGCAAGAAAATGTGCCTTCGAGCGATGCCAAAATCAATGCAATTTTAATCACTTCTCCTCATAGATTTAGTATTCATTGCTCTAGTCTCAGAACTCATGGAAAGTGACCTAACATTTTCTTAACGTCATCCAGTTCCCGTTTACAAAATGGGATAGAGCTCAAACGGTTGAAAATGTTTTAAAGGGTGTAGTTATCGTACCTATGGTTACGGAAAAGGCCTGTGGTACATAAGAGACAGTGAGCAGTGCGCATGAGAGACTGATGGTAATTAAGAATGAATGCAAGCATGATTGCGAAAGAGTCGTTTTTCCAAATCATGAGCGCCAGTTCACTCTACTTTCACTTCATGAATGAGTTTCATTTATCCTAAGCACCTTCGATACGACGTTCAACGAAAAAAAATATCATTACTATGATTTACCAAAGCTAATCTCAAGATTTATGGCTATTTAAAAATACACGAGGAAAGAGTGGTTACAAAATAATGGCCTTGATGGGGCAGTCGTTGCATGTGCCCACGGTAAGGGCGAACCGCAGATATAACTCCCTCCTGAGATCAAAAATTTGCATACCACTCAATCTTATGTGTATATCTCAACATCATGCCACTGCTAGGAGTACATGTGGCGCAGTGATTAGAGGTGCTCTAAATTGCGCATAAGGTCAATGGTTCGATCTCGCGCTCACGGCTCACCAAGCCACCCAACCCTCCGGAGTCGATAAATTGGTACCATACTGATCCGTACTTGACTGGGAGGATAGGCAGCACTAACTCGATACAGCAGTACACCATAGCGAATTACTATAATGTCCAATGTGCTTACCAGACTAAAGACGCTAAGGATTGGTTGCTGGTAGCATCAATAATTTATATCGAAGAAGACCGTGACCTAGGTGTTGTATTGGTAGAGCGCACCCGCAGTAAGGGTGAAGCGCCGGTTTAATTCTCGCCCGAAAAAATTCTTGCGCACCACTAGATTTTCAAGCGTGTTTTTTGTTCTTCTTAAAATGAGTCTTCGTCTATCAGAACAGCACCCAACGACATAAAGAGGGTGCTCTAAGGGCTACTGAGTGCTGTACAAATATGGTTGCTGCGCTTTGAACGTGTTTGATTGGAGACTTTTGCATTTTTCTTCCTTACATATTGATAAACACTTTGACTTATAATTAATCTCACTATCTTCCAGACAAGGTTTAGAGATCGATGCAAGTGCGAGGAAATACGTAACGACCCGAAATTGAAGACTATGGTCTGCACACTCTTATGAAATCGCACTAGTTTTTATGGTTACTTCATAATGTTTAGAATTATTATGTACAAACAACCAGTCTCATTTTCATTCATGTTGGAAATATAATGTTTGAATGATTTAGAAATTCATAAATGTTGATCTTCTTGCATACCACTGTAAAAATCAACGGTTCTACATCGGTCTAATAGTTTAATTTTCACTTTGGAACACTTTTTCTGGAATTAATCTGAGAGTAAAAACGATTGTTGGTGATACACGAGCATCGTATGGGTTCAGATGCTGCTAAGACTTTCTGCCGAATTAACGAGGGGCGATTAAACAGTTGGGAGAATTGTAGTTTTCGATCGTTTCAATGACTTCAAGGCTGGAAATGGAAAATTGGCGCACAAGCAAGGAGTCCGGCCACCCACAAAAAATAGACCGCCAAGCTGTTATGAATGCAACTGAGACGTCTCCGTCGTTGACGACTCGCATGCTGGCCGACGATTTTGACAAGAACTGGGAGGAAGTGATCGAAGTTGAAAGGCAACACCTCAATCAATCACTTGTTGTTTTTATTCGTTAAAAAAGCGGGATAAACTTTCACGAAAACGAAAAAGTCCGGAAAAGTTCTTTCCAACGCTACATAGCTCGACGAATGTTTTTCCTCAAAGTCATGTCTGCCTCAAAGTGGATACTATCAAATGTTTATTTTCCCACAACTGGTCTGAGACCGTCGAGACTCCCGCGTCGCCAAGTCCAGATGCTATGCCACCGATTAGCTCAGTATTGTGCTGGGGTTCTTTGACAACAGAAGTTCTTTTTTTCTGGACCTTAATCCTCCTGACTCCTCTTTTCTGTCAAAGAGATTCTATTTTTTTGCAAGTGCTGTTTGTTAGTATTTACAGTTGCCAACCAATCAATCATACAGCTTTCGTCATTTGGTATTCTTTTTTGAGACTTGTCTGTTATAAGGAAACATATGAAAAACCGATTTCGTTCGTTAAACAGGAACTTTTCATAGCAGTGTTAATAATCATTCGAAAGATGAGACTTGTGGTTAGAGCACCACGTGGCCGGGAAAATAAGATCGTGTTTCACATATTCGGCGAGCTTGTTTACTGGCTAATCTACTCGTTGAAGGGCAATACAATAGATCGATACCCTGACCGTTGGATATATGGGATGCAATTTGTTATTCAATTAGGAAATTTTCCTTCACCACGAGAGAAACTCCAGATAAAACGATTGACTCAGATATTACGAAAGTCCTTCTACACGTTGATATCCTTCTCGTGCTTCTAGCGAATTATAGGAATGGTAAAAATGAAGGCGAACAGCGTGTACTTAACATAATTTTTATTTTGAATGCTATAGCTTTATAAAAGGGTCAGTTCGAAAACTGGTGACGTGTTGCTTTAGCCAGAAATCTAAGCCTTCGGATGATTACTAATACTCAAATGAAAAGTTTCTGTTCAGCAGATATGATTGATTTTGTATTTGTCGCCTCATAATAGACAGATGCTCTTCTTTTTACTGATCTAGTCGAGTTTATCGAGTTTTTTTTTTGCGAGTTAATTGTAGCCACAGCATCCGTACACATCATAGGCCATAAACTTCTCGAATTATCTCACTAAATGAAATAACAATCGGTCTGATCGAGATATCAACCATCTTTGTCTCATATCAGGAGCTGTGTATTTTGTCTACTCTTACAATTTGATCTGACAATGTAATTTAAGCCTTTCATGAGGTCTGCTATGGCATTTATACAATGCAAGACATGTGTTTCGGCTTTGCAGCCTCGCTGGTTGCCCGTGTCCTTCGCTTCAGTCAGCTTCTTGCGTGGAGATATCTCGTTCTTAGCCTAACCGACGCTTAATGTTATCATTGTTATGTTATCAGATTATATTGTTTTGCGCGAGATTTAAGAAACAGTAGAAAAAAGGTCTTACAAAATATATGATGCTGGTTCTTTGTAATTATTTATGTAGTCGTAACCGTTCCGTAACCGTTCGTTCTATATTCATAAACAATAATGCTCCGCCCAGAGCTCCATCTTCCTGTTAGGCAAATTGTGGTTAATGCCTGGACGCAAAGAATGCCGTCTTTGTGCTCAGCTGTCCTCCTTTGCGCTGATTTCGATAAGCCACCGAGTTAATATAGTGCCCTTACTGGCAGACTGCCAACTACGCTATGGACATTATAGTGTACAGGTCGGGTAGAACGTGCTGCTAATGAATAATAGTTCTTGATAATGCTTCTAAAATGATGAAGTAAGATAGAAATGAATGCAGGATATCAAAGAGCATAGTTCAGTGATGTAAAACACCCTGTGGGGTAATATAGTTGACAGATATGTGCCGTTGCATGCGCTTCATGTGGCGCATTGCCAAAGACGCTGTCTAGCAGATTTCGAGTGCGCGTTCATTCCCTACGCAGTGCGATGAAGATTAAACATTCTCTCACTGAATGTGCGATGTGGTTGGTTCCTACATTGACAGAGCACCATGGCTTTTTCGTAAGCCTATTATTTGTCACTTTTTCTTGACAAAGAAGTTAACTAAAAACTCCACGTTTTTATGAAGATTTCCCTTCTCTTTTCTATTCGAAATACCCACGAATATATATACAATATATATATATATATATATTATATATATATATACAATAATTTTGAGTGATATACAAAACTTCAAACCTTGGACTGGGGTTGGAACCCGCGTTTGACCGTTTCCAAGGGCGCGCACTAACCATTACCCTACTGGCGCTTCGATCTATCATCACTTTTTTCTGGAATCCCGCCCGACATTGAGAGTTTTTCTATCATTGAACATTATTGGATATGCATCTGTAATCGCTTAAGGCGGTTATATATTAGGTCATTGCATAAATTTTATTTCCAGAGCAATAGACATCAGATTTATTAACCAGAATTAATAAAAATTAGATGATTTTGTTATAGCTCGATTGAGCATTTTCTTGCGAACATTTCAGTGTACAATTTGCCTATATTCGCGTCAAGTTGAAGCTGTCTTGGAAACAAATTCGCTTGCGACTCGTGAACGGATGCGCATAAGGGAAAATACTAGTGAAGAGGCCTGCAAAATTAATGGAGCTTCCTGTAAAGGCCCGAAGGAGACTGATCCTCCAGACTTTTCTCTCCAGCTTTGAACTTCGAAAACCACTTCCTAGCCGTCCTTTCTACAACCTATCACCACCCCAAACTCCATTAATCTTGTGCACCGCTTCACTAGCATTTTTCCTCTGCACCATTCGTGTGTGAGTAGCAACCGAATTCGTTTCCATGACAACTCCGTCTCAAAGCAAATAAGGACAAGTTGTATGCTAAGATGTTCTTGGAAAGTGAGCAGTTGAGCTACACCAGAATCACGCAATTTTATTTGCATCTGGTTAATAAATTTGGTGTTTATGGCTCTACTGCCAAAACTTATAGAGCGAGCTAAAAAGAATTTTAATTGACACCTACATGTTTTTGAGAGGACGTTCGATTTTTCCTGTTGTTTTTGTACCGCAACATAAAGTCCCATATATCGGTCACGATAGTCTCAATGTTAAGGTGCTCTTGTTCACGAAAAAAAAAGCGAATGGCAACAAAATATCGGCAGCTAGTGCTCGGAGATTTGTATGGGTACAGCGAAGATGGAGATGTTGGAGGACAGCGAGAGACGTTGTCTTCGATGGATCTAGCAAGTCGTCCTTCCTTTCAATATTCCGTACAAATCGGACCACTTCTGTGCTTCAAGTGCATCACAGAAATTCTAGGAAGTTGCGTAATTCATTTGAGAAGTCATTATGCCGTATATTTTCATATCAGACACTTCTCTTACAAATGAGAGAGTTATAATCACATATCCAATAATGTTGCTTGATATGCAAACCTCCAAAACCGGTATGGGAATTAAACCCGCCTTTCATGCTTACCGGGGCGTAAGCGTACTAACCACTGCACTACCAAGGCTCCTCTTCTGAAATCACACTATTTCAGCGATGCGAGACTTACTCGAAAGTTTTAGATGGCTTTATCAGGAGAACGCGCAAGCCTGAGTGCATTTTGAGCAGTTATCCTTGTCCTCATTGTTTCATGACGCTAATGTCCACCTTATTTGCTTCCTTCTAATTATTTTCAACTAACTATCACGAACCATGAAACTTCCTGACCTAAGCATGATTATTGGAGAATTATAGAATACTAAAGCACTGACATTCGAAAGACAAAGCTACAACTTAACAACAACGACGAGGACTGCTGCCATGATGGTAATAATGGCGTTTGATGGGGGTAAAGAAAGCCCATGTTGAATTCAGATCCATAGTCCTGCTTTCACTTCAACTTAGTAGGTATCAAAAAGCCAAATCTACTTAACCACTTAGTGTAAGAAAAAACACATTTATAATAGTTACGGAGATTTAGTTAGATTCTTGACTGTTGAAGTGTACTCGGACACTGCAATATGAGCTAGGATTTCCAGTAATCGCTCTATTTTATGCGAATATTATAAAACCAACAGGAAAGACAACTCTACTTCTCCTGAGTGATGCCAGACACAACGAATCTCGTAGCAAGCATCACCTAGCCAGGGCTTGCCGATAAAAAAAATGGATAGGAGACGACGCACGATATGCAGATTCCAATGCATGAACTATGAGCAAAGTCCACTGCCCACATCAAACCTCTCTTTCAGTGGCCTATTGCACAACGTAACTTCTGCCAAGACTTTCGCACTCACGCGTTAGCTTATTCAACAATCATTACCTAGAACTGTTTCATGGCGAGAGAAAATCACTGGGGAAGAGCTCCTAGCACGGAGATTTCTAACACCGAAAAGAGCACACAAGTGCCTCTACTGTCTAGGAATCTTCTGATTGTCACAAAATTATATGAGGCTACCAAAAAACACGAGCGGTCCATTGTCTAACATACTTGATATCACGATCAGTCACTAATATTTGTGTTTATTCTCACCTACTCGGTGAACTTACGTTTCCACTATTCAACTTTGCAAAAACTTTATTATTCTAATAAAACGGCAAAAATCTCATTTTTTTCCGAATATCTCCTATCTAGCAGACGTCTGCTTCACTTGAGAGCCTTAAACGCTTTCGGCATGGCGCAGTGATCAAGATGATGAACGTAATCCATCATTTCCTGAAAACAGACAACTGCTGGGAAATCTTCTGCAAAAGAAAAGTATGGGAAAACGTCCGAACGTGAAACGAGGTCTAGTTACCTCATGGCAAGTTTCCTCAGTATTAGTCCTACTATTGACACGATCATTGCACTCTTCAAGCAATGCTTTGAAATTAGCAGCATGATCGGCGCATCGTTCTCGCCATTGCGTTAGTTGATCTACAACCTCCTCAGATCCTTCCTCTGGTGATTCGCCTTCATCTGGCATCTTCCTATAAACAAAATTCTTTCCTAAGCATAGCTGCACAACATCACTTCGTTGTCGTATGGTACCAACACTTAGCAATTCGGAGAAAAAATTGGCCGCTAGCCAGATATGAAACAACGGCTTAGACGACGAATCAAAAACTGTTTATGCTGACCAGTTTGGGACGTCTACACTTGACCTCATGAAAAGAAAATAACGTGTCTGAAAAGTTCCAAAACGAAATAATAACGCTTGGACGCTAACAGTATACAAAACAAGCTAGGTAACGTCCCGCGCGCTATGGAGGTAAAGTGATTCAACCACTTGAGATACGACGGAAAGTAAAGAAAGAGCAAGAAACAACTTTCTAAATTAACAACGAAACCCAGATAAGGCGGGAAAATCTCGACTTGACTTGTCGAGGAAAAACAGCGGTCAAAAGCACTCCAACGAGCTAATGAACACTGAGAATAAGATTTGAAACATTTGTTAACAAAGAATCATACAAAGATTATGGAACTATACATATAGAACACGAGATACTTGTCTGACCAATTCAAACCGAAGATATTCAACAAACATCATAATAAAATTATGAATGGTAACAATTTAAAATTCGATTCCAAAAAATGTCTGGCCAGATAATGAATGACAATTTGAAAATCACTTCCGAAACCTTATAGGTGGTGTAGGAGAACGTGGACGTATACGCTTACCGAGTGATTGGTAGACTTCTCGTTCTCGAAGCTTACTTCGTTCCTAGAGAAAAAATAATAATAAAGGATTTCACGTTAGCAGAACGTATAGTTCAATCAGATAATCTCTTGTCTCTTAAGAACAGTTCTACCTTAACTCGAT
The DNA here is from genome assembly GCA_019055375.1 of Parelaphostrongylus tenuis. Lineage (NCBI taxonomy): Eukaryota > Metazoa > Nematoda > Chromadorea > Rhabditida > Metastrongylidae > Parelaphostrongylus > Parelaphostrongylus tenuis. The sequence continues at coordinate 616,321 of JAHQIW010001423.1, forward strand.
CGCGATCCCGATCCGAGTAACGTTCACGACTTTTACTTCGACTTCTACTTCGTCTCCTTTTCTCATCGCGTCTATCATCGCGCCTATCTCTATCACGACGATCCTCACGTCCTCCTTACCGCCACGACCTTTATTCCTTCCATTTCTATCCGGAGAATCTCTTCGTCGCCGACCAGGTGAATGTTTTCTAAAGATTATAGACGTTCTCTGCATGATATAGTATAAATCATTTAGGTTTACAGAACAACAACAGCCGTATAACTTGGTGTAAGAAAGAAATATGTCTCATCAAGCTTACCGCTTTGGACTTCGCGAACGAGATTTGGAGCGTGATTCGACTTCGACTTTTCCCTCGACGTTTCTTGGCGTCGTCTCGGTCCGACTCTAAAAAATCCCAGATATCAGATAAATATAATTTGACGCTATTTTTTTGAGCCTTTCATGAGGTCCGTTATAGATTCTATACAGTGCAAGACACAGGTGTGGACTTTCCAGCCTATTCAATGGCACAGTTCGTTTTCCTTGAGCCAGTTCCTCGAGCATCTATCTACCTCTTATATAGAGAAGTCGACGACGAACTTTTGACACTCAGTGTACGGTGAAACAATCACCGTGATGCTTTTCAGAGTGCTGATTGTGTAATGCATGCGCAGGGCTACATAGACATATGCGACAGATCTCGAGATCTCAAAATAGTCGATTGCATTCTTACTGCATATCAGATAAATGCATTACATTCTTCAGATCAAAACCAATGCTAGCTGATTTCAATGTAGTATTGTGAACAAGCAGAATGGTGATTGTAGATGTAAAACATAGCGCTTCCTCGTTAGATGGCCTCTTATAGGTCAACTTTCCTCACTCGGTTTCCCCTCTTTCAGTACAGAAGTCTGACAAAGACTAATAAGCTATTGATGATAGAGTCATTAAAGGCTTTTACATCGAACAGTTAACATGGAACCATGAATATGCTAGTGTTAAACAACAAGAAATTTGTTTAAAAATCCCAGCGGACATCTCAAACCTCACTCAAAACCTAATTCTACGGTCTGCTGAAAGTATAAATCCACTGTGGTTTTAATAGCTCACAGAAAGTACCAATACCATGCTATCTGCATCGAATGGAAGCAGACATGATCGACTGGGAATTCGGCAAGGATGGGATTGCATGTTACCTAACAGAAATGTGAACCTGCACCTTCGAAGTGACACAACACAGCTCGGACATATTTCTTCACTTTCTTTTATTTTGCATTATCCATCATCGCATATAATGTGCGAATCCTAACCTGCTTGAATTCAATTCACTTTCTCGCACTCATACTTCATTGAATTCTTAGAATATTTCACGCGCCTTTTTGGTTGCTGGTTGAAGATTTCTTCTTCACGAATGTCGTGAAATGCTCGTCGCCATGTGGACTTGCAGAACTTTCGAGTAGGGGGAATTTCATCGGCACATAAGGGAAAGTCAAATCCACATAAATCGCTAGCGAAAATCAAGCAAATTACACCAGTTGCATATATTTCTACACTGTTGCCAAGTAGGCAGCTATTGCGGATAAATTCATAACTTCCTTGACCGCTTGTCCAATTTTTGCAGCCTCGGTTATACAACGCTTCGCCACGTGTTGTCGTAGGGTGGCCTTTTCCTGGTCACCAATGCTAGGGGAAGCCGTTGATGCATTTCGCTGATTTGCTAGACGACATTCTTCACCGGATTAAGAAAATTGTGATGGATCCAATAAGACTTCACAATGGTGCGGATCTCATCCAGGTCAATCACTATATTATCATCGCCGTCAGTTACTATCAAATTCTATTTCTCGTCGGAAGTTGAAATGCGGCGAAGAAACGGATCGTTCTGGTTGCACAGAAGCAGGCAAGATACTTCAAAACGGCGTTCTCTTCGAATGTAGTCACCCGTGTATCGACCTTGTTCCACCTTCCAAAATTCTCTAGATGTTCCGAAACAGTGAGGATGCTTACATCAGTTCTTCACAAATTGCCAGCGACTTGTGCGTGTAGTTTCATCCATCAAAATTTTTCAACATCAGGACCTATATGACTAACCGCAGCTTCAACGATAAATTCACAACCATGGAGTCCTTGAAACCAAAGTTTCACTTTGCAGTTATCGATATTTTCCTTGACCCAAGACCTCATTATTATTCAGAGCTGTTTTCGCCACCCAACACCAGAGTCCCAGTTCGTAGATATCGATTGTCGAAATGCTTTTGTAGACAATCCTAGCCTTGGAAATTTGGTAAAGTCAATAGTTTGTTCATAGCTACGATGGTTTATATCGGAGTAAGCGTGGTAGCAAAATAGTGGGCTTAGTGATGCAATGGTAGCGCTCATCCCCAGTATGGGCGAAATGTGGATTAAATTCCCACCTGGAGACGAGTTATATACGTACCACTCAACATACAAATTATACAGATCCTTAATCACTTTTCTAAAGATCCAAAATTTACAGTGTGTTTACCCGTAATTAGAAAATACTTGCCTTCCTCGACTTTCTTCTTTTCGTTAGTTAGTTTTTGAGCGACCAACTGAGCTTTCGCTGCTTTTTGAGACGCTTCGATTTTTGATCGTAATTTCTCAATTTTCTCGTCCATTTCTCTCCAACTGACGGCCTAAAGTGGCATGTACTGATACTAAAAAGAAAAAAAACCATGACTGAAAGCGAGATAAATTCATTAAGATTTAACGGACCTTCTGATTAGCATACATATTCAAGAGCATTAAAGCTATTGCATGTACATCCGTGTCCGACGCGTCAAAAAGTTCATACCTAAAGAAATATTAGATAAATTACTCTCTCCAAAAAGCTTTCATTCGGCTATAAACCTACCAATTTCGAGGTTTATCAGGGAGGGGTACTTGCGGCTGTACTGTGCGAGCAGCCAAAAATATACAAGCGCATGCTATAGTTTCTGGCGAGTACCGTACAAACATATCAGTTCTCAAGCCATCGTTCATATACGTCCTGAAAGACCAATATCAACGGGTACCAATTAAACTTAACCTTTTGGACCAAAAATGACTGACCATGCCCTTTGAATAAGATCTGTTCGGTAATGCGCTCGCAACACGTAGCAATAGGCACATATTAATTTATGAGGGTGTTTTACATGAACGACAAATCCCAAAGTGGCTAATAATCTTCTTTCCGCCTTGATCATCTGAAATTTCTATGACTCTCAAGGCAAATTCATAAACACATCATTTGTCTTGTGCACCTCTCAAAGGGTCCAAAAAAAAAAACAGAAGAAATAACTACTTCAAATTAAGTAGTGACACTGATCAAACTGAGATCCCTTTCGATGCGACATTTTTGACAAATAAACATTTTTTACAAATGATTATTTCATTGTTCATTAGGATGCACTGGTGTTGTATCAACTAAAAACGGCATTGGTGAAGCCTCTGCAGTGATATTCCTTTTTTTTCTTTCTAATTACAGGACCCCTTTAGTGGCGATAAAATCCGATTTTCATTACGAAACTATAACATCATGTGAATAACGCGCCCCGCCTGCATATCGAACGCGCCACGGGCCAGGCAAAAGATCGGTGCCGTATCGAAAGGGTAATTAGAGCAAATGAGTCACTCATCTCAACCAAAAAGAGAAAAAGTTATCTTTAAGAAATCATACTCACGTTGTTCTTTGTATTTACATAACTGATGTCAAGAGGTGGAGGTTTCAATCTCGCTGCTGTGTCACTAAACAAAGTTAGGCAAGATATTAAAAAAAAAAACATGAAAATTTCTAGAACAGCGAAAGTTTACCAGTTCTCCTTCATCAATACGATAGTTCATGATTTACCTTTTCCAGATTTGAGTAGGAAACATTAAAAGTGAAGTAAAGCAATACTCACCCGTGCATCGGAAGGTCACGAAACGCATGATTGTTGGATATAGCTGCTTGTTTATATAAATATTACTCTACTCTGGTGCATCATATCATGTTAGAGCTTGAAGTTAACTTCAAGTTTGGAAAAAAACCACCATTTGCTGTGTTGGAATTTCAGCAAAAAATACAAAGATATTAATTTTAGTGTCAAATTACTGTGATAACCAGTTTGAGAAACAGAGATCTGAGAAAAGAATGAGAGGCACGAAAAGACAAAACTATGACACATTCCTCAACTTGATTATAATCTGAGGTAATGAATTGAAATGCAAAAGACACTCAATATGATATCTTCATCTGTTCTGCTTTTTTGGGCAGTGATATGATGCTCAGATATATAACCACGAACACGAAGCAGCATGAAGAAACTCGACCCTAGGCGCGAATTGAATCCGCATTCTACCATACCGGGAGCAAGAGACAAGGATTCAACATCACAGACTCGATCAAAAACTACTTCACAAACGGAAGGAAACATGGCTTGAAGTCAAAAGCACTCAAATTTCGCAAGGCGATTTATGCGTTCACCAAAATTATTATCACTGATCGAGAATAAAAGTAGTGAATAGTTTGCGGAAGTGGGTAGCGCAGTGGTTGATTATGCAGTGTATCAGAGAGCGAGGTGACAAGCAAAGAGCTAGTTGGATCTCCTCCTCAAACACTCTCTTGCCATCAATCAAATAGCGTCTTATGGAGGGCCTTAGTCGGATACCTCAAAGACTGCAAGGAGAATCGTCTCGACCAACATTGTATGACATTCATAAAGATGACAAGTTCCTCAAGCAGCCGAAGCGACACGTAAAGGGTTCGAAGACTTTTACGAAGGATGGCTTCAAGGAAACGAACCGAATGCATAAGTGTTGGGATGTGCACAGTTAGTTGTAACAGAGGGCTGTGCAAATAAGAAAGTAGTAGACGGAACCTAACAATGAATCTATACATAACATAGAGTATTACTTATATAGAATGCTTACAGAGAGGATAAAACAAGCCAATCGACACAGATGATATATGTGTAAGCTCACAATTATGTAATATCGCATAAGTATATTAATTGATGTTCTTTCATCGTACAGGGATGTGACAAAGATCCTAGTCGGTTAAGGTTTCCAGCCCAACGTTTACTTCGCAGGTGCGATAATCGAATCATTGTCCACAGCCGTTCACTCATGCGACAAGCCTTAGCTACGGCACCGATTCGACTCCAGTAAAGTGAAGTACCGCTCATACAAAGTCCATGGCTTTTAGCTGATCGCCCAGTGATGATGATTATAATGACTAATGACTAGTTAAGGCAAAACATATTGTAGTTATGGCCCTACGTGAAAAAAAACGCTCGCTGTAAGAGAGAAAACTTCATCTGAGCGGTACTCCTCTTTAGTTGATTCGATTCGAATACGATAACGAAGACCCACATCGTAAAACATCACACGGCTGTGGGCAACTGACTCAAATAGTTCCAGGGCTGGAGCAGGAGTCGAAATAGTAGAGAGTGGTTTTTGTAACAATTCTAACAAATGAAACCGGACAAATTTTAGATTAGAAGTCGTAGAAAACGTGACAAGGAGTGAAATTCGATAATATCGAGCGCTGTTTCCATATTCAGCAAACGACAATACAGGTCATTAATGCCTTGTCGCAAAGCCAAATAGAAGAAAACATTTAAAATTAAGCTTTAATAGTTTCAATTTCAAAGTAGCTGTCATTCACTGATCGCTGGAACACTTTGTACTCATTGACAATGACAAGGATGACAAGCAATACCTATCACTCTCTTATAAAAGGTAGGACAGATCAGAAATTGATCATCCTTTCGGATTATTGTGAAGAACTAGTCACTACTCTCACAAGAATGGGAGCCGTTTGAAACTGTGTTTAGCATGTTAAACCCAATGTAAAGCCTACTGACTCCAAACATAGGGCTGGGTACTATAAGTAGCTCGTCTGTCTCTCGGAGAGGAAAAGGAGCTCACTTATTTGAGGCGACTCCTAACCACCTCCACTGTACTTTCTAATCGTTTGGTTGAAGGCTATTGGTCAATTTGACTAGTAGAAATGATGATAATCATGTCACGGAAACAAGGAGTCTATTTCCTCAATCCATCTCCAACTATGGGAAGCACGCAGTCGCCTTTGGTTCGCGCTTGAATCCACTATCCTGAAGCAGTGCCCTTGCGACTACCCGGGCAGAGGTCCCTTCAATAAAGGAGATGCGTGGTCACGTAATGCTCTTCAACGATAACAGCCGTTACTGACTGAATTGGTCGACACGACAAAAGCACCACAAGAAGACAAAAGATCTGATGGCCCAATTTCTTTACGAAGAGCCTAGGGAAAAGATATGGTGCTCAACGAATCCCTACAACGAACAGAATGCACTGGGTTACTTTCGCACGCGATAAGGTAAACTGGAAGTCTCCCTACTGCCTAATCAAGTCACTGATGATCAACGAGTCAACAAGTAATACTCTTTCTGGAAGATAAGATAAGCAATAAAAAACTCGGAAATCATACATAACAGAACGGATACACATATATAACTTGGAAATCAATGAAAGTATAATTTTCCCTAACTTTCCTATCTAAATATTGTCCAATCGTTAATACTAACATCAAGAGATAACTTTGACAAGAGATGGAAATATCTTTGTAAGTTTTTTATAGATCTAAACCTTAACGCTTTGAATAGTTCAAGTAAATCGCGAAGCTTAATTGTGATTCACTGATAGATAAAGCAGAGCATAAGATTAGAAAAACTAAAGTAAATATGAAAAATCAAGTTTTGAATACGATGAAATAACTGCTGACGCAAAAATCTCTAAAGCCTAATCATTCTGGAGATTTCTTAAGCGATTTCAAACAGTAATATCAAACCTCATGCATTTCATTCCTTCCGACGTTTCACAGGTATTCACATCACTTAGGGATGATGTAAAGTCTTTCAAAACTGTGAGAAAACAGCGAAACAATAGAGAGAGAGAAGCAGGCGACCCGAGTCCCCCGCAGTGTTGACTCTCCCTCCTCACTCACTCTCTTCCATCAGGTCGAGTGTGGGTAGATCACCTAGATAAAAAGACTTGCAATCCAAATCTGAACATCGACAGTTCTATAAAAAACTAAACTTACGCCACAAAACATTATGTTTCAGGTCAATAAAATCTATTTTTTGTTTCGTTTTGCAGTTTTGAATGAATGAATAATAATTAGTTTGACTCTGCCGGTACCAAGTTGATTTTTCGCCTCGCAAGTGGTGCGAAAGCACGCTTAGCGGCAAGTGTTCGAATGTCATTGTTGCAGTTCTGGTGAAATGTAATTTTAAATCGTCACTAAAGAAGGTCTTGATCCCAATAAAAAATATAATACTATTGAAGAGACGTCCGTGAGGATACTTTCAGGTAAAATAACACCAGTGCTTTCTAATGAACGACAAAACAATCTGCTCGTCAAGAATAATGTTACACACTGCGTAGAAAGCTACAGTCTATGATGTAATTGTACATTGTCAATTCTTTTCAGGGGTGCTTGTGTATATTGTCAAAAGAAGTTGTTATAAACAATACGCCTCTTTCTTTTCATATATTCTCTAAAAATTCTTTAATAAATTATGATAATACAAGAAAATAGTAATAAATATGCAATTCGATAATTTCTATGCAGTGTGCAATACAATTTTCGGCAAACAATACATTTGTGTTGTTCATCCGAAAAGAACATTGGCGTTGTTTCAAATAAGAATAACTTTGTTGAACTCCTCCGGTGATACTGTCACATTTAGTAATCACAAAACATCATTTAGAGACGATAAAAGTTTGAACTTCATCAGAAAACTACAACATTGCCATTCGAGCACGTCCTACTTTCCAGTCGACCGCGACGCGTGCCAAGAGAAAAATCAACGCGGTAATCGAAAGGTTCAGCCTACGTATAAAAGCATATATGTAAAACATAAGTGTACAATATAAAATTAGTAAAATGGGTACATATATTAACTTGAAAAGTATGTGTGTAGAATATAAACCAGCTAGCATGCAAATGCATGCGTATGTGCGCATAAGTTTTAACAGATGGTATATATGGCCTATATGGTATATATCGTGGTATGCATGTATGTGTATATACGCATGTGTTCATGTACATATACATATGTCTATAAACGTATACATGCGTATACATTTATGTGCATACTCGTACATATGTACGAATATATATGTATATACATGTACGTATGTACACACTTGCCTATATATGCAAGTGAACATGAACATGACATGATACCAAATATAATTTCGATTCTTTCTGATTTGGAGGGAATAAATGAAAAACCGACCTCATTCGCTGCAGAGGAACTTTTCATAGGAATGTTGGTATTCATTCAAAAGCTGAGATCTCTCATTACAGCCCACGTGGAAAGGTTTTCAGGACACCCTTCTATAGCGCTGTGTCTCCACACAAAACTATGTCTTAGACGCGCATGTTCCTCGTCAGACAGAGCATTTTCATTAAACTATCAGTAATTATAAAACGGCGTAGCGCTTCCTGCTGCCAATGCTGTGTTTATGTCCTGAAAGACCGTTTCTCTGCAATGCAACAAGTAAGATAAGTTGAATTCGATATGTGAATAAGAATCCACTTAGCCGACTCACATCGCAGTGGGTGCGTCGGCCACGTGAACTGCTGACGTGATGCTCCTCTACGCGTTCATAAGCTTGAAAAGAGATAATCGCATCACAGCCACAGCCCGAGCAGACCAGCGCCCACGTGATTCGCGCGGGACCCCTTTCTCCCACGTGGAAATATGACTTATTACCTGCTGCGTTTCAGAAAGCGATATTTTCAGGACATAAGCACAGCGCAGGAAACAAAATCGATTACGCTCTTAAATGATTATTAATAGTTCAAACAAAGAGCTCTGTCCGGCAAGAAATATGCGTGTCTGAAGCCAAGAGATCTCGTCTTCTAGCAACGTCGAAAGTCTTTTTCGAAAACCAGCAATATGAGGCTATAGCTTCACGTCTCCGCTTCCAAATGGTTACTAGCACTACTGTGGAAAGTCCTCTCCAGCGAGTGAGATCGGTTTTCCATTTGCTCCCTCCTCATCAGAAAGAACGATAATTCTATATGTAAGAAATTCTCGCTGTAAAACCATACTAGATGAGTATAAACATATGAAGCCTTTAAGAAAAACTGCAATCTTCAAATATGTAGATCACTTCTTACACTGAAAATGCGCTGTTGGCCACTATCCCACGTCGTGTTGTTATGTACTGATATTGAACTTCTGAGAATGTGACAAGCGCAGAGACAGGGTACACTGAAGGTTTTGGAAGAGAGCACCCTTCCCTGTTGCTCGCCCTAGTTATCTAAAAGTCCTTTCTGCGAGGAAATTCCCTAGTTCAATGATCCCGAATTTGAAAAGTTCGAAAAGAACACAGAATTTGATCTCCCAATGAACATTATCCCTTCCGTCTAGTTTTTGAGTTCCAAGAAGTACGACCGGCGTTATTACTACAACGACGTCTTTCACATATAAATCACAAGCAAATGGAATCTTTTTTTTTTGGTAATATTCCTTTGTCGCAACCCATTTTCCAACCATTTATAAACAAGCCTTTTCTGACTTCTGAGGTCATTCAATAGCTCAAATCTAGGTGGTTTCAGAAATGTCAGTGTATCCTCAAAAAAACTCTAATCGGCTGCAGCAGCCAACATAAAAGTATGTCCCACCTTGGGCGCACATTATCGCGTGCCTCTCAAATTGAACTACGAGCGACGATTCCATAGCCGTCACAAAAGGGTGCGATTTTCAACATTTACTTGAGAGATTTTTCCCTCTCCGTAACAATTTCTAGGCTTCTTATATCAGAATTGTACCAAAAACATACTATAACTAATAAGTCTGTACAGAGACCATCCACAAACCCTCGCCGAGAAAGGATGGCGAGTCGAGTGTGTACCGTCACCTCACACTCACTGCTACAGTGCACTGAAAAGGCCAGGTCAGGAAACAAGCACACTTTCAAAATCGTCGAGAGTTAAGCTACTAAATGACTGCTAGAAGTCGGAAAAGAAAAAAGGATCTTGTTCCCAAAGAATTGAAAAATGGATTACGACAAAGGGACCGTCTCCTTTTTCCCATACTATGAAAAATTTTCTTAGAAATTTCGATACATTTTACGAAATCTTATGATTAATTGATATAGTGTCGATCCAGAAACCTGTGCACAGAGGTCCTCTTAATCGTAAATGTGGATTTTTTATGTATCGAAAGCCTGGGAGAACTTTTGAGCACTAATTCTACATTGCTTAAATGTTCACTTTTACGAAAGTATTACAGTCTTTTATGGTTTTATTCTATTACGTTGGAACATGTAAAACTTGTCCGAGATTCATGAAAATGAATTCTTGGACACGCTAAAAACGTTGATCGTTTGTACCATATTGATGAAGACGAACTAAGCAAACTCGCTGAACTATTTCTCACATAGTTGATCAAATGCCAGATTTTGAAAAACCCTTCCATTTAGAGAACAAGTGGACTTGACTGGGAAACGAAATTCAAAAGTAATATAATGTACATACTCGTTGATAGTGCGTCCAGAATCCCTCAGCTTGTGAAGCTGCTCCAGGCGATAGAAAACATTATACACGTCTCTGGTCCGGCGTGGTTCTTCCTCGATTTTCGAGGCAAGAAGCAAACACGCCATCACAGTGTGCTACAATATTGTAATCTGCACCTGACATAAGTATTAAAAACTTGAGGAAGCAAACATAGAAGATAGACGCGCACAGAAACACCCTTACCTCATATCGAAACTTCAGAAAACTCTTCAGATAGTAGAATCGTTGAAACAATATTTGTCCTGTAGCGGCCGCTACTTGAGGAAGTTTTAATAACACGGCACCTTCTTGTATAAGAGAGCACCCAAAGAATCGAAGATTCTACAATCATTAGTTAAAGTTATTCAAAGACAATTACTAATGGTTCGTTACTACTCATATGCTCGACAAGACAATAATGGTAGCGGATAAGAGTACAAGAGTTTCTTTTCGTTAGAACTACCAAAGCAGTAGATCAAAGAATGGTCCTTAACCGCATTTCAAGACACCGACTTTCTATAAACTTCGCAACTGATGATTAATATATGTAAGACATGAAGACGTCTTGTTAAGCCAACGCTTGGTTGATGATAGCAGAGTTAGCAGTGAATTTGGCAACAGTATATTCCTCACTTCGCTTCCTCAGGGATTGGGATGCGAATGCTCCAGTGACTTTTCGATGCCTTTTATAACCCTTGGGTCAAGTCAAAAGATCATACGGAGAGGTCTCATGTCTCATGTCATCGTGAGGCATTCGTTTTCCGGTTCACTTTTACTGCTGTGGCAAGAATTTCTCGCAGTTTCTCTTTTTTTGCTGATAACTTTTTCTGTATTCAAATTTATGTTTTGTCTTGTTTACAGCAGCTTCTTGACGTAATTTTGATACATAACACTTATACATTTGTTTCATAATGGAGCTGTTCCGATAGCAAAAACGATTATTGAATCTACAAGAGTATCGTTTGGTTTCTAGTGCTGCTGAGACTTTCCGCCGGATTATGGAGGCCTGGGGTGAAGGAACAGTTAGGACAACTGCAGTTTTTAATCCTTCTATGATTTCATAGCTGGAAATGGAGATCTGACGCATAAGCAAGGCGCCGGTCGGTCACAAAAAATTGACGGATTAGCAGTTGCAAATGGAACTAGTACGATTCCGCCGTTGACGACTCGCATGCTGACCGACGATTTCGAAAGACACCAAGTTTATCCGCCGCGGAATCATGAACTTAAAGGAAAAGTGGAAGTGGTTGAAGTTGAAGGGGGATACTCGATTGATTATTCGTTGTTTTTATTTGATCAAAAAAGGCCAGCTTGCAAAAAAAACGGGAAAGTCGATGAAATTCATTGCCAAGCCGGTGGATTCTTCGCGTTCTTCCCAAAGACATCAAGAGTTTTGCGTGCTGAAGTACTTGACTCTTGCACTTGCTCTACGTTTGATCTTTTGACATGATCTAGGTGGCATATGTAGGCATCAATAATCCACTACGTCATCCGGAAAATCTAATTCAACGCACATCCAGGCTCCGATGAAGACGAGGTCACCGAAACGGCAGTCATCGCTCTGCTATTACTGCTACTACTATCACCACCAACCTCACGTGCGCTGAAAAGGATCAGTCTACAAGGTCTATGGCTTACTTTTTCAGTTTCCCTGTCCATGCCGTCGGCAAGGGAAGGTGGATCTTGGAGCATTAGACGAGCCTTCTCATCCATTGTTTGATACCATTTGTCGCAATTGATACTAACACTGAAATCGATAAACATAAACCGATGAAGAGTTTTTCTTTGTTTCCAAGAATACTTTGAGTTTTTTGTACCATTTTGACAGACTATGACATGTATATATAACTCCTATATGCAAAAAAAGCGCATGTGGCGCAGTGGTTAGAGGTGCTCTGCGTCGCACAAGAGGTCAGTGGTTCGATCTCGCGCTTATGGCTCACTAAGCCATCCATCCCTTCGGGGTCAGTAAATTGGTACCAAATAGGTCCCAGACTTGTCTGGGAGGATAAGCAGCACTGACTCGGTTCACCAGGAGGCCACCGCGAGTCATTGTAAAGGCCAGGTGTGCATTCAATCACCTCAAACGAAGTTAAAAATTGAAGTCGAATGCATGGCGCATCCCTCAGGGATTGATCAACGCCGAGAGCTTTATCGTTTTATATGCAAAAAAACTCCAAATTTGGAACATAATTTTACTTTCCCTCTCACAGTGGGTGAAGATAACCTTTTCAAAAACCAGTTCACGTTTCAAATTCGCCAAAATTTAGGCTATCGAATGACTTTAGTGCAGTTCAATACAAAGTGATCCACAGCTTTAACTCAGCAGATAAAGCTAACCGATTGTAAAAAATAGCTTTATTTTCGCTACTACAGCCTACTGCAAAGGTCATCCTGAGAACCAAGTAAAGTATCGCAATCCTGGAGATTTGAACTTCCGAATAAATACTTAAATTCTGGTTGAAAAGCTTTCTTCAGCGATCAAAGACCACTGAGAATTTGAGGGTCATATTAACCCTCATCGTCCTCAAAGGGATAAATTCTCATAGAGGCTTCTCCTTAACAAAAAGGCTCTTAATTTAGAAAAAACCACATTCGAAGCGCTCGGTGCCTTTGATGTTTCCTAAAGAGAAAATATCTTACGTTGAGAAGTGCGGTCGAAGTCCGAATGAACTGGGACGGATGGGATTTTTGTCCTCAACCGACGCTTCGGCATTCTCACCGCCGTTCACGTCAGTTTTGGTGGTTGGGGTATTTGTCTAAAACTTTAACAACATCAAATAGAACACGGAACAACTCTATTCTAAGAAAACATATAGAAAATCTCGAGAAAAGAAGGCAAGTCCGCAGAATTTCGCTAACCTTTCTGGTTCTAACGAAGGCCTGTGCTTTCGCCAACGCCAGACTCCTCTTCTCGGCAAGCGTAGTCATTTCAAATACCCATATAAAATCGAAACGAAGTCCTCGGCAACTAATGGAAAAACCAAAGTTGTCCACGTAACCTGAAATCCAAGGACGCCGAGCGATAAGCAAAACTTTGGCCTCGGGCGTGTGTCGAACCAGGGTATCACACTTTAGAGAAGCAAAATCAAACGGTAGGCCAGAAAGACTACAAATCAATCGTTTAAAACTACAAAGTAAGCGATCAATAAATAAAAAAATAATGAGGATTACTCGCAACAACCGGACTAGATGCGAAGCAGTACAAATTAATGAGCGTCATAGCATTTCGTAAACCTATTTAAGCGGTCTGCATTTGTGCGTGATGACAACCAACGGGCGGTCATTACGGAGTTTCTGCTTTACAGTTCGCATAAAAATCGTGCTACTCGTCAAAAAAATCCCGTTGCCCTTTGAATCGTGAACCTTTACGGGACCGTGGACTCGACCCTCTGCGCTTCTAACCCCAGCGTGTTGCGTTTAACAAGCACGCTGGGGGTTAGCGACGCAGGTGGTTGGGTCCATGGTACCCGCGTCTAACAATGGCACGCTAGGGTTAAACACCATTGTTAGGCCCAGCACGCTGGGGGGTTAGTGACACACGGGGATGGGTCCATGGTATTGGGTCTAACAATAGCACGCTGGGATTAAACACCATTGTTAGGCGCAGCACGCTGGGGGTTAGTGACGCAGGATGTTGAGTCCATGGTACTGCGTCTAACAATGCACTCTGGGGTTCAACGCCATTGTTAGACGCAGCACGCTGGGAACTAGTGACACAGGGGGACGGATCCATGGTCCTGTAGGGGTTAATTCAACTGTCATCTATTCGGAGAAATCAATTGATCAACAGTATAGCCACTGTTACAATCAACGATATGCAGTCATTTTCTGGGCAACGATGGCATGCCTTCCTCTCAAAGAGAATAAGGCTGGTGAACAAAGAAGTCGGCGAGGTCACTTTTGAGCTAATTGTGCTCTTTGAATTTGGCTTTTCGGTTACAAGGAGACCATTGAAAAACGACTTCATTCGCCAGATAGGAACTTCTCATGGGGTTGTGGATAGCCCAAAGTTTTGTCCAGTGAGAAGTATGCGCGCCTGCAACGCAAAGAAATTACTTCTGTGGCGAGGTCAAAAAAGCTTTTTCGAAATCGGCGACGTGGTGCTGTAGCCAGAAATCTCAGCTTTCCAGTGGTTATTAAAACTCCTATGAAAATTTCCCGTTCAGCGGATATGGTCGGTTTTCCAGTTGTCCATTTATGACCGAAAAGAACTTTAAATTCTCTCTTTCGCTGGTATTGCTTCAGGACGCGTAAAAGATGATAGTCCGATGGAGCAATAGCAGGGCTCGGCTATGCGGTGGATGTGGTCCCGTGATCCGATCCAGTGTCTCCAAAATGTGGTGACTCGACTTGACCAATGTGAGGTGGTCGGTCGATCCATAAGGTGTCCACCGAGAGGTCACTTTGTGGTAGCTCATTTCATTAAGCACCCTAGGGACGATGTACCAACTGAGGTACACGATCGTTTGAAGGCCTTTCTCGTTGGGCAAAACTTTTCTCTTAGACAATTGGTGATCATACGAAAGCCTAAGCCTCTCCATTTCAACAAAATATTTGTTCGTGAAAAAGCCTTTTTATTTCATTGTAGAAACGAAAATTAAATCATTTTTAACACTCGGCCTGTTCTATTTGCTCGGCTGGGGAGTCATTCGATAGCCCGAATCTCGAGGAATTCGATGCTGTAATTGGTTTTTTGAATGGTTACAATTAAACGCGGTAAGAGCGAAAAGAAGATCACGTTTCGTACTCAACGTTTTCATCGTACAGAAAAGTTTTATATGCATAAAAAACATACGACCATGTAGAGAAAATCAAGTAACGTCAGAGTGCCATATAAAACCTGAAGTTTTATGTTCTAAAAGGAGGAAAAATCCCAACTGAATAACGAAAATCGCGCGCTTCTTGCTTGTTACGCTGTGCGATATATTACCTGTTGCGTCCCTTAAAGGTCAAATGGCAAGCAGTTGTGCCACGGCTACAGTCACACCTCGAGATTGCAAGGAGACATTCAAGAATAAGACAAAATCACGATTAAATGCTTAAAGTACTGGGATCAGCATAGTGAAAAAAGTACTGTGAGGATGGATAATAAAGCACCAATATCGCCGACAGGCCAGCATTTTTCGGTTGGAAAATCAACGATCTGAGGCAGAAATCTATACCCTGTACATTTTATGTCCTCTGGTTTAAGCTAGTAGAACATTCTTCATTCCTCTGGTTTAAGCTAGTAGAACATTCTTCATTCTATACCACAGCCTTTTAGTAATATTTTATTATGATACCTTTATAATCGACTGTTTTTGAAACCTCGCTAGAGATTAATACATCGTGACAGCATGTTTCAAGCCTTTCATGAGGTCTTTTGCGGCGCTTATACAGTGCAATACGAGTGTTTCGGCTCTGTAGCCTCGTCAATTGCACAGAATAGAGGAATTGTCGAAGTCTAACACTTTGATGACGAAAGTGCTCTTTCGACAGCTGACGAAAATTTTCGATCGATGAAGTTTTTTAAGAATGCAGAATTTATATTGCTAAGGGTATATATAAAATTTATATATTACCCTGTCGAATTAGAATATGTTCAAAATCAACAACGTCAAAAAATTGAGGGTGGGATTTACAAGTTCTAAATTACCCAATGTAAGAGCGGCATTAGTGGAATTGATTAGAAATTGTAAAAAACACCGTCGGGGATTCTTCTGGTTGGTCGGGTAACATCATTCTTCCATCAACCCTGAGCTGAGCCCGTTAGGTCATTTGCGCGTCATTTCTGCGTCAGCAACTAATAGCTTTATTTGGCATAATGGGATTTTCCTGCTCTCAACTGACTTTCTGCAGTTCTTGTTATAGGTTCAATCCTAGTTTCATCTGCTGGATAGGAATATCCAATTCGTGCTCAGTTGTTACAAACTTGATTCAATATAACTCTTGACTTTACATCTCGATCGTCAAAAATAATGAAGGACTGCTTGATAACTTTTGCAAGACGACAAGACCTGTGTTAGAGTCATACAGCGTGAGAATAATGGCCCCCTTGGTTCTGAATCGAGATCTCATCTTATAGTGTATTTTATTGATTACAATACAAACTATTAGTAGCTGCAAGTCATGGCCCAGGATGGATGTCCTTTTGTTCTGACCCAAGTTTACGAAAAAAAAGGTTCTTTGGGCTATGACGTGATCTCTACATATTCTGAATTTGTTACTCAATCTGTCTTCACAGTGTGTTTTTTCTCACTGTGCAGATCTCAGTGCCTAACATTCTACTCGTATTTTCGTCTTCTTCTTGAACGTCGTAGATTGCTGGTTGAGCGCGTCTCTTTCCAATTTTGAAGATAGCCCGGTTCTGACGTTCCATAGAGGCCGTTCTTGTTGACTGCCGGAGAGTGGTGGGGGTGGGAATCGGCCCCACGTGCGCCGCGACGAGCATCACAACGACTCGACCACAGCCCCCGATTTCTACAAAGTATGCAAAATTGACGGTCCACGTATTATGACAACCTTGTAAAATCCTTATCTCAAGTTAGTATGCATTGTTAACAAAGGTATTTTTGTCATGGTACAACAACATAGGTATCACATAATGCGAGTCACTACTTTTTTGCATTGATTTTATCTCCAAGCTTTCATCATCCACAAACTACTTGAGCGCTTTTTGCTTGGATATAAACTGTTGCTGAAGAATCTTCTCGTATTCGTCATGGATATGGCTGAATGCTGATCCAGTTCGTCCTCCCTGTAAGAATGAAATAGCCGTAATATGGCGTTCCCAGGTGGAATACGAGTACCAGGCAAGTCTGTCACCAATTTCTTGGCCGAAGGTGGAATTATGACTTGGTCGGCTCGAATCGGGACCGATGCAGCGCCTGTTTAAGTTTGTTATGAAAGTGGTTAAACAATTTTCGGAGATGGCGAAGTATAGAAAGAATGATGGGAAAAGAACTTAATGATAAGGATGTTTTTGACTCCTATTATGCGGAGAAAAAAATTATCAAAGAAATCAATTCTCTATATACCAATATAATGATATTAAGTCGTGATAACAAAAACAAACATATAGGCCGTGGTATGGCTCATTTTCGGTGGAGCACAACCATTTTGCGTGAGCATCGTTCTAAGTGGGTAATGTGAGATATTTTTGCTTAATTCTGTGCTATTTCGGTATTCCAAGACCACAAAGACCCATTCTAATCGGAAATTATCAAAAACCATCCTCATAGTGGTGTGTTTTCTAAAGCTATCACCTAATTGATGCATCAAAGTATAACCACATATTTGTGAGATTCCCTAAGAGGCAAACGATGAACATGAAAAAATCGCGATGTCTGATAGATGGAGGAAAGTGTTAGAAGAGAGAATGAATCCGCATAGCTAATATTTGTACGGTGGTTTCCGAGTTTACCATAAAATTACTGATTAGGAGAGCTTTACTCAGTTTAAACCCGAAGAGCTATCTCAGCAAACTTCATCTAGACCAAATATAATGCTTAATGAGCGAGAATCGTCATTCTGTATTGCTAGTCAAATGTCGTCAACTGACAGTTAAGGTGGCTAAAGAACGGTGACACGATGTGCAGTTGTGGTTCTATTCCCCAAATTCAGGCGTATAATCTAGGAGGTTTAACAGTTCTATGAACCCACTTAACAAAGAGCAGGAGGATTTTGGAATTGCTTTGCGGCGAATCCAATGGTAATGTAGCAATTCACATAGATATATAGAGATCGATCGGTGTGTTGTTGCTAGAGCGGCGGATGTTGTTTGATTTGAAATATCACAGCTTTCGCTTAAAGTGTTTTCCGAAGACCACACGCAAATTTTAATGTGCCCGATGATTATTTGCTTTGCATGTGGTCTGCTATGGGCACTCTTGGGTTCCCCCAAGGTGATTGTCTAAGACGAAAGGCACTCTGCAACTGGCGAGGGTGTCAAGGCCGAAACACGCGTGTATTGCACAGTATAAGTGACCATAACAGACCATATGCATGGCTCGAATAATAATCATCAGGCATGATTCAAAAAAGTTTGTTCCGCCAAACTTTTAGTAGATGCTTTCCTGTGTGTAGTCAGTGCAGTGGTTGACTGATCAGAGTTTTTCTATTGTCGTGCTTGACCTTCACATGGGTTCCACTACTTGATACGATTCTTGTGAAATTTCCTAGTGCTTGACAAATGCTTTAGCTTTTCCATCGAATGAATCTTGTAAATAACTCATTTTGAGATAATTGTCATATCTAGCGAATGCACGGTATATTCAAATGTTTCGCAATATGCTACTCATTCCCATGTTTATTTGGTGAACTTGGGAAATGGAGTGGTGGTAAGCTGACGTGTGGTGCGATATGGCTTGCCATTATATAGCCAAGAAGCAACGGATCTATGAATGAGTTGCTAAGAGATGTTTGATTGTGGTGACGACGTGAGTGCGATAAAGACTGCCACATTATGTTTTGTGTCTTCTTTATGTGCGCACGAATTCTTGACGATGAGGTTTACCTGTAATTCCGTGATCGGTTTCTCATAAGCGATATCCTCTACCAAGTATAAACCTTTCATAAGTTTCATTATTGAAGGTTCACACCCAGCAATATTACATCGTCACTGTGGAATGAAACGCTTTCTGATTAGACAATTGCAAATAAGCAACCGAAGTTGAAAATTTTTTCCCACGAAAAACACACTTTCTCTCAAATGTCTTTCCAGTGATGAAAAAAATTTTCTTTTTTTGATTGTGTCTCCAAGACGTCTGGGCGCTGATACAATGTTTATCAAAACCGCGACGTTTAATCTATCTAATGTTTCTTATTACACACTTACATGATCACTCATAAAATCTATCATGCTCAAAAATTTTAGACAGGGAAAAATCGAAGTGATTGAAACGAAAAACGCTTCTTTGTGTAGAACTCATATATGTAATGTTATTGATTCAGAACGCCCTGTATCAAAGGTTTTTTTGCAGCTCTGGTAATGAACAAAAAAGAAGCCTTCGACTCAACCTCAGACGTATTGCGTGCAAATTATAGGGTAAATCACACTAAATTCTGAAAAAAAATGCCCAGCATGTATTAGAGAAAAACGGCTGATATTCACCACTCTTACAATGTCAAAGTGGGCAGTACAATCGTGCTAAAATACCCATCACTATTTCTCTTTGAAACCATCAATTTCAATTGTCTGACGGGTCTGTGGGTGATTAGTCGCTAAATTTCCTGGTGCATCTCCAAGTAGAAAATAAGTATAGTTGTATTCGAGCAATGTGTAGCAGAGGCAGTTCAGTGGATATATTGAATTGCTTAGGCCATGCGGGAGTTCTACTAGAAGATTCTATACCAAGCTCCTTGTCTTGGATCATCTTTTGTCCTTATGAGAACAGTACAACAATGACAATGGGCTATATGGCGAGATTGCAATTAGCGCAGACAACAGAAGAAGCGGATGTCGAAGAGTCAGTCGAAGAGAGCAAGTCGAAGTGGAGCTTAGAGTTAACCTTTTGGCCATTTATACACATTTCATCAAAGAGCGGGTTTTGGGTCACAGAAGAATGGAGTCAAAGTGAACAATGGAGGCACCGGGTCTAGATTAGAGAATACACTTTGATCAATGATTCACGTGCAAAGTACATAAATCAAAATGAGCTCGATTACATGACTAATCTATAAGTGCACAAGAGGGTCATTTGGTATACGGCAATCTTCAAGCACTTATAGTAAACATCCAAAGTACATCGAAAGTGCAATCGACTTTCGATGAATATAATAGACTTACGAGATCATAGCACATGAAGATCAATGATTCGAGATTATAAGTTGATAATCTACAGTCGAGCGTATGTGGCGCAGCGGTTAGAGGTGCTCTGCGTCGCACACGAGGTCAATGGTTCAATCTCGCGCTCATGGCTCACCAAGCCATCCATCCATCTCTACGTGGTCGGTAAATTGGTGCCAGACTAGTCTCAGACTTGTCTGAGAGGATAAGCAGCACTGACTTGCTTCAGCAGAAGGCCACCGCGAGTCATTGTGTAGGCTGGATATGCATTCAATCACCTCAAACGAAGTTAGAAATTGAAGACGAATACATGGCGTATCCCTCAGGGATTGATCAACGCCGAGAGCTTTATCCTTTTTTAATCTACATTCGAGAAGAGGTAGACAGCATCATAACGCCTTCTGACGCTTGTCTACACAATAGGTGCTACTTACAGTCTTCACTGTAACAAGGCAACTTTTCCTCGTGTGCTCATATATATCTATTTTATCTGCAGGTAAAAGTTAGAGGGTGCCAGAGTGTGAGGGATTTGTAGTCGACTGAGATGTTTGTTGATATCTGTTGAACTTAGCATCATTCGAATATTTCTAACATTCTTTCTACTGAAGGACGCTCAAAAGCCAGGCTTGAGTTTTTTACATCTAGATTTTCTAGCCTTTACGCCCTGCGGGTGCCCTACTCGGCAATGAAGTGATCGTGGTACGGTACGCTGAAACAATTGCTGAGGTGTTCCCAGATTGGTTAGAAAGAAGTCAACTCGGTGGTGCGGAGTACATTCCATTCGACTTGGTCGGTTTCTGAACATTTCTTCTTCATTGAAACTCGACAGAAACTTTCGATCCGAATTGGGTTGTTTTTGATTACAGCATATTTTTAATAATATCGGTGGTGACGGAGTGCTTTTAATTTATGAACAAAATACACAAACGAACCTTTTACAAGCGATGAATAGCTTCACGATTAGTGCTTTCGTTCTATTATTCGACTGTATACGCTGAATATTTTTGCATTAGATTACTTGGAATGTAAATCTAAAAAGTTTCAGAACATGCCTGTACGCCTACCTCGACGTAACGACATGAAAGTTGCATATAAGCGCGATCCTCCAATTAGTGAGGTACAAACGGTTCAATTTTTCTCATTTATTTGAACAGCATCTGCATTAGACGAATAAAACGGGTTTATTTTTCGATTTTGGATGATATTATCGATTTTTTGAGAAAATCATGTGAGCTCAACTACTACTGCTCGACTTCTCATTAAATAACTTTCGTTTTGAAAAATTAGCAACGTATGACTCCGTGGTGGTCTTGGATATTTCTGACGTTCTGCTCCGTATTTACCGACCGAGGACTCGCCAATTAATTGGCTCATAAAGCTGTAATACAGTATGAAATGTTCATTCGCAATGCAATCACATAGAATGTAAAATAACAGCGACAGGGATGATGATCTTTCAAAAACAGTTTGTCTCGTGTTGATCAATGATTTTTGAAAAAACGCTGATTTTGGTGCACACTGAATTTCAAGCGATTTAAATGATGACCCAACTTCGACATACTTCATGATGTGGCTAATGTGTATAAATATTGTCTCTACCAGGTTTCTTATATTCTCCATTCGCCAACTCTCTAAGACAGCATCTTCGACACGAAAAATTAACGCATTGTTATTGACATGATTACATCCACTCGCGGGAGTGCTGAAATATGAAGAAAACTGGAAGCTTAAGGTGCCTACAAATTCCTTTATACTCTTTTGGGGGCGCATTAGATTTTCCACTGCACCATCGGAGCCCTCGTTGTGTCCTCCCCTCAGTCGTGTTCAAATAGGATCTATCTATTATCCGGATGTTCTATTTTTATTTGAATAGTTTAAATCTTATTGATCAATGGACTTCCATTCCTTTTGGGTATATAGTATACATTTGGAAGGGAAAAGTCCGCTCTGAATCTTCATGCTGACTTCAGTACTTTTATAGTATTTTCTTGCATTTGAATTCAGGCCGTTGGGCCGAAAACAGAATTGAAATCTAGCTCAAACTACTTCTTACAAGAGTTTAAGATGCCTGTGAGGCGGCAGAAATCACTAGCAATGTGTCATTCACTACTAAGTTGCCAACGCATACAGAACCCATGTGCGTTAATATCTATGCACGTCTCTTCATCGGTGTATAATTCAAGAGGTTTTCATTGGCCACAAGGGCTTTCTGCCACACTTTTGTATTCCAATAATTTGTTCAACACAGATATATTAGCGCCCATTAGTTATCGAAAAGTTACTGCATCATGTCAAGACGCCGTCATGGTGATGTTCGACTGCAGAGCTCTACGTTCTTTTCCTGATTAAAACTCAGTTTCTAGAAGTTTTTACACTTATGTGGCGACGTGACCTCTGAAGAAGTTATTCGCTACAGTATATAATGGGCAGTAATTCCTTCGGCGGACAGTGCTATTCTCCTCCCACTTCTTGCATTCATTCGACTGGCTGATCATCGTGGATATTATAACTGACATCAGCCGGGAAAAGCTCTACTCTGCACTTAGGAATAGAAAGGGACTTTCTCTGAACGAATATGAAAGGGCCTTTCTCCGGACGAGTTTGCTAACCGATGATGTCTCCCGTACCCATAGTGCAACATTTCGCGAGTAATTAGCCAAAGTGACAAAGATTTTTTTTACAGATTAAGAATCTCAAGCTTTGTTCTGTAAGGGAAGCTTCCAGGTTGGTCGCATCATGACACAGATTTTTGCTCGTGAACTCATCGTGCGAAGTGCAATTCCGAGTGTTATTTATTCTTCACCGAGCTTAGCCAGCATCCAAACAGCAGCAGATATTCACGGCTTTATTGGGTGAGTACATCGTAAAGTTGATGCGAAATATACATATAAAGTCGATGGTGGCATGAAATGTCGGTTTAAGTACAATCTCTCTCTTCTTAGTGAGAGTATAATTTCCAAGCGAATCCAACAATATTGGGTTGGCAAGAAATTTTCTGGACTATTACGTTTCTTTTGTTTTTTTTTCATGCATCTAAGTTTTTCTTCTCACTAGCGTTTAGAGCAGCTTTTTGCGATTATTTTGATATATATAGAAGTTATACATTCATTTTTTGAACGGAATTGTCCCGAAAGCAAAAACGATTGCTGACAATACACGAAATTTGTCAGGGTTCAAGTGCTGCTGAGATTCTCCGCCGGATTAGCGAGGCTTGGGGTGACGGAACAGTTGGGAGAACTGTAGTTTTTGATCGTTACAATGAATTCATGGTTGACAACGGAGAGTTGACGCACAAACAAAAAGCATGCCCAAAAAATTGACCGGCAAGCTGTGTTGAATGCAATTGAGACGTCTTCGTCGTTGAAGACTCGCATAGTGGCCTACGATTTTGAAGGACCCCAAGTTTTTCACGCCGCGAAATTATGAAATTGCCTGGAAATTTGGAGGACGTAATCGAGGTTGAAAGGGATTACTTGATTCTTTTCTCAATGTTAAAAAAGAAACGAAGAATTCAGGAGAATTTCTTGCCAACTCAATAGACTGGAGTCCGTAACCATGATCATGCGTATATCCGCTTCCTTAATTTCCCTTACAGCTGGAAGAAGCGGTTTTCTTTCAAAGTCAATGTAGTAGTTCATCTATCGTACTTTCCTGCAAACATTGTCACATCACTGATATATCACTAACCAATAGAAAAAGTCAAGAAGGTGGCACATTTCTCCTACACTGTATGCGGTCTATATGCTGTGTTAGTAGTGATATTTGGCGCAAAACTCGTAGTTCCCAAAACAAATGAAGCTCGTGGTATTTTCACTGATATACCTAGAGCAAATTTCTTCAGGTGTGTAGCTTTATTGAATATAAACCGTAGTAAGACCTCAAGCCTCAAGGCTGTCGGCTATGCACTAACTTAAAGAAAACTGATACGGTAACGCTATAGGTTGTAGAGAAGATTTCGTAGATATCTTAGGACTACATGAGAGCAGAATAATTCAATCCTCTACATATTAGGTAAGGAGGAAAAGATTTTTTTTTTCATTTTTATGTTAGATAGGCTATGTATCATTTCTAATTCAACACATTATCATCGAACCAATTACAACGTGGCCGGCTGGCTCATTGAAGCAGGAATTATTTAGTAAGGAGCATTGATTATTACTTTTTCAAGTAGTGTAGTGTTCGGAATGATAGGGGCGGGTTAAGCTGATGATAATTCATGAGTTATTTGACTACTAAACTTCAATTCAATCGATCTCAAAGGGTTAATTGCTGCTCAGGCGCTTTTGACATCTTTTTTGTGATATGATAGATTATCAAAAGTGTTCTGTCATATCTTCGAAATGTATAGGGAAAATTCATTTGTCCATCAATTAAGCTCAAACAAAGGGCAATTCAATAGGCCAAGTAGTCCCCTTCCACATCTAGACAGTTTAGCCACATATCTGACGGCATAAAGATTCCGCGGTGATAAAGTCGCCAACCCTTGAAATCAAGAAACTTTGGAGATTTCGCCTGATTTTTGTGAACATTTGGATTTGGAACTGCTTACTCAAAAAGTGCGCCATCGAGCGGAATAAGTAATAGTCACTCGGCGCCAAGCCCTGGTTGTACGGCGGAATTCCAAAGCAGCGAACATCGCAAATTTTCTTAACCATGCGCTTTGCGGGTTTTTCGATGAACCTCAGAGCATTAACACCCAATGTGTAGTAGAAGTGAAGCAGCAGACGAATTTCTTCCTTAGACGCTCATATTCTGAAGGATGTGTACAAAAACGAGCTTTTGATGAGCTGAAATTTGCACAAAATGCTTGTGTAAAAATGATTTTTTAGGCAGTACGACGGAAGTTTTTCTACAACCTTTTACCAGTTGTTTGCTGAAACAAAACATACTTTTTAAACACATTTCAATTGTAAAATCATTGTAAAGTGGAAACTATTTCTCTATCACTTTCTATAGAAGATAAGCAGATTCTGTTACTTCTAAGGGAGCAGTGCGGCTCTATCTGTGTGGAACCATCATTGGCATCTGAGAAACAAGGTGCAAAGTTCTGGCTGACTCGAGAGGAAATGTTACAGCTTAAGTATACTATTAATGAAATCGTATATTGCTCAACAGGTGAGACATAGGTGATATTTTAATGGATATTGTCTTTCAAACTTTTCTAACGTAATTCAAATGGTGAGTTAATTATCTTCAAGATTTCAACTGCTTTTAACATAAAAAGCTAATTATACTATAGGCGGAAGGTCAAGATATGAAACTCATTTGTGAACAAACATGAAAAAGTTTGTTCAAAACTTTTTCACAGAGGACAGGAATAGGTAATTTTCGCTCCATTCTTTATGTCCTTTTTCAGAACCTTGTTTTAGATTTGCTATCAAACTGGTCCTGATGTAAAACTTTTGTTCCCATACAGAAAGTGAAAGGGTTTGCTGTACGAGCTCAATATGAAACTTTTCTAAAACTGCGGCCTCTCCATCGTGTTAGAACTTTATACACCACCTGCATAATCTGAATCTCTTCAATAACCAAGCAACTCCGGCGATGAAAAAAACTACATTGAACGCTCTGAAATTCGTTGGATTAGGTCATTGGATCTTCTGAATGTTTTCCGGAGTAGACGTGATTGGACAAACTCTTCAAGGATAATCCTCAATCCCACCACTTTCTTTGAAATGTGTCACGGTTTCTTTAGACACTTGCTCGTTTTAACCTACTCAATTCTAACAATGTCGGACGTTGTCATTCCCACCTTGTGCAACTCATCTGCGATTCACGATGATATTCACGATGATATAACTTAATCACTACAATAGACATATAAAACAGATTCTAGATCAAAACTGAACAAAGAATTCGATAAAATCGTTATAATTAATTTTGAAAAAGTATTATATCAATGCTAAAGCTGGCGAAATACAAAATTATCAGAACTTTTTACGTACCTTGTATAGCCTATAATAACCTATAGCACTTTTTTTATTTTACAATTGACAGCTTCGACGCTTATACAAAAAAATTTTTAGCACTTTTTATCGCTTTATTTGATCCGTCATCGCAGTGTTTTATTCACTATGCGAATTCCAATACTTTCTAGCAATCTATTCGTTTTTCGTCTTCTTCTTGATAACGTAGAATACTGGTTGAGCGAGTCTGCTTGCAATCTCGAGGATAGCCCGATCACAACTACTCGGTCAAGGTCTCCCCCATACAGAGGAAATAAGATAAAAATTTTGTAGATGGCCACGGGATTGTTCAATGTGTTCCTTCATCACAAAACCTTACCGTTTCGTGTGCTCCTAGATGGATTAGATACTTGAAAACACTTTAGATTATGTACTGTACGTTATTCCCGCAATTTTACAAAAGGATCCATTCATTCAACATGTTCAACGACCTTTGTTCATTGTTGAAATGAATGACAAATCGTTTCAGTGTTAGTTGTCACGGACTCGCTGGCCGTTTCAATGATGTTGGACGTCATCACAGGACTTGAGACGAATCTCGGTCAGTCGGAACAGGTACGCAAGGGTCGATACTTTCAATTATATGTAGAAGAGCATTAGTAGGAGGAAAAAAATGTGGAAGTTGAAACATTTTTGGATCTTTATGGACCATCTGCAATATTGTCAAGCATAAGCATACATCACTTGATAAGTGATAACTTTTCAGCAGCTGCGTAAGAAGCTGAAAATGCATTTCCAGCAATGTCATCTATTATTTTCACTTCAAACGCGAGCGTGAGTACTGAGCTCTTCGTTATCTATTGGTTTTTGTGAAATCATAAAAATGTAACAGAATGGCATCACTGGTATTTTCTGCAGAACGGTTTGAAACTGTCACGAACTTTTCTTCGTCCTCTAACCAGAATTGGTGCAAGTTCACTACCACAGATTCGTGAAGAAGCTGCTTCAGTGAAAGCTCCATCGTGATCGATATTGATAACTAGTGTCTGTAGATCACAGAATTACAGAATTGGCCATCAAACGTTTTCTGTGTTTGAAGTGATTTTAAACGGAATATTTCAAATATTGTGTTATTTGTAAAATGACTGTGAAACAATCTCTCTGCGAAGCGTAGCACACTTACAGAAGCTGTAGATGAAAAACAGAGTCGTGCTTGAAGACCTAATTTGGCTCTATTTGAAACAACTGAATTACCAAACACTTTTTTTTACTGATAATTTAAACTTGGTAAATTTTAGGCTACTGATTTACTCGTTGATACCATTGTAATTTTCCTGAAATTCCGACGATTCATTGAGAGATGCAATTAAACTGAGAGTGAGCTTTTCATAGGAGTGTTAGTGATCATTCGAAAGCTTAAATTCCTGGCTACAGACGTAAGTGGCTGGTTTTCAGAAAGACCCTTTTACGACGCTGTAAAATCTAAAATAATATATTTCACATGACCACGCGTTTTTTCTATCATCTCGCTTATATTTCGGTAAACTCCTCCTTAGACTGCCAATACTCTCGCGATAGCACAAGCCTAGAAGAACTCAAAAATGTGTTTGCCTTTTGAAAGAGCTTTTTTGATAGCGCTGTGGAAAAAAGAAAAGATTTGTGCTTTCTAGATTTTTGGACAAAGCTCTTTTTTGATTATTAGTCTACATTCAATGGCGTAAGTTGCAATGGTTTCAACGATGTGCTCATTTTCTGAGAGAGACCGTTTCACTGCAGTGTAGCAGGTAAACTGATATCGAGTACCAT
Organism: Parelaphostrongylus tenuis; assembly: GCA_019055375.1. NCBI lineage: Eukaryota > Metazoa > Nematoda > Chromadorea > Rhabditida > Metastrongylidae > Parelaphostrongylus > Parelaphostrongylus tenuis. The sequence continues at coordinate 644,315 of JAHQIW010001423.1, forward strand.
ATGTTCGACGAATTTGTCTACCGGCTAATCTACGTGCTGGAGGGAGGGGCAGTAAGGTGATCGTTTGATCACTTAAGGTGTTAGACACATGACATGTCATTTGAGGTGCGACTCTTTATTCAATTAGGAATTTTTCTCCAGTTTGAAGGAAACTCCACATAATCGATTGACTCGGCTTCCAGCGAATTATTCGCATGATATAAATGAAGGCGCTTGACGGATGCGAAACATTATTTTGTTTTGGATTTTACAGCGTTATATAAGGATATTTGAGAAACCGGCCCACGTACGGCTCCAATTGGAGATTCAAGTTTTCGATCGATTACTAGTACTCTTATGAGAAATTCATGCCCAGCAAATGGAGTCGAACATTCATTTGTTGCCGTTTAACTGTAAGGAACCCAGAAAATTCATAACTAATCCTAAAAAATGACTCCTATGGCCTTTACATGTTCATGAAGTCGCTTGCAAAAACTCCCAACGATGCTCGCACATGTTTCCACCGTAACTTCGTCCCAAGCGCGTGTCAGAGCCCTTTTAAGCGCGTTTACAGTAGTGTAGAAAATACTCACAACTTTTTCCTCCAACACCGACCTTGGAGTAATCCATTGGGTTGAGATCTGTCGAGTTCGACGGCCAGACGCTTTGCTGCAGAAGCCTGGTTATAACCTTCGACAAATGGCAATCGTTGAGCGGGTCAAATGCGCAGAAGCCTAGTCCTATTGAAGCTTTAACCATCGGTACCGCAGTGTTGAGTACTCTAAGGCACCAGTACGTCCAGTGAAGCATGCTGCTGATAACCGTTAGAGTTGATATTCACGTTTCCGCTGATGAAAACCATCGGCCTCCTTCCGGAGACACAACTGTTTACCCAAACCATCACGGAGACCTGAAAATCGCTGCGGCCGATGGTTTTTGCCACTGCAGACTTCTGCTGGAACTCATTGAAAAGTTGATATCGATTCTAGCAATCAAGGAGTGGTCCGAAAGTGAATGTCTTCTTATTTGTGAAGAGTACCTAGAGCGAACGAGCATCAGCGACCAAATGAATCATTCAGCGACGCTTTAGGAGACATTCCTCTCACATCTTTTTGCCCCGAAAGTGAGCACCGAAGCTGCGAATCTTCAGCTTATTTTTTGACAATATTTCAGACGGTCTACTCGTTGATCTCGAGCTTTCCTAGCCAGTTTACGCCTCGAACGCTTCACATTTTATTGAACTTAGCAGCGGTTCTTCTGACTGCTTTCCAAAGGCGAGGTGTTTGAACAACTTTTTCGAAGATCGTGCTCAATCACTCTAGATTTTCAAACGTTTCATGGCTCTGTAAATATTTGTTGGTTTGAAACCAGTCGATTTTATCAATGTCCGTCGCTTTTATTCTCAACTTGTGCGACTGATCTACTGCGATACGTTAATTTTGCGATCCATAACTTAAACACAACTGAAATAATTCAAACATAATCTATACCTAAATTGAACAAAGATTTCAATAAAACCATCAGCAAAAGAAAACCGTAAACACCGTTTTCTTCTTCTTTTTTTCGCTTGGCGGATTCCAATTTGCAACCTCAAGAACAGCCTTGCGGTACGTACCATAAGGTGTTGTTGTTGACTTCCGGAGAGAGCTGGGGGGGGGGGGGGGGGGTGGAGCTCGACTCCAGAGCGCCGCGGCCTTTACCACAACCATCGGCTAAGGCGCCTCAAAGTATATATATATATATATATATATATATATATATATATATATATATATATATATGATGTATATGATTTATAAACATATGTATGAATATATATGTGTATGTATATATGCATACATAATTATATATAAAAGCATATATATGCATATATATTATATATATATGTATATATTCTCCAATAGCTGCCTGCTTGCTTGTTTTGATGACGATATGTGTTTTTTACGCTTCTCTGCTCATATCTTCAATGCGTAACATCGACGAAAAGGTAGTAGCAGATCACTGGCCTCGATTGTCTAATGGTGATTTCCTTAGCATGGATGAAAAGCGGGTGCGACTCTTGCCAGGGTTTAGAAATTTTGCTTACCACTTAGCATCGTTAGCTCACAGCGCAAGTTCGTGGATTGCCACTGTATTAACAAAAAAATTTTAGTGGACTTCGAACGTCATTATGTTTAAGAAACATCGCTCACCGTTCTATCAGGTGTAAGACAACGTATTACATACTACTCAAGGATCACAAGATAACTATCATTTCGTGAATGCGTTTCCATTATCGGATTGCTTGTTCAGTTCCTATCACTTTGGTTAAGTTAGTTTAGCGATCAATCGCTAAAGGAGGTGTTGACTATACTGAATAAAGTTGGATTTTCAGTCCTGACTAATCTTTAATTTGCTGTTTCTGCTGTAAGCTATTGAACGTCAAGTTTCGAAGCCTTTAAAATTGTAAATGTCTCAAGGCATTCAATTTATCAGATCAATTTCCGAGCAAATTCTATGCGATGTATTCACGTTACCAGCATTGAATAGATTACTCAACACAGGTAATTCTACACCGGCAAAATGATGAATAGTTTTTCTACAATAAAGTGGCATTCATATTTACAATAAACCATCATTAATACTAGAAATATTTTACAAACATATGCAAATAGAAAAAGTTCAGTTTCTGAGGAAGACATAATCGACGAAACGTCGCCTATCATTTGAAAAAGCTATACCAGTCTCGCGTAAGCTTGAATAGAGAGTCATTTGTGAGGTAGTTTCTTCTGCACGCTTCATTCAGAGATTTAGTGAAAGTCGATTTTTCGATTCCTGGGAGAGTGGACTCGATTAGCGTTCAACGATATTCGTGACACAAATGGAATTACTTGGCAGAAACAGAACCTACAGGGAAAAAGTTTGCAGACTTTCGAAAATAATCATTGCGAGGAAACAAGTACTGCTGGACTCCACTTAATGTGGAACAAGTGATATCAGGCGTTGTATTAGCAAAAAGTAAGAGTACGTATCTGAAATCTATTTCACTGGGTGGCTCTGGATATCAAATCACTTCACATTTGGAGCAGGGGAAAATTGGGAAAGGCAGCTTACATAAGCACATTACACTGGCAGTTTAGAAGAGTTACGATAATCTCGTATGATTTAAGAATGTGTGAAAATATTTAGGATTAGTGAGCTGCTAGGGTAGCATCTGCAAACTCAGTGAGGAAATTGTTGACATTCGTCCTCATTTCATGCAATTCTTCAAGAATAGTATAATTCTGGACACAACCATCCTGATCGCATACATTTCGGATCGTTGTCTCCCGATTGGGTGTTTGCTCAGCGATACACGTCAGTGCTGACGACGTCATGTTCAATCATTAGATTCCACTATTTTTTTTCGATAGCCTCGTATGATTTGAGACTGTGGAAAAAAACTTACCGTTGAGATGCGTCACCTCTGCCAATTTTTTTCGCCAAATCTTCTTTATTCGGCAGTTGTTTTACAATTCTATCCCTTCTTTTCGTCATTTATGCAGGTTCACTCATTCTTTGCTGTGTGATGCAACGATTATTATGAGCTTCATTAGATTATGTATATAGTGACTACATTGTAGCTGTTGAACCGTGATCTTTGTTTCTAATTCTGTTTGCTGGTTTTGCAATGGGTGGCAGTAAAAAGAGATAAATAGCACAGAGTTTTGAAACATTATTATTTTTCTGTTGTGTAAAATTATGAGGCTCTCATGTTCTAAAATCTGGCAGTAGCACGTGCTACCGAAATTGAACTATCCATAAAATTTCAACCGTACAAGTTTTAAATAACTCCAGTGAAGGTTAAGCTTCCGGGTTTGGTTCCAAACCATTTCTTTACAACAGCAGCAAGTTCACCTTGTTTTGTTAAGATCTACCTCAAGTCTATTCTGTATCTTAAAAATTACCTGTAAAGTAATTTCACCAGTTATTTGGATCGACAGCAGCGGGTATTTAAGGGAACTGGACTCATCAAGTTGTTGAACATTATAACATAATAAAAGTGAAGTAACTTCAGCAGATGTTGATAGAATAGTACAATTACTGTGCTTCAAAGCATTTTCAGCATATTTCTAAGAGAAGCAAAACTGTAAAAATTTGACAATCCAGTAGAAAATCTTAGCCGACTGTTTGGATACTCAGTGAATTGACGCCGATTACTAACTATGTTTAACTAACTCTAGTAGCTTGTGTATGCTCATAAACGTTTGTATAAAAAAGCTGCAGTTCTCAGAAAAAAGGTCTTTTGTTCAGATGAAACACCAGCTGACTCCTTGTATACGCACAGGCCCACGACGCTAGCCCCACGTAGCGACGAGCAGCGTGCAGTGCCAAGTGGTTAACGGTGCAGTCTATCGGAAAGAAGGTTGCCTCTTCGATACTTTCCGCGACGCTTCGGAGCAAGTTCCTTGGTACTGATTAGCAAGGAAAGTGCTTCTATGACGTAATTATTGTAGGAAAAAGACGTACATTTGTTTAATATGCCACTACTTTTGACGCGATACGCTAACTACGTTATAGAAGAGCTAATGAGCACCAGGAAATAGCAGCAAGAAGCTCCGTTGTGGAGTACTGTGTTAAAGGATTGAGCCAGCAATCTTACTCCCGACGGCGGTATAACTAAACACTCGACATTATGGACTACTCGTCACATGTGAGTAAGGCGGGAGTAGCACCGTGGTTCTGTCAAGCTTATATCAAAGATGCAAAGAGTGTCAGAACCCAAAAGAATTTTTATTTTAGCTATTCCACAGCAGTAGTATGATGTTATTATCATGTATCGAAGAATATTCAGAGATATGCACTCGTTCCACATATACTGTGGCGCTCTCGGTATAAGTGAAAGGAGCGTTCATCATGAATATCTCTGAAAGGTTATTCAGTCGACTCTCACAGAACATGCATAATAAAATTGCTAGAAAGCCAATTTAGGTGTGTGCAAATCTGTCCCATCATCTGCTATGACAAGGCTCCCGCCTCAGTTTTGGAGGCCAACCACTCAATTTAATTTTCGGTTCCTTCAAGAAAGCATTTCTAAGCGTAGTGCTTAGTATAACGATGCCATAGAGATTTTTAAGAACCACTCAAATTCTAATGGTTTTGGATTTACTCTCTTAAGTATAGATGGTTTTTTCTTAGCAGATTGAGTTGCTATAGCAATCCTTTCTCTGAAGAAATTACGTTTACTTGTGGACCTGTCATGAAGGTACACAACGTTCTGTCACTGTTAATGTGTAGTTGTTGCCTACAAGATTGCTGTCAAGTCATTGCTGACGCAACAACGATATATGTGGGAAGCAATGTGCGGGGCAATGATTAAATGATTCTTCTCATACTTTTCGTTTCGCGTGTTTCCTGAGACCACGTTCAAATTTCAATTTGCCTGATAGTTACTTTGAGTTATTCATTTTCTTTTTAATTCCGTTCAACATAAAAATACGATAGATTTACTAGAAAGGTCCCAAGCTGCGAGAGGTTTGAGGAAAAAAGCAGAAATAATTTAAAAATGGTTACAGCTGTAAGCTAGTGTATTTCTCATAAAATCTAGGCTGATCGCAATTTCCTAGAATATTCAAAAGATTTATGTAAATTGTGCTGAGTGTTCACGGTTTTCCATTTTCTGAATAGGGTGTTTGAGATTTCATGATATTTTTTCGCTTTTTGTTCATGCCGTGAAAAACTCACTTAATTTAGGGTCGGGATATATAGCAGGGGCAAATTTGCGGAAGTTTAGCAATTTACCTAATTCATGTCCTTGTGTTTATTCTCTGTCAACATCTCATTTCAAATTCAAATCCAAAAAAAAAAGAAGAATGGTTTTAGCCTAAAACGAGGTTGGTACGCCAGGGCCATACACCGGACCAGTGTCATTGCACACTATGCCATCACCACTTAGCACATACGCCCCCCCCCCCCCCCCCCCCTTGGTACTATGCAGGGCTTAATGTGGGGCGGGGGTCACTGACGAGGAGGACGAGCCTCCGAAACACCGGTGTATGGCCCTGGCGTACCAACCTCGTTTTAGGCTAAAACCATTCTTCTTTTTTTTTTGGATTTGATTTTGAATGTTTATAACGAGGTTTTAAAAACAGTCGATTCAATGGATTCATTTCAAATTGATGACGGCCCGCTTAGCCATACATGAACCCATTTAATTTCTGTACTTATAGGTATTTGTTGAAGATTATCAGGAGATCAAAAAACTGGTTTAAAACTCCAAATCGAATCGTCAGTATCAAAAAATTTCTAGCTCATACACGTATCTTCCTAATGCGAGTCTTTTTCTATGCGTGGAGAAGCACAGGGCCAATGTCTTCGGAAAAAAAGTCCAAGTGTTTGAGAGTAGAAAACTCGGTAAAGAATAATCGTGGGCTTCCACTTCTTCAGTTTCGCTATGCTCTGCGCTGGTGACGGCGAGACTGGCTAATGCGATGGTGGACAAGCGATGTTAGAGCTTTGCCGTAGGACAACAACGCTTATTCTATCAACGTCAGATTAATGTTCCAATGCAAGGTGTTTTTCTGAAGTAACTCTTTCTATAACTTATTGGTCTTCATTTGTTCCTCTGAAGCAGAGGTTTTTTAGTGTAAAGTGAACAATAAGTATTAACGTTCAAGCCGTTTTTCAGTTTATATTTGTAAGATAGTATGCCGTCATTTCAATACTACATTTGGTGACGAGTTGCGATAGATAGTTAGATAAGTGTTCCATGCGAATAAGGAAGAGCCATGTTGGATCAACGTGCTCATCTAAACAAATTAACTCAATTATTAAACGCCTATTTCGTAGTCAGTTAGAACCTGGAGTAGCATATGCAGCTGTCCGGCACCATATCCTTTGTTTGCATAGTTTCTCTAGCCCATTAAAAACTCACTGGCGCTGAGCTGCACTGATTCATGATTGGCCTTGTTTATAAAGCTTTTCTGACAACCTTATCAGTCCTATAACAGCATAAAGATCTCTCTTCATGTTTGGTTTAAAATATCTGTCACATTCTACCAGTGAAGTCAAGCTTCAGGACAAATCTACCGAATTACATATCTAGTAGTGCGCCATGCAGAGATTGACGCCTCATTACAATTTCATCCATATCTACTTGTTCGTGGTTGAATGAGTTTTCTTTCTCTGGAGTCCGAGAAGAGCGTGACAACATGTTTCACATTCAAAAGCACACTAGCCACTCATTCTGTATGAGCGGAAGGTTCGCATTGGCACTTTGTTATTATGACTCTTCCGATCAACGACAATCTCTCGTGAGGTTCATACCTAACATCGTTTCTCGATCAGAGCGTTCAAATTTTGACTTCCTCATAGTTTAGGTCGAGCTAGATTTATTGATGAATCTTTTATTTGTGCTAAATTGCTAAGCGGTCAGTCGAGGATTCATCGCCGAAATCCATTCGTTGGCAACGACACCGTGAATACCTCAAAACGCCCTTGCAAGATTACGTTAGGAAACCAGGGAATTCTATATGAATGACTAGTTATATACTATCTGGAATATGTGCTAAGTCCGCATAATTAGTGAAAACTGGCCATCTAAGTAAGTAAGTGAATTGCTAAGCAGGAGGAAGCTGCTAATTTTTACATAAAGTACGTAGACTAGCCGCACTCGAATGCAAGAATTTTCAGTAAAATCCATTGAGCCATGAATTTTTCTTTCTTTGTTACCTTATCAGATCTTTGAATGATTTTATCTCCAATGCTGAAAAATCATGATTTTGTTGTCCTTTGGTACAAAACACACGATCTGCACATCATATGATTATCCTTTCCTCTTTGCCGCAGACTGCAGTTTGGGTTTGATTTTGTTGAAAAAAGCCACCTGCCTACATATCTATTTGAACAAATGTTTGAATGATCTGATATAACAAAAATTTTTCCAGAGTCAGCGCATGCTGCCTTGAACGTGTGTGTGCCATGAGTTTGGTGAGATTAATTGTCTCTTTGTTTGAGTCCTTACTAAAAAGTGACCGAATCGTTCCCAAAAGGGTCGCCAAAAACACTCTCCAAATTTTATTCAAGTATAGCCGTTTTGATTGCCACACTGCGACTACCCTATTTCCACGACGGTTAACATTCTCGACGACTGATAATGATTTATCAATTGCTGATGTATCTGAGAAGTTAGGAACTTCACTGACTTCTAACACCCTTAGTTCCAACGACTTGACAGATGATGTGTAAATATAACAAAGAGAATTAGGCGATGAGCAAAAACTCGACCTCAGACGAGAGTTGAACCCTTGTTTGACCATATCGGATGCGCGTGCTACCACTACATCATCAAGGCCACCGCTTACTCATCACTCATTCTCCAATACTCACCATATTTATGTATAGATTTATGCATATATATCTATATATATGCTATAACCATGATATAGAGATAAATGAGTGGTGAATAAGCGGTGGACGCGGTGATTTAGTGGTAGCACGCGCCTTCGGTATAGGTGAAACGAGGGTTTGACTCTCTCCTGAGGTCGCATTATTGCTTACCACTCAACTCTTAGCGCATGTATACATATATTGGCGCATATATACATATATTGTATTTATACATATGTTTATGCATATATATTTCAAACTCGTAAATTAGAATACAATAGGCAGTAGTATACAGTAGTAATGATAGAAACACAAAATAATGTAGACAACAGTAAACAATGATTACAAAATTGACTGGCGTTTCGGCGGTTTCGCACTCATCAAAGCTTTCAAAGGTTAGTTTGAGACGCGATTTGCTCATATAAACACTTTCATAATCACAGTTCAAAAAACTTGGTGGGAAAATCTTGTCATGCACTATAAATATCTTTTTTATCACCCACTTTCTGCTCTTTGTACAAAGTTTCCCAACTACGCATTGAAAGCAAGCCGCACAAAGCCTTGCGGCGGTCGGAAGTGCGCCTGTTTGAGATCAGAAAAATCAGGTTGAGGTATGGCATGTGGTCATGTGCGTCCATGAGGCCTTCTAGTTGTGGTCCATCTTCGTGTTTGTAGAACTCACTCATCCAATGCTTCTACTAGCTATCGAAAATTGTTCTAGATATTCTTGCTATAATATTGACTCTTACTTCAAAATCTCTAATATCCGATTCTCAAGTCTTTTTCTCTGAGATCACGAAAGTGTTTGATTGAACATATTGCATATCAATTCCATGTTCCCAAGTCCGGAGCAATGGGGAACCGCTGAAAACGTCGGTCAGCATTGTATTGTAAAATCTTGCTGTTGATTAGCATTGTTCCTGCTCACTAACGAAGCAGGGATATCTGTGCATTATTTATGCAAAAAAACAAGTTAGCTGTTAGGGGCATTGAATTCAACGCATTCAAAATTGGCAGTTGACTTCGTATATAGAGTCAGCAATCCCGTGCTACATTCTAGATCTCCATTTGCATAATGCGTAGTGCTTGGAGTTACTGTGCGGCACACTTGGTTCTTGGTACGAACCCGCAGCGTAGGCCCACCATGACTTCTGTCGCTTAAAAGTAGACAAATTGGCGCCACACTGTCTGGTAGGATAATCGCGCCAACTGGATGCATCGATATTTCATAGGCCAGATATGTATTAATTCACCTTAAAGATGCTAATCAGCCGCTTGCTTGGCGTATGCCTTAGAAATTGATCACGCGGAGTGCTTAATCCTTTATTCCTATCCTTTTATTCGTTCCATTGTTCAGTGTAGCCATCGCACAGTGACGTTTTCCGTTGAGCATTGAGGAGTTACATGTTCATTCAAAATGCAATCAGAGGGCGTTTCACATCCAATGTCATTTTGTTGCATGCCGTTGAACATCACTGACTACTCGGATGGCCGAGTCGTTAGTCGCAGGGAAACATTGTCATCCGTGATTTGCGAATATTCAGTTGCCTTTTTGCGAATAGCGTCTGACTATGCATGGTGATTAAGTCATCTCGGAGTATTCAATGTTCTTACTTCCATTGTCGTTTAGTCGTTCACATGTGTTACTGGATTCGAACAAGTTACTTCTTTTTTGAATTTTCGGTATACTTTTTTCTGTACACTACAATCAACTGGCAGAATCCCACAGTGAGATCACTCTAAGTTAAAAAAATATAAGGAACTAGAAGTAGTCTTTCAGTGTAAATCCAGTGGAGATTTCTGCAAATCTAAACTTGATTCAATTTTATGTTTGTTATGAACGATAAACTTAGTATGACCGAGATATAGCTGCTGATTATTGGACTACAAATGCAAACCAATGACAAATCAGATGATTTTATACAACTTCTAAATAATCTCATGGTCTTGGCGGACCATTATTGTTTCAAGATTATTTATTAGAGGAAATCAGTAGGCAGTTGCTATTTTGGAAGTCACAAGATCCACCTTTACCTCTGCACAAGTACGTTAACCCCAAAACTCCCACTGCGACATACCCTAGTTCTCGTTAATGGTCAACCTGTTCAGTTTGCTGATCAGGATTCTACATATTGAGTACCTCGCCATAGCCGAATTCAGAAAGCGTTATATGGATGATGGCGTTACACTTCTAGTTCTCTTCCTCTAAACAACCAGTTTTCGCTAAATCTAATCACTGACGCGCCCATGATTTGAATAAAGAGTTTGTCTCACCATCTGCCATGCTATTATTTACTTTACCACTGTGCTAATATTCAACAAAATCCTGGCAGTGTTTGCACCAGATATATCCCCTGCTATTGTTCAACTAATTATATTCTTCGACTGTTAAAAAGATGTTCACGTATTTTTGAAATTCCTAGAACTCAGTGGTCACAGAATGCAATAGGTGGTGCTTGTGTTTCACTTTAGAAATCATTACGAAAACATCTTATTAACTGAACCTAGTATTTGAGCATCTTAGCACTGCAAAACACTGATAGTTATAATCTACAAGATCTTCTTACTTTTGCTCTGTTATAGCACTTTTGTGGTGTTATATTTCATATCCTAGGATGCTTAAAGATAAGCAAAAGTCTCCCTGTGAGGCGGGGTGAATCCTAGCACTCCTTCCATGTTCAAGTAAACCCGTGTTTCACCTATACCATGAGCGCGTACTACCACTACGGCACCGAGACCACCGCTTTGCAAACATTATTTTTAGAATCTGTTGGCGGTTGATGACCGAAGCTTCAAAGCCTTGTATAGAAGAGAGAGTGATATTGGAGAAATCAACTTGGTAAACCGGTAGTTCACGCTCCTCAAAATAGGTGAACATGGGTTTAACTCCGACCTGAGGTCGAAAGTTTTGTATATACTCGGCACCTCTTGGGTGCTAGTAGTTAGCCCTTTAGATCCTTTCATTATTATTTGAGCCAACTTGTCATGTGGTCTGTTATATGGGCTCTTGTACAGCCCGATACACGTGTTTCGTCCTTACAGACTCGTCAGTTGGGCAAAACCTTTCGTCTTTTAGCCAATCCTTTCGGACTGCTCCAGTCCCTACATTAAGAGTAGGAGACGACGAACGATTTAACACGTTGGCAACGACGAGGGTCGATTTCGACCCTTGTTGCACGCCGCGTGTGCGGCGGGAAGGCGCGGCGACGCGACGGGCGAAGTCTGTACCATCACGCTTTGCAATGGAAGTATGGTAGTTTGTTTGATAATCTGAGGTACTGAGGAAATATCGTGATGAAATGTTTTATATTTTAACGAAATGCCCATGTACCTTAGCTTCAGAAAAAAATTGTCATTACTCCTACCACAAAACGTTTCATGAACGTCTCTCCCTTCATATTTGAGCATTTCGTGCGGGCGAAGCTTCCTTTGATAACAATAAATATCCTTATTTCATTAGAAAACTACCACAACGTCATTGCTGCCGCCGCGTATGTGGCAGCGTGGCGCGGCGGCTCGGCGCGGCGACGCGACGAGCAGAATTTCAACGTCGTTGCCAGCGTGTTCACTGATTTTTCACTTGACGGCAGTGTAAAATTGTTCGTCGTCGTCTGTAGTGTGGGGACTAGAGCACCCCGAGAAGATCGGCTGAAAGGCAAAGGATTCTGCCCGACTGACGAGACTCAAGGTCGAAAAGAGTGTAACGGGCTGTACAAGAGCACATTTAACAGACCATATGGCAAGTTGGCTGAGATAACAATCATGAGATACTATCATTATTATCGTAAATATTAGTGTATTAATTACTATTATTAATATTATAATTCTCATTGCTCTCATACATATTATCACTAGTAATTTTCTTTATTATTACCATTATCGTAACTGCTGCTAATAACGTAATTATGTAAGAGGATGATTAACGCTTTCTAGGCCCCACTGGTTCTTCGAAAATCAAGTAAAATTTTTTGATAACTAGAGTATGTGAGGAGTGGAGAACTTAGCGTACGTATAGAATATGTCTCTCCTAGCGCCCTGAGAACGTCTATACTTTTCCATAGTTATATAAATGTATTACATTTCCCTGCAATTTGCTTAAAGTTTGAAGTCACACAAATTCCAGCAAGAACTTCAAGTTATTGAATTTCTTGAAGCAAACGGCTCAGTCTCTAGCGCCTCCGATGTATTGGTTACATCATGCATCCGGCTGAGCGGAATCCAACATGTTTAATAACTTAGCTGCATGAGTAAACGTCCCTTTGCGAAAAGCAATGAAGAAATGTTTGAGATTTTTCTAAGGCCTTGGAAAATCAGAAATATATTGTAATTGTCTTTATCGCTGTTAAAACATGTTCTAAAATTTCTTAACTTCAAATGAGAAACTTCATTATATTGGAGATATTTGTGGAAAGTTTTAGGGGAAAACTATCTTCATAGAGGAACGCATTGAAATCAGTGAGCATCAGGATTCAACGTGGATATCTAAATCAATTTTGGCCTCAAATCTCATTAGTACGATGAGAACTTGATTCAGTTCGCACTTTAATCCTTGTCGTCCATGTAGAGATTTCAGTGGAGACTTTCATGCCACTGAAAGAAAAGCAGGCAACGTCACTATTACATCACTCACAAGCCGTTTTGAAGACAGCTTCGAATCGTCCAGGATATTTGTGCCAGTTTTCCGGCAAAAACCCACTGGAAAGACTGAATGCATATGAAAATTCAAGCAGACAAAGAAAAATTTAGAAAAACAACGATTCTCAAAAATCAATAAATTTTGGAAATCTGCTGAAACCATTTGACTCTTTCATCAGTTAAGAATATAGCATGTATAGAGCTGTCAGGTCTAGTGCTATACGGACGCCTGTTTCGTCCTATTGGGACTTATCAGTACCACCCTCCCTCGGTTCAGCCGATCCCTGAGGCTAAACAATCCTTCATAAAGGAATCGATGCCGAGTAAAAAAAATTATCCAAAGTCAGATAATGGAATTACCTGACATTGTGGTAACCGTCAGTCTTTCATCAGTGTCAAGGGAATTCACATCTACATTAAACCCATTGCACTTCAGCTGAGAGGTGTTGAGGTGATGTTTAAATTGAAAACCAATTTAAAGTAACTTTTATGCTCACTATTTATCACTTTCATGGCCACTAACCAGTGGGCTGCCAGCAAATCTCATTAGTGAGACTCATTCCATGTGTTCTCCCCGTAGCTTCTTTTTCTCCAATTTTTTGAAGCGCTAGCTGAAGAGGTCGGTATTCGACAGTACAACATGTAAATCAACTAACTCTCCATGTTTTATTGGTAGTAGTTGATCACTGCAATACTAGAAAACTTCTGACATTCCGCATTTCATACAAAACTCTGCCTTATTTTCACTCCTTTCTTTTCGACTGTTCTTTAGAGCTCCCTCAAAATGATCTAATGTGACATCATATTTTGAGTTTTCATGAGATTTGTCATGGCACTTATACCGTGCGAACAAAGCACGTATTTCAGCATTAGAGCCTCGTTCAGTTGCATTGTGCTTTTCGCTTTAGACAGTTTAGAATAGTCGAGAAGAAAGGTATGACAGTACAAGTTTTACAACTCACCGGAAATCGGCTCCACAACACTTTCCATTAGGTGATTTTATTGACTAGCTGCTGCTGTAAATATTTCGGCCTCGATTCACCTTTGTAGGGGATATCTCACCTTGGAAGTGATTGAGCCGAAAGGTACCGTGCAAATGACGAGGCTGTATTGCTGAAACACGTGTCTTGCACTGTATGAGTGCCTTCATACACCTCATGAAAGGCTCAAAATAGTTTATCAGCTTGTCTCATTCATTACGAATTTTCCGTCGTTGTCGAAAATAAAGACCTGATCAATACCGAGTTTACTAATATTTTATTGATATATTGAAATAATACTCAACAAGAAAAATCTTTTAGACACATCCAGTATCTTCATGTTCGCTTTTGAGTTTTTAACAACGTTCTCTCGTCGATGAGTGATTTCCTTTCATTCGGTAGCTGCTTGTAAAAGCATTCGTTCGCCCAAGATTGTTGCATCAACTGTGATTAGTTTTTCGCCCTCTGTCTAATATATTAGAAAAAGACGGTGTTCTAGACACGTCTGCACAAGAAAAAACAACTTGTCATTTTTACTTTTTTGCAATTTTTGATCATTTACGACCTTTGTCAAGAGCAAGAAGTCTGCTTCCCGTAGCGCCAGGGCAATATTCGGTATTACAAAGAAGTACGCTATACTTTTTCACAACTAAGGTTGCAATAATGTAATTAATGCGCTTTCGTTCATAGTAAATGTCTTAAGCTAGTATGTGTAATCGAGCCACGTGACCAGCTTCTCGCCTATTGCTCGCTTTAGTTTTGTCTCTTCTTCTCCCATTATGTACGTCTCGTCTCCCCCTCCTCGCAATTTGTCCCATTGTTTTTATGGGTAAATTGGTGTATAAAGAAAAAGTGTATGGGTGTTTTTCTCTGGCCGGAGACACATTTACCAGTCGTCGTTGCGTGTTATGGAATGCTGCTGTCTCCCCATTTTATGGAATTTGTTCGCTAAGTGCGTTCATCACTCGCTTCCATAATGACCGACGAGTTTCCTTTCGTGCCATTTGAGAGATCTTCAATCTTCAACGCCGGCTGTTTCTCATAAGCTATTTTATCCCTCTGGTCGTTACTTTACTCTTTCGAATTTTTTTTTTGTAAGCGATAAATGAAGGACATATATGAGTTGGAATGTCTAAACCGTCGTAATGACGCGTTATAATAAAGAGGAATTTCCTGGAAACTTGAGTTTCGAGCGAATTGACGAGATCTGAGAACATTGAGGCGGCACTATGCCTTCCGAATGACCACTGTCTTCGGCAATCTGCAAATCGCTGTCAGAGTGACTAGCCGTCATCCAACTTTTCTGTCTTCTCATTAGTATTGAGGAATGTTTGTTAGATTTTTGCTCCAATGGGGTAATAGTTTGTTTGGCCGACTAAAGGAAGCAGTTAAGATGTCTACGAAGAAACTGGACGTCGGTCTGACGGCCGTCTCGGGACACTAGTGAATCGGCATAAACTTAACAATGACGTCCGATACTCCTACTACACGTGTGAAATGCTGACTAATGTGGTTATTCAACCATTTTTCTTGAAAATTACTTAATTCAATTATTCACTTACATGTCACGAAATATCGATTCAATTCCCAGTCAGTCATCGAACTCGTTAGCTTGGTCAATTCATAAGATAGTATAAAATGCAAAGGAAATTCTGGGATATCTCTAACTACCACTGCTCACTTCAGTGGAAGCCCAAGCCATATTCGATATTTATTTAATAATGCATATCACGATAGGACGACCGAATTGCTTATGTTAAAATCTTCGCATCTAGTTTCAGCACCTAATTTCAGTCTCCATAAAAGTACTTTGGTCTAACTTCTTTTAAACGTTTCCAGGTTTTGGCCACGAGCATCATTATATCTCATGGATCGGATAGATATTTCTCAGAGATGTTCGATAAGCAATCTGCCAACCTGGAATGATGGGAGAGTGATCTGGACTGGGGCAAGGTCGAACCATTTCCCATTCATGTATTATTTCACAACGTCTCTAACGTTCGCGCACCACCTCACTTAAGTGTCGTGCTCATCATTAGCGTGTTGGCGGTCCGACTTTAGATGAACATAAAGCATTATTTGGTAGCTTCAAAGGTAAATAAATTGTATTTAGTGTTGGCGAACACCTTCATGGCATTCAACTTTTGTAAGCAATTGTCAATCGTTGAGAACAGCTGATCAATCATTAAGGAAGAGCCTAGTCTGACAACTGATTACGTAAGCTCGATCTCTTCAAACTCTTTGAACCAGCAGACTACGTCACGGCAGATGCTTACCTGCAAACTACCACTTAGGCATGTTTTTCTCTAAGAAACAGCGTTGTGAGTTTTAAGGATTGGCCTCCATTAGAATTACTATATATGCACAAATATGGATTTTCCAACCCTTTGGGCACGGCAGCCGCGCCTTGTCGCACGCGGGGAGCGGTCCGCAGTGTTTTCAGTGAACATTGGTGCCGCGCGTGGTGGGGCAGGGCTAGCGGAGTGTCGTTGTCGTATCCAAAGGGTTAAATATCTGGTGCTCACTGCATTGCATTCGTGAAGTTCTTTAGCCGCTTAGTTTATGAACATGACTTCACACAACTCACGAAGTTTCATACGCCTCCCTCTGACTAGTCATTGTTACTCAGTGCTCGACACATGTAGGAGATTATCGGGCTTTTCCTTGACTGAGTGAAATTCATGTCAAGACCGTCAAATTCTTCTAGTGATCTGGTCAGCCCGCTGGAATGAGCTTATCGTTCACAAGGCCTTTTCTCCTGTTCTAAGTAGATGTATATTTGTGTGAAATACGATTTCGTTTCGTAAATAGTTAAACCAATAAGCGGGCATTAGTACTGCCCAATAGAATTTACAAAAATGCAAGCCAACTCCATCAACAAACGTCTTGTAATAAAATGTCGCTTCCGCCGATAAATACCTGCATTCACAAATTGATGGAATTTTCGAGTACCAATGAACAATTTGAGACCACTGTCGACCTCATTTTCCTCATATTCTTAGATTTATTCATTTACCTATGTTTATATGATATTTTCAAGCCTCATCGCACTTACTCATACCAACTTTCTGATAGAAAAACTGAAGGAGAAAAGATTCCTATATCAAAATTCTGACCCCCTTGATGTTCTCCGACATGGAGAGGCGAATGCAGACTTTATTAAGATGGGAACGCAAGAAACTAGATGATTGGTAGGAATGCAAGTAATGCACATAATTTATTTATCTGAAAATGTTTTGGAAGTGCGGTGTTGATTGTTAATCAGATTATCTCGTTTCAATTACAGCACTTGCTCTTGTTTTCGTGTTCAATTCTTAGTCGAACATCTGACAAACTGTAAAAATCAGAATACTTCGCCGCGATGAAGGACTGTCAGAGCTGCAGTTTCCACCCATATATGTGCAGTATTTGAAAACAAAGTCCTTGTTTCATTTTCATGGGCAGCTTATGCCTGGTGTTTTATCATATGTAAGTCATGTGAACGTAATATATTACATGGAAGTTCATCATCGATCGAATGATCGTCATCTGAACTGAGATGATTTACGACTCTGTGGCGAATACCAATCTTGAATGGGCAACTTTCAGAAGCCATCAATGCATGAATTTTTTTTCTTTCTCGAACTCTTCCACTCTACATGGAGAGTCCATGGCACAATCGACCATTCGCGACCATGTGTACAGTTTCGATGCTTGCGTCGATTGAGTGACGTGAGATTTAGTGATTCAAACTCTGCTTTTTTCTAGCTTTAAAACCTCTTTTTTTGACCGATAAAAAACCTACGCGAGCAATGGAACAAAATCTCATGAAGTTGATTTGTCGTGCCTTTATTAATAAATACTGATTTTGATGCACCTAAAGGACGCGTTTAGAAGAGAAAACGTTTCAATGTAGCCACTTAGGTGTGCTTGGATCGGGTGGGATGGACTGAACCAAGTTTAGCGTACCAAACACTAACATCACTTTGGAAACACTCGGACCTTCGTTGCAGAACACCTAACACAAATTTTAGAGGCAGCCCCCTTTCTAGTTTTCGCCCAACGTTATCAAATCAGAGCAACATAAAGACAACAAAAGTCATGAGTCCATGTGCCATCGAAGAGTGAATAAATTTTTGATTAGTAATGTCACACGCCAGAGTGCGACATCCGCGGAAGAAAGGGTGTCAAAATAATTTCTAAGGTCACGTCGGCATACGGAACTTTCATATACAGCATACAGTTTCTTGACCGCTAGAAATGATAATGGCTTCATAGAAAGAGAATTTTTCGGAGGGAATCACTTTTTGAAGGTGACTGTCTAAATTTTTCGGGTAAAGAACACTGGTTCAACCCTATGTGGCATCGACTGAGAAAGCTTTCGTTTGTGCAATCTGAAATTTGTGCTTTCAACAGCGTAGTTTTTTAGTACAGAATTTTTGACACTCAAAGATATTATAAAAAACAAAAAAATGACATAGTGACGGATCCAGTAGCGATGAAAAGATTATCAAGAGCTCAATGAAAGCACTTGAGTGGGGGAAATTTTGAAGAGATTATTATTACTGTCTCTATAATTGATATTTTTATCTTAGCACAATCACTACCGTTGTTATCATTTACAACTGCTACTATATTAGGGGCACTGCGGCGCAGTGGTGGGGGGTACTCTACAGCATACACGGCAGGGTCGATGGTTCGATTTCACGCCCATGGCTCACCAAGCCCATCACTCCAGGGTCGTTGGTACCAATCTTGTCTGGGAGGAAAAGCAATACAGCGGTAGGCATAAGCCACCGCTAATCATTGTAAAGATCAGACATGCATTCAGACCACTTCAAACAAAGCTAAAAGTTAAAGTCAAATGCATGGCGTATCCCTCAGGAACTAGTCAATACCAATAGCTTTATCCTTTATTATTGCTACAGTTTTGTCGCAGAATGTTCGAGTAAGTGTATTTATTACTTGTCGTGTTCCAGACGCGCAAAGATGAAATTGTTAATTTACTAGAATACAGTGATGTCGTAATAAGTGGTTTGATATCCAATTATTTTTAATACCACATTTTCGTAATATTCGACCGTAATAAGGTCTGATATGCATGAGAAGAGTGCACGTGGCGCAGTGCTTAGAGGTGCACTGCGTTGCACACGAGGTCAATGACGCGATCTCGCGCTCATGGCTCACCAAGCGATCCATCTCTCCGGGGTCGGTAAATTGGTAACAGACAGGTGTCAGACTTGCTTGGGAGGAAAAGCAGCACTGATTCTTTCAGCGTGAAGCCACCACGAGTCATTGTAAAGGCCAGATATGCATTCAATCACCTCAACGAAGTCAAAGAATGAAGACGAATGCATGACGCATCCATCAGGAATTGATCAACGCCGAGAGCTTTATCCTTCAATACTTTATGAATGAGAAAGTAAATAAGCGTCATTCCATAATACATTCGCCGCTTGCTGCTGCTCTTAATGTGAGAACTGCCATTCAAATGTTTATTTCAAAATAATCAAAAGTTCGACTTTCTATAAACCTCGGTATAATTAGTTGTTATATGAAAATTAAGAAAACTTATCTTGATTAGCTGACGCGAGGTTAGTTAATTAGTCGTAGAAATTCGGCTGACGTTTTGGCGACCGGCTTTCTTCAGAGCCTGGGCGTATGTAATATAATATATTTAGTATAGTATAATAATATAATATATATAATATAATATATATAAAATATTTTATTATATTTCAAAATAGGTAGATGTCAGTGCTTTTTTTGCTTACAGTTCTTGCTTGTACAACGTATATAAATGAACAGACTTCTCTGAAGGGCTAATTATGATATTCTAGACAATGCTAAAGTGAGATGACAGATGGAGGCCGACTGAGACGGCTTTTAAATCGAGCCGTTTCCTCAAATGACATCTTTAACGAGTCTGCGACAATCGAATACAGACAGATAGGGCAACGGATTTACATAAATTATTCACATCCCTATTCTATCAATACGTATATAGTTGAACAATAGTGTCAACAAGACCAAGCGATAGCTAGCACGGCGTCATTAGTTCTACTCAGGCACAATTTAGCTTTTTAATGCTCATTTCTTTTACTTTTGGTCTTCTGTAACGTATTGGCTGTATAAGTATTGAATTAAAAATAACTAGACCTATCGCTTATTTAAGTTCCATGCAAAGAATTCGATTTTAGGGCTTTTTGAGGGCACCCGCATACACACAACGCGTACACTCGCACTTACGTCGCAAGCACATGAGTACATCAAAAATATACAGACACACACACATACAGACATATATACGTATACATATACATACCTACATACACGCAAATATACATTGACGAATACATACATATATGCCTTTATACATGCATGCATACGAATATGCATATACACACGTTTACACACATACATACACGCCACACAGGTATACGTGCACACCGTCCCACAGACTCACGTCCACGTAAGCACCCATTTATGGAGTTCCATTTTGGTACATTCGGATACTCAATCGTTCACTGGTTAGCTCGTTATTAACACTTTTATTGTTGCTACTATTAATACGTTGACGTTCTTTTGAAAATATTATAGAACTGCTATACGCAGCATGTTCGAATATCCATAATGAAACAAGTTTTCAGAAAAAGATCATGAAAATTTTTAGCTTGAGAGCATCCGAATTTGTGTAGATCTCATGCAAATGGACTAATTCTTTCAATTTTGATATCTAGAACCATTTACTAACTTAGATATTATCCCTAAAGAGATGCAAAATTTTATGTCTGATTAATTCTAGAGTAATCTCACAGTTATCGTTTGATCTTTTCGCGACATCAGAAATTTTTTGATAGCTGTGCACTTGCTGATTTGCTGGTAATAGAATTGATTTTGCGAAACTAGAAAAATTGAGAAATTGGAACGTAGCAGGTATGTTGAAGAAGCTTTGTAGCATGGTTCTATGATTATGAATGATATGTATGCCACTAAAGCTTGCTTGCTGCTCTCTTTCATCACACAAACACATTACTACCGGCACTAGGAAGTATTCAGCGGCTTATGCTAAGTCTTTTTTGGAATTTCAAAATGAGCGCTGTGAACCTAATCCACCTTGATTTTTGCTCATTTATGATAGTCAAATATCAGTATCATTATGGAACGCAGACTTGTTCTGGCAATGTTTTCAAATATATTTTTTCCACATTAAATCAACGAAGAAGTGGAACAAATGTTCAAGAACTGCCGTTAACGGGCGCTATTCTCGTCCTACTTTACTCCATGAGTTAATTCGTTCTCAACCGTCTTAAGAGCATTTCTGTTAAGTCGATAATTATAGGTGGAAATCAAAAAAGGTCGACGACCTTTGTGATGATCCCTTGAGCTCCACGATCAACAACGACTTGATCGTTGCCGAATGCTGAACAATCACAATTGGGTCGCTTTTTGTGGAAGAGTCAATTAGTAAACATTTGTTACCATCATAGCTTGCGTTGTTTTTTGCATTAAAATTTTCTATGAATTTTACTTTCTCAAAGTTCCCTATAATAATATGAGGAGATGCTCTCGATAATATTTTTACAGTAGGTGATTTTTGAAAGTTGTCATTTCGCTAAATTACATATTAGCGCTTTTTAAGGAAGTAGAGCGTATGGTTCTTGTGGTCAAATACTAGTCTTATTATAGCCTGACAGAATGTTTTGAGCCTTTCATGACATCTAAAATGGTACCTCAAATGCTTGAAGTGCGTTTCGATCGTGATGTTCCTTTAAGAGTGATTGAATGTTGACTGCGTGGCGTATTTCATTACGTGGGCATATGTGACAATACCTTTCAAGCCACTTCTAGTCTTATTTCTGGAAAGTGCACTCTAATGAAATCGTAAACGCACGTCACGATGGATATTGGCGCTTAGTATATCCAACTTTCAACCATATAATTGGTTTTTTGCATAGAAGAAACTGTTATTTCTGTTCGACTGGTGACTGACTGGTATGGTATGATTTTTTTCAGTGCTATCTCAGGCTGATACAAAACTTTCTCGACCATATGGCTGCCACGGTAGCGATAATTCTTGGCACTGTTTTGTTCTTAGTCGTATTTTCTAATGAAGGTAGAGATCTTCTGAACTTGGAAAAGCCTGATGTGATGAATTGCATAGCTGGGGTTGAGGTGGAATATTAGAAAGAGTTAGCTGAGTGAAAATCTAGGACTTTGTCGTGCAAACTGTAGTGTTATAGAACTTCATTCACCATTTTGCCCACATTCTCCTCCGAGTTTCCATAAATAAAATTGAGATAGAAATCCATTCAAAGTTGTAGCAATGTTTGGTTATAGAGCTCGTCGTTTTCATGGAAAACGAAGTTTGATTTTCTATCGACAGGTTTTCACATGTATAGAGAAAGTAAAATAAATCTTTGGCAAAACCCTGATTTTGAATGAAGTTCCAACACGACGGCATACTTTTCTAGAAGATGCTCTCCTCGTTGTCTTGCCTTTTACATTAGGTGAGATATGCTACTTGTGAATCGTTCGAGATTCTGATGTTATTTGACTTTTCCGAATAGCCGTGTGGCGGTGCTATTCATAATGTCCTTCACAACAATCTGTGCTCGTTGTACATTAATGGTGGGATCGCTGTAATTTTTTCACTGGTAATAATGTATGACAATGACTGCCCACCTGCGAATAATGACACTCGTGATGTGTCTGAGCGATTTAATGTCACTTTCATAGTGTGGCTATAGTGTAGAAAAGTGTTTGTGTAATATCACCAACATCTTCAGCTTTTAGAATAATCCATGTGTTTTCTTCTTTTTTACTACCCTGTGTAAGTCTGTTCTCTTCTACAAACTTGAGCACTCACATTACATTCATTTGTTGCTTGTTTCGCTCAGTGAACTCAATTGGATTTTTTTGATTTTCAAGAGGTTCTCTCAACATACTTCTAGCTGGAGGTAATTCTATGACTAATGCTTGAAGCAGTCTCAAAAACGCTCAAGCTTTCTTTCTACTTATCGCCTTGCAAGAATGCTTAATACGCTGCGGCTAGAAGAGCCGTGCATGCTTTTGGTTTAATCAGAGTCATAGGCTCACCAAGTATTACATTTCTGCGGATTCGGCAATTTGGTGACGCACTCGCTTGAAATGAATGGTAGCAGTACTGACTTGAATATCGACATGCCACCGGTGTTATCATGGGGCATTCCCTCGGAGAATGGATCGACGCTAAAAACTAAAGCTCTCGGAGTTGGTCAATTTATGGGAGATGCACCATACATTCGACTTTATTGAGCATAGTTTGAGATAATTGGATGGATGTTTGGCCTTCACAACAACTCGAGGTGGCCTACCGATGTATTTAGTCAGTACTGTTATCCTCCCAAGCAACTCTGATTACCAATTCAGCAACCTCGGAAGAATAGTGAGCCTTGGGCGCGGGGTCGAAGACCGCGCGTGTCGCACAGCGCCTCTAACTACTCCGACTCACACGTCTTTTGAGTTTTCATAATGATCATAATGCTTTGAAACTACT
Source organism: Parelaphostrongylus tenuis (assembly GCA_019055375.1). Classification (NCBI taxonomy): domain Eukaryota; kingdom Metazoa; phylum Nematoda; class Chromadorea; order Rhabditida; family Metastrongylidae; genus Parelaphostrongylus; species Parelaphostrongylus tenuis. Next base: position 667,772 of record JAHQIW010001423.1, read on the forward strand.
AAAAGCAACGCTAACATTTTGCACCTTGATTCTTTCGCTCTTATTTCTCTTGATTTCAACTGTAAATTCAAGGGAAACAGACTGTTTGAATAAATGCTGTTGGTCATGTTTCAGCAAAACATCAAGCCATTTACCAACGTAAAGCGATATTTGCATTATGCACAATTAACTGGCTTCTTTCATATTTGAAAATATCTCCTTTTTATCTATGGAGTTCTGAGTTTTTATTGCAAATTCGCTTGATCCATATCGGAGTGGCACATTATATTTGCGACCATCGATGATAAGCAAAGCTCTTCGCCACGAACTTCTCTTCGCCACGAAACTTATTGCGTGAAGGTGTAAAACAGAAATCTAGATTATCAATAACGGTTGAGTGGCTTGAAAGCGCGCTATTGAAATCCTTACTCGTTCACTCTCTGGCTTGAGGTGTTTTGTGCTGCTAGGTGGGAGAAAAAAAAGTAATGCCGTCCTTTTTTTCAGATACCGCCTATTCTTGTTGATTTTGATGGGATGATAGTTATGGACTGTTCTCCAACCTCTTTTATACAAAAAAATAGAGTTGCTGATGGCTACTACAATTTTTTCGAACTACATATAGAACTTATTTACTAGAGAGAACCATCGATCCTGTTTTCTCTAACCTACTCTAATCACTTGAATGCAGGCCCTCAAGAGAACTGACTCAAAGGGAAGCATTCCGTTGCACGAAAACACACTAATGCACTAATGCCTAAATACAATTACGTGCAATTAACATGTTCGCCACTTTAGCCAAAGTAAGAAGGATAGAATGCTTGTCTTATAAATCTGCCTGCACTTCAGGTCAACTTTTTTCTCCAGTGACAGATTTTACCTCATATAAACTCACGCGGGATTTCTTGGCGAGATCGATCCGTAAAAAACATGGAGTTAGGGAGGAAATATCTTCTACTAAATTGTAGGTTTATACATGCTTGCATGCTATTTACCTCAGTGATTCAGTATTCCAATCAACTGGCGTACTATATCGTCATCAGTAGAGCATGACTAGTGATTCAAAACCTCTCTGACCAGCACCCGAGTTGTTGCACATGACGATGGATATCTTTACTGCTTTGCGCTGCTCATTTCTTATGTCAATTACATCCTTGTATAATAGTGAAATGGTTCTTTCTGATTATACGGGGCAAATGAAAAACCGACCTCATTCGCTGCAGAGTAGCTTTTCATAGGAGTGTCAGTAACCATTCGAAAGCTGAGACTTCATGCTACAATCCACTTCGCCGTTTTCCAAAAAAGCCTTTTTGACGTTGCTACAGGATGCTACAGAATGAGATTTCTTGCGTTACAGATGCGCATATTTCTCGCCGGAGAAAACTCTTTCTTTGGGCCCCCAGTAATGAAATGATAGCATAATCGTTTCTGATTCCATAGCAATGTGCTTATGTCCTGAAAAGACCGTTTCTCCGAAACGCAGGAAGTAAAGTAAGTCGAATTTCCATCTTCGATCAAGGTGGTCTTTGGCCAATTCACGTGCGGCTGGCTGAAGCAGCCACGTGAGCTGGCGTGATGTCTTAAGACCGGTGCAAGATCTATCGATCATCGCGCCAACGCACGTCGCTGCCTCTCGACGTTGCCTAATTTCTGGGAAGTAGAACGTACATTCGACTTTATCAAAATTGCTAAGAGGTGATTTAATGACTATCTGGTTTCAATCAATCGCCAATGACCAATTGATTTGTTCTCAGAATGACGAATACTTCGTTGTGTCGGTGAGCTGTCATATCAGTATTTTTTACCTCTCATACTTATCTGGTAGCAATCTTTCGATTAAAGGATTGATGAACCCGAAACGCGGGGTTGTAGCAAAATCATCTGTGCATTGCCTACCTGTTGCAACTACTCTGGAAGCGTCTCACTCCTCGTGTAGCGATGAATGTTTTGATAATGATGCAATGTGCCCATCGACATAAATATACATGTCGTTTTTGGACTTTTTCTTCTAGGTTTTATGTTGAAATCTTACATTAAACTGTACCTTGAAACAGGAACCAATATCTCATGACGTTGTTCTGTTTAAGTGGCTTACACCAAGAAAGACATTGAGCGAATTTTGAGCTAATGTATTTTTTGATTCAATGATTGAATGTGAGAGAAGCCCCTTCTCCTAATGTTGATAAAGGTCCATTATTCTAGGCTCTATGCGTTTGAAGCTTTAGAACCGGTAAGTTTGTTCTTGTGGGTTCCTTGGTGGCTTGTTAACTATTCTGTGGTTGACGTGACAATTCTTACCACTGCCTTGCATTAGCAATCTGATTAGGACATTTTAGATCTTTCTTCCTATGTAAAGCTTGAAAAAAGTTGTTTCTTCAGGTGAGATTATCACGTATAGTTTGAGTCAATGTGACAAACACTACAAACATTTCACATTTGCGGATGACCTCGCAATGTATGATCCGCACCAGAAGCCTTATCTTTTATCTTTTATTGGGCTTATGCCTTAGTGAGAGTTTTCCCTCATTTCTGATAGTTCGTTAATGACATCGATTTTCTGTACCAGTATTTACCGGGATGACCTTTCACTTCAATAACAGTGCTTTCATATTATGTTCATTGTGTCACATATGAAAAGGTTTCAGAAACGCAAATGATTGGACTCTCAATACAAAAGTTTATGTGATTGCTAATCAGTCGAAGGCGTCTAATTCAAATTAATCAATATATTGTACTCTAAGAGCGCATGTGGCGCATTGGTTAGAGGTGTTCTACATCGCACACAAGGTTACTGGTTTGATCTCACGCTCATGGCTCGCCAAGTCATCCATCCCTCCAGGGTCGGTAAATTCGTACCAAACCGGCCCCATACTTGTCTGGGTGGATAAGCAGCACTGACTCGGTACAGCGGGAGTGCGAGTCATTGTAAAGGCCAGATATGCATCCAATCACCTCAAACGAAGCTAAAAAGTCAAGGCGAATGCACGGCGCATCCCTCAGGGATTGATCATCGCCGAGAGTTTTATTGTACTCTAATTTTAGTCACGTTTCAAGAAGTCGATGGCATCTTTTTTTTATCGAAACGCTCCCTCACGGCTTATTTAGTTTTATTAGCCTAGTCTTGACCGCAGAACTTCCCAAAAGACATTCCCTAAACTTTGTCTCCGTCATTCTTTGAAAGTAAAAGAATAATCCATAGAACTCTTTATTTTAATTTCTTTCAACACTATTATGGTGCTGTAACTATACTTGTAAGAGCTTTGAGTGGATTGCGAAGCATTTGATCCCACGCTGGAGTTGGACCTGCTTCACCCATACTGGACGCACGTGCTACCACTACAGCACAAAGGTCACCGCTTTCTACCACTCTTTCCTCGATTTAAACCATCGAAGCTGTCGGCAAGCAATTTTCAGCCGGTTTAGTCTTGTAAGTGCATATCGACGTTAAGCCCAGTCAAGTCGGCAGCTATTCAATATGTAAGTTTAATCCATGAGAATTCCTGATTTCAGTGCTTTTTAGCAGTTTCAAAAGCACTTAAACTTTCGCCTAGAATAGAATATTTGCTCCGCTGAATGTTCTCAAATATAAGGGGTTGACTTTTTCATGATTATTCTAGTCTTATTCCATAGCATCGCTGGATAGTTATGTAGATAGATGGCCTATTTCCACACGCAAGTGTTCCTGAATTTTCCCCCATTCGTATTGTTTTGCCATTGTCTTTTGTGAAAGTGGTCGTTTTCAGGTGTGAATTTAGCTGCAACTTGTGAATTCGTCTATATTTGATTCCACTGACATACTGAATTACTGCTCTTGAGCGGTTCATTTATAAATGAATCATCATTTCTTTCACGCTGGGCAGTCAGCTACTTTACAGATGGAAGTCTTGTACCTCAAGATCCAACTTCTTGAACGTAACATATCACATGATGTGTTGAATTAATCAATAAATCGTGGACGAAATAACAACCTCAAACTATCGTATCATTACATAGCGAATGAAGTTGCAGGATAACCTATGTATCCTAGAAGTTAAGCAATAAAGTGAAATAAGTAATGTGGCCTGTCAAATGGGCTAACTTATTAAGCCCGATGCACGTGTTTTGACCTTGACGGTCTCATCGGTCGAGCAGTACTCTTCGTCTTAAGCTAATTCTCTCGTGGCGCTCAGTCCCCTGTACTAAGGTTAGGCGACGACGAACATTTTGCACTATCTATCAAGTGAAATGATCACTAAATACACAGTGTTGTATACTCGATTGCTCTTGACTTGTATAGTTAGTATATCATATCTTTCGTTTCAAGTGTTTTCTTGAAATCACGCTCAAATTTTATTCGGAGCAATTGAATGCACAACACTGCATATTTAGTGATAATTTCACTTGACATACAGTGTAAATTGTTCGTCGTCGCCTACTCTTAGTATAGGAAATTGAGCGCCCCGAGAGAATTGGCTAAAGATGAGGGGCACTGCCCGACTGATGAGACCGTCAAAGTTAAAACACATGTATCAGGCTCTGTAAGTTAGCCCATTCAACAGACCACATGACATGATGGCTCAAATAACAATTACGAGATAAGTCGAAATTTGAGCGTGGTCTCAAGAAAACTCTTGAAAAGAAAGGTATAAAATAAGTAAAGCTGACATGAACACAGTAAAATATTCGATTGTTCAGTAAACTCACAGGTCTCACTTCTTATAACTTCCTTTTAATTTTCTTCTTAGAATAAAGTAAGGTAAAGCTATTGTTAAAGCGCTGAACGCCATCAATGCCGTAATCACTAACTTGATTCAGTTCTTTTGATTGATTCTTTTTCGTAATGACAAACTCAAATCTTCTATAGAAAGATAGGTTTCTGCGATCGAATCCTAGGAATTTATTATCTTTTTAGTCATCTTTTCCTCTTCCTCATTCCTCTACATTTTCCTGTCTTGCTGAGCACCCACATGTCTTTCTAACACAAAGAAGTACAATACTTTAACACAAGGGTAGTCTTACTGCATAATGTCATAAAATAGAGCACCTATTTTTCCTGTTATCAATGACAACGCCGAATCTCTATCAATAGAATGTCGCTCGTCGCTCAGGTACAGTGTGAAAGATTCAAATCAAATATAGAGGTTTGAAATTCACTAAGAAGATGTCTAGATGAACATGAGTAATCCATATCGCCTCGCTTGAATCTTCTACTCTTTTATGCAAATCCTTCCCTGATATCATTTTGAAGCACACTGAGTTTGGTGCATGCGCAGTACGACTAGAAAATCAGAAGAAGTAGGAAATCTATGTTGAGAAGGTTCAGTGTCACCAAATGCCTCAAAACGATTTGCATGAGATTCGTATCACTCGTCAGCGATGTCGTGTCATAAACGAATTCCTTAGGGGTGAGAAAAGAAGAGGAGCGTCAGCAAAGTGCACTTATGACGACTGACAACACCTCTGAACATTTGTAAAAGTCTCACTAGTGTACACGAAGTCAACTCGATCATCCCTGACCTTCTCAAAAGTTCACGCATATGTTTTCTAAGCCAAACTAGACCTGCTTCTCTTCACTAATGTCCAAACTTCGCCTTTACAAGTTTTTTGATAAAATATCGGTTTTTCCTAAATACTACTAAGAAGTTTGATAGAAATCTTGTCACTAAGATGTTATGTAGTGTGCAAAAGGTCCATTACAATCAACCATATTTGCCAAGGAGAAAGAAATTTGTTTATTTCTGTAGCATGAAATCGTGCTTCGGATTCCTCTGAGAAAGTATTTTTTGCATCGTGTTAGTTGTGAAAGCGTTTTTCCTGCAAGAATTTGTCGAGAAACTCAAAGAAGTGGTTTTCGGTAGATGTGAGTTCGGCAAAAATTCAGGATGGAGCAAAATTTCGTAGCCTATTCGTTCAACTTTTAAAGCGCTTACTATGCAACATGTGCATGGTGTCTGGGTATGATTAACCGCTATTGCTTTTGCCCAGCATATTTTACCTTTCCAATTTAATTGAAATGGCGAACAACATTGCAGTGGTCGACACTGAGTTTTTCTGCAACATCTCATGTAGTTTTAAGAGGATCAGCTTCGATGATTAGTCTTGATTGGTCGCTGTCAACTTCATATGACCGGCCGATACGCTCGTCATCTTCAAGAAGGTCGTCTTCTTTGCGAAACTTTTTGAAGTATCGCTGAACTGTATGTTCGTCAGCAGCTCCTGCGCCAAATGCCATACTGATGTTTCGAATTGCCTGCGCTGCTTTACGACTCAATTTGAATTTGATTTTGAGAATCGACCAAATTTGCTTCTTATCTAACATCTTTCCATAGTCTAAAGTAAATATAAAATAAACACTGAGTGAAACGACTTCGACAGGAAAACAGAGCGATAAATACGCTTTAAATTGATGCTTAATATAACTACGATATCTAGAAATGTATTCCAATCTTCAGCGGAAAATCTCAAAAATGGATTAACCAATTGCTTCTATATGAACCTAATACATATATTGATTATTCACACCTTGGCTTACACAAGAGTCTTTTGGAACTCATTCTTAATTTGTCCCCACAAAGGTTTTCAGTTTTATAATGATACGGCAATTGTGCTGATCTTGTATCCATAAGATTTTTTGCTCGCTGTCCATCATATTTTGCTACACCTTATGATGACCTTGACAACAATGGCGGTTAATCTAGCACCTTGTGTGTCCCATCTCATCCGCATAGCAAAATTCATATAAAAGCCATACAAAGCGAAACCTTTATGATATATTGTAGTCCATAGTTGTTAAATTACATCCAATTTATTTTGTAAATGAAACTTCTCCTCCATAAAAACATTCTTCATGTGAGGTCGATCAACGCGAATATAGTTTTATTGATAGGCTCACATAAGGTTACAATGAAACTTTCATTTGATTGACATTTACGATTGATGTGGCTAGGAAGACCCACATCCTGACTGATGAAGGACGAAGGAATCGAGACGTTGCCGTGAAGGAGTTCTTACATCAATCCCGTGTTAGCTTATTAATGCAACGTTACATTAACCTACGTGTTGAGATTAAATCGAATTCAGTTTGCAAAAAAGCTACTTGGCAATGTTTGATTCTCATGCGTTTTTTATGCTAATTGCAGGTTCGTGAGAACTGCGAAGTCCATTCCCGTTCAAACGCGTTTTACTTATGCACGTCGGATTTGTGTTCCCTATCATTCTCAGTCATTCAGCGCTTTAAGCGGTTTATCTCCTACATATAGTTCAGCTCTTCTTCGATCGTGCCGTTTATTCACTATCGGTCCGTTTCTAATCGATTCTTTTCTGCATTTGAATGAACGTGTCGTTTTATTGAAAGAGGAGTTATCACTTTTACAATATTACTCCCTGGAGGCGTTGAGAAGCTGAGATATATTGGAGCTTTTACTTCATGTTGGATTGATATCCATATTCATAAATCATCTCTGCTCTTTGGATAATCTATTTCCGAAACTTCGTAGCTCTTTTTAAAAACACAAGCAGTACTCTGCTTCACTTCTTTTCACGGTCTTTCCTTTTTCTGAAATTACAAAAAGATCGGAAGAGGTAGTTGGGATTCTCAGTGTGAGGGCTCTTAGCGCTTTTCACTCAAATATCTCATTAATCTCGACATCCATCACTGACTATGTGTTCTTACGTTTGCACATATTTTGTTTTCTCAAAAAACACGATGTGCACTCCACCTCAGAGCAGTTCATAGATCTGCATTAGGCGTGAACCTACATAAAATTTATATTGAATGCGGCCGTTTGAGTTCAAAATAGTCTCCTGAGATAAAAAAAAAACCAACCGACATGAGACTGTGTTACTTTATCTTCAATACAATTTGTGAGTCCTGACGTCAGTCCACCGTGCCGCGAGAGTGAAGCAAACAATGATTTCGGTCCACAACTAGAATAACAACTTTAAACTCAAAAGCTTTATCGTTTTCCTCCTGTGCCCTTTAAGCTATTTTAGTGGCATGGCTTCGGTCTATTACATCGTTCTCGACGGTCGACCGACTAATCGATGCAATCTGTGCTGTGCTAAAAAAATCCCAGTCATAAATAATGTTACAAATAAGGGATGTAGAAAACCTCTGATGAATCCTCGGAGTAGCTTAGCGCGACTGTCTAAGATTCAATGCTTCAGTGAGGAGAGCAGACAGTTCGTCAAGACCCGAACGAGTCCTTACATTGTTCACATACATTGACGCTAGAGGTTAAACTACCACTCTGAGTAATGCTCGCACCCGCACATTATGTGACGGCTTTTCGTTCAAATATAGAGGTACGGTTTTGTCGTCAAAGAAGTTCTCTATACTTTGCGCACTTTCTTCTTCGTATTAGTTATCACACACCTTTTGAGAAATCTGGTATATTTATGCGTTCTCTGTCCCTGCCGTTATAACGAATCATGTAATTTTGTATTGTGCCGAGAAGGTCATAGAGGCGGTCGCGAACTAATTGACGTCGTTGACTGTTCAGTGGTATAATTCCAAAAAAGAATGATTTAAGCTCAAAAACGAGGTTGTTACGCCAGGGTCATACACCGGTGTTTCGGAGGTTCGTCCTCCTCGTCAGTGACCCCCGCCCCACATTCAGCCCTGCATTGAAGCAAGGAGGGAGGCGTATGTGGTGATGGAACAGTGTACAATGACACTGGTCCATCACCACCCCTCAGTCGATGGATTTTTTTGCTGTTAGATCAAAACTAAATCAAAAGATCGACTGTTTTTTGGAATTATATTGAATGTTTTTTTCGAGGTTTCAAAAACAGTCGATCTTTTGATTTAGTTTTGTTCAGTGGTAGTTCACTCGCTGCTACCAGTTTCTCAGCACCACCCACTATTATTGGAAAATAAATGCAAATGAACCGAAATATTGCTGAGGTTGAAGTAGTCAGATCATGATCTAACCCTTCAAATAAACCAAATATTTCTTTGCTGAAGACAACTCGTCCATAAATCAACCGGCCGCAAACCAACACTACTTGCGCGCGAATTCCTCGCGTTCTACATACATGCAGGTCTTCAAACATTTCACAAAAACGTTCGTTTGCTGCTCGAAGAGACATCTTCCATATGGATGCCGTTGAATGCTCATCTAGTCGTTTTTCCTTTAGTTATGAGGCAACGGTACAAGAGTTTCGGACCAGAACGTTCTCATTTGAAGTAAACTGTCCCAGACAAGACAAATCTGATACCAATTTCCTGACTCTGAAGGGATGAGAGGCTTGATAGACCTAGAGCGTGGTGACGTAAAAAGAAGGAAAATAATTAGGAGAAGAAAAGTTTGAATCTAAGCTGAACTTTCGCCTGCCTGACCGTTGTATTTCATAAGGATGAGACATTAGAGTCTTCCCAATAAGTTCATCTAACAATAAGTTTAGACAGCCTATGTGGCAGCAACTCTTCCAAAAAAAAAATTACGTATTTGGGTAAAAGAATGTCTCGACTAGCATGGTCTTTTTCTAACTGTAGTACCTTCAACCATCCCTAGTCGTTCATAGTGTCATGGTTTTCTTGCTTGTTTACGATGTATGTTTCGCTGAACACCACATACTCGTATGCTGTAGTATTTGTATACTAAACATCAAAACTGCATGAATACAACAGCAAATTTGCAGTATACTATTTGGATGTTGATGAACACGGCTTATAACGACAAGCGTCCGAAAAGCTTTCGTTTTGTCTTGTACGACTACAAAAATTACGTTTTTGTGAGATCTTTATAAGAGAAGTTTCAGATTGATGTTATGCACCCGATAAGATTGAAACGAAGAGCGATTCTCATCAGTGCTTGCATCCTACTTCTTCTAATTTTCGTCATCACATGTCTTCCGTATTCAGTAGAAAATGTGAATCAGCTACGACCAGGAAGATTTATATCTAAATTAGAGGTTAGGAAACTATATTGAAAGAATTCTGTATCCTATTTTCTTAAAGTACATTTACAGCTACTGTGTTTTCCGCTCTGTTATATTATTTCCAGCCCTTTCCCTGTTTTTCAGTTCTGCAGCTGAGGCTCAAAGAATTAAAGGCCCTTTTTCCTTATCCGCATTTGAATTTAGCAAAGAAACTTACTTTCTTATTTTTCTAAACACTTTGGTAGTCATTGGATAGCTTGAATATCGAAAATCTAAACGGTGCTTTTATTTTTTGAACGACCCCCATAATGCGCTGTAGGAGTTAAAATAAAATTTTATTGCACACCCAAGCATTTTTCGCTGTGCAAAGTTTCTCCTCAAGTAATTCAGCAATTGTTCGATAGTTTAAGTATCGACAAATTTTATAGTTTTCTGATTTTCTGTAGAAACTTTTTATTGCGCTGCAACACTGGAATTACGATTGTCTTTCACACACAGCGCTCACACCTTGCACTTAGTGGATGGATTTCGCAACGATGGTATTAAGTTGCCGCGTTTTCAATAATCATTCGATAGCTTAAATCTCGAGAATTCAAGCGGTGTACTTTATGTTTGAAAGAGCTTCCTCACTGCGCTGTGAGAGTAACAATAAAACTGTGTTTTACACTCGAACATTTTCGCCCCAACAACTCTTTTCCCTTAGACTTTCTATTATCATTCTATAGCACAAATCTCGACGACTTCAATGATGTACTAGTTTTGAAAAGATTTGTTTAGTGCGCCGTATTAATCAAGGGAAGATTTGATTGGCAAATAGCGTTATTTTGCAAATAGCGCGGTGTGTTGCAAAATCCCATCTACATATCGGAGCAAAGAGTGCGCGCCAAGTGCTAAACCCAATCCATATTTGGCTGCTGCAGCCCCTTCGGATCTTGAAACCAAGTATACCGCCAAAATTGCCGAGATTTACGCTATCGAATGATTGATATAAACCTGAAAGAAAAGCTTTATTCAGCGAGGAAAACTTGACTGTGAAATGAAGTTCTATTTTTAGTGCTACAGCGCAATCTAAAGAGCATTTAGGTAATTAAGCACATCGTTCAAATTTTTGAAATTTAGGCTGTTGAATGACTACTAGAAACTTTGAAATAAGTAACATGTAGGGTTTTCTTGAATATGAGTTCGTATAGGGGGAAAGTGCCGAATTAAATTGAAGTAGATGATGCATCTTCCAGTGATATTTAGGAAATTTTTGATTATTGACATATGCACTAAGAAATCAACACTTGTAGGCAGCCTATGTTCTGATAATTGTGTTTTACTGTTCTATATGTTATGACAACAAAGTTGTGAGGAATTTTCTTATCTAACGTGGCAAGAAAATTAGATCAAATATGGGTTGAGCGGGATTTATAACCAGTACAGTTTGACTAGCCATGTAATTACAAACACGCTATTTTTCGAAGCCGCCTCATGTCATAAACGCGTGTTAGCAATATGAAACGCGAATTGTGCGTATTTGCAAGTTCGAAAGGAAACACACAAACCTTTCTCAACTGCTAAAAGACTAATATTCATGAAGATTTTCACATACTGTTCTATTATGGTGGCGCCACTTGAGGCCTTCGGTAAAAACGTATTTTTTGCTTTAAAAAATCATTTCTCTAGTTTATCGATAGCTCAAATTGAGTGATTTTCAATGGCATGTTTAATTTCTCAAATAGCTTATTTTTGGCGCCGTATCAGTCAAAATAAGATTTTGTTTCTCATTCAAAAATTTCCCACTGAATGAGTTTCGTTGGAATGAATTTTTGATTATTAGATAGAGAAAATCTTTTCGACTGTAATGGTCTATTTGTCTTCCGGAAAGGACTTCTTCGAGCTTTGTAACGGCTGGAAGAATATTGGGTTTCACACTCAGTGAGCACTTTTATTCGGCTAAAGTGTCTGGGAATGCGTAGTGGCCAGGTGCCGTCGCTGCATTGCGCGCTCCAACCTATTACGGCTAACTAAAAAGTCTTTTCGAGAAACGAAATACATCATTGTAATCAGCAGAATCCAGAATATTGAATGGGTTTTAAAAGTCTGAGGGAAATGCTCTCGCTGACGAAAGACGCGTTGAAACGCCTCACGTGTAAAACTACTTTTACTTTGGGTGTTACAGCGAACTGAAAGGTTTCCTTCAAAACCTAAGTAATATCGTTGGAATTGTTTAGATTTGAGCTACTGATTAAGCTAAGAAGCAACTTGGAAAAATTGAAAGCATCCTTGTTTCTGGAGGAAGTGCGGAAAACAGCGAAATTCAAAGTGTAAAACCCACTCTTCTTGTGCCATTTGCTGAGCTTTAAGAAGCTCTCTCTAAAGAGCAAACACATTTTCTCAATCAAGAAAGTTTGCTCTATCTAATGGTTTAAATTTATTATGAAAACTTCTATCAGGCAAGAAATCTTTGAATGTGAAACAAAATTATTAACCGGTATGGCGTTAAAACAAGCATTATGAGAAACAAAATATACCTTTGATTCTCACTTAATCTAAGCTATCAGATAATCATACATTCGTCAGATGACAGCAAAGAATACGCTTTACCAAACGCCTCAAGTGGCGCCGTCATCATAAAACAGTAGCGAATTTCATTGCAAATGTGACCATAGAAAAATTAGCCTCAAATGAGTCTTTAGCTTTGGAATAAAGAAGCCGCTGAAGATGAGTTGATACAAAATCCGCTGCGAAAGCAGAAAGAGATCGAGAAGATTGATACTTCCAACGACGGATTCCAGAGCAAAATCAATGGTAAAAAGCTTTCTTTGTTTTCTCTTTTCCTACAAAGTCGAGCGAAATGAGAACTAAGAGCTACGGATATGCATTCGATGCACTTATTACCGAAATTAGTGTTATAGAGCACAATCCTCGCGCTCGGCGGATTTTTGCTGCTTTTTTATATGCTTGAGTCCATTTCTAAGACGTAATCCATCGTTCTAAGTCCTTTCAAAACCATGATTCATCTTATGATCTAACCACCAAATGTTTTGTTAACGCTGTTGAAAATATTCCAGCTAAACTATCTATAAATAATAAAGAGATGGCGGATGAAGCATTACTTGCCGATACAATATGCGCCTTCTTTTTTGAAACACCACGAGACCTGGTAATTTTCTGTTGATCAGGGACCTCTGGAAAGAAGGCCGATAGTCTTCGTGAAGTTTGCACCCGATTTTGTCCGAATCGCGAAACTTAGCCATGTACATTTCTGAATAAGAAGTTAGTACGGCATGAAACTCAATAGTTCAGTCCATCCAATTGGGAATCTTGGGGGGCATTTTTCAATGCTTTTTGGATGTACTTGTACTATTTCCAGCACTTCAGGAGGTGATCATATCGACGCCTAATTCACAAAGTCTCAGCGGTATTCGCACATACTCGTTCAGACTTTTACTGTTTCATTCACTACTGAAACTCGTCTCTTTCAGATTTCCACTGCAGCTTTTTAACCTGAGACATGAAAAATTTCTGCTGTGAGAAACTGCTTTGATTGGTATTTTTCAACCACCAATACCTATTGTCATTAGCTTTTGATGAGTTTGTTTGGAGAGTAATGGGGGAATGAGGAAAAGCTGTATAAAAACACTCTCCCGTTTCGACCCCAATCTGATTGCTTTATGCCTCTCATCCATCCGGTGTAGAAATAATAGTACTAGACAGACTGTCTATGACGTGCTTGGTATTAAACTAGTGCGGGACAATCCACATAGCAAGGTGCCAGTTTTTGAGAATTTCACGAAGAATGGATGCGACCAATATTAAGCGACATTTGTGACAAAGAAAAAAATTTCTTAAACAGACCAGCACTATTACTCTGTTATTGATTCTCAACCCCGACATTTATATTATGTTGTGCTGACCTCGGCACTTCTTAAATCCGATTCATATCCTCGCATCCACATCCTCGAGGACATAACTTTTTATGGGGATCGGCTGTTGTTTGAGGGTTTCGCCTTCGATATCTGTGTAGTTGAGTGCCGGTCCACTCGTCTTCCTGGAACTCCTAATTAGCCGCTCTAAGGTGTTTTCAAGTGAATTAGAGGTATTGGTTTTCTCCCAAACCATTCTGGTACCAATTTTACGACACCAGAGGGATGAAGGATTTGGTAGGTTCAAAATGTGACGAAGTAGTGCTTAAGTAGATTGGGCCATTCGAGCAATAGACATATCACTACCAATGCTTTACCAGATCTTTTTGGTAGATGACACGGCATGAAACCTTTTTTCCTGAACAAGTGCGACCAAGCTGATTCAAGATAAAATTTCAATATCTATGAAGTTCATAGTTTGACTTTGGAGCTTATATAATTTATGTTCAGAAGAGCGAAGAAAAAAGATTATTGAGATGATGCTGCATGCCTGGAATGGCTACAAAAAGTATTCGTGGGGTATGAATGAAGTAAGTGCAAATTTTGTCCTTTTTTCTAATAGATGAAGCAGATAGAGGATTGTAACATGAACAGAACATAAAAGGTTTCTTGAACTTACTGGATAATGATGCATACTTTATACTCATCAATCTAAATGATCATTTGCATCTGTAGTTATGTTCATCATTTAGTAAGTACGTAAGTAGTATACCTTATCGGTCTAGTTGCTCTTTAGAGCTGCGCACTAAATCCAGCTTTGTTGAGAGTCACCCGATTTTTTTGTTATATAATGACTTTTACTTTTCTTAGTGAAATGGCGACAACGTATACTTTGCCGGTTATGACCACTGAAGCTTTGAGGCCCCCTAGGTCGTGATTGTTGCACTGTTTGCAGCATTGTTTATCAGTTTTTGATTATAAATAGAGTATATAAATGATATTTGGTTCATAGTCCTGCCGTTGAGGTTCGTCCAGTCTCAAAGACATCGCATACACAGCATATATTTGGGGGTGGAGAAATGCCAGCAACTATCGTCGACGCTGCCGACACACTATGGATTATGGGACTACAGAAGGAATATGTGGAGGTACGGATCATGTAGGTGTCAGAATAGACACTGTCTGAAACCTTGTCAATGACGTATTCACTGGCTGAGCCTCATCTTGCTCTAATACCATTCTCTTGATGCACGGTTTTCATCGTTTTCTCAATACGAGCTGGCAAGCCTTGCCTTAATCCCGATTGTTTATTTGGAATTTAGCCTTATCTGCTCAAGTTATAATAAACTTTGTCGATCAGATTTGGCAGCTAATGAGTTCATCTTACTATCATCAAACCGGTAGTCATCTGGCGTTATGAATTAGATTGGGAAACATTTTGGCTGAGTTTCACCTTTTCTTTACAGCCTACTCTTTCCTTGACAAGAGGGCGCGGTTTGATGTACAACCACAAGAATGTAAGATATGAGGATTTTTCACAATTTCAGCTGGAATTCTCCAACATCGTCTCAATTCTATCAACATAGAAATCATTGCACTACCATACCATATATTCTATCGTTGTACAGAGGCCCTTTTTCAGCTCTTTTTTTCCTCTTTCATCTACTCTGAAAAATATCTGTTCGCTCTAACTGGTGAAAAAACAAATCCGTAAAAACTGATAATAGAACGAAATACAGTGTTGTTTGAAGGCTCGCGATTACATCAGAGATCACTTCGACATGAGCAAAGCCACAGGCACAATGTCCGTCTTCGAAACGACCATACGATTTCTAGGCGGTTTGCTGTCACTCTATGCCCTGACCGGGGAACCGTTCTATATGTAAGCCTTCTGTGAAACTTATTGAGCTGACAAAAAACAATTAACACTGTTTCCTATGATCTATGTTATTAGATCACATTGAACATGACGGACCTATCTTACTCTAAAATAAATCTTACAAAGTATTAGCACAGATTTGATCATATAATACCACTGCTACTTAACGCAAGTGACTTTCGAAGTTATCGGAAAAGTTCAGAAGATCAATATAAAGGATAATTGCACCTTGTTTGTAGTGAGAGGCTTAGACGAAGGAAGCTTGCAGGCTTAGAATTTGATTGCCCGGTGCTGACCAATCTCTGGAAGATGCGTCTTGTTTTTGACTCCTTTAAGCATCATGGAATGATTAAATGCATGTTTCACACATTTAATACGTCTTGTTAGCCTACAAACACTTTAGACGGGGTTTTCATGCTCCCAATGAACATTGGCAGTGACTTGTTTTCTTTAGAACGGCGATATTTGTTTGCTTTGACAGAAGGATTGAACCAGCGATCGTAATGTAGGCACTGTAGTGCCCTCTAGCCACTATGCTGCACGCTCTTTTCTGTATCAAGGAAAAAGTCGATGTATAAATACGAACGCTATTCCTTAAAAGCAAACTAAATCCCTACAGTACGTTTGCATCGAATACTGTACATACACCACTGCATGGTCTCGTACGACTTCTAATGCGATTTTCTCACTTGTTGTAGTTTTTATTGAGACCGAAATTATTCCTGTCCATTCGACCGCTTTTTATAGACCCCGCTAAAAGCGATAATACCATCAGAGTATCTGAGACACTTGTCAAAAATTGTAAAATCAGACATGGATTTTTATCAGAGTACTTTCGTTTTGAGTGGAGTCTATGAAAAGCGGTCAATTCGAGAAGTGCGATTCATTTAAAGAGCCAAAAGCCCGGCTGTTAGTCTCTACAGTGTTAAGGGATTCTATCAACTGACTTGCAGTGGTCTATACTCGGTGTCGATTCCTTCATAAAAAGTGCAACCTCAAGAGAAGGACTGATCCGAGGGACTGTGCATCTGAGGGGTCCTTGAGGACGAAATAGGCTCCTATTTAGCATCTAGACCTAACGAACGGCCCGAAACATGTTATTTCGATACTTTTCCGTGAGCCAACCGCCATTTCGACCCTTCAGAGAAAGCTCATTTTGAGCTTGTTTCTGACGACTAGATAATCATTCGATAGCTTGGATTAAAAGATTTTGAACTGTGTTATACCTACGTAAAGACCTTGTCATTGCGTGAAAGAGCAGAGATAATATTTCGTTTCCCATTTGAAAATTTCTCGCTGGTCAAAGGTTTTTCTTTGGAGTTTCAATAACACTATTATAAATCAAATTTTATGAATTCCAATGATTAGCTTGGTATCTTAAATAGACGACGCATTACGCTGCAACAGCTCAAAGAAGATTGGGTTTCGCAAAACTGGATCGCTTTTTTTTATCCGCTCCTCACTTTGATGCCTTGGAAAAAATATTTTTTTTGGTCGTTTTCCAATGTTTAAGTAACCATTCGGTAATTCAGATAATAAAAATCTCAGTGATTTTCCAACCTCTAGGAAGGTCTTTTAATTGCGCTGAAAGAGTAAAGATGAATTTTCGTTCCTCATTTAAAGATTTCTCACTGAGCAAAGCTTTTCCTTTGCAGTTCTAATAATTTATCGAAAGATTAGATTTTAAGAATTCCAATAATCTATTTGGTTTTGGATATCGACTTTGCATCACGCTGAAAAAGAAGATTAGGCTTTGCAAGACCGAAAAAAAGCCTAAATGCGAAACTCTATTTTTCTGGTTCTTATAAAGAACTCAGAAGTCCGTTTAAGAAAACAAAACCACTGTTGAAATTCGCAAAATATGATCTGTCGTTTCCTTCTTGAAACTATGAAAGAGAGGCTCTGGTCAGCGAGAATTTCTCTATTAAGGAACGAATTAATATTTCTGCTCTTTCAGCACAGCAACAAGACCTTTTTGGAAACAAAATACACCATTCGAATTCTTTTAATTTAAGCCATCGATTGATTACTTAACCATTAAAAACGATCAAAAAATACGCTTAATTGAGGCCAATGGATCGCAATGAAGCGAGGATAGTTGATGTAGTATAATTTTTGCGAAAGCCACTCTTCTTTTGGGTGTTACAGCGTATCGCGTGGTCTATTTTCAAAACCAATTAAATCATTGGAATTTCTAAGATTTGGTCTATCGACTGATAATTGAAACTCCGAAAGAAAGATTTTGGACAGCGAAAAATCGTTCAATGAGAAACACAATTTTACTCTTACGTTTTCAGTGTAAAAGAGAAGGCTTTTTGAAGATAAAATTATACCATTCAAATTGTTTTAATTCATGGTATCGACCGATTATTTGAACAGTCGAAAAGACCAAAAAAAACGTTTTTTAGAAGGGGTCGAAGTGGCCTTTGCCTAACGGAAAAGTAAGTCATTTCTTTATCGAAAATTATTTCAAGCGTCGTTTGTGCATGAAAGGCTAAATATTCTAATGGCGGTGGCTTTAGTGTCGTCAAAATCATACATTTGAGTGGAAGAGTTATTCACAGCATCCTCCACCACTAACTAGTAAGATGAACGGCATCACTGTAAATATTACGAAATATACTCTTATTGATGTTTAACATAGATTTGTAATTGACACCTCAAATGAAATAATCATATGAAATTTTCCTATGCCAGTGTCTAAGAAGAATTTCAATATCTATAACGTCGTAATTTATTGCAACAGAACTTGATAGCTGTACTCAGTGTTGCAATTTTTCAGCGGAAAAGCACGAAGTGTCGCTGAAGCGCTGTTACCGGCTTTCAACACACCGACGGGTATTCCTTTCGGCAGTGTTAACCCGATAACTAAGCATACGTTCAACTATGCCTGGGCCGGCGGGTGAGTTCACTTTGACGGCCCTCACTCGAAAACAAACGGCTCTGCAAAATCATGCATCAAGCCCATTACAATTGCATGTTTCTGCACAGTTTTCAAAAATCGACTGTAAATCTTTTCAGCTCAATTCTAGCTGAGCTCGGCAGTCTTCATCTCGAATTTACCTATCTTAGTCACATTGCTTCTGCTCCGATTTTCGCCAAAAAAGTGAGGAAAATTCGTGATGTGCTCTATAGAGTAGAGAAAATCGATGGTCTCTATTCGAATTATATCAATCCATCTACAGGAACGTGGTCATCAACGAGACAGCACATGTAAGTGAAAATATTGTCCTAGGATTTTATCACACTGGCGAACACCAATGCTAATACATGATCCTGAAATTCGTCTTTCAAATATTGATCAATATAATTGCACAGAACAACGGCACTAATGAGATGGCCAAAAACTAATTAAGGTGTGTTATGGCACTTATAGAGTGCTAGATACGTGTTTCGGCCTTTCAGCCTCATCAGTAGGACGATGCCTTTCGGTTCAGTTACTTTTTCGGTGATATAACGCCTATATAGGGAAATCGATGCCAAACCACTAAGTTGGGAAGAAAATCCTGGGGCACTTGTGAAAAATTGAAAACTTAGGCATGAATTCCAAACAAAAACATCAATAACTATTCTTCAAAATAAAGGACATCGTATTCTATAGCTTACTGCCAACGGTTCGCAAAGTTTTGGATCTGGTCGAGTACCGATCTTTCGATTTGAATCGAAAATCTCTTGACGTCCTTCTTTAGCTTCATCAAACGATTCAAATTGGCGACTATTCAAAAAGTGTTGCATTGATTGGAAATGGCCAATATTGGATGGAGCGCAATAGGCCGGATGCGGCACAACCTCAACTCCGACCAATATATCAGACTTGTCTTTGGTTTTCATGGCAATGTGCGGTTTGACATTGTCTCGCTTCTTCAGGATGCGTTTCGGTTCAATTGGTACTTCAACCAATTTTAAACTTGACGGACCGATAGCAGGAAGTCGCAGAAAGCGATGGCCTTTATTTGAAAGAATAGTCATTATCGTTTTTCAATATACCGAAGAATCATTTTTGAGCCATGCATGTCATGTGGTCTGTTAAAGATGGGCCGACTTGTGGAGGCCGATGCACGTGTTTCGATCTTAGGAACTCGTCAGTCGGGCAGTTACCCATTCTCGTCTTTTGCTAATCTCTGTGGGTGCCCCTTTCCCACACTAAGAGTTAGCGACGACGAACGTTTTACACTCTATGTCCAGTGAAATTATCTCCGAGCACAGAGTGTTGTACACTCTATCGGGCTTTATAAGTCAGCCCATCTTTAACAGACCACAATGCATGCGTGGCTCAAAAATGATCCTCCTTTGGCATATTGATTTTTGAGCTGTGATCTTAAAAAACACTCGAAACGAATGATATGATATACTGAATATACTAGCCAAGTGCAATCGAGTGTACAACACTCTGTGTCGGTGATAATTTCACTGGACATAGAGTGCAAAACGTTCATCGTCGCTAACTCTTAGTGTGGGAACTGGAGCACCCACACAGGATTGGCATAAGACGAGAAAGAATAACTGCTTGAGTGACGAAATCGTAAGTTATTATCATTATTGTTTAAAATTCATGCATAAATTTTTTATCTTCTGTAAGCGCAGCAGAACTTTCTTCTCAAATTAATACCTCCTCTATTATGCCATAGAATGGTTCAGCGGCTACTTCTTCTCGAAAAATTTTTGAAAAGGCGCTATCGCAATAAGAATGAATGAGTTCATCTCCAATATACTAATCTGATCAGCAAGGTAGACAGCAATGTCTGATACCTACGATTTATAAACAGCGCATTGTCTTCTCTCGCAGTTACTCCGAAAACTGTTTTTGATTCCTCTGCATGAAGTTAGGTAAGCGACTTTTCGATATCTTGGAGAGTCATGAAACTAGAGTTTCATGTTGTTTTCACAACGTTAACTAACCTTTTATACAATCACTACAAAATGCTGGAATTTTTTAGTATGTCAGCAATGTCTTCTAGTTGCTTCAGGTTGAGTTTAGGTTGCCAATTTTAATTATATTGAAATCTATGTGCTGTGAATGGGTGGAGATTCTGCAGAAAGGGTATTGTAAATCTGAAGAAGACAATTTGGAAAAAAATTTCAATTTCTGACTTGAGGCAATATTCCGGCAAAACATACACATACCGAGATTTTATGTTGTGTTTCCTTATACAGCTTTCTCAAAAGCATGTTTGATAAGGATTCATTTGTAAAAAAAATTCAGAGGGAGCATGATCTTAAGTTCTGCTTCTTATTTCAGGTCTTTAGGGGCATTGGGTGATTCCTTCTACGAGTATCTTATCAAATCCTGGCTTCAAACTGGTAAAACCGACGAACAAGCACGTGTAATGTACTGGAACGTCAGCAAGGCCATACAATCACAGTTAGTTCACCTTCACACGTATTTTTTCATGAAAACCGTTACAAGAGCAATTTCCTGTTTTATTCTTCTAACCTCCATTATGATGCCAAGTATTTCAGGATGATATTCAAGTCCAGTGGTGGATTGACATATGTAGCCGAAATTAGTGAAGGTATGGTCGATCATAAAATGGGACATTTGGCTTGTTTTTCTGTGGGAATGTTTGCTCTTCAAGCTGCTCATGAAGATCAACAAGAGGAAAAAGTGAGTTCAGCTCCTTGCAGTTTTGTCTTCAGAAGTGTGTATTTTTTCGTTATTTACTCTTTTATGGCGTAATAGAGATTTCCTCACCTCACGTTCTGTGTGCGAATTCCATGGATCAGTAATCAACTGCGAATGAGAAACAAGTCACTGTTTTACTTGATGCTAAGTTGTTAAAACTATGATACTGATATAGATTGACTGCTATCGATACTTTGGAATGGAAGGAAGATCGGCTTGCAAAAGTTGATTACTTCACTTTTTTTTCTGGTTGCTTATGCTGCCATTATAGGTTTAGCTCTGCTTTTCCCATTGAGTCACAAGCCGCTATGTCAAAAACGAGAGCGGCTGTTCTTTGCACTTTTACAAAAAACTCGTTCCCAAACATGTTCTTTCATTGAGCTTTTACGTACGATGTAAGGAGAACGTGAGCGTCATGGTTGAAAAGGGTACTGAAGTATTAGGTTTAGGAAAAGGTGCTTAACACTTGCTGAAAATTTTGAGTTCATAGTAGATTCAATTCAAACTAAAGTAATTATTCTTCAAAATAAAGATTATCATTATCCCGACAATCTCTTGCTAACTATTTGCAAGCTTCTGGATCTGCTCGAGATACCATTCTTTGAGTTTCAAATCAAGAAATTCTTGACATGCCTCTTCACTTGATCAAATGTCTCGAATCGGGGTCCATGCAAGAAATGTTTCACTGTGCGGAAATCGGACCATAATCGCGCTGCGCAGCATCTGGGTTGTATGCTAGGTGCTGCAAGACCACAACTCCTTCCAATTCATCAAACGTATCCTTAGCCTTCTTTGCGGTATGAGATTTGACATTGTCTTGCTGAAACAACGCGCGCTTTAGATGATCAATGTCGGGTATTTTTCTTCCAATGCATCATGGACTCTGTCCAGAAGCTAAGAGCAGAGTTCGGCATTGCTTGACCTTTTGGAACCAATGTTTGTTCCGATCGTGATAGACCAGGTAGACCCATTTCTCATCCACGTCATTATACGCTTCTGAAAATGACGTTGTTCTACGGGTTTTGCAACATTTGACGGCAAATTTCAATTTGTGCAGATCGTAGCGAGGCCTCTTGTGGAGAAAAGTCAAATTTTTGAGATGATTCCAGATCGTCTTTTGACCGACGCTAAAATCTGCTGCCAATTCACAATGCTCGATGATGGTCTCGCATCCAAAGCTGCTTGCAGTTCTCCATCGCCCTTCGTTCAATGACCGACCAAAATTGGTTTGGTCTTCCAGGATGGCATCACCACTTTCAGATCATTAAACCACTTTGCAACAGTCATATGGCTCACAGTTCCTTCACCCTCGTGACCACAGATCTCGGTCGCAGTATCTCTTAGTATAAGTTGTCCCTTGTTGTCCATCGTCATCAATTGACATCCGAAGAGTGAACTAAAATTTGATGCCCTTTGACTAGCGTTGCCGTGGTAGTTTCTTATGGAAATATTTGTGAGATACTCCCGTGAATTTACAATAACCGATACTATCTGAAACAGACATACAGTTTGATTTTTTCGAGGGTATTGAGGAACTTTTTCCTAAACCTAGTACCTCAATCGCTTTACGTCTAAGGCCTTTTATGCAGAACAGTTAGCATGAAGGCTGTTGCTGGTGAGAAAGGAATATACATATAACTGACACGTGGTAGATAGATCGGTCAGCATGATTCGCATTAACTTCGCAATGTGAGCATCAAACATTAGGCTTGAGACTCTAAGTGCAAGTACTACAATGATCAGTTCACAATTAGCTTCGTCTTTTTCAGAGTCGTGCACTTTTTATAAACGGCAATAGCAAACGTGGAATCTGGATAATTTGTTTATTTTATAAAATTCTTTAGGCGGGCAGTACTACTTGCTGAATAGTCGGTTACAGGGAATGAATTCTTGGGAAGACGGTGTCCGCATAATATCAGGCGTTGTGAACCATACGTTGCGTTAGCACCATTGTTGGTTATCAAAAACAAAGTTGACGTGCTCTTATGGATTTCCTAGCTCTTTGTGTGATGTGGTGCTGGTTTTGTGTTCATAGTCCCATATTTTTGTATATAAATTCTCAATTACAATCTAAGAAAATGATTAATTTAAACTAAGAGATGCAATAACACGGCATCACGTGTCTCATTGTGTGAGGTCATATTTTTCAAAAATCTTCAAATAGTACCACTAAGGAGTCTCCAGGTCAATTACAGGATGTAAGTCTGTTCCAGACAAGTTTTGTAATCAATTTTTGTATGACGGTGAGATGGCAAACGCTGTGTACCCGCGGAGAGGCCGAGCCAGCATCTGGCAATATGAGCCGTTTGCGTAATGAACGGAATCGTTACCTTTGCGCTATGAGGTCCTTAATGAAGCGGTACAATTATATAAATATAAGTACAAATATAGCATATGTATTCCGTTTGTTTTCTTCCCTGCAATTTGGTATGCTAAGAAATTTTTGTACCGAACCATGTAATTCTATCAAGAATTTTCTTCGAAACACGAAATCACTGGAATGAGGTGTAGTTGAGAACGCTGTTTCGCTATGTTAAAAGTGTCTGCGAATTGTGGATTACTTTGCTACCAGCGGCTCTCGCGGTGCTCTACAAAAGTCATAGAAAATTGTATAATTGGTTACGCTTTTCGAATAGTGCATATAGCACTTTCTGGTGTTTCTTTAACCCTCTTGTCGACGATGAGGGTTTATGCCCTCCGACGGTCATGAAGAGTGGTACGCGCTCCAATAAAAATTTGGGTTCTCAAAGGAACATTCATCAAGAAAACATAATAATATCACTGATGAGCCTTCTGTATAAATAATTCTAGCAAGATTAACGCTAATTATTGCCAAATTCTTGCCTTTTTCAAAGGTGAAGACTACAGCCTTGCTAAAAGAAATGCATTTCCGACTGTCAGTGAACATTTTCTTTTATCTTCTTGATATTTTGTAATGTTTGGCTTAAATCGATGGGTCGAAAAATTTTTATTCTGGTAATAAACCTTATGTGTGGAAAAATTTCCATAGTACGTTCTACTAATGAGTCAAACATAACTTTTACAATCGCAACCCATTTTTTCTCATTCAAGCGGATTTTTTGGGATTATGTAGTTAGATTTCGATTTCTATAGACTTTTTCGCCAAAAATATTAGAATTGTTATAGAAAGGACTCTTTGAGAAGTATTTCTGAGAAAAGTTGTGAGTGTGCAATAAAATATCATAGAAACGCTCGATGAATGTTTTACATACAGCCTTTTCATAAATACTTGGTTTTCCCTCTAAAACTGCGGATTATAATGAAACAATTACGTTATTTCTAGCAGAAATAACCTTATTGAAGTCTGTTCTATTATATTTAAGCGTCTACTGACACAAAAATCCCATTTGTTGGCGAAAAAAGTATAAATTTGATTAGAAAAACTACCACACTAGCATCAGATAGCACATCAGCAGCCTCTTCTTTTAGCCGTCCGAAGTGCGCCAGCCGAAAATGTTGCCGTCCGCAAAGGGTTAATATAGCGACGTCAATTTAGAAGCAACAAACTTTTATTGCCAAACAGTCTCATTTTTTCCAGAGCTCCACTATGCAGCTTGCCGAGGAACTTGGGCGAACTTGCCATGAGAGTTATATACGTACATCTACACACATTGGGCCAGAAATGTTCTACTTTAGAGGAGATGATGAAGCCACTAGCAAGTAAGTTGCAAGTGCGGCGCATCTCATTTTCCTAGCGCTTTTCTAAATATATCATCGTCTTAGTTCCACTTGTAAAATTGTTCTCTTTTGAACTGATATTTTGAAAATGTTGCGATTTTGAGCTTCTTTGATTCTTAGCTTCAATGTGATTGGTAATCCACTTATTTGTTCAAGTCTTCCCTTAAAAAGGCTGGTTCCCTCAGTCCAGGTGGTGTTCTTACCTGGTCGAATACACAGTTATAATTATTAATTATTTAATCTGATAAGGATATGACATATTTTGAGCCATAGGTCTAGTGCTATAAAAGCCGGAAGCTCGACTGCCGGTCACCACAAAGTCAGGTAATTCCATCATCCTACTTTGGGTGCTTAGTTTTTACTCGGCGTCGATCCGTTGGAGGATTATTTCACCTCAAGGGTTCGACGGAACCGAGGGAGGGTGCTACTGATGAGTCCCAATAGGACGAAATAGGCGCCTATATAGCACTAGACCTATGGCTCAAAATATGTCATATCCTTATCAGATTAAATCATTTTGAGCGGGTCTGTAAAAAAAACAGAATTATTAATTATATTAAGATTTTTCTCTATCTTTGGCCAAGAGTGGAGGCTTAGCTGAGCTTTGGTCTTTTCTCAAGTTTCATGAGCACATAATATGGACAACCGTCGTCACAATGACATTGCAGGCATGGCGAAAGCGCCTACCTCCTAAGACCAGAAGTGATCGAAGGATTTTTTTATTTATGGCGACTGACTGGTAAAGTGGTAAGCATACCGTTTATGTGTCTACTTAATGCATAAAAATAAATAAATGACTAAATAAATCTATATATATTTTCATAGGGTTGTCCCATACTTTCTTTCGAGCTATTTGTTTTATTCAGTTTATTTTTCTATTTCAAATTGTGAAATTGTCAAAAGGCTGTAATGTCTTAGAGAATGTTCTAGTAACCTTAGCCAGACATTTGGATACGGCAGTAGCACCATCGCTCGCCATCTAAATGAAATGCGCTACAGCAAAGTAATGTTGACGGTCATCCCATTCCTTGATCGACCACGACCGCGCTGCATACGTGAACAAATGCGATAGTTCTTTGCTGCGACTGTACAGACAGGATTTCTCAAGTAGACCAATACAGGAGATGCGTCCCGTATCTACTATGAAAACAACACGTGACACGGCTACTGGCTGCCTCGCGGCAAAGACCTGTCAGCTCAACCAAGGCTCAAGTTCTATTTTGGAATATTACGCTCTCTGTTTTCTGAGATTGACAAGTATGCTGTTTTTGGAACCGCTCGACAACACGCAAACAATCTATGTCGGCGTCTTTGAAGAGCAACTCTGAATTCTCGGAACTTGGAACTCTGACGTCCGAAACGACTCAGTGTCTCCTTTTCCAGGATAACGCTCTACCATCTTCTTATCCAGTATGACGCTTTACCTCACATTGCAAAGTCGACTTGCCACATTTTGGAGAACTGGGTTGTAACACGGTAGCACAGCCACCGGATAGCTCTGATATTTCTCCAGTCATTTCCTCCGCGTCCTGGACAGTATCTGCGAGAGGGAAAATCCAATGACTGCAGCCAGTTTAAAGTGACCTCGCCGACTTCTTCGATCGCCAGCCTCACAATTTTTGGGAGGAAGGCATCCAATAAATAGCTTCATTTCATTTATCATGATTGTAATTGTATTTCTAATTGCTGTTTCTTAAAAATAAATAAAAAGTGTAGTAACTACAGTATCTAAATGGGAAGAAAATCATGGGAGAGATCATTTTAATAGCTATGCGTAAGCAGGCACACTTTTCGCAGAAATCTTTTTCTTGATGTTTACTGGAATCGCTTTTGTTTCTAGGGACAACATCATTGGTTGTGAAGATGAAAAATATATTTTTAGCGCCCAATAGATTTCGATTCTTAATTTTTTGCCAATGGAGACAAAACTGTTTTCTATAGCCTCCTTTTTAATAGTCGCTTATCATCTATGTCAACGACCTATAGAAAGCATCATTCTGCGATCTTATTATGAAAATAATAATAAAACACGTGTTTTGTCTTCCAGATATATCGTGACTGGGTTTGGGATGCAATAACGTCAATCGACAGATACTGCCGAGTCGACGGCGGCTTCTCTGGCCTCCGCAACGTTAACGATATAACGAAGGTACGCTCTTTTCATATAACGCATTAGTCCATTTTATAAGTAGTTCATCTTCAGTACGTTTATCCCTTCTAAAAACATAGGGTAATGCGAGTTTCATCAGTGCTGTCTTTTTCATTCACACATCATTTAGACATTGATGCTCCACTTCTTCGCTCGTTCAGTGAAAATGAGATGTAGAAGTACGAGCTCTTGTTGAGTTTGAAAGTAGTTGAGTAGCTAGTAATGTAGTCCATCTGAAGGCAAGGTGCTGGTTCGATCCCATCTGCAAATCTCTCTTCAAATTTATGATTTCCTAACGTAACCATTCTCATGGTTATAAAGAGGGTCGGCTCGACCAGTATTCTATGGCTTCATCATAAAAGGGAAGAAATTCTCAAGCAGCAATCGAAACAACACGCGAGATGTTCGCAGACCATTGTGGACGACAAATGGTAAGAAAACGACTAAAATACAAGAAGTGTTTAGATCGGCCCAGTATATATGGCGGCGACTTATTTGAATAACAGTAATAATAATAAAATTTTTTTGATCGGTTTTCACAGTGTTTTTCCTTTTTTTTTTCATTGTGCGGATCCCACTACTTCTAGCATTCAGTTTTTTTTTCGTCTTCTTCTTAAACGTCGCAGAATCCTTGTTGAGTGAGTCTCTTTGCAAACTCGAAAATAGCCTGCCTGTAGCAATTCATAGGGCATTGTTGTTGTCTGCCGGAGATATCTTGGAGGTGGAGCTCGGCTCCACGTGCTCCGCGACGAGCATCGCAACCACTCCGGCCACGGCGCTCATCAACAATAATAATAGTAGTAATAGTAAGTAATAATAATAAAAGATTAAGGATAGAGCTCTCGGCGTTGATCGATTCCCCAGGGATACGCCTGGCATTCGTCTTCAAATTTTAACTTCGTTAGAGGTGAATGAATGCATATCTGGCCTCTACAACGTCTCGCGGTGACCCCGCGCTGTTCGAGTCAGTGCTTCCTATCGTCACAGGCAAGTCTGCAACCAGTCCAGTACCACTTTACCGACTTCGGGGGCTTGGATGGCTTAGTAAGCCATGAGCGCGCCATCGAACTATGGACCATGTGTACGACGCAGAGCATCCCTAATCACTGCGCCACATGCGCTCATAAGCAATAATAATGGTATATAAAACTCAACATAACTTCGCGTTTCATACTCCCGATATGAACTTCTAAATTTTCAGTCAAATCGTCAAATCGCCGATACAACTCGCGTACACGGAAAATATAGAATTATGTGTTCACGGAAGCTACATATTTGTGTGCGAGACATAGATGAGTAACACATTCGTTAAATATGTCAGCGTTCAGGAACACTTATTCACACTTGATGAATTTTGTTCCGAATTCAACATTTTGTTTGAGAGCTGGAAAGCGCTACGATTACTTATTACTAAGAGTGGTACGGGATCTTTAGGCAAGCATCATGGATCTCCACAGTCTAAACGGCTAGATTTTGATGACAGTGTAGATTAGAAATCTAGAAGTGTCTTTTTATTTCAACATGGAGTAGTTTACTTTGCACAGAAAGATCCTCACCCAATTTACAAAAAGCGCTCCAAAAAGTGATTTTGCTCGATAAGCGTGATTGAGATTCAGCCTTCACCCATTCTTTTCATGTATCATGTCTACTCAACTTAGCTGGTTTCGAGCGTGTGATCACATCAAAATTCACATCACATCACAGATCATCATCAAAAAGATCACATCACATTGTTTTTTTCCCTCCAATATCATGGCCTGTATTTCGGGAGGAATTTGAAGGAGAAATTTAAACTGTGCGACAATATAAGACGGCGTTGATTCAACTGCCTACCAGACTCGTCTGGAAGAATAGCAACACTGACTTTATACATCAGTAAGCCACCGTGAGTCATTGTGGAGGCAATTTCATCACCTCAAACGTAACCAAAAATCAAAGACAAATGCATGACGAGTTCCTCAGTGACTGATTGACGCCGAAGAATTTATCACTTAGCTTTTGTTGGCCCAATGTTATCAAATGTGTTGCTGTCACTCAGTTTGGTTCGGATACGAAAGGGCTGAAGGATGCTTCTGATGGAGACTTAGCAACGTTTCAACGCGCGAATCATTGAATTCACATTAGAACTAATAATTGACAAATCATAAAAAAGAGGAGATCGTTGAACTACAGTCAACCACACATGAACACGAATCCAGCAATCCTCCTAGAACGTAGCGATGGGAGATTAAAATGAGTTAGAACATCCTGAAGATAACTTCTTGTGTAGAAAAGAGCTCTCAAGGCATCTACTTAATACAGTTTAGTACTTTTCTTGGCTAGTGCTTCTTTAGGAAAAAAAAAATCATTTCAGGGTCATGATGATGTCCAGCAGTCATTCTTTCTCGCAGAAACACTAAAATATGCCTATTTGACATTCACTGATGACTCGGTGATTCCACTCGATAAATGGGTATTCAACACTGAAGCTCATCCACTACCTGTGTTTGATCCGAACGAATGAGCTTATGTATTCAAGCGGAAGAGGTGAATGAGGCGCTGAAGAACTGCATGTAATCGTCAAAATTTGGAAGGATTAGAGGATCTGTTACTCGTTCACATATCCACTTTTATGATTTGGATTGCTTACTTTATTAGAATATTTGCTTAGGACTTTTTTGAAACTGCGAGTCACAGTGACTTTTGAGGGAGCACTGCTTTTAACTATCTAATTACCTTTAGCTTTTGTGAAAATTTTCACCTAATGAATATTAGGTTGGAGTTTTCAGTGTTCCCCACTATATGGTTTTATCATTATTGAACTAGAGGAACGGGTTGTTTGATGTTTCACACAGGAATACGAGAAAAATCTCTTGGTATCATGGGTTTCTGGTCCTATCACTGTTCTCTTGCTGCATATAATTTTCCTGGAATTTTAATGTCGCTTCTGTCGCTATTAAGCACCCACAGGTGGTAGCGTTCTAGTCATTTATTCTACTACTCGGTGAAATGACGTAGTGTCTGTTTTTGAGATTGATCCATCTTTTTATGAGCGAAGCAGCTTTTTCTGATTTTTCAAACGTTGGGTGAAGAGGAAAGAGTGTAAGGCTTTTTTAATAAAAATTATGAAAATATGCATATATCGTACGCCGGTTTCTTTTCATATTTGCCAAAATTGCTATTACCCGGGTTATGATTGGCAGGGTAGTTCTTTATCTATCAATGCTCATCATTGACTACATCTGGATACGTTTGTAAGGCTACACCACACTTTGCTCAACATTCCAAAAAAATTGTTGTTTTTATGAGCTCTTTGAACATTCCTTCAATCATTGCTCATTGTTGTTCTCTTTGAAGTTTGTTGTGAAGCTTTTTCTTCACGGGTTGGTAGAATTCACTTCCTGATTTTCTGCCATCTCTTCAATTTGCCTTTTGATTGTGATAGATTTGTGTGTCAAATTTTCAGTTATAAGCTCACAGCGCTTTTTTTCACTGTGATTCATGTTTCTGGAATAAAGAATCTGTGCAAGTTTGCACTTGCGTCGTGTTTGTTGCTACATATCCACCTACACGGGAAATGTCTAAACGCTAATCTCAAACTTATTTTTAGTATAAATCAAGTCCTTTGCACACATATGATATCTCTAAAGTTCGCCTTCAGCTATGATGACTCGGAAAGAAAAAGCTTGAGTTAATAAATTAGTGACGACCCTATGAGGAGATTTTTGTTTTGGGCAAAATTTTAAGCAGCACATTTCGCACATTAACCAAGAAACTATGGCAGTAAGGCGGTAAATTAGCTCTTATCAAAATTCTAACGAAATTTTACAAATTTTAATTGCACATTCAACATGTGAGATGACTCGAAACGACATAATTACTGTTCTATTATCATTATCATCAATGTTAATATTCGCAAATTTTCTTTGCAAGCCAAACGATTTTTCCATAGAAAGTTTATTCGATCAGTCGACGAATCGTTGGTTTTGCTTCCTTCAGAGCCTCTAAAGATCAGTGTGCTCACAAACTAGTCAGCCAAACCCCTCGATCGTTTCAACTGAAAAATGACCAAGCCTAGATTTTATTGGCTTCAAGCACAAACATCTTCTCAGCATGTTCACTTTTTTTTGAAACTTCTACTACGTTGTCCAAGTGGGCATTTTATAACTTCACTTGTTTTGACGGCAAAAAAGAAGGTATGAACTGGATTTTTGCCAGAATTATCGTTTCGGGACATGTTATTTCCCATAAATCTACTTCGAGCAGCTGTACTTTCGTAACCATTGGAAATGGCTATGTACGAAGCCAATTCGAGGGATTATACATTTGCTTCTTTTTCCTGTACAAGCACTGGCTGCTTTTCGGGCTATATTACTCATAGGGCCATTTTTACATGTGAGGGGTGATAAGAGAGATAATGCGCCGAGATATTTTTATTATTCAGTTTTCGGTACCACTTCGTAATGTAACTGCTTCCAGATAGTTTAATTTGCACGTTCAGAAAGGGAACCGGTTTTTATTTGGTACCTCACTTATGAAATAAATGTGCTCTGATTGCTCGCTCAACATTCATCGCATCTGTCCACATCCTCTTGTGTAGAACAGATAACACGACAATTATCCTTACATGTTAAGTACAGTATCGGCTGGCGGTCAATGAACGGGCTTCCACTCTTGATATGAAGGTGTTCGACTTACAAATAAAAAGTCATTTCTTTAACAATGCTGAGTATACAAGAAAGTCGGTCTTGGAATTTCATATTCCTACTACTCCACGATCTGGCGCCATATTACTATGTTGAAGAAAAAGTTCTTCAACAGCCGCTGAAAATTCAGATCTATACTCAAATTTAAATGGAAACTACAATAATTACTCATAATTATTGATTGGACCAACATGCCATTTGGTGTGTTAATGGGCTCTTGTATAACCCTATGCACGTGTTTCGACCTTAGTCTCGTCAGTCGGACAGAACCAGCAAATTAAAAGCCATCATTATCTAATACCCTCTGCCAACGATCTGCAAACTTCCGGATCTGCTCAAAACACTCCATTCTTTGATCTTTGGATCGCAAAACTCTTGACATGCCTCTCCAACTTGACCAAATGTCTCGAATAGGCGTCCGCCTAAGCAGGAAATGTTCCACTGAGCGGAAAAGAACATAAACGGACGCGCAGTATCTGGACGCGGCAAGATCTCGACTCTCTCCAATTTACCAAACTTTTTTCCAGTCTTCCTTGCAAAGTGAGGCGTGACACTGTCTTGCTAAAACAGTGCGTTTTGAACGAAGTCGGGTACTTTTTTTCATTGCACTGCTACTTTCTTATGGAAATATTCCTGAGATATTCCTATGAAACTGCATTAACCAATAGTGTGTGAGACAAATATAAAATTTGAATATTTTGCTTATGTTAGGGAATTTTTTCCTCCACCTATATTCCTTCACTTTGAGTTTACATTTTATTGTAAGCCATGAATAAGTGATGATTACTTGATTGAAAAGCGCTCTGTTACTGATTTCACACGTGATGAGACCAGATGTCAAAGCTAATAGTTATCATTCACTTCTGAACTGTGTGATTTTTCGGATCTACCTAGGTCACATTCAAATCAGACTTTTATTCCCCTTAAGCGAATTCACATCAGTTTTGATTAATATGGTATGGAGCTGAGAGCAAAAGACTTACATAACTTGCGATTGACAAATTGCTAGGGTAGCTGTGTAGCACAGTTCTTCACACCTTATCAGATTGATCATGACCAAGGTGTTATTCTTTTCGATATACCTTTGTATGGGCCAACCTGTTGGCCGATGGCTGGATGATCAAAGGTCCGTCGTGCCGACGCGAATTCAAGAAGTAACGTGCGAAGCGAATCTTCCGGAGGCAACATCGCCCCAATTCGACCTGGAAAGCCTGTCGTTCCCACGTATGAATTTTGGACGTGAACGAAAAAAGCAAACACGGTACAATGTCATTCACGTCGTTCACATCTGGCACGCTTGGATTCACTTCACCTTTCTCGCATGTGAATCCGGTCCAAGATGTTCAATCTTTGATGTTTTCTCATTTAGCTCAGGTCAAGGCTTCTATATAATAGCTCTAACTAATGTGATTGATTAGATTGGCTATTTTACAGTAACGCTACTTATGTGAAAGCATTTTTCAGTACGCTAAGCCAATCAACGCCAGATCATTGAAGTCGAATGAGATCAAATTGGAATGGATTCCATATACAAATGTAAGCTCCGAATGTAGAGTAAATAGCTCCCATTTTCCACTATTCTTTCAATTTCTTTCTTTCTAATTTCTGAATTCTTTTAAGGAGACAACTCGGTTAAAGTATTGCCCAACCAATAGTAAATGCTTGGCAATAATTCCTTCTCTAATATCATGTGTGATCAAATCCAGGAGTGCAAGTCTTTCAATCCTTTGACGGCAATATAATGACTTTTCCGGACATACGGGGCTTGGAATTTTTTGACTAAAACTATTTTCATTGAGCCAGTTGAGCTCTTTGTAGGCTCTTTTCTTGTTTAGGGAAACAAAGAATAGAACGATGGTGCGGAAAATAATTTTCCACTCAAAAAATTGATCAAAAATCAGTAAGGCAATTTTGATTCCACTGCAGTGACCACACACTTTATGATTATTCGTCACAAAAGGGCTTGTCAAGTAAAAATTGGGAACTACACCAAATTTTCGAAATATGTACCGCCATGACGTAATTCTATAAGTCAACGTAATTGCATAAGTTATTCTACCACAGAGTCACGCTGCAGCGTACATGATCATTACTATTATAATTCTCATCTACAATGGTGTTTGCTTCGCTCACAATTTTGCCAGAACTCCATCGGCTAGCGGCAACATCTACGATGAAGCTTTCGGTTGGTAATATTTCGTTTTAAAATTCTCCAATCGTCTATAAAGCAGGGAAGATTCATTTCAGATCTTGATATCATAGCAGGTAAGACAGATAACTTTTTATTCCATAATGCGAATAAATATCAGATATTTTCAAAAAAGTGTTGTCCTTTCTGCTGCTTTTGATCACCTGAAGTGCTGACCCGTTTTGAGTTGTTAGGTCTAGTGCTATACAGGTACCTGTTTCGTCCTACTGGGACTCATCAGTAGCATAAAAGACAAACGTAGAAGTAAAAGACATAAAAGAACATTAACATAAAAAAAACTCAGGCAAAGAACATCAAAACACAAACATAAAAACAAAAACATAAAAACATAGACATAAAAGCATAAACACAAACAAAATATAAAACGTAACAAACAAAAACATAATAAAATTAAAAACATAAAACCTAAACAACATAAACATAAAAGTAGCATAGACTACATCTATCAAAAAGCGATCAATACATAAAGTTGAATGAGTTAAATCGAGTCAAAAATGCGACTTTCATACTCTTTTAGGTGAAGTGGCGTTACTTTTCGCAGTTTGTGTTCAGTGGCTGGTAGTATTTGCTGTATTCTTGACCGGAATCGTTCTAGAACGCTGTGTTCCACAACCACTACACATCTTTTTGTCGGTATGTCATTATATTCTTTCTTCATTTAAGGATATACAGAACTTTGAACATCAAACAGGAATTGAATTCGCATTTCGCCCTTTCCGGTACGAGTGCTAACCATTTGCACTGCATTTCTTGTGTCGCAGAAAGAGTGATAGCAGAATGCGCCGGATGTATAATGGTTAACAAACGTTCTCTGAGAAGGTGAAATGCGAGTTCGATTCCCTTATGATGTCAAAAGTTCTGCATATTCCTAGACATTATTGGATATATAATTGTAACATTGCTTAAAAAGAAATCTATTGATGAAATGTAGATGAGATCCGTTGTTCTCGTTTTATAGTTAGAATTAGTGTGGAAGTGAATCTACAATTTAAAGTGGAAGTGAACTTCGAATCAATAAGTTTTAGATGGCGGTACGGTATTGCAGTGGAGCATACGGTGTCTTCTTATTATTTGCAGATTCTAGCAACGAATGGAAGCGCCGTTTTATTCGTCATAAATATCCGAAAGGTCGTCGATAGTGTGATAGCTGTTGGTAAGACCATTCCCTTGGGAATAAGCACTTTCAATCTTTATCAACTCAACTTGATAAGGGACAATAACATAGTTTTTTCTCAAAGTTACCATTAGAGCTACTGTTTGAAAAGACTTGCCTTTAACGAGATTTTTTCCAAATTAAGGGTTATCGAATGTTATCAAACCTTTTCTGGTAAACAAAACAAGAAGAAATAATTCGTGAATGAAACTCCACTACAGATTCGTACTACTTCATGTTGATCACAATGGTATTCGCTCTTTCTGTAGCCGTCTGTATCGTCTACATTGCTACACTGGCTCAACTGAGAGTATTGGAGAGGTTTGAGCTTTCCAATGGTTTTACTCTAATAAACAGTGAACACAGCTTCGCAAACAAGCCACACCTTTTAATGGATGTAAGCAACATTCCGTTATATTTGCAAATGTTTCACGATTCTTCCATTTTCAATGACTGAACCCATTGATATAATTTCTATGGCATTCTAACTTTCTAAACATTATCTCAGTTGCAGAAACTGAACGTTATTGAGCCAGTGACAGCACTTTGATGCTATTCAGGTGTAATAAGGCTGCAGTTTTTATCAACACCCCTCTTATGTCCAGAAAGCGCTGTACGAAAAAGATGACAGTACGGGCCTTCCACAACCTAATTTCGAACACCGTTTAGAAAATGTCCTTTCTGAAGCTGTGAACGAAACTTTAGAAAAGTTGTTTTTATTTTGATATACTGCTGACGGTATCGGTTGAATGTTAGTTATGTGGAATAAAGTCTTTGTTTTGAAAAAAAACTTCGCGCATCTATGATAGTCCTAGGGTGAAAGCGTAGTGCAGTGATTCGAAGGTCTTATACAAATACACATGATTACTGATACGAGCATGCATCCAGGCAAACCACACCTCCATCACTTCGGTGTTGCGGTCGATACCAGTCTCGTCCTTGAAGATACATCGTTTCAGGAGGCAGGAGGTCTTACTAACGCCAAAGTAAAAGCCAAATATGCCTCAGCCAACTTTGTGATGATTAAAGTTGTATGAATGGCTCATCTCCAATCATTCGCTACAGGTTGATCTCCACAGAGGACATTTACAATGGCAAACAGTGATTGGTACGACCTTTCAAAAGGTCAGTTGGCCATGTGTTCTGATACACACACGATTTTCCAGTGGTTCTTATAATTTAGTCAAGCCGCACCTTTCCATGGAGGGTTAACCTCTTAATAATTTCATCTATTTTCCGATTTCATAGGCGAGAGATTGCTGTTGAAGAAAATGTGCGTTTGCAGAGCTTAACCGATGAATAGGCGCAGAAAGACTATCACGACCTAACATATCATGCAGTATGTATCATCATATTTCACAAGAAATTGAATGTTTTTGAATCTCTGAGTGGTGTGAAGGCTTTCAAAGAGAGAGCTGATGTTGGAGTTTGCAGGAAGCACATATTCAAGACTTTTGAACTCTACAAGAATCATAGAGATTTCACTCAAGAATGATTGGTTCGGAACCGCCTGCATGACTGTCTATACAATGCAGAGGATCACGTCCGCAAAATGATATCTTGATGGATAATTAGTGCATTGACCGATCGCGATCACGCAGCATACGTGACCGCCTGCGAAAGTCTTCTGGTGCGACCATACAAGCACGACTTTCTCAGGTCAATTACCACTGGAGATGAGTTCCGGGTCTACTACGAAAACAACACGCGTCAAACTTAGTGGCTGCCTCTCTGAAAGACCGCCATTTCAATCAAAACCCAAAGTCTCATGCTCTAAATAATATGCTCTCGACACCCTGTATTAACAGGGCATGCTGTTTTGAAAACTGCTTCGACAACAGGCAGACAATCAGTGCCGATGTGAGCAACTCCGGAAGTTTACCGCAACAATGCGAGAGAAGCGTTCAAAACGACTTACTATTGCTGTTCTCCAAAACAACGCCAAAGCTTACATTGCAAAGTCGACTCGTTACATTTTGGAAACACTGGGCCGGACCACAGTGACAAGTGACACAACCACCGTTTAGTCCAGACATTGCCCGTCAGATTAACATCTTTTCCGAACTCTGGAGCAACATCTGCTTCAAGAAAACATTGAAGACTATACTCAGTTGAAAAGCGACCTCAGCGATTCATCGCCACTTTTATTGTTTTGTAAGAAAGACATTTCATCTTTGCGCACTAGATGATTGCATATCATTGATCATGATAGTGATCATATTGTTGACTGATTTTTTTAAACAAATAGAAAGAAGTAAGGAATTGTATTTGGCTCGGAACTTCACATACACCATTCATTTGGTCTCCAAAAAAAAACGTTTTTTTCTGATTAGGAAGCAACAAATGAAAAACCGATCTCATTCACTGGAGAAAGACTTTCCATAGCAGTGTTAGTGACCATTCAAAGGCTGAGTTTGAGACTACTGCCCCACGTCGACTATTTTTCAAAACGCCCTTTTATAATGCTGTAGCATTCAGTTCAAAAATTATGTTTCACACTCGCCTTTCCCCTTCATTTTTGTCACGCGTATAATTCGCTGGAAGCCGAAAAGCATATCAATGTGCAGAGAAATCTTCGTAGTATATTATTCGAACGTTTTATCTGGAGTTTATCACAGAGCGGCGAAGAAATTCCCAGTTGAATAATAAAATATCGATCGTCCCCCTCGTCCCGCCTCTGTTGTGCCCCTGCCATGGCCGTCGTCTTGTCAAATAGCCTGTGAACAATGTTATCAAAAATGTAAAACTCGGTCTTATTTTGCCTTCTAAAGCGTATTTCTAGAAAATAAGCACATCGCCAGAATCAGAAAACATTACGCTATCAGATGATTATTAATAGTCTAAAGAAAGGGCTGCGTCCGATGAGGTTTTGAGCACAAATCAAAAGACCAGAGGGGATCAGAGATCGAAAGAGCCTTTTACAAAGCACATTTCTGAGTTCTTTAAAGCTTGTGCTATAGTTTGAGTACTGGCACTTCGAGGAATAGGTTTTGTCCAGCGAAATATAAGCGAGACAAGAGAAAAAAGCATGTGGTATTATGTAACATGGTTTTGAACATTACGGTGTTGTAAAGGGGTGTTTTCGAAAAACCAGCAACCTTGGCTGTGGCCTCAAGTCTCAGCTTTCGAATAGTTACTCACACTGTTATGATGAATTGTTCAGCAGCGAATGAAATCGATTTCTCACTTGTACCCTCGTAATCAAAAAGAACCAAAACAACTAATGATGGTGTGGTCATTCACACGGAGTTCACAGAAAATCGGGAATGCTCCTTGTTCAGGTCTAAAATCACCTCAAGTATGGATCTAAGTTTATATGACCTTCGCCGCTTCGATTAACAATAGTAAAATAACAAAATTGCAGAGCTAACATCAAATATATCTGTCACTGTCTTTATCAATCGGAAATCATCTTATTTGACCGCCAGTTGCGGTGTTATGATGTTCAAATAAATCCAATGATGTAGAATGGTGTGCAAAAACGTTTGCGTCAGCCGGGATTCGAACTCAAATCTCTCTTTCCGAGAGCATGTGCTAAACCGTTGCACCACCGAAGCTCGTTTTGCACTCCACTCGATCACGGAAAGAGTAAGATCTGGGTTCAAATACCGGCTGATGCAAACGTTGTTGCACACCGTTCTACTGTCTTTATCGTTATAGTGTGTATATGTTGGTGCTTTGAACACGTCCGCTATTCTATTTTATACTTGTTCGTCATTCACAAAATAACAAAAAATAGAAACTGCTGTTAGTACAAACAGATCAATAATTTGTAGAGAAATCAAGTGATTTTTTTTTAATAATTTTTTTCTGGAGGGGGGGGGGTGGGAAGGGGGTGGGACATTGACGATTGGAATTAGTGGCGTACACGTGCCGTATCCGTGAAATTCTCCAGTTGATTAGTGAAGCTCCAAACTTGGTAACTGAGTTCAGCTTCCCGAGTTCGATAGACGCTAACGATTTGGCTCTGCTCGTGCATTTTCGTCCTCATAAAATTCCATCTATAACTAGAATATACTTGAAGAATGTCTCAAAGAAATAGGCGAAAAAAAGAATGTGGTGGCAATTCAGTACTTGCAACGCCTACCTCTCTTATCGTACCAGTATACTTCTCGTACTTCTCTACACATCGCTGACTCGCTTCGTTCAGCACTCGATTATGATCGAGCCGTTCCAATTTCCGCTCCATCTCCAATTCTCTCAACTTTAGCTGTAGCTCCTACAAATCATCATTTTGAGAGGGTTTAGAGAGAAAAGTAAAGTAGAGGATCTCACACTTACCTCTGCATTATTCTCAGCCAAAGTCAATCTTCTCATGGCTGTTTCGAGCTGCTCTCTGAGTGCGGCGAATTCCTTCTCAAGATCTGAAGGTTTCAAACCAACCGACACGTAAAACAACATGGCAGTGAAAAATTGTTTACAGTCACCATTAAGATGTTGTTATCACTTGATGTGGGGATTTTTCCTTAACCAAGCCTTTCGCGAGCGGTGCAATTTTTTCTTTAGACGATTGAAAGACCTCTAAACATTACTCACATTATTACATAAGTTCAAACGGCAATGTTGATAAGGGTAATTATTAATAAAAATAGCAAAAAAGTGGTAAATTAACAGCGAACCCTTCTGGTAAAAAGCGATCCTCTTCGAGGCGCGGCGGGCACTCCGTCGCGATAAAGTCGCGTTCGGTCTTCAGAGTTTTTTTTTCGGCATTTAAACTTCCGCAGCCTTTCGCAAGACCTGGAATATTATGACGCTTGGGCTCATTAAAGTATTCGAAGGATGTATTCAGAGCACTTACTTCCGATTTTGTTCTCATACGCATCCAAGTCGTCTTGTTGCATTTCCATTTTGTTCTTTAGATCGCGTCCACTCATCATGTTGGAAAACTCATCTCTCTGAGTCCTGTTCAATGCTTTTGGACTTCCATCATGTAAGGGAGGCTACCTCGTTTTCAGGTCCGGTATTTGACGCTTGTAGATGCCCTTGAGCTTTCTCAAACTGATAATCTGACAACATGATAACATGTTTGAGCCTGATATGAGGTCTGATACAGCACTTGTACAGTGCTAGACAGGCGCCTGTTTCGACCTTCCAGGCTTCTCAGTAGCACATTGACCTTCGGTTGAGCCGATCCCTTGGGGATATCTCCTGTATATGAAGGAATCAACGTCGAATGATAGACCACCGCAAGTCAGGTGAACTTCTTCCGACACTGCAGCGATCACAGTCGAGTGCTCGTGGTAGGTGTAATGAATCATACCCTACTCTCAACCGTTTATATAGGCCCCGCTCAAAAGAATGACAATCTGATAACATAATAACATGTTTGAGCCTGTTATAATGTAATGATATGCACATATGTCGAAAACAATGGCCGCTATTATCAAACTTGTTTTACAAAAGTGCACGAACGATCACCTGTATCACCTGTCGTCCCGTTGATCATCGAGTGACTCCAGCGGGTACCAGCAACTCTTCCATTTTTCCCTATCGCGTGCAAGAGTAGCCCAGTGGCTCCTCCTCGCTCTAGGGATTCGCTGAGCATCATATCTTTCTTCCATCGCTTTCGTGAAAAAATCGGACCAACGGGTCAGTGGTCTTCCTTCAGAGCGCTTGACGTCCCGAGGAATCCAGTCGGTAAAAGTAAATAAAGAAAGGTCTAACCGATGATTGAAAATAGCCGTTCGAATTGGCGTATTACTTTGCTCAGTGTGGTTAGAGAAACTGAAATGAATCGTTTTGCCCAAGATCGTGTACTTAGGAGGTGTGACAGCGCGGACGGCAGTGATAATGGGCTTCGCATTTACTGAGTGAGGGCGAGTGATAGTCCCTATTCAAGTGGTTAGTGATGTGCGCTATCAGGAAGCAATATGTCAGTATGCTGCTTCGAGCCCATCATCCAACACTCTCCTGCAATCACCTAGGAGCCTAGCCTAGTTATTTCGAAGACTGCCACAGAGACCAACTAGGTCAGTTGCGGGCTTCATGAAGACGAAATCCTTAAGCTGCGGGCGAACAGCACGAAATGTCCGAAGACCTTTGAGCCGATGTACGCGAGGGAACGAATCGAATGCTAGAAGTACTGGAACTCGCACAATAGAAGTTGGATCGTATGGAATAGAATAAATGTCTAAAAATATAGATAAACAATTGCGTTTTTTCGTCGCACAGATGGTCGTTCAAAGGCGTGGCTCACTTGTTCTCTTTTGGTGACCTTTATGACATATCAGTTAGTAGATTGGTTGATGTCTTATTTCTGAGATTCTCAAACACAGCTCACTCTCAGCCGACCGTCGTATTACAGCTTCAAAAGATCAAGCTCATGGTGTTGATCAGTCCCTAAGAAATGTACTACGCAAAAATCTTCATCGAGCGTTTGAGGTGAATGAACACATCTGACATTTACAATGACTCACGGTGACTTGTCAGCGTATTAAGTCAGGTTGACATTCTCTCAGACAAAACTGGTACCAATTCATTGAGTCCGGAAAAGTGGAAGACTTGATGAGCCTTGAACACAGCATCGAGCCGTCGTTCCCACATGCGGTCATTGATTCCTCAATTTTTTTCTGACTTTATGCATAAACGGTTTTCGTAGCCTATATCCAGCGTTTTTCTATCGTTCAAATCTTCTAACTCCTTGGTGATCTAGGACGAAGTTGTTTAAGACATTGGCATACTAAGTGACACTTTTTCACCTTGTTTGACCCATATTTTTCCTATTGTGCAGGTTCCAGTACTTCTAGAATTTGAATCATCTCCTCACTTGCTTTAGGGTTTCATCTCCTCAGCGAACGTCGTGAAATACCGTGTCGAGCCACCCAGAGCATCACTATCCACTCAGCTACTGCCCCTCCTCCCCCATTTGACATTGTTTGATTTGAAGTATTGGTAAAACATAAACTGTACAAAGCAGGTCTGGTTCTCAAGCAAAAATCCAGAAACAAGGAGCTTTCGAGGCGAAGTGTAGGCTCATGCTAAAAGATAAGTAACCTCAGCAAAATCGATGGTGCAATGATAAAACATGAATATGTGCAAATAAGATCATCAAAGTAAGTGTTTTCTCTTGCATCCACCCCAGTATCGAACTGTTGTTACTTAATCTTTGGGATAAGTTGGTGTTCAGGCTGAAAGACAAAGGCCTTAAGCTCCAATAAGCCTTGAAGCTTCAGTAAATTATTCGACATTGCTATGAGGTCTAATCTCGTGTAGAACTTAGGAACAACAGCAACATCGGTTAGGCAAAACCTTCGATTCACTAAGATGTGGTCTATTTCGTTATGGTACTCTCCATTGGGGAGACTCCCACGTCCATCGCTGAAAAAGAGGCTTTTGGAATTGTGAGTCACTATGGATGGTTTGGTTCGCAATGATAAACTCATATAGCCTTTCACCTTGTTCATTCCATTCTAGTCCGTGAGTCCCAATGTGACGTCCTTCAGACGTTCTCCTAGGTCCAATTTTTGCGTTAGAAACTCCGACGATGACCTTGAAGAATGTATGATCTTATCTGAAGAATTTCTCGAGGTCCACATGGGACGCTACGATTTCGTCTTCGTCATAGCTTCGTCATGCTATGAAGAGCCTAACCGTGTAGTGATTACAATAGTGAATGCCCTGACGTTTGATATGTGCTTGTACGCCTGCCACGCGGATCAATTTATCAGAAAATACAGCACGAATGAACCTATAAAAAACAATAATTATAAAGCAGTATAGCAATAGTCGTCGAGCGCATGTGGCGCAGTGGTTTGAGGTGCTCTGCGTCGCACACGAGGTCAATGGTTCGATCTCGCGCTCATGGTTCACCAAGCCATCCATCCCTCCGGGGTCGGTAAATTGGTACCAGACTGGTCTCAGACTTGTCTGGTAGGATAAGCAGCACTGACTCGGTTCAGCGGGAGGCCACCGCGAGTCATTGTAAAGGCCAGATATGCATTCAATCACCTCAAACGAAGTTAAAAATTGAAGTCGAATGCATGGCGCATCCCTCAGGGATTGATCAACGCCGAGAGCTTTATCCTTTATCCTTTTTTATAGCAATAGTCGTTATAATTATACATTAACACTCCAACGACATATTAGGAAAGCATCTCAATCGGTCAATAGTCGGTCAGAATCCAAGCAATCATCAATCGATCGATCATAGGTAACAAGTGACGAGACAATACGTCAGAATACATGAGGTCACAGAGCAGGAACTAACGGATAGTTCACGAGAGATACCTGGAGTGCTTGCAAGCCGGTATCAGGAGACGAAGGCTCAGGGAGATACCATGGCCGCCTCGGAAGAACGAGACCC
Source organism: Parelaphostrongylus tenuis (assembly GCA_019055375.1). Taxonomy (NCBI): domain Eukaryota; kingdom Metazoa; phylum Nematoda; class Chromadorea; order Rhabditida; family Metastrongylidae; genus Parelaphostrongylus; species Parelaphostrongylus tenuis. Next base: position 711,159 of record JAHQIW010001423.1, read on the forward strand.
CGGGGTGGTATGCTAGGTCGATGGCATCTGAGTATTACCGCTGTTCGAATCATATATGTACATAGCATAAATCAAGATCGTCTTACAAACCCGATACCTATCCCCCGGAGGGGAGGTGAGTCGTCCATGACTCTCACTACTGGGTTCCTCTCCGTGGCTCGCGCTCCCATCACAATGGTATCGAATTATGCAGTAGAAAATCAGGCCAGAGGTCGTACGCAACCCTACACGTCCTATGTGAGGTGGTCATTAGCAAGCGATACGTATGCAACGAGGCTATTTTAAGTCACAAAATCAAAGAGAGCGGCTAAGATGTAACCAGAAGAGCGGACACGTTCAGGAAGGAGAAAGATAGCCAGGCGACTGCACAGGCTACCTCCACGAGCTCGTGGACCCATTGTCCGCGTGCGTCCGATATATCATATCCACATTCTCCGCGCGAAACCCCATCGCCGCTTGTCCTCTAAGGTTACCTAAACGATCGCTTACGTTATCGTATCGCTCATTCGAGTGATATAATAAAGAAGATAGCAAGGAATGATGCATGAGTTGCTATAGACCGCATCAGAGACAGGGTGACGATTTCATGAGGGCCACTGATGGTGATGTGGGTGTAGATCTGAAGTACGTCGAAGTGCTTCAGCGTGACTTTAAAGATTTCTTAGATAAGCTGAGAAACCATCATCATCATCGTATCATTGAATTTATTGAGCTGCCGATGAGTTAGTGAGGAATGGGCGCACGAAACATGATCACTATAAGGTCAGTATTATCGAGACTTTTCTCCTTTCATCACAAACTACTGCAATGTCATTGTAGCTAGCGAGCGTGCTATTCAAGCTTTCAACGTCGTTGTCAAACGGTTAACTTCGTTTGAGGTGATTTGATTGCATATCTGACCTTTAGAATAACTCACGGTGGCCACCCTCTGTATTGAGTCAGTGTTGCTTATCTTCCCATCTTCCTTATCCTTATATCTGCCCAGACAAGTCTGCGACCAGTCTGGAGTACCAATTCACCGACCCCGAAGATATGGATGGCTTAGTAAGCGATGGGCGCGAGGTCGAACCATGGACCTTGTGTGCGACGCAGAACACCTCTTACCACTGCGCTGCGTGCGCTCTAACGACCCCTGTGAGGTATGATCATACTATTTTGATCAGTAAATGACGCGTATGTACTGGGCAAATGTTGTCATGCGATTTAGTTGATGAGAACGAGGCTTCTTGATGGATTTTGTGCAATCTTTCGCATTACGCAATCGGTTCCTACTCGTAGTCAGCGCAGGCTTCGTGGTTAGCAGATGTCGTAATACACAAATTCCTTTAGAAGCACCAATGTCCACCCAGTTGCTCTCCTTTGATTCACGTAGTCCACCCAGTTGCTAACAAACTTGAGATTCAACAAAAGTATACAGCGATTCATACGTGGCGACTTTATGCCACACAACGGACCCCACAATATGGTAAAAACAAACTATTTTCATCCGTCTGGGACCCATGCGTACAAGAGTCGGGCGTAGATCAAGCGGAAGCGACTCACATTTTAACCCTACATCTCCAACCATCCACCTGTTGCTGCCCTATAGCATGACGGTAACCGTTTCAGAATACATAACGGACCCAGATCACAATATAATCAAGCGCCTTCATCCCCCTGGGACCCGTACCTACTAGAGTCGAGGTGGATCAGCTTCAGCTCGATGGGCAGGGCCAACCCCTTCTTCTCGATGGGCCGGTCAACTCCGTCCCTCGGCGGGTGGGGGGGAGGCTAATCCCTCTCACGGGTCGTCTGTCCCCAGGGGGGCATACCAGTATCGTCCCCCGGCCCCTCCTCGTCTGGGGTAGGTCAGCCCCTCCCCCACGGCTCCTCTGTCAACTCTTGCTGCCTCCGAGAGGCGTTCAAAAATTGCGTATCACTCCCATGTTTCAGGGGCGACCGCGGGCAATTGGGAAAAGTTTTCAACCAGCAATAAACGCACCTCGGCAAAGCCTCATTGGTCACGTTATCGCCTCTGCGCAAAGTCAACAGCAGACCACCCACGATTTCTATACTAGGCTCTCCGCTACGTATCCCAGCCGCGTTTCTTGCTCGCTTTATACACGCCACGAAATGCTGCCGCGACGCAGCCGCGCGCGCCTGCCGACTGGTCCAACAATTCGAATTTGTCTCAATCCTGCTTGATGTCATTCCCTGTAAATACCTGGCGTCGTGCGGTTTGTCGTCTTTAACTCTTCGGAAACCTCTTGGGAATATCTCCGTTTCGTGGATGTTCTTCTTTTTTACGAATTGATTTCAATGCGTAATCCTTTTCTTTCTGAAAAAAAGGGATTTCCAGCGAAATCCGCCTGTTGGCCCGAATGAAACGGCGTTCAATTTCCGTTGTTTTTTATTTTTCATGTTGTTTTATCTCGTGAATTTCACTATCATTCGCTCTTACTCTTCATCGCATTTTATTATTTAATATAACTTTAGATCACTTAAGACGAGACTTAAGCAGAGAACATCATGGCTACGTGAGTTTTTTGTCTTTCAGTTTCGTTAGTTGAATGTCTTATTTAGCTTTTTTGCGTCATTTTTAGTTAGATTCTTTTTACTGAAGTCTTTTACAATGTTTGCGTCAGCCGGGATTCGAACCCAGATCTCACTCTTTCCGGGAGCGTATGCTAACCGTTGCACTAAGCATACTATAACATCATGCCATTGCAAGTGGCAGTCAAAATAAAAAGAATTTAGACTGATTATCTTTTACAATAGTAAAGTGAGTGCAGTAGTTGTTAGTAACATGTATCTTTGAATAAATGGACAAGCCGTTTTCACTGATAGTGCGAGTCCCGCCGCTACAGGGAAACTTCGCTGGTTTACTAGCCACGTTTTGCTTTCTAGAGTCCCGAAGTGAGCCTAGCCGGGGCTCTTCGGGTCGCCGCCACATCAGAGCAGTCGCTGGCCCTCGTGGATCAGAGGGAGAGAGAGAGAGGGATCACACGGTATTTGGCCTTCAGGGGGCGACAAATGAAAAACCGATCTCATTCGCTGGACAAGGATTTTTTTCTAGGAATCTTAGCAATCATTCGAAAGCCCAGGTCTCTGGCTAGAGCCGCGCCCGGGCCGTTTTTCAAAACACCTTTTTATAACGCTGTAAAATCCAGGATAAAATTATGTTTCATACGACCCACGTGTTTTCCTTTCTTATCTAGCTTATATTTCGCTGGAAATAACTCCTTCCTCAGGATGTTAGTACTCATTCGATAGCACAAGTTTCGAAGTTCTCAAAAATGTGTTTGATTTTTGCGGAAGTTTTTTTGATAGAGCTGTAGGAGAAAGAAAAGATTTGTGCTGTGCACCTCGCCGGGCGGAGCTCTTTCATCAGACTGTTAGTAATCATTCGATAGCGTAAGTATCGATCATTCCAACGCTGTGCTTTTTTTCTGGAAATATGATTCAATAAGATCGCATGTGGCGCAATGGTTAAAGGTGCTCTGCGTCGCACACGAGGTCATTGGTTCGATCTCGCGCTCATGGCTCACCAAGCCATCCACCACTCCGGGGTCGGTAAATTGGTACCAGGCAGGACTCAGACTTGTCTGGGAGGATAAGCAGCACTGAGTCGGTTCAGCGGGTGGCCACCGCGAGTCATTGGTAAGGCCAGATATGCATTCAATCACCTCAACGAAGTCAAGAATTGAAGACGAATGCATGGCGCATCTCAGGGATTGATCAACGCCGAGAGCTTTATCCTTTTATCCTTTGTGGTTTAATAGGGAAAATAAGATAGAGTTTTACGCTTTCGACGAGCTTGTTCATCGGCCAATCCAGGGTGGGCGAGGCGTGGCGATCGATCGCGTTTGACATGATGTTGTTCAATTAGGAATTTTTTCTCCGCTTCTCCGAAACTCCAGACAAAATGCTGATCCAGATACTACGAAAGTCTTTTGGGTGTGAAATATAATTTTATTCTCGATGCTACAGCGTTATAGAGTGTTTTCGAAAACCGGCCACGTAAGGTTCTAGCCAGAGATTCAAGCTTTCGCATGACTCCTAACACTCCTATGAAAAGTTTTTGTCCAGCGAATGAGATCGGTTCATATGTCGCCTTATAATGGGCAAGAACAATTACCACCTTCCGACTTATAGCCCCCAAGACGGCCGTCATTCCTGGTATGGTTTACTCGTCGCTGGGCTTTCCGGATGGGAAACATAGGATTCGCAGCTTGGGTGGGCTTGAGGGAAGGGGGCGGTTGGACCCTCTGCCTTCCTTGCTGTACTTAGCAGTCCGACTCCAAGGAACACCTCCTAGTCATAATGAGTCGTAAGTAACAAATTAGTTGTCATAGTTAATGTAAATAAGTAGCAATAAGTATAGTAAAGTGTAGTGAATCTTCATATAAAAATCATGGTATCAGCGAAATCATAGAAGTAGCCATTATTGATTGATAATACAAAGGTTGAAGGAAAACCTATTTCAAAGTGGGAACCAAGTTCTATTAGCGTGCGTTACTGAATATGAGTATTCCATTGTAAAGATACCTATTGATCGACTTTTCTGTCAGTTGATAGGTATCGTTACATGTGCCCACATAACAGTCTTACGCCACGCACCTGACAATCAATCTCTGGAAGAACACCATGTTAGGTGATCTTTTCGCTTAACGCATAGTTTAACTTGTTTGGCACCGATTCCTTGTAATAGTAGGGGACGACTGGCACTATAGGTGCCATACCAGCCCTCATGGAAGGCTCAAAACATCCTGTCGGACTATATAAGTATTCCACTGTTCTCCTTATAACCTACAGACGATGTGGCAAACCCGCGATATGCAATATAAAGTCTAGAGAAATCTTGTTTTACTTGTCGTCTGTGACCAGAATCTCTTATTGAGCGGTGGCTTGGAAGTTCCAGTTTTCTTTTTTAAGAATGGTGAAACCTCGCGCTGAAATGACCCAGGAGGAGCTGGCGGCAAAAGAACAAGAAGAATTCAATGTTGGACCGTTGTCGATTCTCAACAACTCGGTGAAGAATAATGCACAGGTGAAGTATGAATCGCTCTCTTTCATCACGAATTGTCCTTTCCTAGAAGCTTTCACGAGAACGGTAGATTTTCATCAAAATCGATGGCTAACGTTTCGGTGATTTCACCTTCCTCAGAGTCTCAGCGAAATATGTCATACCATATCTAATCATTCTGTTGATGTTTCTTACATGAAAGCGCATGTTGCGCAGTAGTTGAAGGTGCTCTGTTTCGCACACTTGGTCGATGGTTCGATTTCTTGCTGATGGCTCACCACGCCATCCGCCTCTCCGGGGTAAGCAGATTGGTACAAGACTTCTTTAAACGATAAGCGGCAGTGACTCAATATAGTGGTAGGCCACCACAGGCCATTGTAGAAACCCGGTATACATTCAGTCACCTCAGACGAAGCTAATAATTGAAGAATGTATGACTCACTCAGGGATTGATCGGTTCCGAGAGCTTTATCAATTTCATTTCCTACATCTAGTGACAATTCAATACAAAATTTAGTTGTATGTAGGATATGTAGATATATAAAAAGGATAAGCTCTCGGCGTTGATCAATCCCTGACGGATGCGCCATGCATTTGCTTCAATTTCTAACTTCGTTTGAGGTGATTGAATGCATATCTGGCCTCAACAATGACTCGCGGAGGCCTCCCGCTGAACCGAGTCAGTGCTGCTTATCCTCCCAGACAAGTCTGAGACCTGTCTGGTACCAATTTGCCGACCCCGGAGGGATGGATGGCTTGGTGAGCCATGAGTGCGAGATCGAACCATTGACCTCGTGTGCGACGCAGGGCACCTCTAACCACTGCGCCACATGCGCTTATGTAGATATACAGGATATAGAAAAATCTACGTAGGATATAAGTAAAATAATTGGACACACTATGGTGTAGTGGTGCGGCTATGCCCGTGGCGAATAATACTCGACGCGGCTGAATCCGGAGTTGATCCCAAAGCCTCCCAAAACTCTTCGGCAGTCAACAGCGAACGCCATATGAAACGCCCAGCCCGACTATCCTCAAGAATGCAGGGACACCTGCTCGACCAGATTCTACGACGCTCGCGAAGATGGATCTTCAAGCAAGAAAGGAAACGAACCAAATGTTAGAAGTACTGGAGCTTGCACAATGGAATAAATTTTTATACGGTCAAATAAAGTGAATAAAGTAATAAAGTGAATATGGTGTAGTATTGTGTTGGCAAGAAATTTCCCGAACTTTGCCTCTTTGTTGATCATTTTTCGTACACTTGACTTTTTTGTTTTTGCTATCATTTAGAGCAGCTTCTTGCGTTTAATTTGATATATAGCATTAAGGAGTTTGTTTTGAGATGGAATTGTCCCGAGAGCAAATTGATTGTTGCTTCTTCATGAGTATCTCTGCATGCTAAAACAGCATGTGAACTCAAACGATACTCTTGTAGCATCAACAGTCGTTTTTGCTCTCGGGAACTTCCATCTTAAAACAAATGTTCAAGTGCTATATATCAAAGTAATCGCAAGGAGCCGCTCTAAACGATAGTGAGAACAAAACTGTGATGCATGTAAAATAATCAACAAAAACAAAAATGTCCAGAAAATTTTGCCAACCCCATACGTCTAGGCTCCAAGTAAGGGGAGATTGTAGGAACGTCATTGATCGATCTTAAGGAAGAATTATTAATCTGTGCAAGCTCTATAGAAAGGGCAGCTCGTGAGATATTTTTCATTTTTCATGCCGAGGTTTAGTGAGAATTGGTGCTTTCATTTATCCATTCGTTTGGATGTTCTCATGCTCATTAAACATATGCTATTCAAGGTCCTCATCAACTGCCGAAACAACAAGAAGCTGCTTGGGAGAGTAAAGGCTTTCGATAGGTATCCTTAGACCTTTTGGTATTTTCTTATTAGATATGTTTGCAGGCCTAAGTAATGGCTTTCGCTGTGAGACGGGTTCGGCATAAGCCACGAAACCACCCCACTCTTGTGACGTGGGCACTTAAATCCTCTTTTGTCCGTTATATCGTTTTGTGCCATCGGATATCCGTGGTCGAGTAGTTGGTTATGCAGGCTATCAGAGAGCAAAGTTCTGGTTCGATCCCGTTTTTGTAGCGAACGCCTTACGAAACGCCTTAGCCCGGGATCCTCGGAGATCGCAGGATTCGCCCGACAAGCATTCTAAGTCATTCAGGAAGAAGGCAGTATCCTCAAACAGCAGTTGAAAGAGCATGCGAATTGTATGAAGACCTTTGTGGAAGATGAATGCGAGGAAACGAATTGAGTGCTAAGTGTTGGGATCCACACAGTGAAATGGGATGACGAGTCTTATAAAAAAATAAAATAAAGCATTTTGCAGTCGGAATCTCCTACGTACGTATCTCCCTCCAATGGGGGTCTCGAACCAGCTGGTAGCGAATTTCTGTAAGACGTTCGCAAAGAGCGCATGTGGTGCAGTGGTTAGAAGTGCTTTTCTTTGCAAACAAAGTTTATAGTTCGATTTTGGGTCATAGCTCACCGAAACGTCCATCCCTCCGCTATCGATAAATTGGTACCGGATTGTTCGCAGACTTGTCTGGGAGGATAAGCAACACTGACTCGGTACAGCGGGAGGTTGCCGCGAGTCATTGCGAAGGTCAAATATGCTTTACAGTCACCTCAAACGAAGTCTGTATTTGAAAAGGGATGCAATGCGCATTTCTCAGAGATTGATTTGCGCCCAGAGCTTCATCTCTTTATCCCAAGGGGTAAATCGTATTTATAGGATAATATGAAGAGACCAAGACTTAAGGTTGCCGTAGGACGTTCTGAATCGTCCTTAGCCCTTTAAATTTATTGCTTAATAATGCACTAGTCTGACTCGTATTTTCCTGAAACTTTACGGGGTTGCAGGTGATTCCTTATGTCCCATTCTGGATAAATATGAGTAAAACATGGGTGGTTGGAAATGTTAGAGGAAACTAGATAAGCACCAGATATGCTTCGGTGAGTTTGTTCTTCGAACTTTTTTCGGAGAATGGGCGAAGTCGATTTTGTGAAGAACTTCCATCGGAAAGATCTAGTGCTTTTTCATGATAAAGATATATCGAGTTTCTGGCAGAAAAGTGATATAATGAGGTATTCGAGCTTTATTTAATCAAATTGGGCTTAACCAGTACTAAGGTTTCTTGGGCTTATGATGATTAGCTCTTGGTGTTTACAGTATTCTTTCTTCTTCTTTTACGCGACCCATAATCATACTTCTTATGCATATCTCAGTACTTCTGTAGATCGGTTTATTTCCTCGCATTCATCGTTCCGAAGGTCGTCAGTCATTTTACATGATGTTTGAACTGCTGCGTGAGGATTTTGTTTTCTTCATAGATATCGCTGAATATGGTCAAGTGGAATCTTGAAATGTTGAGGATAGCCAAGTAAAGGCGTTTTTACGAGACACGAGGGTGTCACAGAAGGGAGTCTGAGTATGAGTATTTTGATAGCTGTTCTGCTCAATTATATTTACTTTAAAGAGGCTTAGTATCTTCGTGCACTACATGATGTGGGATTTTGGCAATATTCTGTTAACTCCTGATTTCGTAAGAGTGCTGGAATGTCATTAGTGACTTAGGTACATCCTGGAAAACGATGCTTTTTTCTTGGACATTATTGAACGCTGTGGGACATTGTAATGTTCCCCTAATAGTTCCTATTTTTCTATTGTTGTGATTTTCCTGCATTGACTCTTCACGGGGGTCGTTATCCGTTCATCCACCCTCAGCTGAATCTGTCTAAACGTCCGGTGTAACATAAATCCGGCGTCCCATTCCGCGGTGGGAAATATCTCAGGTCTTTCCATATTTTCTGTCCTTTGAGCAACAGCACTAAATTCATTAACCGGAAGTAAATAAAGCTACATCGTTTTGATATCGTTCGATCGCGCCTTTCCTTGCGAACATTTTAGTGCACACCTTGCCTATAAGATGGAGTTGTCTTGGGAAGAAATTCCCTTGCTCTCATGCACGAGTGACGCATAGGTGAAAATGCTAGTGAAGCGGCGCATAAGTTTAGGGGAGCCTCCTAGGGAATGTTCATCGTCATTGCTTTTCTTATTGGGTCTTGCCAGTATCTCTCTGCTTCGCTTATTTGAGAGTGTGTCTTTCATTGGGTTTTCAAATAGAGCTAATCCTAATCCTTTCTATCTGGGATCGCTGGAGCAGGCTCAACTTATGGAGTGAAAACGAGAGCGCTATCGGACGGTACTCGTTAAGTCTGCTGTACTCCCAGTGATTATCAGGATTGGAGCGTGTTTCTTGTTTGGATAATTGCGATGTACAGCGCCTCAACAGCAAATTTTTTGTAATTCGAGTTGGCAAGAAATTCTCCGGACTTTTTCGTTTCCGTTGAATTTCTCATGTTTTCAAGTTTTTACTTTTACTATCGTTTAGGGCAGCTTCTCGCGGTTATTTTGATATGCAACGCGTTAATACATTTGTTTTGAGATGGATTTTCCGAGAGCAGAAACGATTACTGATGCTACACTGGTCATGGTTCGGTTCAAGTGCTGCTTTGACACGCAGCGACACTCGTGTAGCATTAACAATCGTTCTTGATCCTGAGATAAATCCATGTTAAAAAAGTGCATTTTTTGTATCGAAATAACCGCAAGAAGCTGCTCTAAACGATAGTAAAAGCAAAAACTTGAAAGCATGGAAAAGTGTCTTCAAGAGCGAATTAATTTGAAGAATCGTTGCCAGCTAAATATATGAGATGTGAATATCTGAAATTTGAGAATTGGTTCGAGTTTTAATTAAATCTGAGAAGTTTTTTTTTGACGTTGAGAGTTTTTAGACATTGCAATATGGTTCTAGAGAATGTCAAAGAGATGTGGACGGAGCAGCCTAAAACAGGGAAAGGAAAAAAGAAGGTGAGTGCTCAAACAGTAATAAGTTACGGACTATGTCATCTATTACTATAGATCCAAGAATGCTAAGTGATATGCAAAACTTTCAACTCTAGGCTGTAGTCGAACCCGCGTTTACCGATACGGGGGGCGCGTGCTATTACCACACCTCCGAAGCCATTCCTTTGCAACCTACTCTTACGAGAACCTAACCTCAGACCAAGCCCTTTGAAGGTTGACCGACTAGCTAAGAGCTGTGATAGTATGTATGCACGAAAGGGGTGCAATAAAGCAGCGGTGCTTTTGGTAATGTAAGAGTAGCACGGCGCCTTTGATAGGGATGAGACGCGGGTTCAAATCCCGCTTGATGCCCAGAGTTTTGCATGTCATTCAACATTATTGTACATATTTCAATATTCATTTTGTAATTTCTCGAAGCCTGCTCATATGGGAATAGATCCAGCACTGTGTGTTTTTCTTCGTACTTTCGGCCATATACTGTAATCGGTCGCGATAACAAGTTTACATAGGTTGCGTCCCCTCTCTTTACCAAAACACCGGTTTTCAATTTGTGTAACAAATATCGTCCTTCATTTTTCTGAATGAGTTTGCGGGAAGTATGTTCATTAGTCTCCTGACAGACTTCTCTTTTTATAACAAAATTATGCTATGTCGCCTCAGGAAAGTTTTTTATGAAGCATAAAAGATTGCTCTCATAAAACAGCTCCTATGATCTACTAACGACTGGACACGGCAATAAGGAAGTATTTCCGTATTTTCTCGTCGAGTGGACAGTGGGTGTTATTAGTACGATCCACTCACTACAGTACAGATATTATGTCGTTCCATCAGTTTTGACATTAGTGCAATAAACACCAAAAATAACCGGAAGTGATTAAAATTACATAATTTTGGCATCGTTCAATTACGCATTTTCTTGAGAACATTTTGGTATACATCTTACCCGTACTTGCTTTAGGATGGAGCTGTCTTGTGAAATAATTTGCTTGCTGCTCATGCACGAATGGCGCTTAGGCGAGCATGCTAGTGAAGCGGCGCGCAAGATCAGTGGGTCTTCCTGTGGAAGGTTCGAGTGCGACCGATCCTCAGACTGTTCTCTCCAGCTTTGAACTTTACGAACCACTTCCTAGGTGTTCTTTCTGCAACCGCTTCATTACCCCATGCTCCATCAACAAACCGTTTTACTAGCATTTTTCTCTGCGCGCCCATTCGTGCAAGAGTAGCAAGTGAATTTGTTCCCACGACAGCTCCATCTTCGAGTAAGTATAGGCAAGTTCTATACCAAAATGTTCGTAAGATGCGAAGCTGAACGACACAAAACCATGCAATTTAAATTACTTATGGTTAATAAATCTGGTGTTTATTACTCTAGTGCGAGAGCTTATGAAACGACCTAATAAATGCAAACTGGTTGACGTTCCGATGAATTCGCCTTCGTCAGCTATTACCATTTCAATTCCTTATCCTTTCTCCTTTTTCAAAATGGTACTATGATGATGCAAATATAATCTGAGAATACTGGATTGTATGCAAAATACTGACCCCTGGCGGAAGGTGAACTTGCGTTATACCCATACCGATTGCCCGTACTACCAACACATCACCATAATCATCGCTTTGTTACCACTATGTCTTTGGTATGGGTTCAGCAGACCAAATCCGTGAGAGGTTGGTTGCTGATAGCTCTGATAGTTTATATTGAAGAAAGAGTGGTAACAAAGCGGTGACCTTGGTGGTGTGGTATTAGCGCGCTCGCGCATGGATGAAACGGTGGTTCTAGTCCCCACCTGCGGTCGAATTTTTTGCACATCAGTCAAAGGTCTTGATGTGACTTCGACATTGTTTAGAATAATTTGAACTGATTTAGGCTAAGGCTGTTCCGAAAGACCGTTTCATCTCAAAGATGTTTCTTCGTGGCGACTCGGTCATCCTCGTCCTGAAGAATCCACTCGCTTCGACTGACTAGAAGCTGTTGTATTCATGTCAATTTATTGGCTAGCAAAAGTGTAATTTTTTCCGCTGCTGTTGGGACTTTGATTGTTTTTAACCTCGTGGTCGCTTGTACGGATTGCTTATCATCTTTATCTATGTTATCTGTTGGTATTCTGAATAAAAATAAATCGATTCCGAGGGTTGTTTGCGCATTTCGACGCATTTAATCCTTGGAGTTTCCTTCCCGCATTCCTCTCTCTTGAGCGAAGAATTTGTAGCGTGAAGTCGTTTCTTGTTTGAGAATAAAGGTTTTTTTTTTTGAATATGTATTGTGAATTTCCTGACAGATGGTGACAACAGCGGCTATGTGCTTTCAAGTTTTAAATTCCTTTATTTCTCATATTTTAGAGATGCATCGATGGGTCACCAAGGACAGTGTTAGCCGTTCCACAATGTCTCTGGATTCCATTTAACCCTTACGGGACGAATCTCGCGCGTCTCTAGCCTAGCCTGCAGCGTGTTGCGTCTAACAGTGGCTTTAAACCCCTAATGTGGCACTGTTAAATGCAACACGCTGGTGGCTAGAGACGCAGGGGGTTGGGTCCATGGCTCCTTGAGAGTTAATGTTTTAGGTGGGAGGGAAATACGTAATGGATACGAAAGGTTATCGTGCATCTGAGATCTTTGGAGGTTATATTGTTGTACTAGGTAGAGGTCTTCTACCTATAGGCTGAGTTGCTATCTGGTTGGATAGCTGTAGACTCCATGTTCTCAGAGTGATTATCCTTGTAATAGCGAAGGTAACCGAGCTGAGGCGTCCCCCAAGACGTTTCCCGATTGATTGCAAGAGAGTGCTTGGGATGGGATTGAACCGGAACATCGCTTATCTCATTGCCTTATGGCGAACTGCATCACTGACCACTACGCTACCGCGCCTCCCCTAGATCGATAAGTTGTGTGGGAAATTTTTCGATAAGTCCGAGTACTTTGCCAGTTTCCTGTGTTGTAATGATGACGTTCTCTCACGTGACGTTTGCTTTTCTACTCTCGCCACGCCACTATTTCAGTCTTTATTCTCGTCTCATAGAGTTTTTTTTTCTGAAAATTTCTCTCGGGAAAAGACCAGGGGACCACACAAGGCACCTGGTTTTGTAATTTTTTTTATCTTAGATCAGCCGTTACAAATTAACTGGATCGTCTGATGCACGTATTTTACACTTGGAGATCAACTAGTGTCTTAGAAATCTTCCAGGCTCTCGTACAAACACTGCTGAAGCGACTCTTTCGCAACGATGCCGATGATTAGAGTGTCGACAAATATTCCGGACAAGGACATCCCTACCAATTTTGAGGTCTCCTCAATGTCAAATTTTACGAAATTCTCTTTATTTAATCGCTTCTAGCAGTGTTATGATGTTACAAATGGATACCCATTGATGTAGAGCGATGTGCAAAACTTTCGCGTCAGGCGGGACTACAATCCGCACCTCACTCTTTCCGGGGATGCGTGCTCTATCCGTTACACTACTCACGCCCATTTTGCACATCGCTCTTTCTACGTTAGAACGGATAGAGCACACACGCATTCCCGGAAAGAGTGAGGTGCGGGTTCTAGTCCCGCCTGACGCGAAAGTTTTGCGCACATCGCTCTACATCAATGTATCTATATGTACTATACATATATACTATATATATACATGTGTACGTACCATGTAATCATATATATATATATGCATGTACATATGTGTATATGGTTCGATCTCGCGCTCATGGCTCACCAAGCCATCCATCCCTCCGGGGTCGGTAAATTGGTACCAGACAGGTCTCAGGCTTGTCTGGGAGGATAAGCAGCACTGACTCGGTTCAGCGGGAGGCCACCGCGAGTCATTGTAAAGGCCAGATGTGCATTCAATCACCTCAAACGAAGTTAAAAATTGAAGTCGAATGCATGGCGCATCCCTCAGGGATTGATCAACGCCGAGAGCTTTATCCTTTTATCCTTATGTACGCATATATGTGCATATGTATGCATATATATATACATATATATATATATATATATATATATATTATATATATATATATATATATATATACATCCCTTCGCGGACGTGAGACTCATTTCAGCCCTTAAACTTCCAGAGGTCTTTTTTTGATGAACAAAGAATATTATCCAAAATTTGAGTATTCATTCGAAAGCTCAAGTCTTGGGGATTCCGAAACTTTGCTGGTTTTCAAAAATGCTTTTGTAGTACGTTGCTAGAGCAAAGATAAAGTTATATTTCACAAGATAAAGTTGTATTTCACTCGGGTTTTTCTTATTTGTCCAGCTAAAGTTTTTCGGTCGCTTTTATTGTACTGCAATAATGTTAGTCATAGCCAGATTTCGGCAAAATTGAAGTTCAAGCTAATTTTCGAAACTATCTTCATAGCACACCGTGAGGGGGAAGATAAGATTCCATTTCACATTCGGTAAACGAACTTGTAGAGAAAGTCATGTTCCATCAGAGTGGTACAAAGAAGGCAAAGGGTTTCCCCAAATTGAAGAAAAAAAATCTTTGTTGAAGGGCGAAATTCACGCGCCACGACGATATCGATTATGCCGCCGTCCACAAAGGGTCATATATGTTTTTTTTTCTGTTAGACGGCGATTGATGAGGAAGCAACCTCTTTCGCTGGACAGGAACTTTTTATAAGAGTGTTAGTAATCTTCCGAAAGCATAAATCTCGGGCTACAGCGCTACGTGCTTGTTTTTTGAAACTTCCTTTTTGTAACGTTGTAATATTTTAACAAATTTGTGTTCTGCATGCGGCGTGCCTTTCACTATTACTTCGCTGAGAGCACGCAAAGCATATGAACGAGTGGATGAAATCTTGTAGTATCTTTATCATACCTTTTATCTAAAGTTCCTTCCAACACGGATAAATAATCCCAGATTGTTTAACAGAAATTACACTCCACATGTGAGATTAGTGGCCGTATCGATCCAGGGTCATGCAGACCTACCACACACTAGCCGACAAGCAGATGATTCGTGTATGCGAATATCAGTCTTATTTCCTCCACCACACTGCAGTGAAGCGGTCTTTCAAGAAAATAGGCACAGCTTTGGAACCACCGAAGCTTACGCTATCGAATGGTCACTAATAATTCCAGGGAAGAGATCTGTTTTGCGAGAAATATGCGTGTTTGAAACGCAGATATTTTCTTTATTTAACACCATTTCAAAAAGGCTTTCACAAAAACGGCTGCTTAGCGCGGTGACCAGAAACCGATGCCTCCGAATGATTATTAACACTCGTGTGAAAAGTGCTTGTTTAGCGAGAGGGGTCGTTACTTCATTTGTCGACATCTAATAGATGAGAGTACTTACATGTTAGACGACAGATGAAAAGCCGATCTCACTCGCTCAACAAGAATTTTTCATAGGAGTGATAGCAATCAATCGAAAGCTCAAAATTTTGGCTAGAGCCACACATAGCCCGCTTTTCAAAACATCCTTTTATAACGTTACAAGCTTGAAAGAAAAGATTATGTCCCACGCGACCACGTGTTTTTCTTTCATTTCTCGCTCATATTTCGCTTTACAAGCCTTCTTTAGAGTGTTAGTACTCATTCGATTACCCATTTTCGAAATACTCGGAAACACGTTTGCTTTTCGGAAAGGATCTAATGATAGCGCTTTAGGAGAAAGAAAAGATTTGTGCTTTACATCTTGCCAGATAAAGCTCTTTTTTGGGACTATTAGTAATCATTCGATAGTGTAAGTTCCAGTGATTCTAACGATGTGGTTATTTCTTGGAAACATCGTCAGTAGGGAGAATAAGGTCAAGTTTTACATTTCGGCGACCTTGTTTATCGGCTAGTCCATGGGATCGGGGCCGACTGATCGTTGGCTTGGCCGTTGGATGTGTGGGATACAATTTGTTACTCAACTGGAAACTTTTTCTTCGCTCTGAAGGGAATTCCAGATAAAACGATTACTTAGACACTACAAAAGTTACTCTACACGTTGATATGCTTTTCATGCTTCCAGCGAATTATACACATCAGAAAAATGAAGGCGCGCGGAGGGTGTAAAACATAATTTGCTCTTGGATTTTATAGCGTTATAAAAGAGTTTTCTCAAAAACTGGCCACGTAGCGCTCTAGCCAAGGATTTAAGCTTTTAAATGATTACCAACACAAGTTACCATATTTGATTGATAATAAACTTTGATGCCGAGGTTGATAGAAAGTCGATTACTCGATTACTAATACTCTTATGAAAGTTCTTGCTCAGCGAATGAGATCGCCCTCTCATTCTTGACAGGTAACAAGGAATAATCATCTGTATCTTATACTCACAGGAGCAATTTACTGACCTGATAGCGGAGTCTTTGAGTAAACCAAAAGGCAGAGTTGCAGTTGAGCTATTGCCTGGTCAGAGAATTACACACGGAGGATCGCGAAACCCTGTCGTTATTGTGAAGGTAAATCACTTAAGGTAATAAGAGGAAACTTTGTCATTTTTGATAAATCGAGGTGAATCATAGCAGTAAGGGCCAGATAGTTGAAATTTATAGTTTGTTTCATCTTAGAACGCCCATGCGCCAAGCCATCACTGACATCGACATGGCACTATCACTGCTGGGCGTATCTCAACTTTTTTTTCTACGAAATAATTCTCAAATCTAAATATTATTAGGTGTTAGGTGTTATTATTAGGTGTTAAGTGGAGTATATCTCGACCGATACTCCTCTAATTGTCCCTGTTGAGAGAGAAAACCATACCGAATGATACCAGAACTCTATCAAAAGAGCTCTACATGAGAAAACAAAGGGCTGGGAAGGAATGAAATTACGCATCGTCATGTTACCGCGAGTGGTTTGGGATAGATTAACCAGTAAAGCCAACACAAGGTGTTACCACATGAAACACCGATCCATAAAATCACATGTGTTTCATTAACCATTTGGGGACCACTTGCTACGAAACGTGACACGCCACGCGACGTTACATCTCACTCACCTACTGTAGCGGTGGCATCGCGTCTCGGGGCAAGGCAGGCAGGCAGTATCCGTGGGTGCGACAGACCTGCAGATGCTGCCCCCAGCTACTGCTGCGCGGGAGACCACCGCGACGCCCCTGCTACCAATAGCGGTCCCCAAAGGGTTAATTTCTACAAGATTGATTTTTTCCCTCTAAGACGTGGCAGAATTTCATGACAAGCTTAAACTGCTTATAAAGAGAAGTGTTGTTTGCTTTTTAGGTAGAATCGATTGGTGCTCTTTCTTCCGATGACACCATTCGACATACGCAGAAGATAACGAATTTCTGCCAAGAAGTCTTAAAAGTGCCTAAAGAAAAGGTAATGTGAATAGTTAGTTTTGCATAAGTATTTCATCGGAAAGTGGTGCTTAAATTGCTAAGGGTAAACCGATCATTGGACGCCAGTGGAGGGTTATGTTCCCATCAGTTTCTTAAATTTTTTCATAATTTTCACGACAAGGTGCTCGCCAAAACGATCCGTCCAATCGAGATCCGAATGCGGAAGTCTTGGGGAACTGCTTCACGTGTGTGCTTCCTAAAATGTTTATTTTATAGCGATTTAATATTCGAATAAAGTACATTTCACGCGCTGCACATTTTAATAATTATCATGCTTATTTTCCAGAATATAGTGCTTTTTTCTGAACTAGCATAACCTTTAAATAGCGCAAATCTCGGTGACTTCGAAAATGTACTTGTTTTTCAGGGAAGCCTTCTCAGAACGTTGTAGCATTCGAGGTAAAATTATGTTTGCCGCGTGCCGCGCGCTTAGATCATTATCGCGCATTGATGGGGTCACACCTTTCCACAAGGCTCGATCAGTGTTTATCACATTTCCGGCAAAGCACATTTTCGATAACTATCGACATTTCCGCAATAATCAGAGCACTTCGAGAATTTCAGGTTTGATAACCTATTATAAGCGGCTGCGAAGTCGTTCTACAGGAATGTAGGAGAGTTAAGAATGATATTCGGGCTCCAGATAAATATATTAGGTAAATTATGATTTTTCCAACTAAATCCAACACGT